>JBAJFE010000039.1:0-600000 GCA_037903355.1 Trichuris trichiura | reverse complement strand
AAACTGCTAAAGCAAACATCCGATCGTCCAGCAGGTCGTCGCCTGAGAAAAGTGGCCACAATGAATGAACTGGACACAGCGACCGATGCAGACCTCGAGGACACCAATTTGTAACTCTGCGGCTCTCACCACGGTTCTTTAATAGACAAATTCAAAACTTTACAAATGACCGTCTGCGGGTTGAGCCGCCATAGGCTTAATGAATATGTGGAAAGCCTTTAAGCACGGCACCAGCGCCCTCTTCACCTCTTCCGTTTTGCACTTTACGCAGTCGACCAGAAGGGGATAGATTTCGCTAAGCTGTTCCAGCATGTTCCTAACGTAAATGCACTCGTCCTGTTGGCGTCTGAAAGTAAAGCGGTCGACACTGGCTACCATTCCAATACGCCAAAAACAGTGTACTCACAACGTTTCAACCATGGTAACAATTGTGCTGAAAACTTGCACCAGCTCAGCAGTGCGGTAGTTAGGCAATGGTTGCCCTGCGGCAAGACGTTCGTCGGTCGGATAGTTAGCGACTACTTCGCGACATCGTTTCATTAGCGCTTTCAAAGCGGCCGGGCCTTCCGTAGGCCCTTCGTTGATCTCTGACTTTTTGCACTGTTCGACCAGATCAGGTTTACCCACTGATGCCTGCAGAAGCGTCTTGAAACAGGCATTCGACAGTTCCAAATTTTTGCGTTCGTCCAGGCCTGCAACAAGGATGGTCACTGTCGTCAGCTCAAGTTCACCGTATTATTCGAATGCGAAATTAACATGTCTTCCCGCATCGCTGAGTCGCCTTGATATTAAAGAAAGATCAACGCTTTCGTTATCGACTTGCAAAGCTTCGCATTTTTTAAAAAATCAAAAATCCGTCTTTTGCGGGTTAGAGATTCCATTCAATAATGCTAGCAATGCTATCTCCCCGTTTCAGTTCGCGCAAACGATGAGGATTAAAATTCAAGCCAATTTTTGGCATCTATATAACGCTTAACGTGCAATGAATGCGGTATCCACTTCAAGGCAACTAAAAGTGAAACCGTAAACGGTGTTAGGATAAAGTATAGACTTAGTTATGTGAACTGTATTTAATGGTTAGTCAAAATAACGATAAATTCAGAAAAACGAAATTTTACCTTAGTCTTTGAATATTTTAAGCGTCATTCCATGCAAACAAGCTGAGAAACACACTAGCTAACGTCGATCTAAGCAGTGTGAGTATAACGAAATACCAAACTTTAAAAAAAAAGAATTGTTAGCTGTGTTTACTGAAGCACGCTTCAGCGGCACGATCACGGATACTTTTTAGGCGCATAAACCGTTTAGGAGCGCGGATAAATTAAAGAACGATTGCAATCGAGGCGACAATAAGGGTGAACCGCGTAAGGAAATCGTTGCAACAGTCGCATGTCAAATCATTTTGTAATATTGAATTACTAAACTTAACAAATAGCAACAGTTCAGGCTTAGCGCGTTAGCAAAATAAAAATATCGCTTTTTAAAGACAAATAACTTACAACTTGAACATCATCTAACCATTCTGTAAGTCTGTTGTTCTTCTTTCCGAATTTAAGTAGTCGGGTGTTCAAATTAGTTTCAATTTAAAAAATAACGCAGTTCAAAATGCTAAAAATTACTCTGTCGACTTGTGAAAAACTTTTAGGACAAAGTAGGAAGAAAAAGTGCTATAAAGCCCTTTAAAAATTTTTATTTCCAAAGCTTTAGAAGATAGGATAGATTTTTTCGTAACAAAACCCGTTTAAGCGATTCAAATTATCAGAGCAGTACTTTCAGGTCACAATCCGACTCCGGTCTGATAACCTGCATCGCCTAAAGCATTAAATGATGTTACAAAGTTCTGCGCGTTCAAAGTACTAAATTTTGTGTTAATAAAAGACGTTTTCCGGAAGAGTGAGTGATTAGGGGTCAAAGGCCCAAATGGAGCACCTACAATAACTCTGGAAAAATTTAGATAAAACAAAAAAATTGGCAATGAGCATTCGTAGCCTGCAGTATTCCCTGCTAACACACGCTTTCTTAAATGAAGGATGGTAGGACACAGATTTTGAGTAAAAATGTTGCAAAAAGGGTTTTGCTTTAACAAACTTTGAAACATTATCATGCAGTAACCAATAGTGGTGAACTCGATCAAAAAGCGTTCAAGCTTTGATGCCATACAGTGTTACATTAACTTTTTTCTTCTTCACTGACGAAGGGACAAAACCAATCGCGAAAGTTACGGATAAAAACTTACTTTAAAACGGTAGTCGAAAAAGTAAAAATGTTTTCGAAAATCATTACAGTACATTTATTAATCAACTTAAAGGCTTTATAATTGCGACGAGCGTTTAGGAAATGGTACAAACGCAGTAAGTATACTGGATTTCTTGAAGCAACGTATTACATTGAACTACGAAGAAGAATAGCGAATTTTTTGGAAAACTGCCATTCAGACTCGACAAGAAAAGAAGTCTTTAACGCGTACAGCTTCTGAGACTCTTCCTATATTGCCCCTGGCGGAGAACTGTGGAAAGTGCAAACTATTCCCATCGCTATATCGACACTTTCTGCAGTTAGCCGGTTAAGACATGAGCAATCCCGAAAGCTCTGAACATTCAACAATTACTTTTATCATGAGTTGCCAATCGCTACGAGGGATAAAAGGAATTCCGAACTAAAAACCCGTTTCGAGTCCTACGAAATAGCCCTACCGAAAACAGGAATGAATGAACATTACGCACTGCAAGTCATAATGCATAAAACTTTAAAGGAGCACCCAATTCATAGATAGGATATTAAACAAAGGGTCGAATTATGGGGAAACGTTCTACCAATATTTAACACAGTATAGCAAGTCTCACCATTGCCTGAGTAGCCTGTCAAATCATGGCCATCAATGCATCCTCTGTACAACAGATCCATGATGGCGCTTACAAAGTCAGCAGGAAGATACTTTGCCGATGGGAGTATTTCGCATCGGATGAGGTCGACTACCTGCATTTCGCAATTCATTAATTTCTACGTATGAGGGCATAGGGCTCTATTACCTCACATTCCATCAATTCGAGCCGTTGCTTTTCATCGTAGAGAGGCAAACTAAGGCTTCTGCTAAAAGAGACCATTGAAAGCTAGATATAAAACTGTCCAAAATGCAACATGTACCTTTCATTTTTTGTAAACAAAAAGTTGTCAATACACTGAAGCACCTCAGGCCATGACGTCTCAAGATGAGAATCTAAACGCAAAAATCAGCGTGTCAACTCTTGCGCAAATGCTTAAGAGGTTCACCTTTAGGCTTCTCTCTGCAGGCAGCCAACGTTACTCTCGCAACCGATAGGAATGCAGTTACGCAACATTTCCACATGTTCTTTGATGAGCATTGCCGCTTCAGTTTCAATGGGACTGCCAAACGCTATAAGATTTTGAATGATAATGAGCGAAAGAATCGCATGAACAGCTGACAGCGGTTACTTCAAAAATTTTGCGAGCAATATCAGCTTCTACTACTTCAGGAAACAATGCCGTTTCCCCATAAAAGTTGACGAGCATTTCAAGAGATCGTTCGGCAAATAAGGCAAGAGTATCACATAGCGACGGCTAAAATGTGCAAACCTGACTTTTCCTACCAACGAGGCCAGAAAAAGTTTGCTACCGTTCTTGGGGTCCCTTTCGCTCCACTTTTCGGACACGTCGGTGCAGCATTGCAACACTCGGGAGGTTTGTAGGCGAATTCAAAAAATTCAAGCAGCACGTCAAACACCAAAGGCAATGCCGGCCGAAGATATTCAACTTTCCTTGCAACTTTCTACAGGATTCGCATAAGTAGCGGATAAGGGATAATAAAAAATTAATTACGCAAAAGAAAATATCCAAACAATGAAGAACTGCTTGATGAGTGACTGACAGCTCCGGGGAATTAGCAATCATAAACGGCATAGAGTCCGTTACGATAGGAATAATCACGGCAACCCGCATAAACTTCGTAAGGCACGGTACTTCTTCGACAAGCACAAATCGATATACCTCCGGGAAAAGTGACAGAAAAAGTGATAAGAGACAGTTGACGAAATTTGCAACGTTCTTGTCTCTAACAGAAGACGCACTCGGCAACAGGCTTTGACCAAGTATGTGCCGGTCATCTAAGGAGGTAGATGAGATTCTAAGCCAAGACTTAAATGCAAAAATTCCATGAAAAGGACATAGCGACATTCCACTCTATACCTGCCACAGTATACCAAAGCTATTCTCGTAGGAAGAGGAGAAAGCCAAGCGCGCGATTTTTTCTCGGAAAGGAGCGATCGTCATATGCATCAATTTTTCCGAACACTGAGTATCTCTGTTCAACGGAGTCACAGTTCGGCATAGTTCCAATAGTTCCTTGCACTGCAGCAGATCTTGGAAACTCTTCAAGGCGCCAACGGAAACTTCTGTATTGCTCCCATTTGCAAGCTCTTCCACGAAACAAATTTGCATGCAAAAAGCCAGCATAAAATCAGCTTCAACAAAAGCGGATTACCGGCCGGCTGGACTGGACAAAGTAGCTTACTCTGGCTCAGATCGTTCAGCAAAGCGGCTTTACTACATAGCACCTTGACTACTCCCAGAACCGTAAGGACACACGTTTCTGCCCATTGTTTGCTCTCCGTATCACGACTATGGTGCATCAGCATTTCGTCACCATCGCTGCCGGTGGCAGTTAGTTTGGTAGTTGATGCAGAAAAGCAGTGATGCATCACCTTGTGAAGCAGCGGAAAAAGTACCTTGACCAATTTGAAACTTTCAATGACGTAATTAAAAAAACTTCGCACGCTTGCTCACCTCCCAAAAGACATTTCGCCAGCTTGATGCTTGAAGGAGAACTCCGTGAGACATCACCGTACTTAGCAACGTTTGACAGGCACTTTTTCGTACCGGCGGTCGAGGGTCAATGCATAAATTGCTGAGGCAATGATAAAGGCAAAGGAGCAACTGGTCAACGGAAGTTCCATTGTTTACTCCCGACTTGCTTGTCCTGCTAGGAGGATTGCGATACAGGAAGTCGCCAACGGTCCACTGCAAACCCAATTTCACTGGAAGACCAAATGTACCTTTGAACTCGAACATACCAAATTTCCCACCGCGCTGAGACTAATGTTCAGATCCTTAATTTGAGAGCCAAATTGAGCATCGGTCAACATGAACTGTTGCAAACAGGCACCGTCCAATTGGGATAAAAAGTCGGCGCCAACAAGCTTCAGCGCCTGGAAAGCTAGGCGTACACTGCTCTCGTTAGTGCTACAAATTCCAAATGACTGCAGCTTATAGCTACGCGTACAAACCTGTACATACTCGACAGAATGACTGCTACTAGTAGAACTGCCTATTATTTTAAAAATTGATGGCCACAGTTCAGAATGAATCGACCGATCTTTTGTACGCAAAAGGTAAAGGACGCAGTCCAATTGCTTCATATGCACTTCTTCGTAGGGGACGTCAGTTAAGTCAGACAGCAATTTCATAATGGACTTTCTGAGAACCTTAAATATCCAAACAATTGGTGAACAAATAAAATCGATACTTAGGGGCAAAGCTAGCTTAACAAATGATTTCTGAATGGCTCGATCGCTAAGCCTATCAATTAACAGACGATCTGTTAAAACCCGCTCTCAGTGATGGTGATAGCTATGCCATCGGTAAAACCGGACGAGGCTCTGAAAGCTCCACAACAGATCGTTCTCTGAAGTTCATTCAATAAGTGCCATTTATTCGATGGTAGGATGTTTGGTTCAATTTCAAAACAATAAAAAATGGGCAAATAAAAAGTTGTGTCAAAGACTTACTATGAAAATCAATATGCGCAGACATATTTTTGAAAAATTTATATATATATATATATTCATCTATGACGTCACATGAGCCACCTGATAAGTTTAGTGATCCATAAACCATTAAGAAGCTGAAAAGCGGGCAAAAACTTCGTTACCGCGTCATCCAATATTCCATCCATTCCGACAGCGGTCCTCAAGATACGGCTGAACGCGAATGAACCCCAAGCACGTAAACTGCTGCTGCAGTGACTGCACAACTGAAAATATTAATGAACACTCTCGCAACAAGAAAAATAAACAGTTTTGTTTAAAGAATACTTACCCCCAAGACTACTGGTGACACTAACTGCCAAAAGGAGTCCAACCTACGCAAATTGAGAACAGTTAGCTCAACCAGCTGCCAGATGGCAAAAAATTGAACATCCTTGTTCACCGAAGCGGCGGATTGCAGCGTCTCTTTGCTAAGGTCGCACAAAGCTTGCAAAACGACTAGCAAGCATTGCTCGCTGTAAGTGCTTTAACAAAAAAGCTTATCTGTTTTGCCCGTTTAGCAAAATAGGCAAACCTGCTGCGCGCAGTTACGTCGGACAGCATTTGTACAACCGAAGGTATCTCGGAAACAAAGGATGCCGGAAACGTTGCCGACTGCCCAGGCGACAGGTCGTGAACAATCGACACCGTATCGCTATCGGTGATCATCGGCTTTAAGCGCAAAGCGGAAAGAAAACGCTTCAAACAGGAAAACGTCACAAATGCATGACGTTACAATGAGCAAAAAAATAACCTGCAAAGTTTGAAAGACTGAAAACCAGGAATTGCCAAAAAAGGGCCCGTAATTAAAGACAACTGAGAGCAACGCCCTGCCTGCCTGCAGATTTTTTGGCGCAAGCTAAAATGTAAATCAGTTCATTTCGGAAAGTACCTGAAAACACTTCGCGGTTACGGTAGTTGGGAAAGGTGGAAGGACGGCTGCCGGCGTCTGGTTTGATTCTGCAGGCACAACTGCCTGACAGATGAAGGAGATGCACGTGGAACGCATCTCGTCATTACCAGCTTTGCAAGCCAAGGAAAGCATGGAAGTTTGTAATTTCAACAAAGTCTCCGCGATCTGCTCGTTGTTGCTCGCCTCCAACATTACGTTCACCGAGGACAAAACCGCTTTCCAACAAGCATCCAACATACGCTTGAGCAAGACTGAAATGAATATTTAAAAATAGGAAGGTAATACGTCTAAAAGGTTACCCAAATCCTGTTTCGTCTCCGCGGAAATACGTTCAAGAGATTTCACCGTTGCGCAAGTAATATCGTAGGCAACAGTTAAGAAATACCCAAAAGGAACAATAGGCGGTTCTCCCTTTTCCACAAGGTCCATGCTGCAATCAAGTTAAACTGCATAAATGGCGCAGCTTAAGGCAGGCTTACTATTTTGACTTTGGTATCTTATAGGTCGGTAATACAACTAAAGGCAGCGACACCCCATGATATAGAAACCCTGGGACTACCGAAGCGTTGTCGCTGAAGGGTCCAGTGTTCTCGTCGCGCTGAGAAGTTTTGGAAGCTTCATCAAATACAGACAGCGTGAATACATTCACTGCGTTCATCAGTTCTTCTATTACTTTGGCGGAAGAAGACTTCATGTCAAACGCAACGCAGAATGTCCTTAACGTTTCTACATAAATTAAATGCTAATGCTAGTTGATAGCTTACTGGAGCAGAGCTGGTTCGGAAACTACCTTCTCGATCACTTCCAAAGACAAGGCACGCTGCCAGTCCAACTTATCCGAATCGAGAAATTTGATTAGTAAGGAAAGAAATATCTCGCATTCCGTTATTAACACGGAAGAATAGGAATGCTGCAGGATGTTGACAAGACGCATTAATCGAACGGTTATTGGAAAGTAAGGTTTCTCGACGCCGGATTCGGCCAGAGCATTGCCGCCCAGAATTCCGCCCGAATGCAGTCGCAGTTCAGCCGATGGCGATTTCATGTTCAAAGCGAACATTTTAATCATCAACGGGCACATTGATTCTTTCAGCAAGAAAATAAACTCGGGACGCTGAAAGTTACCAAACAGTGCGCCTTCGACAGCATGCAACGGAAAATTAATTACCTTCGAGAATAAACACTGGTTTTGGGACAGCAACAGCTCAATCAGATCCAAGCCAAGGGTTCTCGTCATCTCGACAATGCCCAACAGCCAAACTGGACTTTCCGTATTCACAAGACGGCAAAGGTCCTAAACAAGAACGAAACAACGACTCGTAATGTGCACTGACCAAAAAGAGATAACTGAGATGCAATGCATCTTTTCAAATTGTCTTTTTTTAAAGTTTTTTTTATTTTGAATGTTGCACACTCTTAAACGGTGCGCATGGCTTGCAAACATCCTGAACATCTTCATTAAGCCAGAGAGCTCATGTATCGGCCTCAAAAGCTTCGAAACTGTATTTGCAGCTTCTAACTTGCCCGTTTCTGCTAATCATTTACGCACTCTTCCCGCGGATTTGTTTTCACTAACTATTCACTTCTTGACATGTAAAACTGTTTGAAAAAATTAGGTTGCAAAGGAGCTTTCGAAGAACATTTGTTACATCGTCAGCGTTCACGTGGTAAGGCAAAAGCCGTTGAAGCTACTTGACAATTCTTTTAGCTCGAATATACTGTATCTTCTTCTATATAAAGCAACTGATAGACAGTGCTGGCAATAAATAAAAGCAAACGCCGACACAAAGGATAAATTACTTTGATATCCCGAATCTAACATTTGCATAATTATCTACTGAGGCAACTAATTTGGACGGTCATGTCTCTACGAAATAGAAAGTTAGTTTATGCCTTCCTGGGGAGCAAATAAATATATCATGAAAACGACAGCTCGGCATCTGGGGCATCCTTTTTCATCTTTTTTCGCACCAACTGGTCGCGGGCATACCAACTAATTCTACAGAGTCGACTGAAGAGCCCAAAGAGATTATTCGACCACAAGTAGCTCCCATTTCAGGGTCCATTGGCCTTTTGGCGTAGGGTGACCATGGTTAAACATCTACGGTGCAATGCCTCTCAAGAATTATGGTGTAGGTAAAATCGATAATTGCTGATGCCTTTTAGATAACAAAGCATTCGAGTTAAACTGTCTTTATTACGGATCTACTGTCCCGTTGATATGAACAATAAACGGAAATTTTCCTCCGGAGCTTTCGGGTCTGTCACGATCCGTCGTCAGCGGTTAAGATGTGGGACACACATCTTAACCGCTGACGACGGGTCGTGACAGACCCGAAAGCTCCGGAGGAAAATTTCCGTTTATTGTTCATATCAACGGGACAGTAGATCCGTAATAAAGACAGTTTAACATGAAAACACATAGTCCCGCACCAAAACATCACATCCTCAACAAAGCATTCGAGACACAATCCCGCCGTGAGCTTCTTTGATAATGAAGGCACGGGCACTTAATGTGCTCTGAAAGCTATGTCAAAATGGATTTCTAATAAAACAGCTTTTCCCGTAAGAAACCCAGTTTCTAAGTGTTAGAACAATTTACGAATTCTTCGGTTGACCTTCGTGACTACTTTATAGCATGCAACACAAAAAATATTAATCATTCCAATTTTTCTGCCGTTAACTTAGTCAAGAAACAAATTTTTCGAACATTCGCCTACCTGGAATAACATGACTGCGTCGCTGAAAAAGGGAGGCAGATTTTGCAATGCGCGGCTCTGGTTACCGTCCGCATGTTGAACCGAAGGTATGGTACCTGAGAATCAATTCATTATTATACTTCAACCAACAGCGTCGCTAGCTGATTACCTTGGTCATTTGCTCTTCGGGCACGTTCGAATACCTGCGAAACCAATTGGCGTACGGTAGCCGATGCTGTGTTGATCACAGTCGAGTCTTTGGCAAAATTCAATCGAAAGCAGATGACCAAACACTGCCGAGCAAAATGGTATACGTCAGATAAAGTACGGTACATGCAAAGCCAACCTTTGCCAAGTTCGCACCGCGAACTTTGTCATTGGCTGACACCAGCAATGCCACCGTTTGCAAAACTTTCAATTCTTCCACTTCCGCGCTGGCCAAACTCCAAAGACAAATTACTATACTTTTTGCCGACTCGTCGTTGACGCAAGAGTTGGTGACGAAACGCTGAATGGCCGACAGCGAAATCTGCACAAGGCGGGGCAGCCTTGAATCGCATCCCATTGTAAACGGCAATACCAGCTCCGAACTGAGGTCAATAAGCGCTGCATACAGGGCATAAATAACTGCCAAGGCGTGTGGTCGACAAAGCGATTACCATTCATAGCGGCTGTTGCCTGTTGCATCTTCTCCGAATTCACATTTCGAACTTTGACAAGAGCTACTTCGGCAGCCTGCACCACGAAGAAAAAGAATTGCTCCACTTCTACAACAGAAACGCGCGCGGCAACAGACCTCTCTAATTTGAGGGAACTTCTTTTTCCCTTCGTTGCATAACGTGTACAGATCGGTGGACAAGTTGTCAATAAAGCGTTTCACCGCTGTTACGTTGCACTGTTCCGTTTCAGCCATTGCAAACACTGCAACTTAAAACCAAGATTAGGAATACGTGGTGAATAAGGGAACATTCTGGCTGCCTCAACAATGCCTTCGCTATTCGGAGATCTCTCCTACAATCCATCTAAAAGTATGGAAACGTACCTTTCCTTGGGCTTCGTCGGTTATGCGTCCAACTGTCATACTGTAACTTGGTGGCCATCCTCTTCTGCCCTTTCTTAAGCCTAAGCCTAACCATAAGGCATATGTTTCAGTTAAGGCTTAAGTAAGGGCAGAAAGGGACAGCCGGCATGCTTGCCAATAAAGGCAGAACGGGATGGAAGCGCGCTTAATAGAAAAGAGCCTGCATTTCTTAAAAGGTTGGGCGCATAGCCGACAAGACTTTTTTCTGCAACTTTAATGATGCATAAATAAGAGCTACGAATTCTGCCGCTTTCAAGAACTTTCAATGAGCCGTTTTCTCCGACAATGTTAAGAAATACGACATACCGAAAAGATTACTCCTAACTTTTGTAGTCAATACTTAACAGAGAAAATAAATACGAAATAGAATGAATAAACAGCTATTTAATGCACAAAAAATATTAGCTTCATAACCTATCGCCAACTTTTTGGAAAACGAATGAATGAGACATGTTCATTAACAGCATGATTTTATCGTGGACCATAAATGGAAAGGGATACTTTCAGGACCCAAAAAACTAATCTTTTTTCGAAGAAAGAAAATGTAGCATTAACGATATTTACTTGGAAAGTTTGTAGGCTCACCTGCTAGATTTCCCAAGAACCAGTACACGGCGACCACAACTCAAACGCTCTTTGCAGGACAGTCAAAGGGAGAGGAAACATAAACTTGCCATTTTTTTCCACTAGGAGATGAACCTTAAAGACGAACAAATCAACAAGAAAAGCCAACTTTGAGCTACCAGGGCAAAAGTGTACGTTCGCTTTGGAACGGGATCAGTAAATCCAGTCGATCAGTCAACAGACGCAAGACGACAAGCATTTTTTTTATAACTGTAAGCAAAAAATACATTTTCCCAAGTAACAATATCGGGCGGTACAGATAATCATCACAAAGTCAATCATTGCTTACATAAACCGACAGATTCAAGCAATGCACATTGAGCGGAGCGAGCAAAAAAAACGTGGAATTCGAGAAAGTTAAAATGAGAAAAGGAAACAGGAACAAGGATGCGGTTTCAGAGATTGGCGCGATAATGTCTGCTCAGGTACAGTAGCTACTGTAAAGGAACAGTAGAATGGCGACCAGCAAGCAGCTATTGTTGATAGACCGTCCCAAATGGCGGGTACGTTATGGTTTCATCACTTTTGCTTCCATTTATCGATGAGGAACACTCGGAATTCTCTTCGCTCTTCAGCGAAGTGCTTTCGCCATCCAAACATGACTGCTGACAAGGGGGTGCTTGTTCCACATTGGCGGGAGCGGAAGACAGCATCGGTTCCACCTTGGCAAAACTTAGATTCGCTGCCGGAGGTTGCATTCCTCGTCGGGCAATCTTTTCCGCCTTCCTCCATAAGGTAATTTCCTATAAACAATTAATGCAAGGCGTAAAGGCGCGCGCGCGTATCATGAAAACCTGTTGCTTGAAGTACCGTCTCTCTTCTTCGTCAACAAGAACAAGATTTAAAAAGTAGCGTACGGAAAAACGTTTGTGAATTTCTCGCATCGTCGGTGTCAAATCATACCCGGACAAAAATAAGCGAATCGGAATCGATTCTCCTTCAAAGTCATCAATGGGGGTATTCACCTCAACTTATTAGCATATCGTGTACCTTTCACCGGAGCTCCATCCATAATTTCGTACTTTGCAACAGTTTCGTTTTCGTGGAAAACGGACGTACCTAAAGGTGCGGCGCGCATTGCGACAACAAGAATACGAATGAACGTAAAATACGAACCCGTGCCAATGGTTTCACGTTTGATAATGGCAATTTCCATAAACTTTATCTTAATTCTTACCAAAAGGAAATAAATTTTGCCCACAATGACATCCTTCAAATGGTACCTGAAATAAGTGCGATCAGATTTTAAAAGCAGCAAATCCATTCGCACTTTGATCTGTTGTACTCAAATTCTATGTGCAGGCAGTCTTCTATTCCAACTTCCATTTTAATATTGCTGTCCGCTTCGGGATATTTGGAAAGCGTATGCACAACCAAGTCCATTTCTCGAATAATTTCTGAGATTCGCTTGGAAATGGTCACTCGAAGAAAATACCTTTAAACACGATTGGTTCAAAGCGCGAAAAGCCAAAAACGAACAAGAGACAAAATGAAATTGCACTGCTCAACAATCAAATAGACGCTCGTATGTTAATGGGTAGAAAATGGTATTTTATTTTAAATTAATTTTAAACTAATTTAAAAAGGCATGAAATAAGCTCAACGAACTATCGTCCTCAAACAGCAATTAGATTAATCTACTAAAGCGCATATTTCTTTGCAAGTTATTCTGTTTAGCCATTTTACCAAGCGAAGCAACATGTATGGACTCAGGCATACCACAAGCTCGTAAAAAGATTACAGACACATTTAAAAAACAAAGTAAATATAAAGTTTAAGCTGGAAATATGGACTTCCAATAGTTTATTTAAGGCAATCCCCCAGAATAACCGATAAAGAATGCTTGCTGAAACTTAAGCAGCATAGAAACTCAATACAAAACAACCAAACGCAATTTGTACATTTTTTATGCTTCGTACGGAGATAACGTATTTATAAACAAGTGGGTTATGTCCGTGCAAAACTTGAAACCTTAGGCACCCCCTTACGAAATCGTACGTGCTTAAATGTGTTTGTAATTTTTTTACACTATTTTTTCACTTTCGTAATGGTCGCCGATCAAAGGAACGCCCAGTGGCTTCACCTAAATTAAATGATGAATGGAAAAAACAATTGGAACTTAAATTACTGCCGACATCGCAATCTTGACCCCCATTAATGCTCTACGTAACGATCGCAATTGACACAATGCTACACAAAAAAAAGTAAACGCGAACTCGGAGGACACAAAACATTAAAGCATGAATTTCAGCTGGAGGAAACATACGCGACCAAACGCTATCAAACTGATAGCGTTTCGAAAAAGCCTTTTCATACGTCGTCAAAGTTGTACTTGTTTACCTTAGTTTCACATTGCTACCGCAGTAGGACTCGTATGGTTTTTCTACCTTTGTGAACTCGAATGGGTAGACTGTATTTTGCAGCAATTCGCCGGGCTGTGCTAACTCTTTAACAAGCGATATGAAGTCCATATGATTGCCTCGGTCGTAGTAAACTTCTGACAAAAAAGAGAACGTCCAGAACGCGCGCAAGCGAGCCCATAACCTACCGATGTGACCGATAAACTCAATTTTGATTCCGCTATGGTCCAATTTTTGGTCCGGCTTCTTGAGACGTATGGACACCTGCAGTTGAAAAGGAAAAGTTCAACAATACTTCAAGCAGACAACAACGGCTGGCTTATGCTTGCCGTTCCGCTGATCGTCTCTCCATCGTAAAACAAAAAGCCGTTGCGTGTGACACCGTCATCCCCGCGGACGGGAACTGTTGCGCGAGTGCTGGAGTCGTCTAGATGAATGTCAATCTCGGCCGATTGGCCAAAGCCAAAAAACGACTAACAAGAAGAAAAATTGAACGTGCTTAAACATTAACTGTTGCGCTCTACCATTTCCAAGCTAAAGGCTGGCAAAATAAGTGAGATAAGCGCGTACGAATTCCAAAGACAAGTGCAAAAATTTTGGCCTTCAACTTATTGTACAGTAAAATGACATACAGGTTACACTAGTGTTTACTGTACGCTCGTAGTTTGCAAAGTAGCTTTTGCCTTGTCCGTTGGGTTAACTTTTTGTAGATGGGCAAACTAACGTTTTTGAATATGTTTTACAGTATTTTTCTTTCATTTTTTAATATTACGATCGTTGCTACATTTTCATTTGAGTAGCGCGGTGAACAGCTTGTTCAACTGAGCATTATCATCATATTTGGAGGCAGTGTTAGTTCTAAGCATCCTGCCAAATTGATTATTGCGCTGCTTAACTCTATGCCACTATTCTAGGCTTGAGCAAAACCTTCATGGTTGTTGCATATTCGAGCGCGTGTTACGGAGAATAAAAAGGTAATGTTCTTAGCTAAATTTGTTTTTCAACCCTTTTCCGCATTTTGAAATAAGTTCACTTCTTACTTTTGTACCGCATTGTTTGCCCTAATTGTGAAAATTTTTTTCAGTCAAGTACTTTTAACTTCCGAGACTAAATCGGTTGTATTTAATAGCCGCAATTCTTCGTATTCTTCTTGTTAGAAACTTAATCTCCAGAAATGTACAGAATTTGGCTTTTTAAGGGGTTAATCTTTTGAATTTCAGATACCGAGCTGAGAAACATTTACAAATACTTTGTTGTGTATGACGCGTTTTTCTTTCAGTATCAGGATGCTTATTAACGTTGTGCCAAAGTTAGCAGTTTGCTCTCATGCTCTTATTTAAGGAAAATGACACTCGTCCTTCCCAGGCAAAGTTTGGTAAATTGATGAAAGCAGATTTTTGGGCAAAGATTGCGGGCATTGGCGCTGTGTTTGTCAGTGTTTCATGCTATTACATGAACCGGAAAATACAAGGTTCCATTCTGTTTTCGTATTCTTACTTTCCACCGCGCAATCCTTATGTAGAAAGCGTAAAGGATCGACCTTGTTACAGTGAAGCTGTCGAGCTACTCAATCGACATGGAAAAGCCTTAGACAACTTAGGGACTCCAATCAGATTTGGTGGCATTCGTTGGAACAAGCGAAAAATCAATTATCTAAGTGACTGCCTGTGTAGAGTATGATACTTTGTTTCTGCATGCCACCGCTGTATATTCTTCTTCTTATTATTATTTAGTGGGATATACCAGTAGTTGGAACCAAAGAAGCGGGAACTCTGTCCGTACGCGGTCGAAAGATAAAGGACAGGTCTGTATTAGCGTACTGTAATAGTTCGATTATAGCGCAATTATTCCAGTTGGCATCTGAGCCTCGAACTTGAACTAGAGGGCTGCAATGAAATATATTCAATTTATGAAGATCCTGTTTATAATTCGTCTTCTGAGCACCTGAAAGTCCCAAAGTGAAACGCGCGCAGGCAGTAAGCTTTCACAGATGCTCTTACCTCATTATATCACAAAAAGTTGTTCTTCCCATCATTGAGATTGTCTTTTTCCGGGAATTCTTTCCTCGCACGCATGACTACACCGAAATGTTGCACTTTTTGAATAGCAACGAGCTTTCAATACTAAAGTACCAAACAGAGTCTGTTGAACGAAAAAAACACATTGTAAGACTAAAATTTTATTTTCAAAATTAGTGTGGATACGAATTCCCGCCTTCAGGGACTGATTTTGTACAACATACTTTTAATGTTATGGAAAGTATGTTTCACTAATCGCTGAGCGTTATGAGCACAGCGGTATCGTCTAGCAAAGAAGTCTTTTCCGTATAGCACCTACGAACATGCCGTGGCATAAGTTTCTGAATCGCATACAGGCAAGCGTAAACTTCTCCTGTAGGAAACAATAGAACGGATCTTGTTAGATTGAAGATTCATGTGACGCTTAAATACAGTCATCGATCTAATGCCGATAGAAAAATTTTCACACGTTCACCAACGATAAAAAAATGGCTCGTTCAATATAAGTAAAAGTAGTTCAATAGCCTTATTCCAGATCACAAGTAAAGGCGACTACGTCGGCTTTCGGCATAGGTAATGGTAATTTGCGGGGTTGTAGACCATAGTGGCTACTTTTAAAATTTCAAATCCAGCTTCCTTGAACATCCTTTCAGCCGTCTGTCGTCCCCACATCGTTCCCAGACCCGTTCCTCCTTCAAAGTGCAAAGATACTGGCATGCAATGGAACAAACTGACCGTATAAAAGCATCCGCTCATTGGTGCCTTTTTGTCAACATTTAAATCAGATTCTCCTTTTATGTCAACTATAGAGAATAGGCCGCCAGGTTTGAGCACTCGAAACATTTGCTTTAACACTTTTGCCGGATAAGCTTGGTCGTGAATGACGTCAAAAGCGGTAATGAAATCGAACTTCTCCATCCAATCGTCCGGTATTCCTGTAGCCGCGCAACACAGCATATATTGCAAGTTTGGTATGTTCATTTCTTTTTGTCTATTTTTCGCAAACGCTATTGCCTTTTCGGATATGTCTATACCGTAGAATTTGCTGTTTGTAAACTTTTGGGCCATCACCAAACTTGGTGTCCCACGACCGCATCCTATGTCAAGTACAGTGATCCCTTTTTCTGCAAGTTGACACCTGCGTATACTTCACATTTAAGTCACGTACGCACCTAATGCTTTTTCCAGATTATCCATAGAGGGTATAAGCGACTGCAGAAGTCCCGCATAGGTTGCCCTGTCGCTGAAGTCGGACATGTACGCATGAAAGTCTTTGTATTCGCTGTAGGATGTTCCTGCAAATAGTTGTTCTCTATCTTGTTTTGAATACATAGCATTTAGTAAAGGGTATCTAAGGTTTCAAGATAAAGTTTTTTATACGACAGGATTCGTTGACGACCAAAACGTTTAGTCCGGAGCTCTCGGTTTCCCTCTTGATCCGTTGTCAGCTGTAGGAATTGGCGGGAATGATTTCCGGACTAAAAGGTTTGATCCCCAGCGGGTCCCACCGTATAGAAAGACTTCTTTAGGCAAATTTTTCTGCTTGCCTTTTGGTCCGTCCGGTTGAAAGCATTCCAGGATCTTTTGCGTCAAAGGGGACAGAACGGTAATCATGTTCGTCATCGGCACAATTCCTTCCTTCGTATCGGAGCGCAACAAGCCTCGACGCCAATGGGGCAGCCAATATTTTGTTCCACTGCTATCGCATTCTACAATACCGCCGCATACCATTGCTCCCAACCATTCGCGAACATATCTGCATACATTTTGCTATCAAAGCGCTTGCCGATGTTTACGTACCTTTCTTTGTAACCTGCTCGAGAAGCAACAGCAGCAGACGTTTGACCATCTTTCTCCGTACTTTCCAAAAAGTCAAAAAGCTTCAAACGATATCCAAGCGACAATGCAAGTGCTACGTATGCATTGTTGCATAATGCCATACATTTATTTCGAAAGGAATCCTCATCTGTATCGCTCATCATGAGACCTATACAATAATGGTACGACGAAGGCAGGTAGCCCAATGGCTACGTGTTAAACGCTCGTAGTTTCTCACCGACCGTTATCTGCCAGAACAGACAGTTTCGACAAACAAGAAAGCACTATTTATTAGTCAGGCGTTGCCCTGATTTGGTTAACCAATAGCTCTTGGCAAATAGAACGCCAAAGATGGAAAAGCGGCGGAATCGTCGTCTGACGCAACTCTAGAAAGGGGCATAAGGTGCTGTTGAAGAAATTTGAAAAGCGTAATAATTCTGAAGGCTTTCCGGAAAGGGAACTTGCAGTAGCCAATTCTTTTTGTTGCCAACTCTACGAACTCTATAGCCTGAATGTATGACTTCGAAGCGAGGTTTAGACGTTCAAAAAGTGATCGCAACGTGATTTCAATGACTTCTCATCTGTCAATGTACAACTGCATGCCAGGTTTAATTTTTTAAAACGTTCCACCTGCTTCTTGATTAGTGAAGACAGAAAAGAGGTTTTTTTTTCAACCGTGAGCGAGTTGCAGCTGACTGAAAGAGTCTGAACGCTCGTATGTACAAACTTTAAAAAGATGCAGACCTGCAATTTCAGCTTTACTGCATTGTTAATAAGAAAACATTGCTGTTGGCAACACTGTTACAGGTGAAAGCTTTAGTAGCCATAATCTTTTCACATAATTCAACCAGTTACGGCGCACTGCTTTTTGTAACAGCAGGCAGCCATTGAACAGTAGCGGAAATCTTTCTTCGATGACTTTTAACGTATGACGTTGTGACAGGTTCTCTGATACGTCGATAACTTTGACGAACTGAATGAGACATGCAGAAGTGTCACTTCAACGTTGCGAAGCGAAAGATTTTACCAAACCCAAGCTTTCGCACTGTGCGCATCACATTTGCTGTTATGCGTGCGCGCAGTAATTGTATTATGTTTTCATAAGTCCAATCAACTATTAGTATTACTTATTATTTTCACTGAAATCGCCATCGTTTGAAATTCTCATTTCAAGCAGCATCTCTATATATAACGAAAATGGATGTATCATTGTCTTGGCTGCTTAAAGACTGGTCCGTCAATGATCTGCAGCCTAACGTTCCCCTAATCAGTAATAATTCATTGGAGAAGCAAAAACACTGTGCAATGAGGCGTTCGTGATTTATGCTTTTCGTCAAGAGCTTTGAAAGTTCATCGTAGACACGCTAAACAGACGCAGCAAAACTACCTTGCGTGTCCTATTATTCGACCCAAAGCGTAAATGAAAACGTATCAAGGCTGTATTTTCCAGTCAATTGAGAATTCGCTAATTTTTGACGCTTCAAAGGTCCTAACGTACAGCTGCACTTTTCTTCGATAAACTAAGGGTAGAATCTTAAGATAACAACTTTATATTGTTTGAAGTAGGTTTGAAAACTGCCAACAAACCTACCGATTTGTAGATGCTTAGAAATGAGGCTACGCTTGTCCAAGAAGTGTCTTGCGTGTTCAAACTTTTTGTTGAAACTTAAAATTCCAGAGAAACTGGGTTAGAACAATATTTTCTGCCTATGCGGACTTCCACGTCGAAATGTTCCACTTCATGAACAAGTTTTAAACAGCGCTTTCGCCATTTCACTGCCAATAGGCGCAGCTAGCACGAGAATACTTTTCGAAGAAATGTTTTCTAAGCTAACTTTATGAAAAAAAAGTCTGCTTGACGAATTACTCTGCGAACAAAATTTTACTTTCAAAATTAGTACGCGTAGGAATTCCACTCTCGAGGCACGGATTTTGCACCGCATGCCTTATTGCCCAAAAAATAAGTTTCACTAATCGCCCAGCAGTTTCAGGAAAACGCTCCTATTGCAAGCCTATAGGCATTCGAAAGCATTAGCTAGCGAACCGCTTGGAGCCAAGCGTAAGGCCACAGAAGAGCTGTACTACAAGACTGAACATTCCAGGCTGCCTTATGGTTATGCAAAACTTTCACGCCATCCCGAAATGACCCATTTAAAAAAATAAAAGCTGCTAAATAACACCTTTGAAGTTTAAAAGAAAAGAAGCTATGCTGGCTTGCGACACAGATAACGGTAGTTCATGGGATCATACGCTAAGCTGGCTACGTTTAAAATTTCAAATCCAGCTTCCCTGAACATCCTTTCAGCCACCTGTCGTCCCCACATGGTTCCCAAACCTGCTCCTCCTTCAAAATGTAAAGATACTGGCATGCAATGGAACAAACTCACCGCATAAAGGCTTCCGCTCATTGGTGCCTTTTTGTCAACATTTAAATCAGATTCTCCTTTTATGTCAACTATAGAGAATAGGCCACCAGGTTTGAGCACTCGAAACATTTGCTTTAACACTTTCGCTGGATAAGCTTGGTCGTGAATGACGTCAAAAGCGGTAATGAAGTCAAACTTCTCCGTCCAATCGTTCGGTATTCCTGTAGCCGCGCAACACAGCATATATTGCAAGTTCGGTATGTTCATTTCTTTTTGCCTATTATTCGCAAACGCTATTGCCTCTTCGGATATGTCTATACCGTAGAATTTGCTGTTTGTAAACTTTTGAGCCATCACCAAACTTGGGGTCCCACGACCGCATCCCACGTCAAGTACAACGATCCCTTTTTCTGCAAATTGGCGCCTGCTAACAGTTCACCCTTTTAGTCACATACGCACCTAATGCTTTTTCCAAATTATCTATAGAAGGTATAAGCGACTGCAAAAGTCCCGCAAAGATTATCCTGTCGCTGAAGTCAGACATGCCCGCATAAAGGTCTTTGTACTCGCTGTAAGTTGTTCCTGCAGATTCGACGTTTTCTATATTTGTATGCAAATTTTTACGCTTGCCTTTTGGTCCGTCGGATTGGAAGCATTCCAAAATCTTTTCCGTCAAAGGGGAGAGAACGGAAATCATGTTTATCATTGGCAGAATTCCTTCCTTAGTATCAGAGCGCAACAAGCCTCGACGCCAATAAGGCAGCCAGTATTTCGTTCCACTGCTATCGCATTCTACAATACCGCCGCATACCATTGCTCCCAACCATTCGCGAACATATCTACATACATTTTGCTATCAAAGCGAGCAAAGCTAACATGGCAAATGACAAAGCGGTTGACGATGTTTGCGTACCTTTCTTTGTAACCTGCTCGAGAAGCAACAGCAGCTGACGTTTGACCATCTTTCTCCGTACTTTCCAAAAAGTCAAAAAGCTTCAGACGATATCCAAGCGCTAATGCAAGTGCCACATATGCATTGTTGCATAATGCCATACATTTATTTCGAAAAGAATCCTCATCTGTATCGCTCATCAGGACACTCATACAAGCGAATGACTACAAATTAAACGCTCCTAGTTAGTCATTAACCGTTATCTGTGAAAATAGTTTCGACAGACGGGAAATCAGTATTTAGTATAGTCACGCGCTGCTCTGATTTCGCTGACAGGCAAAACTGCACTCCACATTTCAGAAAACAATGTTCACTCTCAAATGGAAAGTTATTATAGAATGATGTACATGTGGCGGCAAACAATGCTATGCATAAATGCAAACGGATGCTTCAACGGTTACGAGCTACTTTTGCTCAAGAGCTCGTTAATTGCTGCAGGGATGCAAAAATTTTTTTGGAAAGATATCAATGGTGAAACAAACGCAGAGTAGTTTCAGGCCACGCTGTTTTACGCAGCTGACAGGGGCTGAAATTCGCGAACTGGTTTTCGTGTTTCAAAAATTGTATCAAGAAAGCTACTTTCCAGTATTGGTGAAACGTTCAAAATGGAAAGTCAGGCTGGCAAGCGTTAATTGCAAAAAACGAAGTTACTGTGAGCAGTTCAAAAACCTGACTGGGCATGCCGCTATTGAAGCGACAAACCCTCAAGGTAATGCTTAACATTAATGATTTAACAGTTACACTCACATATCTTCTCTCCCTGGAGAAAGGACGTTTCTAGCTATGCGGATAGGATGGAAAAGTCTCTAAGCAAAAGTGTCATATTTCTACATATGGGAAATATACTAACGAGACTCCAATATGGAATCTACAAAGCCTAAAGGCACATGATTAAAACTGCAGACGACTTGTAACTGAGAGCAGCCATGGCAAGTTTTCTATGGCATGTAGCTTCTAACATCTTAATGCAACAAATAACGTTGCATGGACTGCTCAATGATATTCACTTCATTCTGGCAAAGTTAGATCAGTATGCAATAAAAACGCTAGCGTGTGCGAGCAGTGGAGGAGTAGAATGGCTATTCGAAAAGATTTTGCATTAAGTAGACAAAACCTACAGTACTTTCATGCTGTTATTATCGGCACTGTTTCTTACGTTGAAGACGAACAACTACAAAACTCAATGATTTCAAACAGTCAGAAATTATAGGCGTTTTTTCACTACTTTCATTGATACCACTGTGAACACTTGAAGCTCATGAAAACTAAAAGACAAGATCGGCACGGTGCGTCTTATATTACCATATGTTGGCTGGAAGACTACTTCAGCGTCATAAATAACGAAAGTAAATCGTGTCAGGTTAATAATTTTCTCAAGAGCGCGTACGAGTACTTAAAGGCGATTTGCAGCATTTTCCATTTAAATAACAACATATAAATGTTTGCCAGTTCCACTAATGAACATAGTTCGCTGATAGTAAGACAAATGCAGTTGCAAGCGCAGAAATAAGAAAAAAGTGCACAAGGAACATGCTTACTTTGAGTTCCTAGCGAGATATAGGATTGGAACGCGCGCTTAACTGAAATTCAAGAAATCTTTAGATTAGTTCACAACAGTAACTATAATGTTACCTGTTGATCCAAAGCCGGTGCACGTACAATCGACTGATAAGACATTATGACAGCCCTAGGGCTCAAGTGTGATCTGCAAGTACAAGCATAGGATACGATAAGACATCTATTTCGAAGCACGGCTGCTTTATTTTGCTCGCTTTCGTGATTATTAAACACTTGTTGATTTCTTGTAATAATGCTAACACATTTATTCATGCGCATGGCGCCTTGCAATTAGATGTTGAACGCGATGTTACATTTTTCGTAGAAACTGAAGCGTATAAAATATGCGTCCAATCGTTTGCTACAGCGACTCGGAAGATGAATCCTCAGAGATTATCGATGACGTAGACTTGACCGTTCGCGATATGCTGTTTAGCATCGTCGAATCTGTTGCGTCGTTACGGCCTTATGCGGGTGCATCCTTTCCATATTTTTTCGACACAGGCGTCTACCGCGATACGCTAATCGCTTGTTCACTAGCTACATCGGAGAATAGTTTTGCTTTCTTTTCCGACGCGGACAGTGACGAGTCGGACGCCATTCTTAGCAAGTTGGTATTCAGTGTAAATTAATGATTTTCAGGTTTGTTTATTTTAGCTTGGATAGATGCGCTTCAGCTATACAATTTCCACCACCTCCCGTCCCCGCTGTTCCAGGGGAATTATCGATTGACGTAAGCGTAGTTGTCGACTTAGCTGTTTTCTAAAATTTTGTTTTGGCGCTATTTCAGGATCTACCCAAGATCGAGAGGTTATCCATTAGCGTTGGTGAAGAAATCGAACTTCTTCCGGCCGGAGTGGTTGACTCGATAGTGGGCGTGCTAGGTGAGCGTTTATTATTTTGGAAATTGTTGCGATTTTTCAACTTTTCTAGTTGTCGTAAAGTCTGCACCAAATACGCCACCCCTTAATGAGGAAACAATTCTGTTCGCGGAAAGTCGCGCGGCCGTTGGTCAGGTACGCTTGGTTGGTCAAAATACTTTTGATTTGATGCTGCACGTTGGTTATTTACATTAGATTTTTGAGACATTCGGTCCCGTGAAAGCGCCCTACTATTCCATACGATTCAACAGTGCTGCAGAAATCGCCGACATGGGCATAAAAGTTAATCAAACGCTTTTCTACGCGAACACTAATGACTATACTTGTCCGGTGTTTGTGGATGCATTGAAAAAAACAAAGGGAACCGATGCCAGTTGGAAAAACGACACAGAACCTCCACCCGAAGCTATGGATTTCAGCGACGACGAAGAGGAGCAAAAATACCGTCGTCAATTAAAAGCAAAGCGTCGGAAGAATTTGGTGCACAAGAATGATGAAGAAAAAACGAATGGCTACAATGGGCCAGCTGGGCTGGCATGCCTTGTTAGGCCCGCAGAATTTGCCGGGCAGACACATAGGTCATTTTGTGAACCTTCGCATATTTCAAGCTATTCACCAAGAGCTGCACCTCGTCTTCCGTCATGTTTTAGCCCTTCGTTGTACTTCGGCTCAACGACAACAGCTTCCTGGCATGCTCCGCCAATGTTGCCGCGCCCAACCAATCCATTGCCTCCACGGATGCACCGAGATAGCTGGCCACAGTAAAAAAAATGTAGCAGAGCAGCATGGCGGTTTGTCTTCGTATTTTATCTTGACAGAGGCGAGAAGAAAACAACAACTTCCTACACGAAATACCGACTTGCTTGCTTGAACTCTTCCATGCACAAAGCTTTGTTGTTGCCGTATATTTAATTGAAACTGAGCAGCTATGCAGACGCATATGCACGAAAAGCGAAGCAGAAATGACAATTAGGCAAACACTCGACTATGCTAACGTTTGAATATATGAACTGCTCTCTGCCAAATATTGTTCATCTAACCAAGGTTTTATAACATTTTGAAATACCCTCTTTAGCGGGACCGTAAGAGCGTTACCCAACCAGTTTACTTCACACCCAAAAGTCAGAATCCAATGAACGACAGTACCCGACACTTGATAGATAGGTATATATCGTACGGTATCCTTTTTTGATACTTAAGTAGCAAGGGCGGTCGCGCCCGCTACACTTCATAAAATTATTACTATCATACAATGATGACCTTGACGCGAAAGATTTACCGCTGCAGCTAACGGCTGACAGTGATAGTAATCACAACGTTCGCGCGTTTGAATAAAAGTGATTAAAGTTATATCCCAGAAATTTTCTCTTAGCCGCCAGGTCGTCTGTGGAATGCAGTTTCCTTTCTGGCAAGCATGCTCTTGACTTGTTGAACTTGGAAAGCATGTCGCTCATTCTTTTTTGCCCTTACCTAAATCTA
This sequence comes from Trichuris trichiura, assembly GCA_037903355.1. Lineage (NCBI taxonomy): Eukaryota > Metazoa > Nematoda > Enoplea > Trichinellida > Trichuridae > Trichuris > Trichuris trichiura. Next base: position 575,433 of record JBAJFE010000039.1, on the reverse strand, counting down.
AGCCAAGGCGCAAACCTTACTTCTAGGCTTAAGCTTACGTAAGGGCAAGGCGGGATGACTGGCAGAGTTACAGTATGACAATAGGATGCTTAGGAGACAAGATTTGGCATCCTGTTTGGGAAAGAATTGGAATCGACTGCAGGGTTGAGCGTTTCCATCTTCTCGTTCAAAACAAATCAACAGAACAGTAAAGAAAGAGTATGAGCCGATTCCGCTGCACACCTTCCTTTCACTGCAGTCATTTTTCCGTCCGCGGTGTATTCGTACTTTAAAGTGGGTCCTCGTAGCTGCGCCATATTTTAAAGCAGCGGCAAACGATGACCCGTTCGACCGCATTGCATTGCGCAAAAGCAGTCAGAAGGAAACTGTTCGCAGCTACTGTTAATATGGGAGTGAAAATAATTGCAATATTACTTTCTTTCAATGCAATGTGCTTTTGCGTAAAAGCAGCTAGGCGAGGCAATGAAACTTGTCCTCCGCTTGGTCTTACGCCCATGAGAGGCGAGTGTCCAGAAAAGCAGCCAGTTGTATATCTGCGTTCACCTTGTTATCACAGCAATTGGACACACATATTTTTGAAGCATAATATCAGTAAAGAAAATCTCTACTTTTACCACAACGGTATGGCGTTTTATGTGGAACCGGATGATGTAGGAGGAAACACTTTCCCCAACGTATATTTGAGAAAGGTAATATACGCTATGAGAGCTTGCAATTTACACCGTTCCTTTACACCTATAATAGTAGCTCCTGTTTGCCCTGTCCAATTCAGCTTTTGGTACGATGAGTATATTGATTACTTGATCAGAGTGAGCACTCCAAAACATGGTTATCTGGTCCTGAATCCAACAATTTCCTATTCCAGTGTAGCACTGGCTGACATTACAAGAAAGGAACAACTTCCCACCTTTGTTCGCTACAACGATATGGCTCAACTGCGAATGATTGATTTAAACGGCGACACATCCATGCATGCTGAAATTCTTTACGAGCTCCTGTCAACATTTCAGTGGGAATCCGTGTGCATGGTCGAACTGAGACTATTCACCGGCAAAAACAAAGGACAACGCGTTGCCGCAAGATCTGCCTGCTCCGACGTTTTCGCAATGGTCGAGCACCAGTCATACTTAAACAATCGCGACATAAATCATTTGTATTGGTATTTTGACAGCTTGCATTCAAATGAAACGATCACAAAGCTGAAAAACATATGGAAATACGTGAAACCGTTAACGCGGATCGTCATTCTTTGCGGATATCCTTTGTCGCTTTCGAGAAAACTTTTGCGCATAATGAGTGCAACATTGATCAAAGATCGACACTACGCCGTTATTTACTTTGATATGTTTTTAGCTAAAGAAGCAGTTTTGAAGTCAATTTCCGACGCTATTCCTTACATTCACGCAATAAGAGGTATTAAGGTTCTAGCGATGGCGGACGATATGGAATGTAAAAATGTCAAGTGGGAGTTTTTCGTAAACCAAAACATAACCAGTGGCACCAGTCCCGTCACTAATTATTTGCAAGATAGCCTTCACTGCGCTTTGCATTACTTACTGCTCGCCGCTCTTAATACGGATGTCGAAGTGGATCAACAAATGGAACAAGAAACTGACTTCCTAATTCACGAATTTTTCAAACGATACAATAAGCATGGGCGTTTGTACAGGATCAATTTGCAAACACGCGCGGTGGCTTATTTTAAAAATTGGACCTTACTATCGTTCGACGCAAAAGCTATGACCTTTGTACCTGTCATGAACTTCAGCTGGACAAGTTCCAACGTTGGAGGTAATCAGAGAGCGAAAGTTGTAGTAAGCAACAGCGGGAAATTGATATGGGCGTCCGGTTCTTCCGTCCAACTGGATGGAACGTCGGTCTGTTGGGGATATCCAAACTTTTTCCCCTGCGACGAAGGCGAAGACTACTCGTTGCTTATAATCATACTTTTCACTCTAATAGGAGTTGTCTGCCTGCTGTTGCTTGCCTCAGTGATAATTATGATAATAAGAAAGCGCAATGAAAAAAGAGACAATCGAAAACTAATGGAGGAATCTTGCTTCTTTTTGGAAAACGACCTAAAACCTTCAGGCACTTCTAGTTCGCTTGTCACCAATGAAAAGTTTTTTCTGGCTACCCTACGCGGCGAAGACGTTATGGTCAGATGCGTTGGCATCATTGATGACATTTCCAGCTTGCAGCCGGAAACTAAACTGACAGATCGCTTAAACTATTTCATTTCGCCCATTATGCGCTACCTTCGGCTCAGGTGGTTTAAAAGACGCTTAAGCAAGGTCGTGTACAGAACAATGCTGGCACTATTTGGAACTCATGACGTCACTATTGGTATGGATAATGACCCGGAACCTACAGAGGAAGAAATAACATGCAGTCTTCCGGTCAAAACTCGTAACTACCTAAAGTTCAATGACCTCTTTTTGGAACAAATGAGCGCGCTTAAGATTTGGACAGTTTCTGAAGAAAACATTGCAAATTTTAAAGGCGCTATGTACCTGCACCTTGATAGGCCGAGATTGTATTTTATTTACGAATACTGTTCCATGGGTAGCCTGGCTTCCTTTTTGGGACATATCCCATCGTTAAGCAGTGAAATGCGGGTAAGTTAAGCGCTTTCTGCCTCGTTTCAAAAAAGGTAGCTAAAAACGTCTTACAGCGTGGCGCTCAACGACATTTAGGTCAGCGGAATTCTTTACATAATTCTAGAAAGCCAAGCCATAAATGGAATCACAATTTAAAGAAGCATAAAAACTTATTCACCCATTACGGAATCTTACGTGCTTAATGAAAGTCACACTGCCCAATTTAAGTCTCTTCTATCCGTTCACAAGGCAGGGGTTTTCCCAGAATTCAAAACACTCAACAAATCTTTTTCTACCGCACCTTCCAAGGCAAAAACGTTTCACCGTTCAAGAATAAAAAATTTACATGTCGCTTCCAAAGGCATCAGGTTACATGTTCAAGTCCTTGCCGCCCGTTCTTTACATTACTAAACGTAAACAAGCTCATAACTATGATTAGGTGGCATTAATAAAGCTGTAAAGTATTCGCACTTACCTTTGCTGAACTTCATAAATCATTCAAAGCTTCACTTCTCGTAGCGTTGAACAACGTGCTGTTGAATAACACGAATTTGCGCTAGCCCGACTTGCAAAGCAGCGTTACGAACGTCTTTTTTTAAATTTTTCAGTATCTTTTGGCTCACGACGTAATATGTGGACTACAGAGTCTCCACTGCCGACATGATCTTATACATGGTCATCTCCGATCGTCTTGCATACAAATAGACAACAATTGCCGGGCAAAAATTTTAGTCATGAGACTGGACTCGATGGAAGATTCAATTTTGCAACGGCCGCAAGGCTTTTCACAATTGTACTTGGCACCGGAAATGCTGCGCGACGACACGTACAAACCAACGCGAGAAGCCGACATGTACAGCTTCGCAATAGTGCTTCATCAAATTGTTTATCAGAGATGTGCATTTTACATTGAAAAAGACAAAGAAGAGATGGAGGTGAGTCTGCCTTCTTGAATATACAACAAATACAAATATATTTCCCTTGTGCTTCTCCATTGCTGACCGCGTCCATATACGACATTCCATTTCGAAATGAGCCCCGTTAAGTCGGCCTTTGTTGCGTTAAGGAATCTGACGCCTGTAAGAGAATACCAAAAATGTAAGCAGTAGCTGACCCCCTCACTTACAAATCGTCTTTCCTATTATGTACCTATGTACAGGAACCATACGCAACTTTACTTTGGGCAGTTGAGCATTCTTGTTTCAGCGAAAGTACGTTCGGATCATCCATCCAAATTTGATAACAACGGATAATATTGAAAAAATTCACAAGTACTGCCAGTCGAGGCTGCCAAGCGATTCACATTTTACCATGTACCCAAGGGAGGAGGAAGCAAAACTCATTGTGGATAAAATTGTTGACGGCTCTACCATTCGCCCTTCCGTATTGCCTACAGAGGATGATATGCAAGAGCTATTGACCGTTATGCAATGCTGCTGGCAGGAAGATCCTGCAAATCGAATGGACTCCAGCTGCGCCTTGATGAGAATAACGCTGGCCATGAAAGGACGTAGCAACGACACCTTCTACAACTTAGCAAAACGAGTTTCCGCCGGAGCGGGCGACCTGGAGTCGATTCTGGCCGACAGAAGCGAACGCATTCGGAAACAGCGCGATCACTGCCTTCGCCTTCTAAGCGGAATTATGCCCTTGTCGATTGCCTCCAGCATGATGAGCGGGTGCAAAGTATGCCAATTTTCCTTTTCGAAAAGTCTTCAAAATTTGCAAAGCGCTTTTCAGACTCGCATAAGCAAAGTTGAACTTGCGTCAATTTACTTTCACGGCGTGTACAACTTCAAAAAAGCGTACACCACCGCCAATGAAGCTGTACGATTTTTGGACAAGCTCTACGGCACGTGCGACAGAATTGCGTCCATGTATGACGTCACACCATTGCATAGGGTCAACGATACGCTGCTTATTGCTTCGGGAGTTCTAAACCCATGTGCTGAGCACGCAAGCGAATTAGCTATGGTATCCTGACCGACCGCTGTTTCAATAATGATTACCAAAGTTTCAGGTTGCCGTCCAGTTGCATGAAGCTATAAGGAATCAATTTCCTGACATGGTTGTGGAGATAAAAAGTGGCATTAACAGCGGCACTGTCGTATGCGGCGTTGTAGGCACTAAGGTGCCTATGTATGCCGTCTTTGGAGATACGGTCAACGTTGCAAGTCGCATGTACTCAACCAGCGAACCTGGCAGGACTCAGATAAGCGAAAATACTTATCGACTGCTCAGAAAAAAAAGGCGCATTTTCAATATGGTCAAAAGAGGACCTGTGGAAGTTAAGGGAAAAGGGACAATGAACACTTATTGGCTTCGCAGTTACAGAAAATACTTGGGATGCGTACCTACCGACGTACGCCTTGATGGCATTGCAACTTCAGCCGAATTAGACATCGATTTAGGAGACGACGTGCATGAGATAAGTATTCATAGGGATGGAAGTCGCGGTGTAAGCATTGACGAATCTTCCTTGCACTCCTCCAGAACACGATCAGTGTCAAAGTTTCTAACGAGCGAAGTACTAGAACCTACAAACTGGGAAATAGAGCAACAGCAGAGTCCACTGCTTAAGACAGAAGTCGCTTTAAAGGGACGACGCCATTCCGTGGGACCCGTACAGCGTAAACGTAGCGCAGACTACTGCTTTCCAAGGCGCAGAACAAGGTCGCTCGACTGATCTTGCATGCTTCATGACATGGCACATCTAAATAACTACAAGTGCTCGAAACATTGATACATCTTCAGTAGAGGTTACCTTCAAGCAAACTGGCGCCAATGGAAAGAAATGCACTTTAGTATAAACTAAGGAGTGAAAATACCTTAAACAATTGCCACATACCATCACATACCGTGTGCTAAGCATAAAAATAAACGTTCATCCCTTCTTCGTTGATCTATAAGCTAACGCAATCTTTACATGTCCCACCTGGAGAGCCTGCGATAGGATACGACCTTTTCAAGCGCGGAATGAATTGCACAACAAATGCATCCCCCGCTCTCATTAACTTGCAAGCACATAGTTGAAAGCAGACTTTTCCTGCATTTTAATTAACAACGAAGGGATGCCATACCTCCTAGGAAGCATAAGTAAGAGAAGCTGCTAAAATTTTTTAAAATCATTTTTTGTAGCTTAAAACGTTGCCGAGCCATTTTTCCGCACTTTTTGACGTCCACTGCTTGCGCGAAATGTAATCTTCAGCCTTGAACAACGGAAAACCGTCAGCGACGATACGCAATCGACCGACGGCAGAGACACTTACTTGGTCGTTATCTATTTTTCCAACTGAAAAATATGTCGCTTGCGGATTTGCAAAATACAGGCCGCACACGGAGGCAGTGGGATACATGGCCATCGATTCAGTCAAAGATATGCCGGCGTTTTTCTCCACATCGAGCAGTGACCATATTGTGGTCATTTCCGTCAGATCAGGTTGGCAGGGATATCCAGGAGCTGGACGGATACCTTGGTAACGGATTTTGTGAAGAGCCTCAACGGAAAGCGCCTCGTCTTCCGCATATCCCCATATTTCGGTCCGTACGCGTTCGTGCATCTCTTCCGCAAATGCCTGTGAAAAAAATATTTAAGACGGTATTAGTGCTCGACTAGGTAGTAGCCAGCTTGTGAGAGCATCACCTCGGATAGGCGGTCGGCAAGGGCTTTAGCCATGATTATATGGTAATCGTCGAGGTCTTTTTCGAATGCTTCTACCATCTCCGGCAGACCCAGACCGGCTGTCACGGCAAACATTCCGACATAGTCTTTGACAGGAGAGCCCATTGGAGAGATAAAATCGGAAAGGCACAGATAGGGCTCAGCTTTGTTTTCCTTGACCATTTGCTGCCGTAGACCATGAAGAACGGCTACCGGCTGGCCGTTATATTCCAACTCGCTAAGTAGATAACAGCTAAGCGGGTAGTTCAATAATTTGGTCTCATACCTATCGAAAACCAGTATATCGTCATCACGGCTTGCCGCTGGGAATATACCGACTACCGCTTTGGCCCGCAGCAAAGATTTGTCAACAATTGTTTCCAATAAGTTCCTGGCGTCCGCGTAGACAAGCTTCGCTTCCGGCCCAACGTCTGGATCGTTGAACAACTTCGGAAACCCTCGATTAGGATATTTCCCGCGAAGCTGCCATATGTCGAAGAAGGCTTTCCAGTCAATATAAGGAACCAGAAGTTGCAAATCATAGTCGTCAAAGCAACGAATTCCAACGAAGTTGGGTTTAGCTAAAAAGAAACTTTCATACGGAACATTCAACGACCGTAATAACCTAATGATGTGCAAGACCAATCGACATGCAAAGCATTTTCTCTTGCCACACGTAGCGGAACAAACCGGTATTCCTACAAAACACCAAAACTCAGCTATGAATCATTGTCAAATGCTCGTACAAGTAAGTTTTCATAATATTCTTCTCTAACTTGGTCGTATAGCTCTTCTATGTCATAAAGGAATTCGTCCCTATGCTTCTCGTCAAGCAAGCTGGAACACTGCAATAAGCATAGTATTCAAAATTAAAAGGCAAAAGATTTTAAATAAGTCTCACTTACAACGACGACGCTTTTGCTAGCGTCGGCAACGTGAATTACAGGTCCAGAATAGCACGGGGCAATTTTGACCGCCGCGTGAGCCCTACAAGCAAGACAATAACTACAGTTAATAATAATAAATTCATTAAAAATACAGTAAGAAAAATTACGAGAGCTGATTCTAACTAAATGAACAAATGTTCTAAAAAAACAAAAATTTTTTCGGCACTGGCCAGTATGGAGACCGAGGCCAAACTGGAAAACCATATTTTTCCATTGATTGAATTGAGAGAAAAAAGAACAGCTCACCTGGACGTTGTCGCCCCGCCGATTAGCAAAGGCAGTTTAAAACCAATCCTTTCCATCTCCTGCGCAACATGAACCATTTCTTCAAGCGAAGGCGTGATCAGACCGGACAATCCAATGATATCTAAAGTAGGCTGCCAAAGCGTCAGACTCGCAATCTTTCTCCCTGCGACCTACACTAAGCACATTGGCGTATACAGTTTGCTTAGTGTAAATGTAGTATACTTATTACATAGAAGGCATGCGTACTAACTAACTACACAGCCAGCACGTATACACTACTTACAAGTAAACTATTTTCTATTCTTTTAAGTTTCTAAAACACATGCGTAATAAAGAAGTTGGACATGATAACACTCAAGATATTCATGGAATTTGTGGCATTTACACGGTATACTTTGTCTATAAGCACAATACCTGCTATAGCCACGATTCCTGTGGCACACATGCAGTATGTACTTGCATATGAGGAATATTTACGTTATAAATGACTTCTACTTGGTACACATTGCTTATAAATAAGATATCTATGACATCTCTAAGGCATTGATGCGGTATACATGGCCAATAGGACATATTTATGCCATATACGGTATGGGTGTGAAATACTGCATGTGCGCCGTAGAGACACCAGATAATAGAAATATATTCTTTATAAGCAATGTATACCATGTGTCTGCTATGGGCACTCGCTCCGTGCAACACTGTGCACCAGAAACGCTACGTGTGTGCCTGGAGACCTAGGATAACACAAACGTTTTAATTAAAACCGGTTTACAGCACATCCATTCCATATATGACATGAAATGTCCTGTAGGCAAATATATACCATATATAGGGCACTTATAGCCTTAGGCCCTGTATATCACGAATATTCTATTTATAAGCAAAGTATACTGTATGTACGTTGTACCTATGCCATTTATGCCATAGATATCCTATTTGTAATCAATGCGTACGGCATACGTAACGTAAATATTCCTTGTATGCTAGTATGTAAAGCATACATATGAATATATACCACAGAACCGTGGCTATTGCAGGTACTGTGCATATAGGCAAAGTATACTGCATGAAAGCCGCAAAATTGATGAATATCTGGAATGTATACCGTATACAACGTTTATATTAGACATATGTTGTATAACTTTGGAGAACAGAAAACATTTTGCGTGTAAGTAGCATGTACTGCGTACATACGTGCTGGCTGTGCAGGTAGTACACATACCTTCTATGTACCAAGCAAATTGTATACACGAATGCAGGTATGGCAATAGGACCAATTGCTTCTAGGCCAAGTTGACTTGAAGTCAAGTTGGTTCAGGTCAAGTTGAAGCGTACTCGCACATATACTTCAACTGTTACGTTAAGCGATTCCTGTCATACCTTGAAGATCTATAATGCCTACTGTAGGAAGAGCGCCTTTTCGAAAATAGTCACAAGAACTTATTAATTTGTTGCTGGTAACAGCGCATAAGTATTAGCGGGTTCGCTGCAAGGTAATTGTTGCATAATCACGCGCGTTTACCGTAAAATACTCGTAACGCAGCAGGTAGAAAACCTTTGTCACTTCAGGAATTGACTACACATATCTGCAGATAATAACAACTTCTTTCCACTTGTAGCTGAAGGGAGTAATTTCTGATAAAGGGTTTCCAGCGATCAGTTTCACCAACTTAACAGCAGTCTTATGAATAAAATATAGAGCGTGTGAAAAAAGTCTGACATGTAAACTTTGTCTGCATATAGTATATTCATCGACGATGTGTCAGCTTGGCTTTTTACTCCTTATCAACTTTATGCTAGTAAAAATCTCTCACGATTAAGGTGCGCTTGACCATATGTAATGTTGGAACTGGCTGAACTGATAGAAAACCTTCGTAGAAATGGCAGTCGTCACTTTTCCCTTAGTTCTGTTAGTCAATACTTTCTTTCTCTGATGCTTTGCAAACGTTTTGTACTCTTTGTTTCAATCCACGCGGGAAACTTGTACGCTCCTAATGCTTCAACTTAAAAAAAAACATATCGTTTGAATGTAGTGCGTCATAGGAGTGCAGGTTGGAAACTGGCCGATAAAACCGCTGTCTCTATCCTTGTCTGCGGATAGAATTTTGAAAACGCAACGCTATCTGTACGCGTCAAAACATACGGCTCTGCAAACTTTCAAAAATTGAAAACATGAAACTAAGCTACTGCGTATTTATGCCTTAATCATTTATTTACTTCAATTAATAATAGCAAAAACTGGTTGCGCGCAGGTATGATTACACGTCCTGCATGGAGACATGAGCAAACAATTAGAACGTGAAACTTGCTTGCCACTAGCGAACAAAGCAGTCTGCGGATGTAAAATTGATGACAAGCTCAAAGATACGTTTGATAATGATGAAAATTAGTTTCGACTTCTACGTAGAGCTTCCCTGAGCCTCAAGAAGCAATCCTATTCAAAGCAGCTAATATAACTTACTTTTAAAGGTAGAAGGACAAAGCTCTACAAAAAAAGAAACATAAAATAAAAAGATTAACAGTCTTTGAGTTAACGGACATTTCATGTTTTCAAAGTGTTTCAAGGCTGTCAGTAATATTAAAAATACATAGTAGCATCATAGATGGAATCGAGTAAAGCATTAAAAACTTACCAGCAGAATTATCCTTCGCTGCTTGTAAAATACGCTCGCAGGGAGTCATGACACCGAGATCGATGACTCTACAAGCAATAAAACTCAGATGATAAAACTTAAACAAAAACATTGATACTGGAAAACCTGAAATTATTACAACCAAGGACAACACCGACAATGTTCTTGCCAATGTCATGTACGTCCCCTTTAACGGTCGCCAAAATAATGGTACCACGATATGACTACAATATGAAATATTTAAACAAACAAACAAAGGCTCTCAACTGGTGTAGACCTTTTGCAGAGTATTGTCGTTCTTGGAATCACCGCTAGACAAAAACTGCACCAAATATTCAACAGCTTTTTTCATTACTCTGGCCGACTTGATCACTTGGGGAAGGAACATCTTGCCTGCACCAAATAAGTCGCCTACTACGGACATTCCCTGAAGGCTAAGAAAACATGCAACAACAATATCGATAAAATGTTAATGAAATCAACCTTCATTAAAGGGCCCTCAATGATGTTCAACGCTTTGGGATAAACTTCAACCATAAGACGAGCTTCTTCGGCGTCTTCTAGGATGAATTTGTCAATGCCTTTCACTAATGAATGGACTAGACGTTCTTCCACCCCCAACAGGCGCCATTCGGCTACGTCGTCAACCTTGGAACTTTTAGTCCCTTTGTGACTTTCCGCGTATTCTAGTAGAGCTTCGGTAGCACCGGAATTTCGATTTAGTACCAAATCCTCGCATAGGCGAAGTAATTCTGGCTCTACGTCTGAATAGACTGGAAGACTTCCCGCGTTTACAATGCCCATATCCAGGCCAGCCTGAAGGCAAAAAAAAGAACTATGCGGATCAAAAGTAGCCACCGTCCGCGTCATACATTAATAGCATGGTAAAGAAAAACGCTGTGCATTGCTTCTCGAATAGCTGTATGCCCACGATAGGAGAAGCTGACATTGCTTATGCCACCGGAAAAGCGACAACCAGGGCACATTTCCTAAAAAATTAATCAATCTTAAGTAACAGCTGTAGGAGAAGCAAACAAACGGTGATTAACCTTTACTAACTTGATACTTTCAATAAAGGAAACAGCGTAGTCATTGTGCTCTTCAATTCCGGTACCAATGGTAAGAACATTAAGGTCGAAGATAATGTCACTCGGTTTAAAGCCTACTCGATTGGTCAGCAAGTCGTAGCAGCGTCTGCAAATTTCCGTTCTTTTTTCCTTAGTAACTGCCTGGAAAAAAAACGATAAAGAGTAATGCAAAAAAATTTGCATACTCTCGCTTTACCTGTCCAGTTTCGTCGAAGGCCATAGCGACAACTGCCGCGCCATATCTTTTCAGGCGCTTGGCGGAGTTGATAAAATTTTCTTCCCCTTCTTTAAGACTTATACTGTTGGCAATACATTTGCCTTGGAAGCATTGCAGGCCAGCCTCAATAACGGACAAATGAGAGGAGTCGATACAAAGCGGTACCTAAGCATCTTTTTCGTATACGTCGATCTAATTAGGCTGGAAAAATTTACTTTAGCAATATCCGGATCAGAGCTGATTAGGTTAACAAATTTGGTCATTGCTGAGTGACCGTCCAGCATAGCATCGTCCATATTGATGTCCAAAATTTGGGCGCCCATTTCCACTTGACTTCTAGCAACTTGAAGAGCCGCCTAACGAGTAGCACAGTAATCTACTGCAACAGCTTTAACGTTTCGCCTACCTCGTATTTTCCTTTCCTCACCATGCCGGCAAACTTGCTGCTGCCGGCTACGTTGCACCGCTCACCTATGTTTACGAAATTGGTCGTCGGACCTATCCTCATTGGCTCCAAACCTGCGAATCAAGCTTTTGAACGTAGGATTTTCAAAATTTTAAAATTCAAATCTCACCGGAAAGTACAGTATAGCCTTCGTAAACTCTGCTGGGCGGTACGCGAGGTTTAACGTTCTTCACCGCGCGGACAATCTCGGAAATATGCTCAGGCGTTGTGCCGCAGCAACCACCAACGATATTCACCAAACCGCTGACAGCAAAATCCTGAAAACGTTTAAGGAATTGAATTTTGCTCATAAGCGGAGAGCGTAAACCTTGAGCAACGAAGCCGTACAGCTGGGCTGCTCATCGTAACCGCCAAAAGCGTTGGGCAAACCTGCAACAAATGAATAAATCAGTTAAACAAGCTACAGTAACGCAAAAGTGATGACCTGCATTCGGGTAGCAAATTACAAATGCGCTAGTGTTCCTGCTGACGCTTTCAATGAAAGGTCGCATTTCCCGTGCACCTAAGGCGCAATTCAGCCCTACGCTTCAAGGTTGGTCAAAAACAATGGAAACTTAAAACCGCCAGCTTACCACATCGCTTCCGCGTGCTGGATGCTGATCAGGAAGGCCTCGACCGATTGGCCGGACAATGTTCGACCACTTTTGTCCACAATCGTTCCCGACATACAGAGCGGTACCTTGCGACCAAGCTCTTCGAACAACTGTTGTATACCAAAGATGGCCGCCTAAAAAAGGAAGAACACATACAACAAATATAACTACTAAGTTAGGCTTTCCAGTGCTTAAAAATTTCAATGGTTCAAAAGCTAAGAGGAGCAAGACTTAGATGGAATCTTTCATTTAAAAAGTGTACGCCATCAGGGGCCAGAAACGTGCAGTACTCTAAAGGCAAACTTTCATAACAGACATTTTTAAATAAGTTCATTTTTCCACATTATCTTCGTAACAAAGTATCGCGCAGCATGAACTCTCGAATGGCTATTATTAGTTTAGAATTACATAATATTAAATCAGTTTTTTGTTCATTCAAAATTGTCCCGCCTTCAGCGTCTTTGTTCGCATTAAGAAATAAATACATGAAATAAAAAAGAAACAAAATATTTGAATATTAAGCGCTAATATTTTAGCCAATGAAATGTACTGGCTAAAATAATAGCTTACGCGCTAACGACCGGACTGAAAATAATAGGAAATTCAAAAAACAAAAGAATAATGAAATAATGCTAAAATCATTTGCCAGTTGCTAAGTAGTTTTATAATTGGGTGCAACTCGAAGTCGCTGCAAAGAGCAAAGTTGACAAATCATCGAATGATTGAAGGAGAAATGAAAAAGTCGTGAAATTGGCAACACAAAAGATAGCGACTAACGTAAGGAAGGGAACAGTATTGCCTTAGGCAAAGAAATTAAGCCATTTTCAAAAGATTGATGACTTAACGAACCTTGGCATTTGCGGTGTCAAAGATCGTTTCCACCAACAGTACGTCAACGCCTCCCTCTATCAGCGCACCTGCTTGCTCTTTGTACGCTTCCGACAGTTCGTCAAAGGCTAATGAAAAAAAAACAGATTACGTACCCAATTACGGCATCAGAAACTGGACATTTACTTATGCTACGAAATTCTGGTCGATCAACGGAAGGCGACAGCGACAGTGTCCTATTGGTAGGCCCTATTGAACCGGCTACGAACTTTTTGCAACCTAAGTACAAAAAAGGCTATACGAATAAAAGCCTTTTGCAAAGAAGAAACAATTACAATACCGGTGAGCGTTTCAAAGTCGTCAGCGGCTTGTCGAGCCAGTCTAGCAGATTCTCTATTCATCTCGATCACGTGAGGCTCCATCTGATAGTCACCCTGAGCAATGCGAGTACTACTGAACGTGTTGGTCTCGATTATGTCGGCACCGGCTTTCATATAGGCTTGATGGATTTCGTAAACAATATTTGGTTGCGTTAATGACAGAAGATCGTTGTCGCCTTTCACTGGGACTGGATGATTTTTGAACCTTTCACCCCTGTAGGCTTCCTCGTCCAGTTTGTACCGCTGCAACATGGTGCCCATTCCTCCGTCCAAAATCATCACACGTTCTGATAACGTCTCCCTCAGAGAGCGTTCCCGCGACTGCGCTACCGACATTGCTAAACAAAGTTCAGTTGAGCTAAAATAGTATCAGTACAAGTGAAGCGATTTGAAAAACGCGAACACGTATACGCTCATGCTAAAATAAGCATACATTTCATGTTCCTTTTACGGAATATATATATATACATATGTTTTTCTTCCCATTAATCTAACTTGCGTAAACTCTGCATGGGATAAACTTGGCATCCGCGACGTTAAGCTGCCTGACCCTTTCTGTTTCTTAAAAAAGGATTCATATATTGGGAAGGTAAGTGTTAGAAGAGAGTCAGACTCGACTGATACGCTCAGATGACAGACTTCTTATTAGTAAACCGCGATGAAACGCCCACGCTGAAAAAGGCATCAGGAAGTATAGTCCGTTACGGAATGCAGCAGCTCTATGCTAGCCACACTAAGTCTTGAACGCCACTTTACGGGATCGAAACATTGAAACTGATTGGTTCCGCGTGGAAGCAATTTTACATATTTAAATATGGTTCTCTAAGGAAGATTGCACAGCTTTTTTTCCCAAAATTCCCGACATACTGCAAATACTCGAAGTTAGGGAATCGTCTACCAAGCTTGCGGCATTCGCCGCACGCGGAAACCTCATTTACCGACGCCTACTTTTTACGATGGAAAGTGAGCAATGGCTATTTCACTTTGGATAGATGGCAAAGTTTTGAAAAGCCCCTTCCGTAGTTGTCATGCAAATTTATCGCTGTCAGCGTATTGCGCGCATTCCGTTCCCGACTGTTCGACGACGCACGGAACGCTCAGAGCGCGCTTTCAAGCCTAATCCAATAAAAGATGTAAAACAAAAAAAGAGGCAGCATAAAAGATAACGCCTTCGGCCATAATGCGAAATAAGTCTCTTCTGCAAGCAGCGGCGGCAGCAGCCGTCCAAGCTGCCAAGACTTGAAGCAAAATGGATTAGTTTATTTCTGTCGACGGCGACAACTATGTTGGCTAAGTTGTCAGACGATAAGCTGCAATCGTAGTCGGCAACGAGCAACCACTTTTGAACTAAGCCAAAAAAAGAAACAGTGACAGCCGTGTGGTCGGTTAAGAGTGACCGCCCGTGTCAAAGTGCGGACTTTGTTTCCGCAGGCAAATTCCTACTATGAACACTGAAGATAGCGAAGCCATTGCGGCAGTCTGCAAACTAGCATCAAATAGGTTTCTTTGAAAAAGAAGGAAGTAACGACGCTTCCATGTGACTACCAATTCGTCTGCAGGTCTCTCTCTTTCTTTACAAGCGCGTTCAGTCAACCTTTTGCGTTAATGACACAAAAAATTGCTAGGCATGTTGAAGAGCGCACTCTGAACCACCGCCTGATCAACCCGTCTCTACGCTACCATAATAATTCTGGCAGCTTCTCTTTTAAGCTGTACTTTCCGCCTTCAACCGATAGTGAAAATTGTTGGTAAGCACGCTACTACTCTGCACGTTAACCGCGTTTTACGGTCATCCACCTGTGACAGCTATAATGACCATCTATAGCTTTATTGGAAGGCAGTCATTTGCAATGTCTTCGTTACCGGTTTCTCGAGCAAACAACATTTTCAAAGTACGACGGGGATGGGCGAAAGTCTGCTCTTACCGGCTGGGAAATGCTGCTTGGCGAGTTACAATGACGATCAGCAGGTTTCAGGCTATTTTTAGATTGCTCACCCAATCCCGCTAGGGGACCGCCTATATGCTTTTCATTGGATGACAAGCGGCGGATGGGAATCGACAAACTAGCCATCACTCATATGGGAACAAAAATTTCAAGCTGATGAAACAAAACGCCAGCGGCGCCCATTTTTACCGACCGACCATTATCGCTTTTACATCTCTCTCTCTCTCTACCCCTTTTCTTAGCTCACCCAACAGCCTCTGATCCATCAAGAGGCCAATCAACTCTATGACGTCAATGCGCCTAACTTGGCAGCCTATAGGATGTTAAGGGCAAAGGCCTTGGCGCGCCGGCAGTTTCTTCCGCATGCTTGACGTCTCTTCGTTGCCAAACTTTGTTCTGCAATGCTGGCGGGAAAAAACCGGACCAATTATCGACGATAGTGTAAAATCAGGATTGGACAGGCCAGAAAAAGCCTTTCCGAACAGTCGAACAACTAGTCTCATCTTTCCTACTGTAAATGGGCCAAATGGTCCCGTAGAGAAACCAGCACTTGCTACTGCTACCGCTCTACCTTTGCTGGTGCGGTAGGGTACAATACCGTCAACACGCACGCCGGACGGTTGGTCGCTTAGGGACTTTTTTTTTGCTTGGCCTAATGCTTTTCAACGATCCGCCCTGGCAGAAGGTGCTCGAATTGAGAGTTGAAGGCTAACCGGTTAGTCGAGCTTTCCAAAAGCGCCATAAGCTCTTCTTCTTCTTCTTCTACCATGCCAGCAAAGGTTGCCACCCAATAGATGGCACTTCGCTAGCGCACGTAGATGCTTTCGATTGGTCGACGAAGAGCAACGCTTCACCGTCTCACCATTGTCAGTCACAGTGCCGCTCGACGCCCCTCAAGGTCCTACGCAGTCAGCCTTATCTACCCATCGTACGACATTGTCGAAGATCCCATCGCCGCGTCGTCTTGTCCTGAAACAAGTAAGCATTGCTTTTTACTCACTCTTCCAGTCGACCAGCAACGGTCGACGGAGTTTCGATCAAAGAAGGGGCTACTAAGGGTCTCTGCGACTACTCGTAGTAAAATACTTCGGTAAATGTATTTTTTTTTGAAAATTTACATATGTTAATTTTATTAGCTTAATTTGTAACCGTTCTTTTTTTCTTTTTTATTGTTCGCGCGCGCTCTATTTAAAATTTCTCGCCGGAGGTTCTTCAATACGGTCCATTCGCGCGGTAACGCATTGGCAGTGTTGGAAATCGCTCGCGCTGGTCGCTGATTGAAAGTTGCTTGAAGAAATCGATGGAAAATTTTCGAGACGACGAACAAAGCGGATCAATACGTTGTAATCATAACTTTTGACCTGTCTCTCTCGCTCGTACGGATTTAGGAGCAAAAAAAAGAAGTGCGCGAAGAGCTGAACACGGCGGACGCCCGAAACCGTCGCGCGCCCGTAGAGACCGTAAAAGCGATGGGATTTTGTCGCTAAAGGTTCAACGATCCTTGCGAAACTGATAGCTACACCATCGAACACCAACTTCGACTCCGCCGGAATGGCTTGATCAATAATGGCAGAAAAATGTTGCTATCCGCTTCAATGAACCGACGAAACGCCACTCCCGAATACGATCGAAAAGCTTGGTTGGAGCTTGACGATCGCCTAGGCTGTAATTAGCCATTCCTTTTGGTCATCGAAACCGGCAAGGGTCCAATGGGCACAAGTGATGCGAATAGGCTTTAATGGACCCTCAGGAAGGGATCGCGAGATCAGCGGAGGTTCAAACCAGATTGATACGAGGCCAATTACGCACGGCGGGTTAGGCCTCGGGTGGGCCTGTCGAAATGAACAAGTCCCTTGTGACGACTACTATGGCAAAGAAGAGTTGCAGCGACGGGGTATTCGAAACTACCGAACAAGCATATGGAAAACGAGACAACCGTAAGATCAAAGTACGGAATGCATTTTCGGAAAGCTCAGCTACGTCACGAGTGGCAGCAAGGTGAACATGCATGGCGCTTTCTTTCTTTCTTCCCTAACGTCAACAATGATAAAATTGGACTAACCGTCGTCCGCAGGCAAGGCTGCATAAGCGCAGAGACAAAAGACCCGTACGGCGCCCCTCGACAAAGCCGTTGGGCAAAAAGGAAACGGGCTTGCTGCAATGCTTCGCAGACGTCGTTGCTGCTGGGCAACAAAAGCGGGCTGTCAATCAAGAAGAAATGTGCCTCTTCGATTCCGTTTACAAGGTATAAAAAGCTGGTCAGCCGCGCTTATTTCCACTTCTTCTGCGCGGCTGTGTCGCGCACGAAGGAGCGGCCCGCAGCTGACGGTTGATCATTGTCGGAAAAGCGAACTACTTGAGTAGGTTAGTTTCGTGTAACATGCATCGCGACAGATAAGCGTCAAGAGCAAAAGCTTACCTTCCAAACGGTCGCTCCTTCTCGCCACAGACGGCAACGGTTGAGCCTCCATTCCGCGCGTAAGCAATGGCCGCCAAGCGGGTACTGTAGATTTAACGCAACTTCCGCATCCCGCGCGCCGGCTAATCGGACCACTGTATTCGCCTCGTTACGGGTAAAAGATTGAGAAAACGCCACGGATAACAGCTTCGCTAACAGAGCTTAGCGCCAAACCGCGCTCCATGCAAGTATGCTTCTTCAAATAACCTGCAAATCTTAATTGCGTTCATACTGTAATGTTTTTCAAAATTTCCTCTATTTTACGAAACGCAGATTTTCCGCGCCGACTAGCCACCGCGAGTTTTCCTTGTTGGCAGGCGAGTTGCAATTTTTAGGCGCAATAACGGTTTACTCTCGCGATAGAAAGCGAGCAAGTTGTCCAGTTGGTTTGCTTCGCAGACGAGCAGTCTCCCGTTTGTGCGACTGTTTGCTTTTTGTCTTTCCTTGGCCGAGCGTACTGCGGTTTGTTCAGCGGTTCGATTCGCGCGTCCTTTGCACAACATTGCTACAGCGGCAGTTTGATAAGCGCTTCGGCGATCTGTCCGTCGTTGTCGAGCTCCCGTAGCATATGCACACACAACCGCCTGAGCATTGAATGCCCGTTGGACGAATCAATCGTCCAACGTCCAAACGATGAGCATTGTTACCGTAGCTGCCGCTGCGTATGCGCCCTTCCATTAGGGTGTTTTTAGTTATTTTGCCGCGTCATCAGTTTGCACTGTTCATTTATTCCATTGCTAATTTAGAATGCTGCTAACGAGCGTCAACTGAGCTTCCAAAGGTTCCCTTTTTCCGCTTACGAGCGTTCCGCTCCGAGCTTGTCCGATGGCCGCGAAAATCCGCTGCTTAGTCAGCAAGAACAAACGACGTTACCAGGAGGGCGGTTTCGACCTTGATCTCAGCTGTAAGTTGGCGCTTTTGCTTGTCGTCATCTTTTTCGGTTTTTACCTTTTAAATCAATTTCCCGAGCTGACAGCCAAAAATGGCCTTCGACTCTTTTTCCTTGCGCCATTGTCGGCCATTTCGCATTCTTCGTTATTTTTTTACTCCGCCAAGAGGGTATCATTTTTGACGGATGATAGTTGGCTGGTTGGCAGACCGGTAGTCAGTCATATCTTGCAGCGCTAAACACATTAGGTGGAGCAAAGTATAACGGACACCTGTACTTGCAGACATAAGACCGAACATCATTGCGATGGGTTTTCCAGCGGAAAAACTGGAAGGCGTCTTCAGGAATCACATAGACGACGTTGTTAGGTAAGGCGAAGTATACTTGTTTTCCAGTTTGTACTTTGATTTATGATTACGCAGACTGTCAAACTTTTAAGGCATCAAGTAGTCTCGACTATGCTGTTTTTTTGAGGAAATAGGTTCATTAAGCCTTAAAGCTTACCTCACCTTCCTAGCGTGCGGGAAGTAACCATATTTAGTGTATATCTTTCCGAGGGGACCCTGCGGGCAGCATAGCTATGCGAACCCCTTTTGTGATAGATTGCTGATTCGATATGCCGCTTACTTTGAAAATATGGCAACCTGTTTTTTCTTGATCACGCTGTCCCTGTCCTGCGTGACAACGTAGGCCTAGAGGCTAGTTTTTACAACTTGTCCTTGTAATCATTCCAGATTCATGGAGACCAAGCATAAGGACCATTACAAGATTTACAACCTGTAAGAGCTTCCATCCCCCGTATCTCTATTGCCAATGCTGTATAGCCTATGTTCTCAGCTGCAACGAGCGTTGCTACAACGCTTCTCGTTTCAACAATCGCGTTGCTTACTATCCATTCGTTGACCATCAACCGCCTTGCCTTGAGAATATGCTACCTTTCTGCGAGGATGTGCACCAATGGTTGTCCCAGGATTCCAGAAACGTGGTTGCTATACATTGCAAAGCCGGAAAGGTGGGCGCAAATTTGCATTTTGTTTTTCCACCCCTTTGCTATTTTGTCAGGGTCGCACTGGCGTAATGATTTGCGCCTATCTTCTTTACGTTGGCGAATTTACGTGCGCTAACGAGGCTCTTGAGTACTACGGTCAACAAAGGACGGTGGATATGAACGTGAGTACACTTTCATCGATTTATTCCCAAACAATGCGGGAATGTATCTTTTTTTTCACTAATTGAGAGAAAGTTTGTTTCAGGGTGTAACTATACCTAGTCAGAGGCGTTACGTAGGCTATTTTTCTCATCTTTTGCGCAACAACATTCACTACAGCGTTGTTCCGATGGTGCTTCGTTCGATAGAGTTGGAAAATGCGCCCGTTCTCGACAAAGCAGTCTTCAGTAAGTGATCTCATATCGTAAATTGCAGGGCGATTCGCAATTTCGCCTTAAATAGTATTGAAAAGGGTGGGCTGCGTAGCCGCGTGATAACGGTCATAAACTTTTATGCCGCTCATTATGGGACAATTACCCCATGTGCGCGCGGGCGTAGCGGAAAGTCGAAATGTGTTTACCTTGCAGGTCCCTACGTGGTAATTTCGTCCGACGGAAGACCGCTGTACAAATCGTGTCCTTGCGATGCGATTCAAGATCTAAATCGATTAAGAATTCTTCTTTCCAATCCCATCCATGTGGAAGGGGACGTTCGCGTCGACTTGTATCACAAGTCCTATCGTTTGCACAAGAAAGTACGAACGCAGCGACGTGTTATTTTTTGAACTTTTTTTAAAATCGATTTTAGGAAAGATTGTTTCACTTTTGGTTTAATACTTTTTTCCTACCGCCAAAAGATGCAAGTTCGACCCAATTGAACAACAATACTGACGGTGCCTGCCAGCCTGGCTCGATTGTCAAGTCGGACGTCCAAGGAATCGCGTAAGAAAGCGCGGGAACCTGTGTGTCGTTGGGTCGATTTCACGCTTGTGTGTTTTCAGAGAGCGAACGACATATGCCGGTGACGATGTTGAGCAAGCGCGCGAATTTGCCGACTCAGCCGATATGCGCGAGTTGCATCTCGGCATCTTCGAGCTTGATCAGTTGAAGTACAAAAGCCAAAAGATATTTCCGGATAATTTTAAGGTCAGTCTGGCGCAGACTTTGGGGCAAAATAAGCGAACAAGCCTGGCAAGTTTATGTTATCAAAATTATATTTTTCCTTTTTAGGAAAAAAAGATAGAAAAGCTATTAAATTTAAATATTTGTCTCTTTTTCAGAGCGCACTCTGATTTTGATAGTACGCCATAAAGAAGCCTTGAGTTTGAGAGGCTTTTAGAGCTATCATAATGCTTGTATACTTCTGTAAGAGTAAGCTTTTCTCATCTCAAGCGGGAAGTGACAATACGAACAGGTTTACATAATGAACTTTTTTAGTGTACGGATGTAACTTTTGATTTCAGCACATTCAAACTTGTAGGAACATTTGATGTTTAGGTTTTCTTCAGCCGCTTCCGTTCAGGCTAAGCGTAGCGTTTTTATGTGATTAGAAGTAAAGTTAGAAAATCTTTGTCCAAGCTGTTGTCTTTCAGCCAGAAGAGCTTGGCTATTTTTACCCGTTAATAAATTCCTCCGTGGCGCTCTGTTGAATCTATCAATATTTGCACTTTTCTTTGCAGCGATCTTTCTCTTTGCTTTACTGTCGATAAGTCCACTTCGCCAGTTGAGCCAGACAGATAGTCTTGTTGATTATTGTAGCTTAATTACAGTTCCAACTTGAGAACTTTTCTTTTTTTTCCCAATTCCTTGTCTTATCTTCAAACTTATCGCTCCAAATCTTAATAGCGATATTTCCGTACATACTGTGTTGTTGATGTTGCGCACTTCAAAGTTATTCCGACTCCTCGCTCGAATAATAGCCGAGTTAGGTAGCCTTTTTTATTTTAAAATTCAAATTGTTTCTTACTGTACTAACACCTGCAAATCGTTCAACTGTAACTTGACCGCCGCTTTTGCCTAAGCATGGTAGCGTGGTTAACTTTTGGCTCTGTGACAGTTGTGTAGCACCTGTTCGGTGTTGATGAAGAGTACTGCTCAGTCTCAGTTTAAGCATGCTTTCTTTGGCTTTCCAGCCGAAGTTCAGAATTTCGCATCGTCACATTTTCCACTGTTTTTTTTAAAACTAATCTACACCGAGTGCTGCTCGAAATTGTGTACTTCCAACTTAGTTGTGATAACATTTGTTTATGCCATTCCTGAATGGTTCATTCAACTTATTCATAATCGAAGTGGGAGCACCATCAGCATTTAAACTGTTTATTTCTTATTATTAATAGTGTTACTACGCGAATATGTATAGCATCCGAAAGAAGACTGCCGAGCAATAGTCTATAGTCTATGCTTTATGCATGCCTAAGAGGTGCGTCGGTTGCATGAAAGCGGTTTGCACAAAACTTGAACGAACAACTGATTTGTTTAGTATGTTGTTGTTGCGTCCCTTATTATTGAATTCTCATTTCGTTATTCGAATTCCAAATAGCGATGGCGCGTTGTTTTTCGTCTTTTTGGTCACAGCGTAAAACTAGTTGAGCCTAATTGGGTTTGAAACCATCGTTGAACAGGTGTTAAGGAATGGAAAAGATATCGATCTGTTGCCTGAGCAAAATGCCGTTAGAAATGCTTTGTTGGCTTTCAATTAACGCTGATGGGTGATTGGCCGGTTTGAGCTAACGTAGCTGAACTGCCGCTTCTACTTTTGCTATCTTACGTACTTAATTACATGTCCATTAGACTCGTATGGAATCTCGCCATTGAATATCTCCATGAAAGAACAGAGAGAAATAGAATAGTCCTTATTGACCAAAGAAGGTTTTGTCTTTTAGCCGTGAGCTGCATCACTAAATTGCTAACATTGAACAAATAGGTATATATCTTATCTTACGCCTCCGTCATCGTTCGAACCGAACAAGATCTTTTTTAATAAGTCGCTCTTAACAGCTTTGCTTCCTCAAGTTTTTCTATTTCATCAACCAAGTTTAGTTGGTTTAAATTTTGCACGAATTCTATGTTCGTGTTCCGTTGGTTATTCAGCAATTCTTGATCTCACCCGAGCAAAGAGCTAATTTGTTAGAAATGCAATTCGAGCCTTTTTGTTCACCTTTCACGTCTATTAAAAAGGAAAACGGATCAATGATAAATGACTGCTCACGTCCTTCGGCATTCTTATCTCACCGTATAGTTGTACGGCTTTTTCTAGTCGCAGGCAGAATTATGTACGCTTTAACCAGCTGAACCTGTTATTACGGTATTCCCTTTTTTTGGTTATAATATTTCAAGTACCTGCAAATCATTGTTTAAGAAAATTACTTTCAATTGCTCTTGTTGCCTAAAGTCGTTTGGCGTTTTG
The DNA here is from genome assembly GCA_037903355.1 of Trichuris trichiura. Lineage (NCBI taxonomy): Eukaryota > Metazoa > Nematoda > Enoplea > Trichinellida > Trichuridae > Trichuris > Trichuris trichiura. Next base: position 552,085 of record JBAJFE010000039.1, on the reverse strand, counting down.
ATTTTATGCCTACATTGTTATATACGCGTGTTGAACTTACGTAAAGCGCTTCTTTTATTTTCCCAATTTATTTTGTTGACTTGTTTGCCTGTTTGAATTTTTAATCAGCGTAGACTGGTTGGTTATCTGCTTTTAGCCTCGCATTAAAAAGCCCGCTCGAATAAAAGCTGCTTTCTCTGATTGTTTCGGAAAAGTTTCATTTTTAAGACGCCGGTTTTTACTACCCGTAACGGAATCCTGGAAGGTTGGATAATTTAGTGGCAAAAAAAGACAATCGCTAAACCTATAAAAGCGATGGAATACTGAGGAGACGGAATCACGTAGGATGTCAGTTCCGAAAACTCTTCATATTTCATTGTTTTTACAGTAAGCTCATCCAACATTTCCCGCCGGATAAGGGTTTGTTTTAGTCCATACAGATGTACCGGGTAGTATAACCAGCCAAAAAATAATGACATTATACAAATCAGTTACAACGCAATACTAATGTTCGAAAGGTTCAATAACGCTTTTTCTTAAAGGTGCGGGATGTCGTATACATTGCATATGGCCCATCGTTTTTCCCCATACAGTGACTGCCCTTACGCTCTAATATTATTTACTTTCCCAGTTTGGTTGAGTAATCAGCACTTTTGTATACGCAATTTATCTTTATGTTTAGTGCTGAGTTATTTTCAGATTAGTTTTCTTTATTCAAAGATAATTCTACTGGTGGTGCTTGCTTTAACTACAGTTTATGCATAGTTTTTGGGCGCACGGATATCTTGAACACGTTCGCGGCTACTAGCCTGTTAAGTGTTCCTTATATAACCATATTTTTTAGTACGTCACGGCTGCTGTCTGTTTCGTGTGTTAACAGTGTCCATAATAAAATGAAATAAAAGTCCTACCAACGGATGAATAAGCAGCTAGACAGAGCGTAAACTAAGGTTTTAGACCTCGTCCTCATCGACCCGCAGTTGTTATGTTTTGTAATTGACAACGCTGTTAATCAAATCTTGAAAAAATAAAAATATGAATACAGTTTTGTAACGAATCTGCGTTGTAAGTTTGACTTTCCTTTGATAAGCTCTTTTTACCCTTTCTATTTGCTCCGCCGGTTTGTAGTCTCTATTCGAGTAATTTTTTTTAGCAAGAGCGGGCAGACGAGCAACTTCTCAAAAACAACAAAAAATAGACTGCCTTTCGAGCTTTTTCTCTTTTTTATTTCTGCTGCTATAAACTGCTCAATTTCCTAGTTGTCAAAAAAAATTGTTTCTAAATACTAACGGAAAGCAAAAGGGGAAAACAAGGTTCAAGTCGCTTTTCTTGAAAACTTTTATCGACTAATGCTACAATTCGCAACTCCACTTTTACGCGCCAACACTACATCTTTTGCCTCGTCGAGCCATGCGGGAAAAAGTGAACTTTTTCGTGTGTATTTACAGTAGGTCTTTGTAAACCACTGCACAACGAATAACAATTTTCATCCTAACAGGGGATATTCATTTTAGGTTTGCGTTACGCTATCCAACTGCGCTGACTCTCGTCGACCGGCCTCTCCAGTTCAATTGAATTTGGATGACCCTACCGACCGTCGGCAATGCGGCCAAGATGGTCCAAAGACTTCCCTTAGCGACGCAAGTGATGATTCAGAAAATTCTGCTTACGCTGAGGAGGATTCGGATGTCGACGTGAGGGGATCGACGGACCTCAGTATGCCTTCAGGATGTCATCAGCTGCAGGTTAATAATTCGTTGGACGATGAGTCAGCATCGTTGAACAACAGACCGACCAGTCTGCAGGGAAAACAACCCAGCGCACCTTGTTATCCCGGTTCAACGGTGTTTGGCGGAGGTGCCTGGGTACCAGGTACCGCTGCCGACTTGACCGTAGATGTTGGGGTGACCCCAACTTCCATATCGGTCTAACGCGTCCACGCGGCTTACCTCAAATTGGAGAAGCAAATAGAATTTCACCGTTGGCCATTCATGGCGAGCCTGCACCTTTGTTGTGTCTTCCGCCTGGCAGAAAAAAAATGCGCTGCTTCAAGGAAGATCTACTTAAGCAAGTAGGCACTATTCTTTCAACAATAATAACCTGCCTCAATATCAGACGCGCACCCCGTAAAATCTGTTGCTCCTTGTGTCTGTCTGTCTGTCTGTCTCTCTCTCTCTATGCGTCCTGTCCCTATTCATTTCGTTTCTAATGACTTTTTCGCAGGGAAAGATGTAGCATATAAGCTTTACTCACCAGCCAACGTTGCTCCAGTTGTTGTTAGACGCGCGCAGTGCGCAAACTTCCGGTGAACCGAAAGGCGCATGTCCCGTTCGCGTGCTGTTGACTAGACGACAAAGCGTGTTTTTCTTTTGGCGCATTGCCGTTTTGTATTGTTTCCAGTTTGTCCTTTTTTTTCTTTCTCTCTGTTTCTTCACGTTTTACGTTGTACCAATCTTTTTTTAACGCCCACCTTTTTGGTGTCCCTTTGGCGGGTTTTTGTTTTACAGACGTTCGTAACAACTTGTTCTCTCTTATTCTTTTTTTTCATCGGCCCTCTTCCGCGCACCTACCCATCTTCAACACTTTGGCCTTTCCTGCTGTCTCGTACACGTGCTCGCAAGTAAAGGAATTGCTACTCGGAAGCGTTTTAAGCTTCCGGCGCAGTCGAAAGAGATGCCGGCTTTTTGGTCATTGGATGGAATGAAATTTTTGAAGCAATACTTTAAGGACGAAAGCAACTCGACACTTGATGGCCATCATACGCGGAGCAAATGCTACAGGCACATTCGACCAAAAGATTCATTGTTGCTAATGCATCCACAAAGATTTGCCAAGCATGACTATTTAATTGACGATCGCTGTGATAACGACTGGTAGCTCTGATTCAAAAATACAAGGATAAAGAGTATTTGTGCGCGCTGCAGAGAAAATGTATTTTGTTTCCAAACTTACAAGACGCGGAGACTTTTAGCAGCAGCAGCAGCAGTATCCGGTGAACAACACTTGTTTAAGGGTCACTCAAGAAGAGACGAGACAAAATAGGATGTTTCTGCAATTTCTCATTTGTCAGCAATGGAAAGGGATAAATGCCCACTTACAGTAGAGTAGGTTTGGACCGACTAAAAAGCTCAGTCGAAAAAGCTGCTTGCTATAAGCCGCTGGCGAATGAAGCAGCAATTGAACGAATACATTATTTTCAGCCAAGGCGAATGATTGGTCGATCTTCTCGAACTCGTTCGCGCCCAAATTGGATGAAAGACGATGGATTCCTTCGTTTGCTGGTTTGTTGAAATTTTTGTTCCATACTGGCTTGATTGTACGGCGGACCTTTGCAAAGCCAATAATTTATGTCATCCAATGGAATGCAGCCAATAGTGCTGATTATCTGGCGTATCCCATTGTCTGACGGATACGCGGCGCCTGGTAGTGCCAAACCGCGTTGTCCAAATTCGGCGATTCCATCCTGGGCTCTTAGCCCGCCGACAATGTATGCCTGCGCCAAACTGATCGTCACTATCAGACAAGCCGTTATTTTCGACAAAGGCGGATTCATCCAAGCGCCGTGCAAAGACATATTCACAATTTCTTCCTTTTGCTCCTTTGCTGCGGAATTGATCTCCTCCTCGCGTGAGAGCGCGCTACGCACAGTACCGCTGCTAACAATGAGACGCACTTTCCAATACCTTTATAAAGTGTACATGTTCTTCCCGAACGTTATCATTCCACGTTGATTGGTTGGCCACTTGAGCCAATCGAGCAGAGTTACACTCAAGGATGGAATGGTGGATGGTCAGGTCAGCAGAATCTAAGCTCCAACCAGGTGGCTTAACAACTCCATAGATCATCAGTTTCGGTCGGAAATTAGAAAGCCAAAGCGCGGCGGTCTAAGTTACGTGTTGTCAAATTTTACCGCCCTCAACATCTAAACGATTTGCCGCGCGAAAGGGCCTCTCAATAGGCTGTACAAAATGTTTCCATAGACGAGTACGGCCAGCGTGGTCAAACTGCTCAGCTTTAGCTCAAATGCATTAAATGCCGACTCGCGACCATGCGAAAATTGCGGCAAGCTAATTCGTGTGATTAATATTTATGTTTTGCTACTTTCAAGGTACGCACCTGAACTTTCGGTAATAATAATAGCTACTCTGCTTTTGTAACTGATCAACTACACATGTATGCGAAGCTGATTTGGGATACGATGTCACTGTATGACGGTACAGCTAAATGCACCCCATAGGATGACTTGAATTTGGCTATTATACGTCAGCGTTTGGCTGTTCACAGCTGAAGAAGCGGTGAGCATTTTGATGATGCCTCAAAGAGCCTATGTGCATAAAGAAAGAGATGTAAGCATTAGAAATTCATTGGAAATGCTTTAACGTTACAAGCAGGTTACCGCCGACGTAATCAATCGAGATTTATGGTATCAGAAGAGCCGCTTTGTTGTCATGGCGACTTTTCGCAATTTGAAAAGGCATTGTTCGCTTGCCGGTCAGACAAGATAAAATTACCAACGTCTGAAGATTGCTGGTAGCGGTAGACCATTGTTTTTACGGTTGCTAAATGTCACCGTTAAAAAGGATCCAATATCCTTCTTTGGTAGAAGGAAGCAATATGCTGTCTATGCTTCAAGCTGTTGAACGCGCATTCCCCTCCTCTGATCTCCCACTTCAGCCGGACCGCGCTACTTAGAATCTCCTTGAGAACATAAACAGCAGAAAGGGTGGACTATCACATAAAATATTCTGCAGACCTTCAAAACCTATGTCAATAATGTCAGTGTCACATTTATGAACTTGTAAACATACCGTACTGACTGGCGTTAATTATTACATTATTTTTTTGGAACCCAAACGTTCTACCAGTGTAATAGTAAAACTAAAAATCCGTTATGCGTATTACTCTTCAAGAGATCAGGTAGCTTGCTGGGAGTACAAGACACCTTAGGACCCACTCATCGCGCGTAGTATGCTGATCTGTTAGTTGTATGCTTTATATGTTCTTTTAAACATTGTTGCAATATATTTCAACCCGCAAAAACACGTTAAGATCGTTTGCGCTTGGATATCCTACGTCTTAGCTGTGTATCAGATTATAGATTGTTTAGGATAGCCTCTAATGGCGGGAAACTAGGCTATCATGATTTTGTGGAGCTTTACCGACCGCGAAAACCGCTAGGTAAAAGTTGTTGATTAATTATAAAGGGATTTAATAATCACTTGAATGAAAAGTAACTGAACCGTCAGCATGAATATCAAAGCGTTGTTGCATAGGTAGTTTTAAGTCACTGACTACGAACTGCTTTCTCAATAAATGACGCTTTTGTTCCCCAGCCAGCGCCCATCTGAGAGAGATGCATAAGCTGATGAAAGAAAACTGCCTAAACAATGCAATTTTCCTGTCTTCTTGTGTGCAAGTGAATCCCAGGCGATAATTCTACAGAAAGAAAGACAATAATCAATGCTATTCTTTAATTCTATCGTTAGTTGATTAATCACGCCAGGAGATCCAACATAAGCTAATAAAGGTAGCGACAACTTAGCTACACGCGCTAAATCATAGGGGACGTTGACATTTTGTCTGCTGCCTTATTTTTTGGGACACCTAAAGGATTCCGATCGTTTCGAATAGTCTATTCATGACAGTATGCTACTGTACATTCATCTTATGGTCACTCGTGTTAATCTCTGTTGGAGAATACTGCATCAGGAAAATGAAAAAAATAGGCCGCCTCCATCCACCCGCATGATTGCACAGGCGCCGCTGGAAGCCAATCTTGAATAACGGGAAACTTGCGGAGGCGTCAGCGTTACTCAATTAACGACGTCATTGGAATAGTTCATTTCAACGAAGGAGATCTCATTCGTAGGGATATATTATTTAAAAAGGCTCCGCCGTCACCTTCCACTTGAGATTAGATCAGTTGTTGCGTTCTTAGACGCGAATAACTAAACGATAGACACTGGAAAGATTATTCTTCTTCTTAAATTATTCAGAATCGCGTGCATATATTCCGACCGGTATTTTGAGATGTCAAGCAAGTCAGGGACGACTAAGTAGGCATGCTAGCATGCGGCACTACAACAAAGAATTAGCTACCATTCTTCTTGGACTTTGACCTTTTTGAAGTTTAATACACGGCTCATTTCATCCGCTTGTTTATTATACAAACTGAATTTCAAAGCTTCAGAGTTTGGCGACTCCGTTTTTAGCTGTCGCGGCTACAGGATCTGTGACCGGCGCGGTAAGTAGTTAATAGAGTAGAGATAAGATTAAGCATACAGCTGATGGATAGGTCAGCGAATTTCAATGTTAGATATGACTCATAAGCCCCTTTTGTTTCCTTGCCTCACACGTAATGTAGATGACCCGGTTTAGTTAGCAGTTTCTCCGGCTCAGTTCCTAGTTTCAGCTAGGACGCTGAGAAATCTTGAAACCACGAACTAAACATAGGTAGTTACGCTAAGTGCGAAGCAAGGAAACATGGGAAGCTTACGAGCCATCTTTGACATCAAAATGCTCTGAACTATCCCAAGACTATACGCGTAGCATTATCTCTACCTTATTAACTACTCTCTAACAGATCCTGTAGTTGCCACCATTGAAAACCGAGTGGCCAAGCTTCGAAACCTTGAAGTCATGTCTATGTCGGCGCAGGTAAACGGTTTGTACCTATCGCAATAAGCAAACATACAGAGCGGTAAACAAGTGTTTCATTTTCGAACAGATGCCTCGTTGTTAGTACGCTATCGCAGTATGGAGATTTGGTTACCAAAACGGGAGAACAAAAAGGTATGACTAAATAAACGAAGGGTTTACGACTAGTTGCTCAAAACTTGATTTAAACAATTAGCCAGCCAAAAAGAAAGCATATCATAAAGCTAATTTACACTTACCTTAAAAGGAGGATTGCCATAATGGATTCGTAGTGTAAGGCGACAATTAAAGTTAGGAACTTGCGCGGGAGGAGGCGTCGAAAGCCGTGGTAAGAAGAAGCGCTGCCACTGTTCGTTTGACTGTTGCATGATTCGAGGAAATCGTTACTCGCTGAAAGTCATAAAAACTTTTTTACAACCTTTCAAACGAGGCATACAGTGTTTTATCGGAAATATAGCAAGGTGGCTTTTCTAACTGCACGGGATAAGTGTACCGAAAAGAAGCTGACATGTATAGCCTAGCAACATGCAAAGTCATCTTTCTTATCTGTAGACGAGGTATTTTAGGTAAGAATAGGCTTGAAAATTTTAGATTCTGCATAGAGACCAGCTTCGAGCCTTTTTTTAGCATTTTGGATAGGTCTTTTCTGAACTTATGCAAAAATAGCAACTTATATTTAAGTTTTAATAGTTTAGACAAAAGATAAGCGTAACCAGATGAGCCAACTTAAAAAGGAAATAACGAAACAACTGAAATTAAAGTCGATGGACTTCAAAGTCGAACGCACTGGACTTATAAATGAACTATCAGTTATTCTTTATGACATCTGTCGCCATTTTACACAAGACAGAAAAGAAAACTTTAAGCACTGAATAACCAGCGTTTGTAGACTACGTTCCAATAGAGTATTTGCCTTTGGCGCTAAACGCGTTAGACGATATCCCCATTTAAGATTATCCAGTTTTGCCCTACTTATCTTGGTATATTTATTACACGCTTCTCTGGCAAAACGAGTTTGCGATCGACGCTTTAATCTTTTTGTTTTGTTGAGACCGATTGAACCCATAATTTGCGCTTTTAGGAAGTCATATATGCAAATTTTGAATCCTATCGTATTCCAATGTCTTGAAAACTAAACAAATCTCTACTGCGTACTGTAAATGAGTTGCCGAAGCTTGTGCTCTCCAAAAGATGCTTGAATGAATACATTAAAGTAGTTGCACCATCGTAGGTGCTAATATTTAAACATTTATTTTTAAACATGCATATCTGAAGTTACTCGAAAATTTTTTAAACCAGCAACAGTTTATTGTAAAAGTCGCGCATTCTTAATGGGGCAGTTAGCTAGATTCGAATAGCGTTAAAAGACGGAAGAGAATGCTTCTTCTTAGCTGGAAAAGCAGTGGAGACCTGACAGGTTGGCCTACGTTTCATCACTGCCTGAAAGTTCAACTTTTATGATAGAGTCAAGTCAGTTAGGGAAGCTTCACTATTTTCACATTGTTCTTAGCGATGAAATTTTTTCATCCTTTCTCTACGCTCATCTAAGAAGCGAAAACAAAATTTCCATTCGAACACTGCCGCTTGGGCTGCGCTCTTCACAATTAGTTTGTCAATGGAAAGTTATGGGTAAAAAAATAAATTGAAAATTCCATTACAACAACCTCCAACATTTTCATTTAAGCAGTTCACTATTGCGAAATATTTTACGCGCATACCTGAGCATTAACAAAGAAATTATAAAAAGACGAAAGATGTCTGTAACTTACGATTCAAAGGAGCCAAATGCTGCAAATGTAGCGGGCTTCGAAGAGTACGGTTCCCTAGATTTTGCGCATCTATGGGACTAAATTCGAATCACAAGATATCAAGTTCACAGGAACGTCCTCGCGCTTTTGTCCAACCGGTGTTTGCGCTTTGAGTTTAAGTCATTGACGATTGCTGACGTAACAATGCTGTTGGAATTCAGCCGAACGGTACATTAGCTTTGTACAATTGCAAAAAGGAGCACACATCCCGCAACCATAACGATACAGCGCACTGGAACTGTTTCAATGCCGAGCTGGCAGTTGCCTCACAAGAAGGAAGTCGAGAGCACGATACTTCGGATGACTTTCCGAAATTGAAAACCAAGTTTGCCATACGGAAAGCCAAATTAACTAGCGATAAACTGATTTAGCTCAGTCAGTAACGATAGTAAATTAAATAAAACTATTCAAATGAGATACTGTAACTTTCTATTAGCGATATGTAGGTACTTGTCGTGCACGCCTACCGAAGCAAGTGCGCGTTACTTAAAACAGTTGCAGACGCCAAATCTCATTGAATGTAATTTTTTTCATTATGTCAACGCGTCAGTCTGAAAGACTTTAGTCACTCAAATACACGAGCGCACATATAATTCAACTAATTCGACGATAATGCATTGGAAATAAACGCGAAGAGAAGTTCCCTCTAGCATCAATACTCCTCGAATCTACGACTTTCGTTTGAGATAACTGTGTAACCTCAAGCAGAAACCGTTAGACTTCATGTATTGACTGCCACGTCACCACAGCCGACTGATTCAGTTTGCGCAGCCATACTTTGTTCTAATAGATAGGGGCTCAGGCTTAGGTTCAAGCTTCACCTTGGCACGCCTGTTGTCTTCTGGCTAAAGTTATTTCAAGCAACTTTTGCATCTTGTCGGTTCTGCGCCCCACCGTCTTAGAAATGCAGGTTCCTTTCTGGTAGGTATGCGGCTGTTCTTTTCTAACTTTACTGGCCAGCATGTAGGCTATCCTGTTTTGCCCTTACCTAATCCTAAACAAAACATGCGCCTTATGTTTAGGCTAGCTTTTAGTTTAGGGCAGATAAGGTTGGCCAGCAAACCTACAGTATGACGATGGGGCGCATAACAAATAAAACACAAATTTTTTGACTTAATAGTTATGATAACAACGAAAACTTAATCAGGAGGCTGCGGAGGGCAGATGAAAATAATTAATACAACTAAAGTTTTTTTGGGGAACTGACACTATCGAGCAAAATGTGTTCCCTTCGAAGATTGTTTAACGCCTTGTCACTCAATGAGGTTGCTGCAGAGAAGCTTCACCCAAAACGCATCAAGTCAAGAGAATTCATTATTTTCAAACAATTAGACCGAAGGTTGGCAAAATAATGACAACAGCGAATTGATCAGAGAAACAGTTTTTTGCATTGCACTTATCACGTGTTGATAATTCGGCTAAGCTTCTGTATCCGATTCAGCAATATGTCACCTTCTTTTACCAGGGATTTGTACATTATGTTCTTCTTGTTCATCTGGCTAGTTTCTACGATGCCAAGGACGTCATCGATCTTGCAGTGCAACATACCGTTAGTTATAAACTGATGCAATTCGTTGGCAATCATTTCGGACGTTACGCCGAAAGCATCGGCCATATATTGCAAAGTTAGGCTACGATAGGAACTCAGAAGTTGCTTGTAGGCTTTGGCACGCATGAAGCGTAAGTATTGGGAGTAATGCTGCGCAAAGACGCGGTCAAACTTCAACTTTGGTTCCAGGTCGGCCAAACTGCGAAAAAAGCCGGCATAATCGCATTCGTAGAGGGACATCAAAAATTGACGCACATCCGCTTGACCGTATAGTTGCTCGCGAATTTCTGCCGATTTTATGACTTTGTCCCGCAAGTCATTTCGTTCAAGGGCTGCAACAACACATTAGAATAAACTGCCACTAAGAAGGCAAAAGCAATGCCCTAACGCTAATCTTAAAACGGAAAACCCAACAATTCTTATCTGGCTAAAAGGATTTTAAGTGTTAAAGCTTTTTCATATACATAAAAGGTTTTTGCTACTTTTTTCATGCCTATAGCATACCGTAAGACAAGCTTGACACAAGAAAACTTAGAATGAACCTAAGGCAATGGGTTTGTAGGTCTGCGTCAGGACTTAAATATTTTACGTTTAAAGGCTAGAAAAGTACTCGACGAAACGGAAGGCAGTCATTAGAGTGCGCAATATGAAGTGTAAGGCAACATATCAAGCTAAGAGAAAATGAAAAGCAAAACTTACCAATCATAGCAGCTACAATTGCGTAGAATACGAGTTTTTCGAAAGAAATTAGTTCATAGCTTGTGAAAGTCGACACGGCGTCCAAGAGAAGTTCAGATGCTCTATGATAATCACGCCTTACAAGCGCATAGTAGCCTTCGTAAGCTTTCAGCCTATTTTTTCGGTCCCAATCACCGCCTTGTTCCATAAGCTCTTTAGCCAATGCGAGCTGCGACTTGATCAATTTGTGATTCATGTAGAAAAAGCCTATACGAATCTGGTGGAAAACAATGTCAATTCGATTGCCAACACCGACAGCTTTTTCAAACGCTATTTGAAACGTTTCCAAGCAAGCGTCCTTGTCTCCAATGGAGCATAGATACTCGGCCTTTTTTTGATAAGCATCTCGAACCTCCGATTCACCCAGATTTTTCGACGCGTCTTCAATAGCAGCGTCCAGTTGCTCCAACTTGACACGATTCGCTTCCTTCAGCCGGTTAAGTAGTTCGGTATCGACTGGGATGCAAAGGTCGCTGCAAACACTTTCGTAATATTTTCCCATCTCCTTTTGTTCAATGATTTCCATCAATTTTGTCTTGATGCTGTTCTTCAGCAGAGGGTCGTACTCCGTATGACTCAGTAAGAAATGATACTGAGCCAACTCCAGGTTGGGATTAACTGGAATCATTTCTTCCGATTTTATTCTATCCATTTCAAAAGTTTGCCGCCAGCTAGTCAACGAATCACGTTAACTTTATCAGCTTTATCCCAAAATCGTACCAGCAACCAGGTACAAAAGCCTTAACTATCAACAGGTTCGAACGGGTTGCTCATAGGCGCAGAATAACAGATAAACTTCTTAGCACCACGCGAATGCACTTCGTTTGACAGGTAAATACGCGAAATTTTTGTATTTCCCTTTATTGCACCATAAAAGTTCGTTGCTTCGTACAAAAATGATTTGCATGCATCAATTTCGACGGTTTACTGTAGCACCTAATCCTTATAGCGTGCGATTTGGGAAAGCCGGGTAGTTGTTGGTACGTTTTCGTTCTGTTTATTGTTTATTGTTATCTCACATTTTTGCAGTAAATTTTAAATTTTGCCATGAAACTGTTGGTGCACAATTTTTTGTCGTCAAAGTTTCTGAAAGGCGTCACAACTGGATATCCGTTGAAACTGATTGCCACCAAAGTGACCCGCCAAGAAAGCGACTTTGAGGCGAACTTTTTGAAACGGATGGTTCCTCGGCTTGACTGGTCAGCCTTGCTAATGGCTACGCGATCGGTGGCAGCGGATGTTGCTCTTCCTGAAACATTGCCCGACCAATGGGAAAACGACGAGCCCTTGCTCAGGTCGATCCATCAGGCATTGATGGAAATCGAGGTCGAAGAGGGTGTGTTACAATGTCCCGAGACGGGACGCGAGTTCACCATTTCCGAGGGGATACCCAACATGCTTGCAAGAGAGGACGAATTACCCTAATCTTTATTTACCGCGTGTTCTCTGACTATTAAACTACTCTGATGTTGAGTGGACAATAACAGTTTGAAAAATCGGGCATCTCAATCATATTTGCTCATTTAGATAGATAGGAGTTGACAGCGTGTTGTACGTTAGAAAGTTTGCTCGGAATTAAGGTTGAAAAGTAACGTTATGTCCGATTCCCTCTGATGGTTTTATTCAGGCAATAGCGAAAGTATTCCTATAAAATCAATGCAGTCACTTGACTGGGATGATTCGTTAACGAAAAGTCTCCTGCGCATCCAATGTGGTTACAGTATGGGAATTTCTTTTTTCCAGCTTCTTGTAAAAATGAGCTAAAGCCGGGCGCGGCAATGGAGAACCTTCCACCTGGTGGGTCATCGCAACAAGAAGGGACGGAAGAGCGGCAGACCTGGGCAACTATCGAGCCAGTAAGTCACTGTTGCGTTTTTCGAATCGACGCCAAACTTTTCTCTCTAATCTCAATTGGCAGGTAGAGGCGCTTGCTTATTTATCACTATTGCTTACTTAAATGAAGATAACAGTTGCCTTTGATTGGCCCTTCAACGCTGAAGAAGTGTCAGAAAGTTTTCGTCGCTTTTCAATAGTCGTTACAGTTCGACGTGTAGTGACAAGAATAAATGGACGTTTGGAGAAGTTAAGATTTGAATAAGCTAAAAAAAGCGCGCGTGCATTTTATTAGTCTTTTTTACAACTCTTCGGTTTTGGACGATGCGTAAAAATGCCAACGGCAACGATGGCGTAAGTCGAATAGTCAGTGCTCTTTGCAGCTACTTTACGCGACCATATTCTTATAACTCTAGTGGAACATATGTTCCTGCTATATGTTGACGAATGCGTTGATGCTTCGAGACTTTCTTCGGAGACCGGCGGGCATTGGAAAGACTTGTCCGTGCCTACCGATGCCGAGAGAGCTATAGATGCGTGTTCATGTCCCTTTTTCCAACCGAAATTGTTACTTTTCAGCTGCATTTCTCTTTTTTTTTCTCGTTTCAGCAATTCTCTCAACGCGAACTTAGCTATTCGGATTTGCTGCGCCTGCTTAGTTGCTTGGAGGGAGAATTGCAAGCTCGAGATGTGCTCATAGCCTTGCTGAAGGCGGAAAGAGCTAAAAACCTTCTTGCGCAGGCCAGATATGGCAGATTAACTTGGCGGGAACCTCTCAACGCTTTCCGGCGTGACGCAATTCTCGAAGGTACGGATGACGACGATGAAGCGGATCACGACTTGACGACGACATACGAGTCGCAGTTGAATCAGTTGGAAAAACTGATAAACAGTCAAAGGAAAGCCAATCAACGTTCCAAAGAAGTAAGTGCTATTTTTACAGCAACAATATGGTAATATGTAGTCATCGTGCAGCTACTCGCTATGGTCGAAAAAAAGCACTTAAAAGCTCTGCGCGAATTGGAGGTCGAAAGAAGGCGGCGAAAGCACGACGCCGCTCAGGGCGATGACGTCTATATGATGTTGGAAAAGGAAAGGGAAAAATTGCAGAAAGAGGTTGCGTCTCCTTGAACTGTATTGACCCTAATAGAAAGTTGCGGTAATCTTCCGAAGTTTTCAGATAGCGAGCGTACGAGAGGAATTGGAACAAGCAAAAGCGGCCGCCGAAAAGTCGCATACATTGCTTGAACGGGAAAAAAGTCGTCACAAGGAAATTGTGCTCTACCTCCTTCAGGAGAGGCGTCAATTGCTGGTTCGCTTCGCCGAGGAAAGAGCTAAAAATCTAAAAGCCAAAGCGAACAACGAGGAGACGCCTGAAACGTCCGCGGCAGCGCAAGTGGAATTGTTGAAAAAGCAGCTGGACGAATGCACCCAAAATTTGGAAAAGGAACGAGCGACTAGAGCCAAATTGGAGCAGACGGTAAAGACCCAGGAAGAGGATTTGACCCTTATACGACAGACCATACTAAATAAAGTGAAGCAGAGTTCGTTGCGCCAAAAATCTCAACCTGTCGAAGCACCTTCGGTTAATACGGTCAAGATGGGCCCTAAGATGAGTCCTAATGACCAGAAGAAGGTGATGCAACTAAATGATAGGAAGCAGCCATCGCCATTGGCCAAGTCGGCTCCCGGTATTGGTACGCCAGCAACATCGGACGACTTCTCTCGTTATCACATACTTTCGAGGCCTAAAATGCTTTGCGACAACCAAGAAACCGTCGCTGCCTCTACTACTACGCGGGTCGGCAGTTCTACAAGCGCTGCAGCAAGTCCAAAACAATTACGTCATCAGCCGGCGGCCGTTCCTTGCCCGTACACGTCGAGTTTTGCGTTCGTTTACAATGCAAGCTCGGTATTTGTACCGCCAAAAGTGGTTGGTGACCATTACCCGGTTGTCTACGGTAGTCCCGGCGGACAAATGTTGCCCAGCCAAATACCGCAGCATAATTCGAGACGAGTACCGCAGCTGCCATCAACGGACTATATGAATACAGGTGTAAGGCAACCTGTTGCCATAAGACAAGCCAACGAAACGACTTCTTATCATTCGCCGCCAAGCTATAACTTGGCTTTACAATACAGCGCTGCGGTAAAGGACCAATGGACTACCGGTGGCGTAGATTTGACAAGCGCGGCTACCAATCCTTCCTCTAATATACCATTGCATACATCAGTTGGACGTCGTCCCTCAGCGGTGGCGCCAACAAGTCACGTACGTCGCCCTGCAAGTGGTTCCGGTCCTCAACAGGTATGTAGCAGTGCCAAACCAGTGGTTGAGCTGACCATTGATGAGCAAGAGAGTATTGTCGAGCCGGAGATCGCCCAATTAGAGGCGGTTATTAATTCGCTCATAATGGTCTCTTCGGTCAATGCCGATTTTGCCCCGGAATGTCAACCATCTCCGTTGATAAGTTGTCCTACTTGTGATGATGAGCAGGAGATAAGCGAGTCCCCGTCGAGCAGTAAGTTGTGCAAGGCGCTTCCGCTTGCATGATGCATTTGCGGTGATCTTGTGTAAAGAGAACGGCTTTCTTCTCGCTCTTCCTCTACGTAGGTTTGACACGCGTCGTAGTATACTTTCCTTTTCCTCGTTTGCTTATCTTTAGCGGCATAGCATTCTGTAGGCAACGTAGGCTTCTACATTACACGCCGCTGTTGCGAGAATCAGTTTCCTTTTTTCCAGACGGTTCATCTGGTGTGACCAGCGGGAGCAATAACAACATGTCCAATCAATCAGAATTGAAAGAATACTCGTCAGCTTCCGTTCAACGACCTATTTCGACCAGAGCAAAAACGAAGGATCAACCGGTGCCGGAAAAAACAGTCCGTTCCGTAAGTCGATGCAGCGTTGAGAAATGTACAAAAGGGAGCGCTATACTGAGCGCTAGAAAGAACCGTCGCCGAGAGGATCGTTTGCTTGTTGACCAGCAGACGCGCAAGTCGACAGCTCGAAAAGTATCGGTGCGTGCTACTCAAGTTTAGAAGGTGACCAGTGTCGCGGAAGAAGATATTGCCCATTGGAAGGACAAATATGGGCAACACGTTTTACCTAACGTCATTACTTTTCGCAAAGCCAAAAGGGATGCCCCCTATCCGACTTCGATTTACAGCTATACGACGAGGGAAAAAGAAGAAGAAGAAATGATAGCAGCGAAGAGGTATAATGTTACTGGGGACGGACGGCCACGTTAATCGGAATCGCTAAAAAGGTCACTTTGTAGACCTACGCGCTCCATCCAAGTTTTCGAAGCCGTTGACGGGATTGGACTTCTTTCCGGCGCCTGACTTGTTGTTCCCGCTCTTGTCCTTCGTTTTTCCGGGATGATATTTGCCGCGTCCAGCTCTCTGACTTCCTTTTCGATTGCTCTTTTCTTGGCTATCTTTTTGCACAGTTCAAGGGTCAACTTCCCTGCAAAACGGGTAACTTTATAATGGCGGGAAACTTTCAAATCCAGCGCCATTTTTAAAATCAGGCCATGCGTTAAGCCGACCTTCTACTGTTTTTCAAAGCATCTACCTACTGAAAGAAGGCAAATAAAGAAGAAAACAAAGACAGACGTTTTCTCTTTTCGCGTCCCGCTACACTTTAGCATTGGTTTGCAACGGAGGAAAACACGTACAAAATATAGCCAGTAAACAAGATGCGTAGCGAACTTGCGCTCTATATGTATTCAAAAGCGCTCTTATGATTGGAACGGTTGGATCTTGTCATCTATTTGTCAGCAAGCAACGTAACACCGTCTGTAGAATGCAGGTTCCGTCTTACTGTAGGTTTGCCGCCATCCCCTCCTGCCTTTAGGTAAACCTAAGCCAAAATATGATGCTTACATTTTCGCTAAGGCTTATTTGAAACCAGATGGGACGATCGGCAAGCTTCAGGAAAAATGTAGCATTTTTCAGGCGGTTGTGTTTTACGGTAGGTAGCCACCAGAGTAATAAAGAACAAAACCAAACCGGCTCACTTGTACAGCGTTTCTTAAATTAATTAGAATGGCTGCACTTCGAACTTAAAAACATTTAAGAAAGAGAACAAGTTTTTGAAGGAAGCGATTGGATTACAACTTGAACTCCACTTATTCATACTGTAGGTCAGTTCACAGGTCCAACTGCCCAAGCATGACTTATCAAATCGTCGGCTGACAATAAATAGGATAGTATTTTTGTTTTTAATTTAAGAAAAACAATCAAATGGCTTAAACGCCCTTAATAATAGTTGCGTAAAAAAATTGACTACCTGTTAATCCATTTTCTTCCAAGTAACTTTTCAGCGCTTGGATCCGCTGTTTGTCCGTTGCGCAGTCGGCAAACATTTTTTTGTAAATCGGACGCAAGCCAGCCGTACGAGCATAGCGCTTCAATTTCGTCAAGCGCGCGTTTTCTACAGTGCCAGACTTGGCCTGCTCATCATCTAACTACAATGTCACATGTTTACAGACTCGCTACATTAAAAAAAATGAACCCTTCACCTTTGCGCGTTTCCTTTGACGTCTACGCTTTATTGGAGTTTTGTCCTCTAACGACGTCAACGAGCTCGAATCAGAATGCGCTTCTTTGTGGGCATTTTTCGTTTCCTCTTTCTCTTCCTGACTCTGATTGGAATCTGACTTTTCTGCTTCTTCGCTGCCTTCTTGCTCTTCTAAGTCATCACCTACAAAAATGCCGATACTAATGTTTTACGACTTCAATTAAAGAAACAAAAGACAATGGGTAACGGATTGTTAAAAGTAAAAGCTTGACGAGTTTTCAGCAGAACATTGCAAACCTGAGTTCACCTATGATTCTATAGTAGTTACAGCAATGAAATGTAGCTTACGCCGCACCGTAAAATCACGTGCGAAGACGCTAACTTAAGCGCCCATTCAGGCACAATGCTTACGGAGCCTACGTGACTCGGTATAGGCGAATTATTTGCGTCATTAGTTGAGCTTACTTGGTTCATCAGATTCTGCAGAACTGGAAGCTGCAGCCGCCTGAGCTTTTCGCTCCTTGCGGTTTGTCAAGCCAACGGCTGAAACAAATGGCATAGACGTAAAAAGACTTTGAAGGATCAAATTAACCCATTGTTGTTGAACCTTCGCTTCTCGTATCACTTTCAGAATCCGTCACATTTCCGTGCTCAGCTTGCTTTTCGGAACTATCTTGATTATCACTAGAAGCGTACGGTGTGCCCGACGGAGAAGACTCAAGCGCTAATTTTTCACTGGAATTGTTCCTCGACTCGGCTAACAAGCAGATCATTTCCAGGTAGCGGAAACAACGCTTGGTCGTTACCTAACGCAGTGTCGGTTGACTGGGCCAACTTAGCCTCGCGTTTCTTCTCAAACTTCCTGCCATTACGATTTGGACGAGCAGATGGTTTTTTGGGCGTTTCGTCAGCCAAATCGGATGATGAGCTAGACAGACTGGGCGAGCGAAAACGCTTGAACGCCTTCTTCTCTGCGCGTTCGGCCATGAAAAATTCCAGATGCTGAAATTGGAAACAAGAAGCAAGAATTTATTTGCTTCGCATGTCAAAATCGAACTAACACTGGTCTGCTGGGATCTACAAAAAGAATACAATGCACTCGCTAAACAACTGGCCAACCGAAAACGTCAACAAGTGTAAAACAAAAGTCGTTAGCTTTTGATACAGTACGCACTTGAATTCAAGTACATTCACGCTCATTTTAAAGCGTGCCTTTCCAAAGTTGTAAAGCAGTTGTTTAAAGCGGTGAAAACTTTTAAAATTACCTTTTTGCACAGTTATTAAGTACACGGGAAAACGGAAGGTTTGTTAGCTTGGTTTGCGCTCATACACAACCGCTACATTTTCGCATTCCTTTTTTGTTTGGCATACTTAGTATCTGTCATAGGAGCACATTGCTATGCCGTTGTTATTTTTTATGATGATACCGTAGGTCAGCGAACATCGCAGTACTTTTAATTTCGGCTTACCGGAGAGGCTTTGATCAATTCTTTTAGTAAGATAAAAACAGCAAAAGTTACTATTCCACGTAAAAGCTGAAAACATTTAGCAAATGCAGCCTACGCTTGACTAACTGAAATGCTTCCTGCCTTCTGTAGGTGGAGGACGAAGCGTTAAAAGATGCGCAGGTGTTGTTGATAGTCATTACGCGCTTTTAATTTCGAGAAAGCGCTGGTGCCTCTTGACAAACTTGCACGTAAGTATTTACCTGCCGAGAGGTAAGTGCTTATCTGTTTTGCTTCGGCTGTCGCCATCTTTTGTTGCTGTTTGCGTCATGTAGCAGCTTTAGCTCGTTGATCTTTATTTCTATATTCTTACGGTAACCAGAACTCCACACCGCATTAAATAATATATCCGGGTTGGTAGTTTTTCTAAATTGCACTGCTGGCCAAATGCAGCATGCTTTTGAAGTATACAGAACTTTGACGGCTGATTAAATAGTTCGTTTTTTGTTTCTTTGTCAGCTGCTCATTGGTAAAAATGGCTTCGGTTGCCACTAATGCTTGTTCGTTTTTCTTATGAGGATTTTATTTTAACTGCAGAGTTGCACGCAATGCCTAAATTTAATCGCAGATGGAATGAGCTGACAAAACGCAAAGTTAAACCTCGTTCCTGCTTATAGGTTCGTTGAACAATAGCGAGTTTGCCAGAGTAATTTTAGAACCCATTGTCATTTCGCTGTTACTTTAACTTAGAAACTTTTGCAGCGACGAAAGGAAGATTGGAGTGCAATGAAGTCTCAGTTCTAAAGACCACCGATAATGTAAAATCCTTCATTTTCTGCAAAGGATAACGGGTACATTCGAAGTGTTGCCGCCATGGGTCCAATTTCTGTTTAAAGTTAAAGGTTTAGGAAAAGTGTCGCGGAAAGGAGAACATTTGTTATCGGATGACTCCAGATGCGCGAGTCGTGCAATGACAAGACCTTGTTATCTTGGTCATCTTTGGCAGTTGACAGTTGCCGCTGCTTGAGACTTGGCGGTAAACTGCGCCTAGCACAGGCTGGTATCAACGAAGACGATCACTCCGAAGACGACAGGTAATGGTTCAGCATAATTGATGAATCCGGCGAGCAGAGCAGTTCCACGAGGTGCATAATGTTTCGCATCACCTTTAGCTAGGTTAAAAACTGTCAAAAATTGATGAATCGGCGTAAAATAACGCGTGAGTAATCTTCCGCGGGAGGGAAAACTGACAACATCTCCGACGTAGACTTTTGTGCTGCTGCTTTACCGTACAAAAGATACGCAGGTTACAACTCTGAAGTTCGCTGCCAACAACTGCTGGTTTTCTTGTCCACACGTCGCGTAATAGCTTAGCTCACTTTACGATAGAATATTCTTATGGCTCAGCCTATGATATTGCTCCAAAAATGCAGTGTAGTTTAAATTTTTTCGCTTAGCTTCCAGATTTCGCGCGCCAACAACGCGTCAGTTGAAAAATATCTACGCAAAATACGCGAGAAGTACATTTTGCTCCGCGAGTAACAGCAAAAGTGATAAGATTTCTGGAACGACGAATTCCACCAACCGATCGTAACCGCGCGAAGATGGCTGAATAGGTCGCTTTGGCAATTTTATTTTTCGCTAGCGCGTGAGTACTCAACTTAAGAAAAGACGTAAAACGCGCGCGTTAAATTTAGCAGGACCGCGCTCGGCAACGTTTTTAGTTGCTCAAGAAGTTGCATTACGTGATGACATGGTTCAATGGAAGAGATTAGCAATAAAACCAGTCAACAAAATACTTTGCAAAGTTTCCAATCTCGCCAATAGGATACGCTTGCCATGGAAAGCCGATTGGATCCCTGCAGCAGAAGGCATAAGTTGCTAATTTGAAAATCCCACAAGCCAGTTGACAACTACCCGCCGGAATCGCTAGCAGCGCTTATCTGTTCTATCCATTCGCTTCGAGTGAGTGCGCAATGAAAACGTGAAGGCTGTAAATAAACAACAAAAGCTGCCAGCTATGAACAAGGGCGCGTAAGTTGTCTTCTACTCGAGCGAACTGAGCTTGGCTTTAAGGACTTCTGCTTTAGTTCACTGAAAAGGAGAAATCAACTCTGACGCCGTCAAGCATGATGCCATCATCATGCTTGACGGCGGCAATCGAGTACATATGTCATAATGGTCAGCCGTTGGATGTAGTTTGTTCGGAATTTTGCGAGACATTTCCAAACAACTGATTACAACCGCTGAGTGAAAACAGCAAACTTCACAAAGCGACGACGTCTTTTATTTTCGGTTGCAGGCGGCAATGGAATCTCAAAACGAGTAAACAGGAAGTGCAATTTCTTGCCTGGTAAATTGCACAACAGCCACCTGCTCTTGTTGCCGAATATCCAATCATGGCAGCAAGGAGCGGAAAGCTTTTAGACCAAATCATATTGGCAAATTGGAGGACGACGATGAACCCGCGGCCAGATTGCTTCGAACAGTGCGACCACACAGGGAAGCGAACAAACGAATAGCCCGATCGCCTCCTGGAATGTAATGGAAGAGAAACCTGCAAGGAAGAAAGGTTGCACGTCTGCGCGTTGGCAAAGTACCACAGCTCAAAGCACCAGACGAAAGTGAACAGCTGAACCGCCAAGCAGACGACGGTCAGGAGAGTGCTCTTCCACTGAAAACAAAAAAAGAAAAAGATGATCCAACCGCCGTGCGTCAACGGTGCCCCTAAGGAATGATTAAGCGGTGACAACAACTCGTAACATTTCTCTTCAAAGCTTTGATCCCTCATACTAAAATTCTTTGCCGATAAGAAGCTGTCAAGCAAACATATGCCTATATGCACCGCGGTTACAATTGATTTTTGGTGGTCTCCTTTAACGACCTTATCTCTTGAATGCATTACTGAAAGGAAAACCTAGACGTTACACCAGACAATATATGCCACCAGCTCAGGTGAAAAGCACTCTTTGTCGATGTGCAACAAAGCTTTGACCATTAATGTAAAAACCGCGAAATGAGGATGCTCTTATAGATCAAAGCAAAGTTGGCAAAGCGTTGCGGCTACCAGTGATGCCGACTTGAAAAAGCACTCTCAAGTCGAGGCGCCAAAACGCCGTCAATGACCAATCATAGGCAAATTGATTGAGCCAAGAAGTTCAGCGAACCGGAAGGAAGTAAGGAGACAAACTGTGACAGCGAAAGAGACAATTACACGTCGGTTGAAGCAGTCGATAGGCGATCACCTGCCATAGTCAACTGGAATTTTCGGTATGCTTCACCGATCGCATACCGACCAATTCGGGGGCGGATTGGCCGTTCGAAAAAGGTCTTTCCAAATTGGCCAACGTCTTTTCAGCCGAAGCGACGTCTGCAGGTATCGATCCAACATGGCACCCATGACAAACGAACATCCATTAACGTAACAACCTGCTGGCAACCAAGCGGCCTCCTACTCTCTACAAACTAACCATTCTTGACGGACAGAAACGCCAATAGACTATGCGCAAAACTTTAAAAGTGAAGATAATAAATTGATCGATCGAGGACCGGCGGAGTGTTCAAAACAACTAAGCACTGATAAATACGAAGGATCACAATGGAACGTCGGATCCGAACGATGAATAAAAAAAAAGGAATGCCGTTATAGCGGGCGCAATCAATCCCTTTGCATCTCTGCTCGAGCGACC
This sequence comes from Trichuris trichiura, assembly GCA_037903355.1. Classification (NCBI taxonomy): domain Eukaryota; kingdom Metazoa; phylum Nematoda; class Enoplea; order Trichinellida; family Trichuridae; genus Trichuris; species Trichuris trichiura. The sequence continues at coordinate 529,862 of JBAJFE010000039.1, read as the reverse complement.
GAAAGATCCTTTAAAAAATATAAACGGGTGACCCAAATCGAGGTGACGCTGAGTGAATGCCGGACAGCGCCGCAAAAGGATGACGAGACGGATTTAGCTGATCAGCTGCAATAGGACCGCCCACCAGGCGAGCTCGCCAACCAATGGTAGGCGCTGAGGTCGCCTCTGTTGCTGCTGCGCCGACATGCGGAAGGAAGTTGAATCAGAAAGGAGGGACACAAGCCTTTGCAAAGGGACTACGTCTCCCGCAAAGGGCACAAGCCACCACAGGCCGACGGCGCCAAAGTGACCAGCAAAAAGTCAACAACAAGTCGACACCCGCCGAAGCATCGGCAGTGCCCCTGGACATTTCAATGTCCGCTTGAGGAAGAAGCTGCGAAACGTTAGGACAATGAATCGGTTCAAAAAGCCGAACGTCATCCCGCCCGAATTGGAGAACATAACCGAGGACGAGCTGCAGGAATACCGAGAGGCGTTCCGCCTGTTCGACAAGGTAACGAAGTGATCGTTTTTCAAAATAACAAAAAAGCCAACTTTGCAAAAAGCGACTTTTGCTCAGGACGGAAATGGAACAATCACGACAAAGGAGCTCGGCATTGCCATGCGCTCGCTGGGCCAAAATCCTACCGAGCAGGAATTGATGGACATGATCAACGAGGTGGACATTGACGGTAGCGGCACTATAGAGTTCGCCGAGTTTTGCCAAATGATGAAACGCATGAACAAGGAAAACGATTCGGAAATGATCCGCGAAGCGTTTCGAGTTTTCGACCGCGACGGTAACGGGTTCATCACTGCTCAAGAATTCCGTTACTTCATGACGCACATGGGTGAACAGTTCACCGACGAAGAGGTGGACGAAATAATTCGGGAAGTAGACATCGACGGCGATGGTCAAATCAACTACGAAGAATTTGTCCAAATGATGACTCGCAAATGACAGAATGACCCTTGCATAGGAGAAGCGCCTATGGCGCCTCTTCAGGGTCGTATGCCGCTGCCCGGTGAGTGGCCTAACTTTTCGGTTTCTTTTTAAAAAAAAAAAGTTGTACACTTTTTCGCGTTCCTTCGCCCCGCGGGGAGCCGCTTTCATTAATGTCCCATTTTGTGGGCAGCCTTCTCCTCTTGATACCCAACAGATCAGCGGCTCTTGTTGACTTGTAGTTGTTGTCGTTAACGAACGGTCGACAACGGGGAAAAGGAAGAAAAACAAAAGCAAAACATCAACCTTAGACGGATTATAGTCATTACCCCCTCGGGGTGTACGGCAATGAGACAGCTGCAAAAGACTATCGGTCCCTAAGAAGCCAACGTAAGGGCAACTGCAAAAGCCGTTAGCTTAACGGCAACTCGTCGGCGGCGACTAAGATCGATTCGTGCTGTAACAAAATGTTGGCACGGAAACACTTCTCCTATTGCCTTTTCTTCGTCCGCCACTGCAATGATAGATAACTTCTTTGCCTTGAAGCGAAAAGGCGCCTAACATATACCATACGAAGCTTACGGTGTGCGCGCGCGCGCGCGGGCGCCAGTGTGTGTAGGAGGAGGTGGATGTATGCTCATGTGCGCATAGCTCCGGAAGATTAAAAACGCTGTCAACATGGCGGTAAGGTTGGCATAAATCACTGCCCCAGCATTAGTGGTTGCATGAGAATTCCGTCAACAAAAGCCAGCACGTGACAGAGGAGGCGAAATAAAGATTTTCCATTAATCTTTCTTTCTTAGCCAAACAAACGGACGGAAACGGTTTTTCCAAGGAACAACCCCTCCACATTCCAACTCGGCAACGCAACAATGCCACCTGGCTACAAGTAACCCATTTAGGAAAGAGTCAACCGCTTAAGCTCGATGCTCATTCAAATACCAATCGTCCGCAATGATGGGCTTTTTTTTTAGTAAGCGCGCTACTTTTTAAACTAACCATGTTGCTTGGATCTACCAACTAAAAAAAGCATAAAGACCTTTTGGGTCTCAAAATGTAACGGTGAAAATGGGACTGCCGCCGTCGGCTTTCGTCTAGCGATCCAACGCTATTTCGAATGAATTGTACAAACAAGTTGACGGACTTAATGGCAACGATCGAGTGGTGCCGGCTGGTTCGACCCGGTGCAAAGGAATTTCTGGAACCTGGCAAGCTCTTGTCATCTCCGAAGCAAGCGCGCGCTTTCTCTTTCCACTTGGATCAATGTAGCCACGCAAAGTTTTCCACGCCGACCTTCATTCCCGCCGTCGACCACCGCAAGAAGATGGTCGTTCGAACGAGGAGGCGACAACTCATTCAATGCACCAGGGAAATCAGCGGTCCGCCAACCAATTGTAGTTGGAAATCTCATCTGCCTGCCCAGCGAAATGCAATCAATCAAAGAACCGGCCATCAAAGGCAATGCAAAAGGCCGAGATTGTAAGTCCCTTTGAAATCAGAAGAGTCCAAACTAGCATACTACTCATCGATTACCGGCCGACTGCTAACCGCGTGACTAAAATGGAAATAATTCACTTGAATGAAAGGAAACCTATGCCTCTCTACAGCACGCGGTCGGAAGGCGACCTTTAGTGAGTGCTTCGACCTTTGGCGCCGAGTGAACAATGGCGAATCAAATTAAAAGTTTTATATTGAAGTTGGAATGCTTGAAAAGAAAGCCAACACCGGATCCTAGCCGGAAAAGTCTCTTCGAGCTTCTGCGCTAAATTAATGCGCGGGAAGAAAAATGACGCCGACAGACCTTCGATGGAAGCGCACGAAGCATTCTATGATCTTCGCGAGGCGAAACAATTTGCCTGTTTTACCCTTAGGGAGAGAATACGTGATCGCGCTTGCTCGGGCGGGCGAAGAAATAACCTGACAATATTGTTGGAAAAGATAGAACTCTTCGGAGATGTCAAAAGATGGAGCAGGAGATAACGACTTGTCAAAGATGAAATTCCGATCACGATGCAAGGAAATGATTGTCACTTCATTCCGGCTAATTATACACAAGAGACAGGCGAGCAAGCTTCACGTATGCATTTCGGAGCGAACGGCGCGCGTGCACTAAGTTGAAAAGGCAATTAGAATTTTATGAAGCAAATGGCTAACCGCTTCAACCTATTATTTATATTCATGGCCTTTGCTAATTGAACGACGAGGAAAAACAAACATTCCAACGAAAAATTCAACCAACCAACAGTGTCCCGTTAGTTTCGACGAATTTCCCGAAGGAAGTTTAACGGGGCAAAATGATGCGGCAAAAGAGGAAGGGAAGGAAATTCCTTTAGCCATGCGCACCATCCAATAACAAAATGGTGACGTTCAATCACGCTGTCAATGACTCGCAAAACAATTAGCATTATTTCGGAACGCATTCATAAAGAATAGGACCATAAAGGTTATTACCAAAGGCATGGTAAAGAAATCGATTGGCAATATAAGTTTTTGTCGAACGCATCAATACTTCGAACCCTCGAGATCATCAGTCATCTTGCAGACACTCGGACAATGGATAAACGCAAGCGGGAAAAAATCGGTTAATCATATTTGAAAAAAGAGAGTTCATTCAATGTCTCCTTTTGTCAATTAAAGTTATTAGAATTCCCTGCAAAGTTAGCGCTCAATGGAGAATCTATTTACGACGCCGCCGCGTACGTCATTCTAAAGCTGCTTTCAAAACTTCCAAATTATCATTGCGCCTAACTTGAACGGAAAACTTTCGAATTCGACCAGTGGAACAGCTTTGGATTTTTTTTGCCACGCAACCCTACTTTAGGCTGCTTATTCTTTGCTAAAGTAAACTTGAGCGCGCGCGCAAAGAATCAGCGATGCCGGAATGAAAAATTTCCCGCCAGTTCTTACCCGGCAGGCAAGCTTCAAACCCTAAAAAAACGGAAGTTCGCGGAAGCGACAAAGAAAATTTGTTTTTTAAAAGTAACCAATCAAAGAATCGCAGCGGACATTGTAATGACTGACTTTTCAAGATGTCAACAAAGCAGTTCGTTACCGCTTTGTATGTTCCATGGAAAAGTCGTGACGACCAGCACAAATTGCTTACGTCGCAAAACAGGTAAAAAGTTGGAATATGGTCTATTGTATCTCATCAGATGCGACGCCGATTTTGCGTACACGCAACTGGGGCGCTCGAAGCGTGCAAATTCTAAGAGAATAAAAAAATGGCTACGACATGCTGTTAGTTTTTTTCTCGAAATTAGCGGCAACCAATAGGATTCTTTCAATTGCACGCATGCGCTCAGCTCAGAAAAGTTGGAAAATGTTACCTGCATTCTAGTAAAGCTACAGAAGAAATTCCCGGCACTCAAAAACTGGATTTTTTAAAGCTCAGGTATAAATAGCCAAGCGCATATTATTTAAAAAGCGATATTTTTAACTTGGAAAAATCTGCCAGCATCTTCCGCTAGCAGAGAGTAGTATAAGCAATGTGCGACGGCGTTACGAGATACGGTATGCTCGGCCAAAATTTACAAGATAGGCTTAAAATTCGAACTTACCCAAACGGAGAAGTACAGCGTGGCTACCAAGGAACCGAAGTAGAGCAACGTGTAGCTGATACGTTCGTTGGAGAAGAGAAGGCGCGTGAACGACAGTGGGCCAAGCAGAATAGAAAAGCTATAAAAAAACGAGCAGTACACAAAAATGAATAGGGAGTTAGCTTGAATTTTGTAATCAAAGAAGCAGAACTTACCTTAGTAAGAAAAAAATGCTGCTAAAAGTGTACAACGCGCCGAACTTGCGCGCTTTCAACAGAAGGACGGGAAGGTACAACGTTGCCTAGGCGAGCGAAGCTTGTTGCCAAGAAAAGTTAAAAAACACGCTTTCGACTTACAAGGCAGAGAGAGATAACGCCGGCGGAAAACGTAAACCCAAAGCCAATGAACCGTTGCGTTCTGCTCTAAACTTGAAACTTTGTGCACAAAAACTTTCTACGCTTTTCCAACGCACCAAGGGGGGAAAACATGAACTTTCCTTCTTTTTCGGAACGGTAAAAGCAAGAGGTTCGCTAGGTTTGCCAAGTGGCGGTAAGGAAATTGAAATCTTTGGCAAGGGACCGGATAACTTTTCCTTCCAAGTGCCGAATGCATTGGCATTTAATACGCCTAACCTTACACCTGAAGCATTCTTAGCCTTCTGTTCTTTCACATAATTGTCCAACAATGATTCCGTGGACATCAGATTTGCTTCGGGCCGTCCGTTCCAATTAACACTTGCAAAAAGTATGCTCAAGCTTCAGCATCAAGGGAGATTACGATGCTATATCGCCATTCTTTTTTCTCGAAATGAATTCCGAAGTGTAATGGATAACGCAGTTGCTTGTCCAATGTTATTATCATTACTCCGTTTTGAGCTTGCGTATGAAAACGTTTTGCAGCGCTCCAGCAGGTCGCGTCAAATACAGATTCAAAACTATTATTCGTTTTTTGAATCCGCCATGTTCCACCGTAGGCGCTCATTTAATCGGTGCAATAGTCACTTGAGCTCCAAATAAAATTACTAAAGTCAAACGTGAGCGATAGAAAAGTCCAGCCGCAAGGTTGGGCAAAAAATAATGCATGCTATTATTGCTCGTCATAAGACTTTTCATGGTTTAAACTATCGTTGCCTAATTCGTGTTCCCTCGTTGTCACCACAACGTTTATGCTGTTACAGCTGTCAAATTGGCCAAACGCACCTTCAGCTACATTTATGACTAAAGTTCTTTCTATTTGAAAATATGCATTGCAAGCTCAGTATAGACGGAATGCACATAACCATCTTACCTTACTTCAACTGAATAGAATATACAGAAACTCAATCGGTGAACTTTCCGCGTACGTGCGGCCGAAATTTAGTGTATCCTCCGCTTGAGAAATTTTTGTCGGCAATGATGACAAGCACGTTCGGAGGTTTATTCAGCGGTTACCTGAAAAGGTCGAACTCACCGTCTGAATAAACTATCGCATGACGATCGTAGCATATCTGAGCCCGCAGCATAACCGTGTAACTCGATTGCTAGAGTAAGAAAAACGCTATTCATTCGTTGATAATGTCAGTGCCCAAATTATTGCATGCTTATTGGAAATGCAAACGTTTGGTGTAAGCCTTCCGGGTGTTTATCGAGCTAAACGTCCTATGTCGACCCTGTCCAGGAGGAAGTACTGTTGCGTTTCATGCGCATACAAACAAATTTCCTATTTAATCATCATGTATCAAATATCCGTCAAACTGTTAAATGTTTTATGAATTTTGGTCTTGAGAATATAGTTCTTTGTGACGGTTTCCATGAATTTCGCAATAGCAGCGATTCGGCTAAAACGTTTATTGAGTTGCTAAGAAACGAGAAGTATAACAGGCCTTTATGGAAAACATATGTGCATAATCGTTTAAAGATACAGTCATTTCTACACTGCGTCGATTATACGAATTAATGTCACGCCATACTTTACCTACATAATTTGATTTGCAGGTTACGTTTTAAATTTTTTTTAGCGCACTTACTGTAGATTCAAACTATTCGTTTTCTGAAAGAAAACGAGTCGCTTTATCCGCATATGAACTTATGAAAAACCAGTTGTTTTCCGACCAGCTCTGCTTGCTATAAGTGGCTTTTCTTAGTACTTTACGACGGTCGCGGGTTTCTGTTTGCCCACAAGCAATACAGTATCTTCGTAATAATTAGGTTTTTTCTAGTCGTAGAGATACAGTAGGGCAAAGAACATCGATCATTCATTTCTTCTCGCGTAACGTCTGGGGAAACGCGCTCTTTCTTTTTTTAAGCGTTTGAACGGTCTTGTTTGTTTTTACTAGCAGCATGTGACCCATTCTGTTTTGCTCTTACCTAAGCCTCAGCCAAACTATGAAATTTATATTTAGGTTGGGGCTTTAGTAAGAGCAGACAAAAGTGCTCAGCAGAGTCTCAATGCGATGATGAAGCGACTAACCTCACAATCCGTGTTGTTTTGTCTACTGTATCTTTACGAATAGAACAAACCTGATTATTGTCAGCATACTGTATGATCTGCTGGTAAAATAGAAAAAAAATCTGCCGGCCGTGCTACTAAAAACTTTAATAATATAAAAGCGCCTACTCTTTCATGTCTAATGTGTACTGATGAATCAATTAATAGACTACCAGAATTGCAAGCAGTCAAAACGTAAAATTTCATAGCGACTATTTGCCGCTATGTCACTCTCACTGGGAAAAATGCCATGTACAACGCGAAAAATAACTCATAGAAAATCGAATTATCCAGAGGTGCAGTTGTTGAAAGCAGTTTTTGCTCATTTTAAAAGTAGCGTTCAAAAGACTGCTGCCAACTTGAAACTAAAACATCTCTGACAGTTCGAATCATGCATACGCTCTCTCAAACGGGTGGATGAACTAGCCGATTAATTCAACAATTTCTGCAGTGCCTTTCCGGCGAAAGCTTTCACTCGATTGGTACCTCTCCTAGAAGTCAACGCAATATTTTGTTTTTGCTCTATTTTAAATTGAAAGCTGACCAATGATAGTCAACGCTAGCAATTAGAGCATTACCAGCATTCGCGGATTTTCAAAATATGAATAAACCGTTTTCAATTGCACTTGAAAATCATTTACTTGAATCAGCGCAAGTTATTACAGTACACCTGTAAGAATTTGCCCTCGTTGCAGCGTTTAGCGTTTGGTAGGTATGGGGAGAGCTTAACGTACAACGTAAAACTGCAAACACTTTTGATAAATGCGGCGAAAAGTCTTTTTTCGAACGATTTGCGTTTGTCCAATATTTCAGAAAGCAGCTCGTCATTTCCGACATTTAAACTGTCAGGCGTGCAACGGGGGATTCAATTTACCACGAAATTACTCACCCAAACGATCTATTGTTCACAGTTTTAAACTCGCGCTAATGAACAAAATCGTCTCAGGTAGTTTCTTTCTAAAAAAAAGTTATGCCTAACCTATTCAAACGGACGAACCACCTACTGGGCGTAGAAACAGATTAATAAAACATACAAATACTACGGAAGCAAGTTAAAAAGACGGCTATGGAAACTTTCTGGTGCTGACATTGCTTTGAAGACTATCACTTTGTCGCAGACGCAAGTTCACCAAAGCACTGAGAACGGAAGGTTAGCCCAGAAAGCTCTGACATGTTTTACAGGATAAGGCTTACTTAACTGCTCAGCGACTTGCTTCCGCATATCTTCCATTATATAAGACAAATCTGCAATTCCCAAGCTTACTTAAAGCGTAAACACTAAGCGGGAACTTTACTTAAACAAGAAAGCATACTGTAGGCTTGAAAACGTGGAACCCACTTAGACGAATAGCTGTTGCTTGTTCGTATACTTGTCAACGAAACAGGGGTGGCTCCACGTGCCTCACGAGGTAGCACAGAGACGGAGATGGATCGATCGAGATGAATACCAACTTGACCCGAACAACATGAGCACGCACGGAAAACTGACAACAAATGCTGAAAATATACAATATCTACGCAGTCAGCGACAATTCTGAAACAAATCCGCAGCCTGAATAACGCTGCAATTTATTCATTTGCGTCAAAAGATGGGTTTCTTCAGGACGAAAAGGCGACGGAGTCCTTGAAACAACCAAAGAAGGCATGTTCGCTGCGTCCTGACAAGAACAAATTAGCCAATGCAATCAAGCGCCAACAATGATCAGCATATTTTGGCAACTAAGCGCAAGCAACATAGGAAAGGTCGCCCAGGTTTAATTCACAATGACACTTTTAAAAGAAAATACCACGGTGACAAACGTTGGATGAATGACGACAACAAAATCCGATTGTTACCTGTCGGCGTCCGACAACATTTTGAGAGACAAAGCGGCCAGCGCGATTGGTGTAAAAGCGGCTCGAGGGCAAAGGGGACCGGCAAGTGCGCGTTAAGGAGCCCTGACGGGGAAACGACAGCTGCACAGGCCCAACAGTTTTGAAAAAAACTTTAAAACGCCATCATTGCGTCTCCTTCACCCCCTTTCATGCCCGCTCACCCATACTCAAACACGAATACATAGAGATTATGCATGCACATACGCACGGAAACGTAACAGTGGAAGGAAGGGGGACAATAATTGGGCCTACGCAACTGATAGGCGACAGGGGCGCGCTACGCGGGTAGGCATCAAAGGTAAAACAAAAGGAGCAAAATAAGCTGCTTGCCAAAAAACATAAACAAGCGATATGCAAAAACATCTACCATTTGGACGCGGCTAGATCGAAAGAAAAAACAAATGCAATAATATTAGTAATAGCAGTAGTAGTAGTAGTAGTAGTAGTAGTAGCGAATAATAGCGTTCTGCCTTCAAGTGTGCACAGTGTACGCGTGACTTCTAGTTGTACAAGGGGAGCCGTGGGAGCAGTGCCATTAGGCATTGCAGTATACGTATAATCTTCTTCCTCTTCTTCTTCTTCTGCTTCTTCCACCGACGCTAAGCACAGCAGTAACAGGTTCGTTTCTTCGTTACCATTACCACTAGGCAGGCACACCGGATACGCGGCGGCGGCGGACACACGGATTCGGAAGGGACAAGCGAATGGCAGTAGAGACCGGTAGAGCGAGCCAGTTTCAGCCGATGCATAGGTTCGGACGGAAAAGGACGTCATTATCATAGACGCGGCGCCTACACACATACATACTCAACTGACTTTTAAGGGCGCCGATTCGCCTTCAATGAAAATGGACCTGCTGACCCCCTTTATGGTACATTAAAGTATGCAATATACTTCTACTATACGGCACTAGTGGTAATGGAGGATCGACCGCCTCCATCGCTGGTACTTCCGCCAGATGAAAGAATAGGACCGGTGACAGGCGAGGACCGGCTTGTCTTGAAGCCAACAGGCAACGAAGCCAACAGGGAGGAGGCTCGACTGGAACGACGCTGCGCCTGTTGAAGCTGCAGCTGACGGGATATTTCCCGCAGGCGTTGAACGGACGGCCCGACCAAACTGGGCTCCCGTCTCTCCATGCCCATACGGAACGCGTTGACCACGCGGATCTGCAACGGAAACATAAGCAGTGTGCCGTTCGGCTCCACGGCTCCCAAAGGACGAACATTTCGTACCTTCTCTTACTGTAGCGACACCAAAAGACATTATATATTTGTACAATGTAAATAGATAATACATACTGGTAAGCTCGGACGAGCGCAAAACGGGACACAAAAAGCCAACATAAACAATAGCACATCTACTATATGCCTTATGTGTGCACATAGATCGAGCGACAGGCACGCAAGACGACCACACAACAAAACACATTTGATTTTTCTTTAACCATCGCCTCCAGGGCGCCGACGTAGCTAACCTCGACGACAGCGTAGCATATCGCCTCACAGCTCATGCATAGCAGCAGTAGGGCTAGTTAAATTTTGTCTGATAGAGAATAGCAAGAAGAAGAAGAAGAAGAAGCGGGAAAAGAAGAAAAAAAGGAAAGAAGGGACCTGCGGCGACACCAGCGCCCTAATCTTTTGCTTTCCAAACTTAAGGGAAAGTATGCGAACGCAACGCTTTACTTTGAAGTAGCAATATTATTGGGCTGCTGTGCGGAGAGGTCGGCAGTTGATGAATAAAGAAGGAGAAAAACTGGCCAACAGTCAACGGACGCACGGAAATGGAAAGTTACGAGAGCACTTTGACAGTCGGTCACCAAAAAAGGACAACCCAAAAAAAGCGACATTCATGCAGACAGACACTGCTTTGAAACGAACGAACTACAGATTGGAAAAAGAAGGAGAAAAGAAGTTGAAAAAGGACGTCTCCCTTTTGCTTAGCAGCGATTGTGCACACATGCGCTCTCGAAACGATCACATCTCATAAAAGATGGGCAAACAGGCCGGGCAAGTCAAAAGCGACCATACATGGCGCTAGCAACAACGAAGAGGAGCAGCAACAAGGACCGCAGAGGCCCGTATCGTGCTCGAGCAAAAACGACGACGACCATCGATTGCGTTCCAGGGAGACCTCATTCCTCTCACACGGGTGCAAATTATAACAGCAACACATTGCTCTTACAGCTTGGTCGGTTGGTTGCTTGCTCATCGGCACCGGAATGAGATGCTCGGACATTTGGCCTCCGATCACCTACACATCAGGCTAAGTAGAGGTCGCCGAGCGAACAATCGAAGCAAGAATAAGAAACGCAGGTGCAACGCCGCTAGGTCCCTCCCTACGTTCTTGGACATAGTCGTCTTTTTTTTGCCTGCCAACGCGTCAACAAAAGACAAATCCCCACTTTGGCTTAAGCTTAAACATATATGCAAATTTTCTTCGCCATCTTCTTCCTCTTCTTTCTTCTTCTTCTTCTTCTTTGTCTTCGGCTCCGATGATGGTTGCAGCAGTGAGACAAAAAAAGGGAAAAACGATCTCTTTCTTACTACTCTTTACCGTACGTACATGAGATGATTGGCTAGGCAGGCAACGATGTGCGTTGCAAAAAGAAAACATAACGAAAACGACATAATGGAAATGATTCTTTTCTTGTTCTTTTTTTAAAGAAAGGATAAAATTTAAATCACATGAGGAATATGGGACAGAAAGGGAGAGAGAGAAAGACAAAAAAGGGAGCGGAAGAGCACCGGGCGACAAGGAAGGCCGAATGAGCCACAAAGTAGTAACACACTCGCTCCATTTTGGCCGCCAATCGAAAAATAAGAAGGAGAAAGAGAGAGAGAGAGATCACAACGCCGATGAGGTGACGCACAGAGGCTGATGCCGTACGAAACCAGAGCTGTAGCGCATATCGAACGAAGCACGCTTTCCGTAAATGTTCCGAACCGGCGAGACAACCCCCATCGTTGTCGACGGGTAATGGTGATTGCTGCGAGCGAACAGTACCGCGCCATCGTCCGCCTCCGGAATGTCTGAGAGCAGAAATTTGCTGTCGGCGAACGTTCTGGCCTCTCGAAGCGAGGAAAACGAGTTGCGCGATAAGCTGCTGACGTCATAAGGATACGAATAGCGCAGGTCGGACAGAGGGTGCAGACTACCGGTGCGCAAACTTCGCAAGCTAAGGCAACTCTGACCGCTGACCATTGACCGTTGATCGTCCATGTCGTCCATGTTGTTCTTGAACGCTTTAACGACGCGAAGCTGAATAGACAAAAACAGATCTCACGTTCTGCTAACAACGGCAACTTCGACGATGGCAGACGATGATTCCGTGCCGTCTCCTAACACATATAGAGAGCATACGGACGTTGGGCAACGAGTAGAAAGCGGATATAATTTGGGAAACAGCGTGCTTACGCTCATGCCGCGTCAATCCATTGACATGTAAAGAATTGATTAACGCTTCAAGAAAAGAGAGGACATGCGACCAAGTCGACATTGAACAAGAGAGAGACCGGCCAACTGCTATTCTCAATAAGTAGAACAAGCAAGTTATACAAAGAGTTAACAGACATCCCAGCCGCCGTATACAATCTATGCCAATACGAATTGTAGGCATGCCGACGCTACGCTACATAACGTTAAACAAGTTGGGGAACAACGAGCAGTCAAATGGAATCAAAAAAGAAAAATAACATTAAGCGCAACGGTCAATGTATACATATAAATATAGGTAGTACAAGATATTCGCAATGACAAGAAGTGACAACAACGACATGTTAAATGAGGTAAAGAATTTCATGCGTGACTGCATATAAAAGAGGATCCGCATATGAAATAGGGGTTATACGGAAAGGAATGGAAGCGTGCAATTAGGGAAGCATTGCTCGCTTCGTCACTTGCAAAGAGCACCATGTCTTCTACACGTACAGTAGGAGAAACTATGCGCAATCAAATGGCGTCACAACTCGTGACACAACAATCAGCAGCAGCAGCAGCAGCAGCAGTATTGAGACGGCCTTTTCAAGACGATCGATCAACTTTCCACAAGACAGAATATACGTATACATACAAGCGTGCATCGGGATCTCTTTCTAATCAACCTTCCGACATGATCTCTCTCTCTCTTTCTTTCTTTTTTTTCTTTCTTTCTCTCCCTCATTATATACCAACAAGCAACATACCCCCAAATCAGTTCTCTATAATAATCGTTGCAACAAGAGCAGGCAGAGCGGTGCAGGGTGTACGGCACTGCCATTTAACAAGCGTTTGAGAGGACACCTATACGCCTTTGCATGGCGCATGTACAAAGCAAGTGGAGCGGAGACGCGGCTCCTAACCACGATCGGTCTTCGGTAACATGAACGGAAGCTACTCACGGTCACTGCCGCGTACAAACGTTAGGATGTCACGATACATGTACGTTTCCGTCAAGCAGCAAACCGACGCTTCGCAAAAGATACACATAGATAGACGCAAATACGTACGACCTATTGTACGGAAAGATTGGGTATGCGACGATGCAAGTAGGCGTTCAGACGACTACCTCTCTCTTGCGCGCGCGCATTGAGTCCCCGATGGGGCAACAACTTTTGGACGGTGAATTTGTGCGGAATCGATCCGGTAAAATAAAAAAAAATAGAGGATAACAGGACAAGCGGGCGGGCAGGGTTATATCAAAGGGGAAATAGGGCGAGGTGCACCAGCAGAACGAAGAAAAAGCTTTCTACAGCATTTAGGCGCGAAAGCGACAATGTCCGTTCACTTACCTGCGTCTGCAGCCTGGTCAAACCTCGAAGCCAGAGAATTTGTCCGGACCTATTTTCCATGCCTTCCTCGCCCTCGCCACCTTTGGGACTTTCGAAAATAATTGGTATCTCCATGCCTTCGGAAAAGGCGGTTAACTTCTTGGGCAGCTTCTTCGACGGGATGGAAGTGACAAGCTGCGGAAAGTAGCACCCTTACGTAAAATGCGTACGTACAAACGCCGGCTGTACAACCTACCTGTCCCCATAATAAATCTCCAAAGCCTAAAAACAGGCACCAAAGCCATTGCTCAACGCTTAGCGCCGCGGTTGAGAAGAAGAAGCCTCCAAACTGAACAATAAGAACCTACAAAAAAAATAATAAAAAGCATTTTCCGGTTCAAAGAGGCACTATGCCGGCGTTTTACTCAAATTCCCTTCTTACCTGCGCAATGAACGTTCCGATTAATATGCAGTCGTATATTGGATTACGCCAAAGACCTTCGAAGACGTTGCGCTGACCGTGGATCTTACGAGCGTTGATCTCGTTGAAAAGGGTCATTAAAACGAACGTGTTGAAAACGATGGTAAAATGCTGAGTCGGCGGCGAGTGCAACTTGGCGTAGCGCCCGCTGTCAACGTCGAATATTCGTTCGCCAACAAAAACGAGCGTAAATATCACAACCAATTGATAAAGGCTATGGCCGATGATATTCTTCATCATCGTGCGCGAAATGAGCGCCTTGGTGCGACCGTAAGGCTTGCGCCTAAGCAGCTCTTCGGTGGGCATTTCCGTGGCCAGCGCCAAAGCGGCAAAGGTGTCCATTATTAAATTGACCCAAAGCATTTGGACAGCCTTCAACGGGCTGTCCTCAATAGCGCAAGCACCAATAAAGGCAACAACCACGGCAACCACGTTGACCGTCAGTTGAAATTGCAAAAATTTGGCAATCGAATCGTAAACGTTGCGACCCCACATCACCGCCTTTACGATACTGGTAAAGTTATCATCGGTTAGAATGATGTCCGAAGCCTCTTTGGCCACATCCGTTCCCGCTATGCCCATGGCAAAGCCGACGTCGGCTTTCTTAAGCGCCGGACCGTCATTCGTACCATCGCCGGTAACTGCCACGACTTCTCGATTGTTGCTTGCCTTACTGTCAATAATACCTTTGACAAGGGTGTACTTGTCCGTCGGTGACGAGCGAGCCAAAACCCTGAGACGAGGCCAAACTTGATCCAACAACTCCTGACGAACCTCGCCCTTTTTATCCCGTATGCGGGCGTTGAAATCTCGGCCTTCCAAAATAAGAAAATCGCTGCCTGGCTCGATTATACCACATTGCATGGCTATGGCGCGGGCCGTGTTCACATTGTCACCCGTCACCATGCGAACCGTTATGCCCGCCCTTTGGCATTTTCTAATTGCGTCGGGTACCTCGTGCCGGACGGGATCTTGTATACCAACAAGCGCAATGCAAGTGAGATCACGAACAACCGAATTTTCGTCCTCCCAGTCGACATCCTTTCTATACTGAGTTTGATTGGTCTCCGGATTCGACTGGACGAAATCCCTGAGAGAAGAAAAAAGAACACCGATTAGCGTGGACAAAAACGACGGCCGATCCTCAACACTTGCCTATAAGCTAAACAAATAGTTCTGAGGCCGTCGCAGGCCATTGGTTCGATTATCCTTCGGACAATCTCGTCTTTGTCCTGCTGCCGAAATACCTGAGCTGCGCCATCCGGACCCAGAATGAACTTGCATTTACCCAACAATATTTCGGATGCCCCTTTGGAGTAAAGACGATAGCCTCCCTGATTGTCCTTTTTTTCAATAACAGTGGACATCGACTTGCGGACAGAATTAAACGTGTAAACCTGCAAAGTTGGTATATATATGCGCACCGCCCATATAGCATCGATTGATCAGCACATACTTTAACAAGTCGATCCTCGGGGGTTTCCTGTCGCAACTTTTCGTAGCTCTGCCCAAGCGACTGCACAAAGCCGAGCAAGGCGCATTCGGTCTTGTTGCCCAGTTGTTCGATCATTTCGCCACCTTTGCCCATTTGAACATGCGACGCGTAGCTGCTATTTATGGACGCGCACTGCGTCAATAAATGACCTATCTTTGCCGGAAGCTGTTCCCATTTGGGCGTCTCCCTATAGAGGGTCCCTGCACAACAGCCGGTTTTAAGCTAACCGTTCAAAAAAGGCAGCCGCGTCGCTAACTTACGTCCAATATAACTTCTTACCACTGTCATACGGTTGGTCGTTAACGTGCCAGTTTTGTCCGAGCAAATCACCGTGGCATTGCCCATTGTTTCGCAGGCGTCCAGATGTCGCACAAGATTGTTGTCCTTCATCATTTTCTACAATAAAAAAAATATGCAAATAGTTCAAGTCTGCGCCCTAACGTCTTTTTAAATTAATCGAATAAGGTACGCGAAAATTTTCAACCATTATTAGCTGACAGGCGTAAAGAGCTTTAACATATTTATTGTAACGCCATTGCGCAAAGATATTCCCTTATTTCTATGTTACTACGGTCAGCTTGTCCCGTTTGTAAATGCTCTGCGCCGGTAAAGGTTCGAAATCGGAACAAGAAAAACGTCACGTGCAACATGTGACGTCATCAAATACGTCACAACATTGTGACTTCGGCAAGGTAGAAGAAGTGCGCGTTATTTGGTTGTTGCAGTGTTCGATCATGCCTTAAGGGCTCCCAAAGGCATATTAGTTCAAACTGCCAAAGATTCATAAAGGCTATAACGATAGGCAACGCATGAATGTTGCCCTCGCTTAACCCACGAACTCCTAAACAAGTTCTGATCGATCGATCGATCGTCTGTTGCACACTGATTCACTCGAACAGAGCAGAAGAAGTATGGAGTGCTACCAAATCACATAAGAAACCTCCTTTGTCAATCTGGGAACTGCTGAACTGCTTATGCCTTACGAGTATTAACAAACAAGAGAACACTAAGTCAAAAAACCGAAGCTCAATGACGTCTGGTGACCCTAAGGGAAGAGGAAACTGCAGAAGGCCGAAAACGTATCAGCATTTTAAATTAATTAGCAACCTGAGCCTAAGGAATACCGCGAACAGCGTTGGGACTGCATATGCAAATGATTTGAACCTATTAACATGCGGAGGAAGCAATCAACGTAAATGGCATCGAAGAGACGTGGACCGCCTTGGCAACGAAAGCACCATTTTTGCATCGCGTAGAAAAGAGCTTCATTCGAAAGGAAATAATTTAATTAAAGCGCGTCAAAGTAATGGTCGATGGCTTGTAAGGAGCTTAGCGAAATTCCGCGTCGCGGCTGGCCGGCAATAAGACCAGATTAAAATGGAGCTTACTAGCAGCTACAGCCGATAGCGATATGAATAATTTTGCGGAAACTAATTTCCATCGCTTCAGCGACGTCTCAACTTGTCGCCTTACCTTTCAACCTATTTTTCAGTAACAACGGTGCTTGCTAGCTTCAATGTAATTAACCCTACGCGCGGGAAGTTCGCGAGGGTTAACAACGCGGCTAAGGAGAAACTCGCTTTAAAATTTGCGTATAAACGCGAATCAACATGCATACCTGAAAAACACTGTTGTTTTTTAAAAAATGCTCTCCTTACTTTGACGGAATAAGCCAAAGCTAAAGTGACAGCCAAAGGTAGGCCTTCGGGAACGGCAACAACGAGCACTGTCACACCGATGATGATGAACTTGACAAAGTACTGAACGTCGAGCACCGAAACAGCTCTTGCCTTGATGCCGTATTCTTCTATGCAAAACCGTAGAATCAATATGATGACCGTCAGCGCAGCAATGAAGGAGCCTGCAACGAAGCGCCTATGATCACGAGGCTCAACTAGGGTGCCAACGCACCGGCATAGCCAATCTGAATGGCAAGCCGAGTTAGCTTAGCCTGAAGAACTGATCGCTCCTTTTTCCCGTATACGGGTTCCTCCTTCTTTTCGGTTTGCTGCGTCGCGGGAGCTACGGAATCACCATCCGTCATTACCATACCGTCACCCGGAGGTTTGCTATTCTCTGAAGACAAAAACCCGTGCAAGCAATCGCCTAGGAAGCATCACGCTTATTATAACGCACGAAAATCTCCGGGCGCCAACAACGACTGCGTCGCGTCCATTGGTTCGACAGTGAAGGATTTGCTCTTGCGATTTTTCTTTCCTGAAATGTAAGAGTTCAAAAAAATAGACACAGAGCAAAAGGTAGTCAATTTAGAGCACCCTGCTTTTTGCGCTTTTTCTTTTCCTCCTCCTCAACCGTTTTCGCGGCACCCAAAAGGGTCATTATTATGCCGGTTTGGGAGTTCATCCCTACGGCGGTGACGACCACTTTGCCGCTTCCCTCCATGACGTGAGTTCCTTGAGGCGAAAACAGGCATTTGCTTAGCGGCAAAACGGGGGGGAAAGAGCTTTTCTTTTTTACCGGACAGTACCAACGGATCCGTATCGCAGCCTTTGCGAATTTGATCCGACTCGCCGGTTAGCGATGATTCGTCAACTTTCAAATCATTGCTTTGAATGATTACCCCGTCGGCCGGTATCAGGTCGCCGTATTTGACCATACAAATGTCGCCGACTACCAAGTCGGCGACCAGAACTTCGGTCTGCTCGCCATTGCGGATAACGGCAAAACGGTTCTCGTGTTCGATTTTTTGCTGCAAGCCGCGAAATTGCCTCTCCTTGGTGTAGTCGTTGCAGGCTGTCACAAGAACGACAACAATAACGGAAACAAGAATAGCCAATCCTTCAATCCAGCTAGCTTGCTGCTCCGATTCGTCGCCGACTGAGCATATTTTTTAAAAAGAAGTAGAATAAAAAACTTTGACAACAAGCTCGATTCCGTCTACGTACTTTCGTGCGCTTCGGCAGGCGGCGAGTAAAAGCTAAGGCCCAATGAGATTATTGCAGCTCCGACCAGTATAATAAGAGTGATATCTTGCAGCGCCTCCCAAACAAGTTGCAGGAAGGCTTTTGGTTTTTGCGGAGGAATAAAGTTGGCGCCAAAGACCCGCCTTCGCCTTTCAATATCCTGCGGATCTTCGAGACCTGAAGAAAACAAACTATTGGGGAAAAAATTCCACTTTTTAAAGCCAGCACCCAATGCGTACCTCTGTTTGGCGATGTTTTAAGCCGCTTGCATAGTTCCAGCGTACCACCGTAATCGGCATTGATCTTCTCTCGAGCTTCCGAACCACGATAATCCATCAAGGTGCGCAGCTCGTCCACTGAGCAATTGTAGGCCATATCACTTTGAGCGACCATGATGCCGACCAGAGGGGATAGTCTAAATTGATGGCAAAAAAAGTTACTTCACCTAACGCCAACGTATCAAACGGTTTGCGAAGAACAATAAACGCTATCAACAAACAAAAAAATAATATCAAAAGCAACAGCGTACAAAGGTGCAAAAGAAGCAAGCTGCTCCTTGAGAGCAATCGATAAAGGCGCGAAGTACAAGCATCAGTGTGGACGCTTAGCCGCAGGACGACAAAACATATAGAGAACGTTTGTTGGAAATGAAGTTAACTCGTCTACGTTATACGGAGCGCGCAACCGTTGGTCATCGAACGAATGGAAAGCCGCCTTATCGAAACGGATGTTCCATCAATGGAAATACGCCGCAGGTGCAATCGACCGTCGGGCTAAACAATACCATGGCAACCAATTGCCTGCTCACTTAGGCCGTTGGTGATAGGCGAAAAATTAAAATTTCCATTTAAGGCCTTAGGCAACCAAAAGCCGACTGCGTCACGAAAATGAAGGCAAAATTACTACAAGCGCAATCAACTGGGCAATATTTACAAGTACGGGCAAAAAAGCCGCCATATTCAATGAATGCGGGAACTTTTGGGATCCACAAAATAGCTACTACAATGCTTACCAACCGGGTAAAAATAAGGTTGACATAGGCGTATTGAGCGGACAGTTAGTTCGGATAAAGGGACGCCTATAGGTCGCGGAGATCACGAATAAACCGTGGAAAGGCCAACTTCCATTAAAACTGTGTTTTTAAAAGGTCGACGGCTTTGACCACTCCAAGTAAGCTGTTGGAAGAACATCTGCCGATTTTGAGCATGGCAATCCAATGACGGCGGCTGCAAACTTAGCTTCACGCTCGAATTTACTTTTGATTTCTGACAGCCGACCGCTGTCGAGATCAATAACCTTATTGATGCTTCGCCGTGAACGAATCAAAGTGGCGGCCAGCGATAAAATGCCGATTCGCTCTTGCGGTGCCTTCCCGCGCAGCCAAAATACTTTTTAATTTAAAAAAATGAACATTTCGCAAACGAATAACAATCTAGCAAAAAGAGGTCACTTTGAAAAGGCGGGAAAACCGCTACTGCTTTGCACAATGGAGAAGATCGGATGATCGACTATCCAAGTGGGATAAAATGGCAAAAAGCAAAGACGATAGGCGCGGTTTGGATTAACGAAGAAGAATTGCGCATCCAAAGGTCAAGCAACGCTATTGGACCTGAGAATGAGCGCTTCAATCCAACATTAGTTGTTTTCCCCGAAGAAAAGGTTTTCAAATAAGGAGACAACTGTACCATTGGCAACGATTAGGAAATCGATCGCCGCTACTTCGGTCCAACGACACGACGATGCAACTTTTCTCTCGCAGGTGAAACCGAAAGGAAAAATGTCTCATCGACATAAGCAATGAGCGGTCGGAAAGAGAAAAGTGGAAAAATGAGCTCATTACACCAGCGTCAACGGTTGAAAAAGCGACCAGACGTCAAGAGCAGTTCTTTTGAAAAATACTAAGCATTGGAAAGCTCAGTTGAAGCAAACGGAAGGAGAACAAATAAGCTATAGCCGCTGGGACCAACAAGAGAACATTTCCACTTCAAATGGTGTACGCGACCGGCGGTAGGATGAACCAACGTTGCCATTGATTTGTTAAATTAAAAAATTACCTCCTCAGCGACGCTTCGGAGCTCAGCTATCATTTGTTAAAACGAGGCAAACCAAATAAGCACAAAACATTTTATCTACTGAACGTCAACACACAAATCATCTGCGCGCTCCAGCCGACGGATGAGGTCATTATTAACGAAATGAAAATTCGAACAATAGCTCAAAAGAGAAAACTTTTTTTTAAAGCAAGCGAGGAGTGATCTTCCGAACTGTGTCAGCTGGAAACATCATAACGAAGCAATGACGCCACGCTAACCAAAAATAGAAAGAATAAAAAGTACTTGCGGAAAAAGAATAAAGTTACGCTTGGACATAAACAAGGCGGGAACTATGAATTTTTAAATTTACAAAGTCACATTAAGCTTTTCATTTCGCCGAAAATGAGGCAATATGCAAATTAGAGGTAAAGTTACAACTTGGCCGCTCAAGGACTTCTAGCGGCGACCTGTGGAACTGACAAACAAAAAAGCCTTAGTTATAGTAAAAATTTCTTTATAGGACGGGCATATATCCGCCAAATTTACGCGACTGCTAAGCTGACGCCATCAATCTCCGCGCAAACGTCGTCAACAGTTTTTTCAAAAAGGCTTAAGCCAAGTTTGACGACCTAATAACCTTTTATTTATGCCAACGGGAGCGTGCTTGACTTCCAACTTGAACATATTTTAAAAACAGTAGGCAGCAATCGTTTCTGCAAGTTTCATTACGCTTAATCAATATTCATTCTTGCCGAAGGCAACCTACGAAACCACTTTGCGACAATGCCTAGCCGCAAAGCTACTACATTCTTGAGGAGTAGCAATTTTGGAATAACGTAATCGAAAAAGGAGCAGCAGGGACAATAAGCGAACTATCGTTGAACAGACCGTCACACTTGAAGCTAAAAGGACAATCAATATTGACCTGCTCATACCTTACGCTTTCTTAAGATATGTTGACTAAAAGAAAGCGGATTAAAAGCTTACACAACTGCTTACTAGTTTAGTTGTAAATACGCTGACCCGCTTTGAAGGGATTTGCGACAAAAAAAATCAAATATTCCCCCTTCAATAAACTGCTCGGCAAAAAGGCGCGCCAATTAAAACAGTTGACTTCCGTTGAATCCCACGAATACGGATAGCGGCCAGATTGTCCTTCGCTGCTTTATGGGTTTACAAAAAGCGAAAACAATCAAAATGGACTGTCGGACCGCATCCTTTTAAGCGCCAAGAAAAAAATGTCGTATTTAAAAGCAGCGAGTTGAAAATACTTTGTGATTTCCTAGAAACACGCATACGCAGTTCAAGAATTTGACAGATGATCAATCGTAATCATAACTGCAGTTGACCTTACGTTTGAAGAAAATGAATCACTTGCCTGGATAGGTCGTAATGCTAATCAGATATGTGCTGATGATAACCCTTCTTTGGCATACAAAGGAAGAACGCCCACTTGTTACACAATCTAATGAAGCGCGGAGTTGAAATGCTTCTTTGGGCCGACCGATTCAGACCATAATGTGCGGACATTCAATTATCTCGGCAAATTCATCAACTTAGCTCGTCCTCCAAAGCGGACCTTAACGACGACATACGTGCACAAGCCATCAAGCAAGCATAATCAATAGGATATTCTTAAAGGCAATACCATTGGTAAACAGCGTTCGTCCGGAACGGTTGGAATAAATCTTTAATACAAAGCTAAGAGAAAAGTCAATCGTTTTTTCTTTGTATCTGTCATTGCTACTTTTTCAAGGTCAAACTTTTAACTAAACATCATTATGGCGCGTCGTACTGCTTACTCGGCGAAACCTTTCCCGGGAGGCCAATTTTCGGACGACCGACCGAGCTCACTCTCTCTCTCTCTCTCCGAACCAAGTGTGACTCAATTGCCAAAATCCGTCCTTTCCAATTGGCCAAGACAGCTTGACAATTAGCAAATAAAGCCTGACACAACGGATGACCGTAATTACAACGATAGACATGAAAAAAGAAATTAAAAAGACCTGTTCGCCAAAGTTATCGGCGAAATGGGGCAACAAAATCGACAAGATCGATATTGAAAAACGTCTATCACTTCAAGTATTGCAACAGGTAGTGAATTCAATGCAGCCCATTTATGCGGCAAGGGAACGCATATACACATACATGGGGCAACGAAGCTAAACTGCGCGCCAATGCGAATACGGGGAAAAAACTTTCACCTTTCATCGATTAACGCGCCATTTATGCAATAAATATTGAAGTGGACTGCACTGCGGAGGAGAACGTTGCCAACCCACAACACCTCTTCCTCGTTCCAAATTAGGCGATCTATACAGGCCCTCATTGGAACTTCCTACTGTGGGTAAGCTAACAGCGACAATCCATGAATAAACAAACGAAACTGCAGCAGTTGAAAGCTAACCCAAAAGGGGCAAACACGGTCAGTCAATCGACAAACGCACTTGTGACTTAATAATAAAATAGTGCGCACTAGTTAAGAACTACTTTGCCTACTACTACTACTCTTCAACGCTACTCAACAATGGCAATCGCTGGAATGACACACCAATCTTTACTTTTTAAAAGTGAATGTACGCAAAGGTGGGCAAACTAAAACAGACTACAAAAAACAATGGATCAATGATCGACTGAATGGAAATCTTTCATTTCGTTATGAATGCGCGCTCGCTCGCACGATTAGACGGAGCGAATGGCTTAGCGTAGGTCGTCGCCAAAAGCGAAATTGAATGAACAAATATTGTTTAGCGACGGCGTGCCGAAAGTGGCAGCATCGGAAACTCAACGCCAAACGCTGTGTACCTCCCTTATCAAAGGTGCGTCGCGTTGGGGCAAACAAGCCCAACTGGGGGAAACAGCGAAGCGAAAATTGCCGCCCTTGCTATTACAGGCGCCAAAAAGGCTCAAACAGACAATTTT
The DNA here is from genome assembly GCA_037903355.1 of Trichuris trichiura. Lineage (NCBI taxonomy): Eukaryota > Metazoa > Nematoda > Enoplea > Trichinellida > Trichuridae > Trichuris > Trichuris trichiura. The sequence continues at coordinate 506,460 of JBAJFE010000039.1, read as the reverse complement.
GACATCTCCAGCTGTTGACTTAAAAAACAAGCAACTCGGAATGGCCTGTCTTGGCTGCTTAAGCTATGAAGACGAAATTGACTAATTGGTATGTTTTAAAAAAAGACCCTATAGGCTATCCGAGAAACATAACGAATAGTGAGATGACGAGTGCTTAAAAAAGCGACCGTATTAAAATTTAAATAATAGATTGAGGGCGCGTTTCAACAAAAAATGACTTTGGAAAGACTAGGCGCGCCTACAAACTTCTAAAGAGGAAATGGCCGTACAATAAAATTCAAAAAGCAAGTTCGCGTTCGCTACGGGACGTCGTCGTCTTGCGCTGCATTTTAAATGCCAACGATCCTCTCCGAGTCACTGGAATGTGCAACCGCGCGGCCGAACGCCGCGCCTACTTCAAACGGCGACCAAAGTTGAACAGTTGTCCTCGAAAAGTCGACAACGGACGGAAAGTTGCGAATAAGAGAGAGAAAGCAATCATGCAAAAATATTGCAAAGCACGTCACAACGATCAATTGGGTAACACCTTGCGGACGCCTGCTAAAAGTTGGCCAATTAAATCGCGTACGCCAGCTCAACTCAAAGAAGGGAAAATTAATAATTTACATAGGCAAAAAGTACATTCAAAATTCCAACTGGCCACGTTGGCAAAATTCGTCAATTTCGCGCGACAAAATAGACGCTCAAGCAATTGTTACACTCGCAAAGAAGGAAGGAAGGAAGGAAGGAACACGCCAAGTGTATCAACGATGGCCAGTCGCGCTTTTGCGACCAAGTCGACTTAGGAATTGCGCGTTGCTTAATTCAATCAGCTCAAATAAGGATTGGACCACTTTAAGGAGCAAACAACTGTCGGCAACAACTGGCGCAACGCGAGGAATCAACTCGGAAGCAAATCAATATTCAAACCGGCCGTGAATGAAGTGTACGAACTAAGCGAATTCGCGCTACTCAAAATGGCCTAACGCTTCAAAAATGCCAACGACGTCGTCGAAGAATATCCGCAACTTCACAAACAAACACCGGCGCGCGCGCGCGATTTCAAAACGCCATGCCAACACGCAGTACCAAAGCTGGTGGCAACGAAAAGAGAAAAGATTCGGTCGTCATTATTCCGTTAATGCGCTCTATTGTTGGCCATTAACAATTGGCTTATTGTAGCGAGGGTGCGAGGACGCAAGAGCTGACCGAATTTGCGAATTTTACACCTAGAAACAATGGACCAACCGCCGTAGATAGCTTAACATGGTCGTCCGGTTCGAAACTCGTTCGATGACCCAAACCGGCGCGCGATAAGCCTACTCAACGCCCTATCCGGAGAAAAAAAGTGACATTCATTTTCTTTTTCTTCGCTTAGCAGCAGCCTCTAAAGGAAAAGAATGTTGACGCCATCCGGCCAACCTAAGTGGAAGCATTAACGGTTGGAAAATTGTTTTTTCGAGGGAAAAAGCGAACGCTGATTCAAAAGTTTTGTCGCGCTGAAAAAGTAGCAAAGCAAAGTGGACGCCGACAGGACGAAAGAAGATTCTTCAAATCCTAAGCAACCTGCGCATCATTAATTGCAAGCCAACTGTAGCGCGAGCAAAAAAGGGCAATTCAAGTTACAAATAGGCTTGCACCGTTTGTCAAACGAAGGGCCGAAACTGGAGAAAGATTGAATGAGGTGCTCGTTGCTATTCGAATGTGACGGGGGCGCCAAGAAAGAGTGAGCGACGCAAGAGAGCGTCTGACTGGAAGCGCTTGTAGGAGACGACGGGAACGCGCGCGCGCGCGCGCGCACAGCTGTCAATATGGAGGTAGCATCATTAACTGGGCGTCTCCGCTTTTAGCAACGAGCTAATCGGGAGGAACTGGTCAAACGACAATTCTTTGAACAAACAGTTTACGCAAAAGAGCGTATCATCCAAGCCTACGACTGCTACCAAGCCGTCATTAGGCGAAAAAAAGAAAAAGAGACAAACGGCTAAGCAAAAGAGAAAAATGTTATTAAGTCTTTTGCACCATAAAAGGAATAAAGGGAAACGCTTACCGCTTGAGGTGACGACAGCAAAGTTGGGATTTGAACAGACAGGCTCAAAGCAGAAGCTTTGAACAAGTGGCCACCAACTTTTGATCTTTCATTGGTCGCTGGAAACTTAACAAGGATAGAAAATAAAAGTGACGTCACTGATCCGGATAAATCGTCGTCGTTGACTCTCCCTCTCTCTTTCGCAGCGGCAAAAAAGACTACTATCCAAAATGCGTACTGCTGCTCCTTTGGGCCGTATCCGGTATAGCTAAGGAGTTGGCGACTGCTCGCTTACTCTCCAAGGGCTCATGACGCCTGAAAAGCAATCCTCCAATCATTTCAACGTCAAATCCATTCTCCGGTCGCGAGAGCGTCAAGCTACTAAATACACGCGCGTAATTGCCCTCATGTCATAGTATGCGGCTTCGGCTAAGGCCCAAAACGTTGAAACAAGACGACGAGGAGTTGAGCCAATAGTTGGAAGCAATGAGGTCGCGCGTTAAGTCTTCAGGCACGGCTGCCAGGCGCTGCTGCAGGAGGCGATCGTTCGAACAAGAACAGCCGTGTTGGCGTTTACCACAACGTCTCCTCAAGTTACGAATAGTGAAGCAATGCATGCATCCGGGCTGGCAGCAACTTAGTGCCAGTTACCCGCCGAAACGGAGAGAGAGAGAGGTGATCATGACAAACAAAGCGATCGACCGAGTGCGCTATTTTGTCACACTGCATTCAAGCAGCAACTAGCGACACCAATACCCTACCGGAAGAGGAAGCAAAAATAAAGCCACTTACACACACACGCACATACACAACCTTCCTGTTTCTCCTATAACTTCATTAGCTTTGCTATATATGCACATAAAAGAAATGTCCATCGAAACAATAGGGGGGACATACGGTACAAAGAACTCTTTTGGGCATGAATCGACCGAGAGCAAACCTGCTCTTGTTAACACATTTGATAATACCTACAACAGGACTGGCAAGTGCGCATGAATAGAAGTTTTTACGAGAAGAACGACGAAGTGCAATCTCGTTTTCCGTCTCTGTGCATCTGGCCAACTGAAAGACCAACAGTTCCGCAAAGGGGGGGACTATTCCCCTACGCTTTGCCAATACGGCAAAAACCTTTGGGAGAGAAAAAAATCAATCGACCACTCGCCAAAAAGGATAAAGACAGCGGCAACTTGGTCCAACCGAACCTTAAGCTGCCCGGCGGCACGTCACCATCGTACTTGCACTGCCTACCGCTCGCTACCTGCAAGTCAATAGCGTCATTTCAAATATGGCGTACGACCGGAAGTCGACGAAAAACAGCCAAACAACAAAAGGACTTGTGTTCAAAGCTCTAAGCAAAAAACTACTCTTCATGTCGTCGCCGTCGAAAGAAGCGGACAAGGCGTGGGGCAAACATTCACTGTGCGCATCGAAGATGGCGAGGTTCCTGAAAAACAAGGTGGTAACATGGAATAGACAAACAGTCGGCGGCGGTGCATACAGTCAACGAATACGATTAAACGCGTCATTGACAAGCGAGCACAGCAAAGGCTGTGTAGATCATTATTTGATAAGAGACGTCCTAGTTCATTGTGGCACCTGTTGGTTGTAGTTACGAGTAGTTGGTCGCGCGATTTGATCATAGTGAACAGGTGTATTGGCTAGGCGAGCAGTCGGCCAAAATGCCTGTGCGCAATAGGCTGGCAGCAATAAAGATAAATCGTCGCATGCGGACAGCTGACAAGGTCGAAAGCCGCGAAAACGATAACGACTAAAAAGACGGTAACGCGGGGTCGAACGGTGGCAGCTCTCTTACAGCTTAGTGATCTATTGAAAAATTGCCTTACGGCAAGCGTAAATGGACCCGCTGCAGCTTTGTGGTTCTGCCGACCGGTCAGACTCAAAATAGCGCTCAATAACGGAGCGTACTTTGAGCATTTGGTCAGCATCCGTAGGCGCCAAGAGGCACCACCAAAATGCGCGAAATTCCAAAGCACAACGCTCAAAGCTAAAAACAACGCAGATGCGCAACCAGGTTAGTCATTCTAAACAAAAAAAACGATGCTGCCAGCCAGCCGATAGAAATTATTTTTCCGTTGCTACAATACGGTAAGCTCGAGAGCCCTCGATAAATTGCCGGACGATGGAAGCGTCAAATTGAATAACGTTGCAGCGGTTGGTTGCGGTCGGACAATAGAAAACAGCGAAATCAATTAAATTCCCGCGACATAAATTACCCACGAACCCCAAAACGGCATTGTGCGGCCCGATAGGGTTGGCGACGTGCTGCAGGCTTTGTCAATACGGAGTACTTGTTGTCTGCCGAACAAAGCGGACTAGGCAAAGCCGGTTTCGGCTCCAACGCTTCAAGGAGTTCTTTTCACAAATCCGCAGCTTTCGAAGTTCTGCTCGACTGCGGACCCCTTAGAAGATTCCAGAATTCGCACTATAGTACAGTAATGAGAAAATAAAGTTCGTATTGCTGCCACAATGCACGCTTCCCATCCAAGCAAACTGTATAGTTCAAGAAAAAGACCCCGAACCGCGCCGCAACTTGTTAGGGCACATAGCCAAACAGTTTTTGAAACGGCTAGTAGGGCTTTAAATAACGATTTACGATTGACGGCTCCATTAAGCAAAATAGCATGTTGACATTGAACAGTAGGCGCGGTGGCATGCAAGCAGACAGCCGTAAAGCACGCGAGAGTAAAGACGAGGAGAAATTGCGACGCGGCCTTACTCGTAAGGATGAACCGTCTTCGTCCATCCACGTCTGAAAATTAACAAACGAACAGCCGAGATCGACTAATCGACGTTGGCTATATGAGAGGTTGAACAAAACTTTTCAAATCAACGCAAGTAAGAAGCTAGCATTTGTCATTGAATTAACATAAAATTAAATCCCTTTGAGCATAAATCATTTTGCGCCAATAGGGCAACTCTTCGTTTGAAATTTTAAAAATGAACCTACTACAAAGGCGCCTGTGGGGTTGCAGGCGCTTTTTGCCCAATGTTCATCGGTTGGTCGAGCCGACGCGACGGCGACACTCGATCTTAAAATGGGCATCGACCGACGGCGCCGACGAATTGATACTGCTGACACCTGCCAATAACAATGCCCGAAGGAATCGAAATAGCCTGCCAGTGCGTGGTAGAAAGCGTAGGACAATTTGTGATAACGTGGCGAAAACGAAAAATATAGCCGGGCAGCCAACGATCGCCAAGCAGAAACGATACGACGGTTTTTTTAATGAAAAAACCTGAGCCACATAATTGATCAACTCCGATTAGCCATCGTCGTAGAGCAGACCGCTGAAACGTGCCGCTTATGCCAAAAAGCAACTGGAAATGTGTAGCTGACACTTTTTTTAAAAAAAGAAATCGATGATTGGATAAACTTGATCCGCTCGTGCAAGCAATTCAAATTTCGAAGCTCATTTTCATTTTAAGAACCTGAGCATCGAGATTCAAAAATGCCATCGTACTGTAACGATTCGCTCCCCCAAGTTAAACTTTGCAAAATGGAGTTTAAGGCATGCAATGATCGACAATTAAAATAGTCGACTATTTTTCTACCTCGAAATGGTTGGTAATTCGTCTGTACGGGATATCATCTCTACCAACGTAATATTGCCAAGTAGATTGCATACCTTGTTAGCGCTAGTCATTGCGACGCTACCAAAATGGCTTAACCGCTTTTGAGTATCCATGGAAAATGATTCGCAAAGAAGCATAGTACAAAACCATAGTCTGCAGAAGCGAACTCCCCTCAACGATTAATGAAGTCCGCATTGAAGTAGCAGTGCTTCCTCCGATCTCGCGACTCGTTTTGAACATCTCTGACCAGCTGGTATGATCTCGACTTTACAACACAATTTTTGCTAACTTCCTAATTTACCGCTTAAAAGCGCTGCATGCAAATTCAAATGGTTTAGGCAAGGCTTAACTACTCGAGCAAACGTCAGCCTTATCCATCTATGCGTTAAAAGGGAAAAGTTGAAAAAAAAACTTCACTTACTCTACCATGAAAACTTTGGTTGCTACGTTCGCACTCTATTTTTATTCGCCCTTTACAGAGGGGCCTATCAATTGTAGCGACGTTGTCAAGCGATCAAATAGAATTAAAGTTACCCTTCTTTTACTCATTATCATTTCAAAATGAGTACATTTCCAACAGCCTACTGTAGGCGAGCATTTCAATAGTTAACAATTAAATAGGTTGCGTAATTGTGACAACTCCTTCCTATTTATGAGAAAGACTAATCACCTGAGCTCACTAGACACGACATTGCCTGTCTGCAACTTATAGCCAGCTAAGCAAGAAGTCTCGAAAGAGAAAAATTGTCAAAGTTGCCTTTTTAGGCTAAGAGGATGAGGCAAAGCGGAATTGAGACTTCATGCTTGAACTGTCGGATTGGGTGTTGCCTGAAACTGCTACGAAGTTGAACACCCGGGAATAACTACGTCGCCAACGGACTGACGGCAAAAATACGAGACGGATGGACGGCCGAAGATAGATATTATGAAAAATGTACTCACTTTGTCAGATGAGGTCAGTGGACAGGGAGGCAATACCAACGGACTGGACGAAGGTTTTTCTTTTTTTTTTGCTCCATCGACTACTCAATATTCGGGACGAAGAGCGCTGAATGACGGACAAACATCGTTGAGGCCATTCATGGAACCACTGTTAGCAAACAGCTTCAATGCTGCAGCATCGAGCTATCCGCCGTAGAGCGAATGGACGCAAGTCGTAGTCAGAATCCATGACTGCCTAAAATCAATCAGCCAACGATAGTGGCCTTAGCGACGTCGCCGACGAATAGCCGCTGAAACGAATTCTGCTTACGACGAACATTCGCCGCAGATGAAGAAGCACCAATGAAACGGATATGCTTACAAGCTGACATGTTGATTTGCGATTAGGCGTTGTCGTTGTGCCACTTTAGCCCAACATTTAACGCGACAACTCGTGCCAACCATCTGCCAGTCTTATGCCTCCTACAACGCTCCAAAGCGAACTTATACACTTGTGTTGGCTGGACAAAAAAAATTCACTGCTAATGGGATCCAAGCCGGAAGAGAATACTGACGTACGAAAAGATTGTGTAGAGCATCAACTCGGTCTTTCCAACCGCCTCACCTCAACTGGTCAAGAAAAATCAATCGCCAATTGGTAACATTGGCAAGTACTACTCCAGGCTTGAGAAAACTTACATGGGAACGCGTACATACAAGTTTACATATAGGCGTATTGTCCATCGGACCCTCCGGTCACGGTAGGAGGACCACTTAAGGCATCATAAATAAGTTCCAAATTGCCTTGGCGCCATTGTGCTGAATGGCCAACCTAATGGTCGCAAGTGTCGCTTAGAATGGATAAATCGGCTGAACGTGCTTTCAATGATCGACCATGGTACTACTATCGACTTTGATGAGCGCATTCCGTTACGATGAACTTGCGACGGAGATTGTGTTGGCCACTCCTTGCTTCTTGAAAATAATTCTCTCGGCAAGGCTTTTATAAAGCGTCGTCTAGCCGACATTGACGTTCGCCTATCTGTCTACACATGCGTTGCTCAGGTTACATGATCGGCTAATCATTTGGCCGGCAAACACGATATGGCGTGTACCATTAATAGGTTCGTTTGCCTACCTGACAAAGTGGTGACCTCTCTCTTTCTCTCTTCGTTGCTGGCTTGACGAGCAAGGAAGGCTTCAAGCTTGTCGATAAAGTAGGCACTCCTTTCGAGCTTGCCTTTTCAACGCCAATAAGGCAATGCGCAGCAAAAGTGACCTCCGCACGGATATGCTTGTAGCAAAGCGTCTACTGGCACTATTGAACCCCGCTTGATTGTCAACGAGCAGCTTCCGAGTTGTCGAAATCCGCAAGATCAGTCAACGCCGTTTTCGAAGCAACTTTCCAATCAATGACAGTCGTTTGTCACAAAAAATATCGACGGCAACGACGACGCTTGTCCGTCCTGCAGGGTTTGTCGACGCCGGCCAATGGCCAACCCGCGCCGATCTGTCGCTCGAAACGCGTTTTCCATTGTGACAAAGTCATTGGCGGTAAGGCAACGATTTCAAAAAGATGCTCAGGTACAAATCAAAAGAATTGGCCTCCATTGGACGCGCCGTCGCGTTTGTTGACAACTAATACAGGTGGCACTTCGATTTATCCAAGCGACAAGAAGGTGGCAGCTCTTTCGTTGAACACTTACGGCGCCAACTGGGCGTAGACCAACACTTTAGGCTGAAGATAAAGCTGGCGGCGTTTCCGATTACAATTATTATTATTGCCAAGTTGGATTGACGATCCCTGTTGGTTTTCGCAACGGATCGATAGGGCGCTCGTTAGGCTAACGCCAAGGTGATGGGCGTTCTTCGCGTGTGGCCAAACGAAAATTGACGCCAATCGACTATACGGAAGTGGACCGCACGTTGAGCGAACAACTAAAGAAAGTCTTCGCTTGGTCAGCAGCACCCAAAGGACCATTGGACGTGCTCCTTGCCATTTTTGCTTGTCAAATCGAATCGAAGCCATTCACACCATTTGATGCTTGGCCAAGTAGGAAATGGCCGCCGATTTTGCCAATTTCTGCTGACAAGAGCAGGTCGATTAAAAGTTGCCCGTGAGCTGACGTCGATCAGCCCTCGCTGTTATCGTCCAGACGTGCCTTCGGTGGGATTGGAAAAGTTGCTACGAAGTGACGTCAGGAAATATGAACTTTCAAACTACGAACAGGCGGATGCTGCCTGCAGATGACACACACTCATACACACACGCTTGAGAAAAGGCAAAAGCGAAATGACTCTTGAATAGCTGACCACTCCAATACCGGCGGAAAAACGCTAAATCAAGCGAAAGCGCTTTGAAGGCAAACAAATCAAGAAGCCGACAAGTCTGCTAGGAGTGAAACGAGCACACTGACACCAACAATGCTTTGAGCAACTACAAATCATCGGATACTTTGCCGGCTGACACCAATCGAGCCTTGCCTGAATTTGTCATCTTTACTTACCCATCAAATTCCAATTACACGTTGAAGCGCAGGTGATTTTCCGATGGAATAGACAACTGGGTGCTGCCAGGTGGGCGGCTAAATTTTAAGGGAGACAACAACAAAATGGGCGAATGAAAGCAGGCAGGCAACAAAGAGTAAAAATGCCGTTTCCTCATGCCTTAACGTTGGACCTACTGAGCAAGAGTCCATTTGGCTAATAGCATTCCAACAAAGCCTGCTATCATCGTAAAATTGTCACTCGGAGAAGCCCCGAGGGCGGTCGACTCTTTAAGCAGCGAAATGCCTCGGGTCGAATAGAATAAGATGTTGAGAACGAGACTAGTCGGTCGTACACTTAACGCGCGGTCCAGTTGCCGCGCTTTCCAAGTGGCTTCTTGTTGTCCAACCACTTGTCAACATACTGGCAATGTTATTTGGAGACGACTTTAAATATAAGCGTTGTCCATTGGATGCGCTATTGAAATGCTTTGTATTTTGTTACAAAAAACAACTACTCCTTTCCTTGGGCGCGGGATATGGCGCCGCTTTGAGCAAAACCCGCTAGATGTCCTTTTGCCCGTATGCGACTATCAGCCTTCGTTCAAAAACATTTAACCCCCTTTGCCTTAGCTATGGATAGTAAGGCATTGAAGCTTAAACGGCTCGCAATGATATGCACACTACTCCGATTTAGTTGAGGTTATTGGGAATGACAATATAGCGGGACGAGCGAACATTCTTCGAGGGCAATCAATTCTTCCGTACAGCTTGCCGGAGAGTCCAAAGGCTTTTTATCCAAGAGCCAAGTTGCCAGCTGACTTTTCAGTCGGTCGTAATGGCCATTGTCTTGGACCGCGGGAGATGAGCTCCGCGCGCTGCTTGCAAGCACCCTTTTCTCAACGAGTCAGCGGCCCATAGTGCTAATTAAGCCTACATGCGAATGGGAGAGGGAATAATTGCGGCGCGAAACCATCATTTGGAAAACCGCCTTTCCAATGAGAAATAACGTTGCTGCCCCATTGGAGACCCCGAGCGGGCTCGTCCGGTTGCTTCGTTACATGGTCATAATTTGCATGCGTTCGATTTGCCAGCCATTTGAGGCAAAACGAATTAGCTCGTCAATGGCCGGCCGAAACGCGGCGCATTTCCTTGCACGCTTTAAAAGCGCGCATCTATGGCCTTTTACACTGTTGGAGAAAAGTTTCAAACAAGACGAAGTTTAGTCGCAGCTTGCTAAAGCAGTCGCTAATGCGATAGCGCACTTTCCCGCGCGCATCCAATAGGCGACACGTTTATAACAAGCGAACTATTCATCTTAAGAGCATCACGTGAGATGCGAACAGCTTTCGCAACTTTGTTTATCTGACGAATGAGACTAATGGGTAATACGGTTGGAAACTGGGCGTAAATAACGCTCTTACGGGGCGGAAAGAGAAATGCTCAATTAAGACCAATATGGGCAAGACTTCTCATTAGGTCGTTGGCAATTCTGATGCCTCGCTCTCAGCTTGCAGAAAAGGCTTTCCCCTTTTTTCTTTCGTCCCAATCTGGATCAATACTACTTGGCCATTGATAGGCGTTATTTATGTTTTAAAAAACGAGCCCTGCTGCTCCCGGCGTCGCGCCTGGCTTACTTAATTTCTCCTCGGTCGCAATGCGAGCAGTCAGCTTCCTTCAAGCTCGCGCGCTACACAGGCGCTGTGCCTTCGCTCGTTTGGACAGCTGGCAAAGCGCCTTCGGAAAAGGCTCCAATGATCTCTGAGAATTTGGAAGGAAGCGGAAAAAACTCGCGCGAGAGCTTTTCTTTAATTGAATGGGAAATGGATTGGTCGTTTTGCAAGTGGCACATATAGCCATCATTGCTATAAAGGGTTTAACTTGGAAAGAGCATTTTCATATCATCGCATTGTTGCCTAACTTTCGTAGGCTCTGTTCGCTGACCACCCTTTTGATGAAACTGTTTCTCTTTACGTCAACTCGTTTAAATCAATTGAATCGATCCTCCTTACTATGTTAATAGAATCGAAAGGTTTCTTTGCGTAGCTTCCTGCGCCTTTTTCGGCATTACACGCGAACACCCGACGTTCGGACGCGTATTAGCTGGCAAGGTGATTTTTTTTTGCCCTCCTATTTTGACAGCAGGCGCCACTGAGGTAATTCCACTTTTGACCCACCTAACTGAAGCCCAACACACAATTGTTGCAAAAAAACCTTTCCTATACGACTGGCTGACGAAAGGTGCGCCCCTCGTTAGTATTTCAGTTGGAAGCTGCGTCAACGCAAACAAAAGGATGTTGACAAGAAGAGTTTCTGGAATTTTGCTTTTTCAAATAACATTGAAATGCTTGTCAAACCAGTAGACCGTCGAATGGTCCGGTTCAAAATTGGTCCAGCAAAGAAGTGAGAATTCGTCGACGGATGAATAAAAGCGAAAAATCTTATTCCAACATCCTCAAGCGGCCAATGCTTACCTTGTAGCCGCCCGCGCGTCGAACAAACTGCGCACGCAAACCTAGTGGGAATAACCTATTTGCAAAAAAGTAAAATCATTCTGGTTGATAGCATGCGAGCGGAAAAACTTGTAGACGGATGCCAAAGGATTACTTTTCTTGGATGGCAGCTGTTCACTTTCGAACAAGCAGATAAAAGAGCTCGAACGATTGCTGAACGAAGATTAATCCTTAAAGTTTATCATGGTCGCCACTTAGGCATTACGAGATGCAATAAACCCAACGAACTAAAGCCCTATTGACGACAAGTTCAATTCCCGAAACCTCGCTTGTACGAAGCTTCTATGTTCAATCAACTTGAGCGAATTTGTATCCTTTCAACCGCTCGCTTCAACTTTTGAGAGATTCTTCAGCTAAAGCTTAAAGTGAAAAAGTCGGCTTGAAACGGATTTAGATAAGTAACGCCCTCGCAGGTAGTCTTCTAAAAAATTTGATCGATTAGATTTTTAAACTTAAATTCAAATTGTTTAGAAGAAACATATTCAAACGATAACGCTACTCTTAAACGCGACAGCGTCAGCAGTTTTCGTTGCTTAGCGTTAAAAATAGGTAAGCTGATTCTCAGCCATTGCAATTGGAACAACGCGAAAGTTATAAAAGGAACGTCTGCAGACTATTTCAAGCATTGATATTAATGGAACTTTATTATCGAATATTGCCAAACCATCTGCCTTGCCTCGAATTCTTAACGAGTAAAATCATCTATACATCGTTCGGAGAACTACAAAAAAGTATCGAGCCAATAGGCGTCCATTCATAGCAAGAATGAATAGGTTCTAAGCTGCTACCTGCGACAGTACGCAAGCGATACAGGGCCGAAGTAAGCAGCTACAAATAGGGTAAGACATCAAACCTATAAGCTGCAGCTGTTCAAAATATAACACTGCTTAAAACGATAAGGTAACAACATGGGAGGCAGATTTGGACTTCTTTTGTTAATACTCAATTTTTATTTAAAACATCAAAGTTTGTCTTCAGCTTGAGGTTCGTTATTGCGCGAGAAGATGGAACCCCTCTTAGGTTATGCATGAGCGAAAGTTTGCTAACGGAACTTTGAAAAATGAAGTTTCCTTGACCTAATACGGAATTAGCACAGCCTCAAAGGTTGCTTTATCGCTAGATCAAAAATTGAAGCAATAGCCTTGCCAACGGGGCCTAAATGAGCATCTCACAGTTTGGCATGATTTTTTCAAACGATACATATGAAATATTTTTGTTAAATGTTTCTTGAAAAATGCCAACGCGAATGATTCGTATAGCCACTATGTCTAGTTGTATTCGATATTTTCATCAGTTATGCGCATTAACGCTTTACTTCGTAAACTGGGATTGAACGACGGGTTCGCAGGGGACGTTTCTTCTGATATTGGCATGGGATAAGCAGACGCTCAGCTCATCAAGCATAACTGCATCTCTTTGCTTACTTGTCGGCATAGCTGCTAAGCTATCGTACAGGCTGCCCACGCGAATGAAATTCACACTGCCTCATAGCTGTAAGTATAAATAGTCCAATGGGTAAATTTCGCCCAAACAATCCCATTGACATATTACGCCTAATAGGATGGAATTGTGGGCGAACAAATCAATCAGTGCCACCAAGCACTGCTTGAAGAGCCAAAACGCATTACCCTTTTGGATTTATGAACTTTTTGTAACGGATGCAGTCAATGTACGCATACAACAATTCGTTCAGACAAAATGCCTTTCTTTTTTATCGCGGAGCTTTACGAGCTCACCTCGCCCCGTCATAGCGATTTTCCGCGTTGGTAATGGGGCAAGGTGCGCTCCGAAAGCTCCGCAATAAAAAAAGATCATTAGAAACGAACGGATTGTATTTCTACATTGCATATCTATTACCCCTTTGAATGTTTATATTTACACTTTATACAATGAGAAAAGAAAGCTATTACAAAAGATTTGACAAAAAAGGACAAGTAGTGGTGGAAACCCGCTTTGCCAGTAAACTACTATGACGAGATTCTAAATGGGCAATGTTGCGTCGCTTGCCAATTAAATTCGCTGTTGCCTAACTAATAGTCAACAATCAAAGAATTCATTTTCTCCCGTTACATGTTCCCCCAATGGATTCAACCAGCAAAAATTATTGACCAGTTGATAAGGGAGGACTTACCCTAATTATTCGCGAACAAACAAATCGAATAGCGTGCGCACGAAAAAGAATTAACCATACTTACCCGTTAGCGTAGAAGGAAACACGAACGCCTTCGCCGAAACGCCGAGCGTAGCAACTGCCCACTTTTGTTTCAAAAATGACGCGCCAATGCCGATTTAAAATTCATTGAACGACCTTGAAGCTTCAAGCGAAAAACAAAGAAAAGTCTCAATTTTGCGAACAAAAGTCAAAAAGACACAAAAAATTTTCAGCGTAGCATTTGTAGCGCTTCTAATTAATTACACTGTATGATGCGCAGGAACAAATCTGCCAAGTGAACAGAAAGGACATTGTTTCTGCCACGGAGAGGCGAAATAAGGTTTTAACTATTTGCACATTTACTTAATATTTATTAAAGCTGCATATTTTAGGATCTTGAGCCCTAGCCAGCCTTTTGAGGAATGCAGGTTCCTTTGTAGCAATCCTGTCCTCAGCTTGTTGTACCATTACTGGAGAGCTTACCAGCAAGCCTTTTTTGTCTTCACCTACACATAAGCCAAGATGTAAGCCTTAAATTTAAGTTTAGGCTTAGATAAGAGCAAGACAAGATGGCCAGCAAACCTACAGTAAGACAAGATCGACTTTCTACATTAGCTTCGACACCGCGACAGAAAGCTGCGACGCTTCTCAAGCAAACATGCCTACTCTTTATCAATAATAATGCGGTAGAATTGTTTTTTTCCATTCCGTGCCTATTGCGCGCTGTATGCAAAACTGAAGTCAAGTACCACTAATCTAAGTGGTTGCAAGCAGCCCAGACTGCAGTAACTGATTATATTAGGTTGAAGTTTAAGCTATCTGCGATAAGCGAAACTAACAAAACCTGATTTTAGACTTAAACTAAGGCTGCCAGCGATTACCTGGTGACGTGGAACTTGCGCTTAGTACCAGCTACAGTACGACGTATGTCTATTCCAAAAGACCCGGGAAACTTAAAATTTTATGCTTCCTAATCATTCGAGTTTCTATCGTACGCCGCATATTTCTTTGGCAACAACAGTCAGCTGCTTTAGAGTTTCTCAAAGCTAAGGTGAGAGTCTTTTTCCGCAAATACGCTTTTCTTAAAATTTAGAATCTCAAGCAGCCTTAAGCTATCGTCAGTCGAAACAATTACAACTACAGTATACAGCAATTGGGAATTTTCCTTTGCTTGCCCGCAAACAGTACAGTACCCTGACAATAATCAAGTTCGTTTTGGTTTTAGAGACACAACAAGACAAATAACACCGATTGTGCGTTCTTTTCCGTAACGCACAAATAATGCACGCGTTTTCTTCGTTACGCATATGATCGCCTTGCTCTGCCTCCACTGGCGAGTAACCGGGCCCTTCTGTTCTGCCAATACCTAAGCCTAAGCCCAACTATAAACCTTCTGTTCAGTTTTAGGCTTAAGTAAAGGCAGGAGTGAGTGATCGGCAGAATCGCAACATAATGGTCTAATGAATAACCGCATGCTGGGTGTTACCAATATTACTGTATGCTTACGAGTAGAACGAACCTCATTTTCTATAAGGATACTGTATTGTTTGCGGGAAGTAGACGATGAGACGTCAACATTTTTATTTTTTTGATCACTTTTCTTTACACCGCTGCAACTTAAGTAGCGTTATTTAAAAAGTATCATCGACTTGAAAAAGTTTCGCACTTGCGACTTATAATTTGGTTTTAGGGCGATTGCAGTTGGAAGATTTTCGGGCATTTCAACCCACAATACGTGTTCAACGTTTGCTTCGGACAACCTCTGGGACAGAGTAAGCAAACTGGCTTCATCGTCAACCTGGAAAAAGCAACTTTCTCTTACGCGGCAAAACGATGAGCGCGCAACGTAAGCCTGCCTGCAGTACAACCTTTGCCAATGATTTTTCATCTTCCATGTATTTTTGGACAATTTGATCGTCTCGAAATTTCCACAGCACAGCTGACGTTGCGTGACAAGCCTGCGCAATTACAGCACCCATTGGCCAAGAGAATTTTGAAATTAAATCACTACGAACAATCACGTACATCAACGGTTTTTCCATTGCTACAATAGCGGCAAATCTAAATAAAATTTGCGACCAACCAGATGGCAATATTTTTAAAAAAAGTGTGATCGGCAAATTTGCAGGAAAAAGAGGCTAAAACTTTATCTCTTCGCAACTGCGACTCTAAAAAGCGACAAGAACGCAGTCAACGCTCCGCGTGACGTAAAAGTCCATCGCAAGCTTTCAGGCAGAGTTCGTAGACATTTTCGAAACTGTCCAAGCCTCGGGTCTGCAAAAAAAGAAAAACAACTTTACTTAAATCGCCAAGGAAGGGCAACAATCCATTACGTAGTATGGATCGGGAATAATCTTTTCCTTGTTAGACTCATCGTAGGAGCCCAACAGCTGAATCACCGCTTTCGACTTTGGTAATTGTTGTGCAAATTCAGTCAAGTAACTATAGCTCAGATTTTTTTCCAAAAAAGCGACTGCCACCGTTTGACGACTTACCTAACGTTTGAATCGTCCATACCTAATATATAATTGAAATTTTTGAAGTCATCTTCGACTATCATTCTCACTACGTGCTTGTAATCGGTGATGCCGTGCTTCTGCAACACTTTCATGGTGCGATGATCCGGCGAACCGCCAACATGGTAGTCACACGTAGCAGCGCTGTCAACTTCCCACTAAAACAAAACTGAAGCTCGCAAAGAAACAAATAAGGTAACCAACATTGGCAACTATGTCACGCTGCTTCAAGATGTTTAAGAAGACGGCCTCAGCCATGGGAGAGCGGCAAATATTGCCTAAATATGGAAAATAGGCTCCAATCGTAATGCAACAAGCTCATACTCACCTAAGCATACAAAGAGTACGGAATTTTTGGCCATGGGCTACCGAAAATGAAATTCTTATAAAATAACTACCGTATATTGATGCGCACAATTGAGAAAGTACGGTTGAAAGTCGCTTTACAAAATGGACGATAAGAAAGCACGATATAAAGATTGAGGTTTACTTTCCGTAGCTTAACTAGACGAAGAACATTCGCGCTAAACGTGGTCATCCAAAAATTCGCCAATGTTGAAACCCCTCGGGACATCAGCGAAGGAATCTACAATGTCCTTGAGCAACGAGGAAGCACCAATGCGAAACAAGTCGGGTTTAGTCCATTCGTCACCGAGCATATGTTCAACGACCAGGTAATGAATTAAAGCATCATCCAGGCATCTTATTCCTCCGGCTGCTTTAAAACCGACACGACGTTGGAAACGGTCGAAAAAATTGCGTATAGCCAAACACATTGGATAGCTGTGATAAAATGTGGCATTCGCCTCTTCTTTACCAGTTGACGTTTTTATAAAATCGCTACCTGCCAACATAGCCACCATACTGGCTCTATAAACGTCGGCTGACGAGTTTAGATCACCTACGCTTAGAATAGTCTTCATGCGCACATGCGGAGGGCATTTCAATTTCATGCGGGTCAACTCGTCGTGGATTACGTCCCATTTGCCTTTTGCGGCTAAAGCGCGATTTATAACCACGTCCACTTCGTCGGCTCCGTCCTCGACCGCCAATTGTACTTCCAATGTCTTTGTCTGCAGAAAATATTGGCCAGAAGGAAAACCGCCCGCAACGGTAGCCACCCTCAAGTCGGAATTTGGATATTTTTCATTTCGATGTCTTACGGCATCGGCCACTAAGCTTGGATAGACGCACACCGCGGAGCAACTAATCAACCGATCACCGCTGGAAGGAAAGATCGAACGGAACGGATGCGTCGCGAGATCTACAAGATCTTCAATATCCGATGGCGTGTCAACCGCTCTGAGCGAGGTCAAGTCCAGGCAACGGACTATTTGCAGCGCCAACTGGCGTCTTTCCAGTTCGGTGAGTCCTTGCAATCGGCCATCCATATAGCTTCTAGCTTCTTGAATGTCCTCCTCGTCAAATATTCCCGGCTCGACTACGCGTTGACTAAAGTCGAGTGGTTTGAAACAGCTAACCATCGCCGAAAAGCGCGCCCAACCTTTCAGTCAAATTTTTCAAGAACGAATGATTGCCTGCTAAATTATACAGTACAAACATTAAAGTGTACTTGCGCATCAAATTGAGTTTTAAGCTTACTGTACTACACTTAGGTCGAAATTTATTGCGCCTTGTTTTTGGGTGTATCCAAAGTTTTGAACCTGTTGCAATGTCCGGCATTTTTGTTCCCGCAAAGTCGACGGTCCAGTGTACCGCAGGGGCGGTGGCGGTAAAAAATGAAAAGGGTAAGCGTGTCGCATTTTTCGGCTTCCTCTTTGTTTCAAGTTAAAGCGCGGCTTACGAATTCCAGGGCAGATTGTCATGGAGAAGGTCAAAGTAAATAGATACGTCGCCGGTAAAAGGTATATTTAAGTTTAGTTTTTCGTTGATGCCAAATGCTGCTTATATTATCTTTAGGCCTGATTATGCTAACGAGACAGACGAAAGCGACAGCGACTTGGACGTTGAAAATCGTAGTCGCCCTCGGCCGACAGGCTCCGTAACGGTAAACTATGCACAGGCCAAGGAGGAGGAATCCAAAGAGAGTAGCGATGAGGAGATAGAGCCCAATATGGTAGAGGACCCTCGCTTCAAACGTTTAATGCAGCAACAGCGTCCAGAAGAAGAAGATGACGTTAAGTAATAGCTTTCACTTTTCTAGTACGCTGTGTAGCTTCAATATTTTGCAGAATTGCCCGTCATCGCGAGGTCCACTTAGGAGGACAAGAAGTAAAAGTTATAATGAACAGAATGGAAGATCAAGGCCTGGGCAGCTCGGACGACGATGCGGATGCGGAGCTATCTGACGAAGTAAATTTCGCTTAAAACAATACTTACTGGCATTATGCAAGCGCGGTTTCTTTAGGAAATACACAGGAGAAGAGCAGAATTGCGTTTACGAGTTCGGGAAAGAATGAAAGAGGAGGTAATTGCAATGTCGTTTTATCCAAGTTTCACTCGTTTTCAACCAACGTTTTTATATCAATTTCAACTACCTATGCATGCGTTTACTCAGCTGAGTTGCCATTGTAAAAAAATTTCAGCGTACTTCCAACCGTAATGGTGAAAGCGTAAAATACTGCTTATAGAACTGTTGTAAATAGCTTACTGTCTCGCCGCAACGCACCTTTGTTGATTTCTAACTTTTAAAATTCTTATTATTTAATTTTGCTTTTAGATTGACTAGGTTCCATCGCTAATTATCCAGTCATAATCGAAGGCAGCCGTTTAATTTGTGCAGCGCATGCTCTTAGCCGTCATCATGCGTGAATTCAAGTTTTTGTCGACAGTATCTTTTGCAGAATTTAAAAACTCAACTATTCGTATTACTTGCCGCACAGAATAGTCCGGATAATTGAAAGCTTTGGTATCAGACTGCTTTTTAGTTTGTTTGTTTCTTTTCTTCGGTTAAATTTATTATTAACCTAAACGCTATAAATTCACCTCTGCCATGAACCGTCGTTCTTCGAACTTGCCATGTGGCTGTTCGAATAGTGAAAAATTCGGTAACGGTGAGACAACTGATTTGCAGGTACAATGTCTACCGTCACCGAAATTTTGAATTCTCAGGGACTTTGCAATGTGATTTTGTGTTTTCATTACCACAGTTTTCTTTTATAAGAAGAACAGTTCCAAAAAAACAAGCACGAAGTGAAATTCGAAGGTTGCAAACTTAGAGTTACAATGAAAAAACTTACAACCGCGTTCTCAAACCTTAAAGTAGCACATAGTGGACTAACGATGCTGAAACTTCTAACCTACTGGTTTTCGTGTTTTTAATATAACTTGTACGAGTAGTGCTTTTCTAGATTTAAAAGCGATAGATGCTTGATTTTAGCGTAAAATAAATCGGGTTGGCAAATCTCTGAGCAAAAACATTTTGCCATTGTTTCACCAGAACATTACGTAGTGTACCTGTCTTTGCTGCCGACGTTAGCATGCAGTGGACATTTATCGGTCATTTTTTTTCTAAAACGCAATGTCTTTGTCTCCGGAAAACGCAGTATATGCTAATAACGATTTGGTTAGAAGTATCGACCGTGGGCTACCAACGTTTGCTAATTCAAAGTTTTTGTTGGTTCTGAAATTTTAAAATAAGGCATAGCTTCCTTCAGGGATATAAACACGAAAAAGGCTTTTAGCCTTTCCAGTACCATAAAAGCGTAATAGACTTGACTTGCCTTCTCTGGGAAGGGAAAGCGCGAATATCTTTGCTATTTCTAAGTTAACTATTTTCCTGACTCAAATCGTCATAGGAGCTTGCCAAGGAAGAAGTCGGAGCTGAAGAATCTTCTGTTGAAGAAGAGGAAAGCGAATATGAAGAATGTACAGACTCGGAGAGCGAGGCAGTCCCGCGACTGAAACCAGTGTTTGTGAGCAAGTATGCAAATTTGGATGCATGTATGCTCGCCGCTTCTCTGTAATGCCATGTTTCTCGTAGACGAGAACGTGCAACCTTACTGGATGCAGCCGAGGAGCAACGTCTTCAGGAAGAAGCGGAAGCAGAAGAAAAGCAGAAACAGGAAGAAAGACGAGCTCAAACTGTTAAAGTAAAAAAACTTTCATATTTAGAGATCTCTGCTTAACTAACTTTCTTTCAAAGATGGTAGAGGAACTGCTTCGTCTCGAAGTGGAGCAGGAAAGCACTGTACGTGACGATGATAAGTACGATTTGGATGCGATCTTAACGGATGATGAAAATGAAGAGCTCGCTTACGAAATGTGGAAAGTTCGCGAATTGAAACGCATCAAACGGGATAGGGAAGAACGCGAAGCGTAAGTTCTTAAGTTGCCTCTTCTCGTTGTTCATTTTTCAAACCTTTGCAGCTACGACAAGGAGAAGGCTGAAATTCAGCGCGTTCACAACATGACCGAAGAGGAGCGACGCGCCTACTTGAGAGCGAACCCGAAAATTATAACGAACAAAGTAGTCGCCCACACATGCATAAGTTACAGTCTAACTACATTGCATATTTGAATTGTAGCAAAACAAGGGAAAGTACAAGTTCTTGCAAAAGTATTTCCATCGCGGTGTCTTCTTCCTCGATCAGGAGGACGAAGTGTACAAGCGAAACTTTGCCGAACCAACCCTTGAAGATCATTTCGATCGAACACTTTTGCCCAAAGTTATGCAGGTACCGATTGAATACTTTTTAATCCCTTAAATACCGTACCCTCTGTTACCCTGTTGCTTAGGTGAAAGACTTTGGCAAAGCTGGACGCACCAAGTGGACCCATCTGGTCGCCGAAGATACAACGGACTTCCAATCTCCTTGGGTGGCCGATACAATTCAAAATGTAAAATTCTTTAACAAGCACGCCGCTGCCGCCCGGGACGTCTTTGTTCGTCCCGCTGTGAAAAGGCGCAAAGTCCCTTAGTTAGTGTTGTACATATTTTGTTGCTTTACCAAATAAATATTTGAATTTTAACTGGCTACCTTTGAGTTTATTGCGGTTTGCGCAACTTCGTATTGACATTACTTTTGTCGAAGATATGCAAAATTGACGAACAGTTTTTGCCTAGACTACAGGATGGACTCGGATTTTGAAATCACCGAATTCATGGACGAAGGAAAAGGCTTTGATTGCGTTTTCAAGCAAAGGTTAATATTTTGTCAAATTTCAAGAGGGCCCTCCTTTTGAACTGCTTTTATTGGGTCCTATTAGGTTTCAGGATTTCATCGTGCGAGAAATTGACCCTTGCGGCAATGTCGTTACCTTAACCACTATGGAAGCGCCGGAAGCTCAGGTACAAACGCGCTGGTTGAAATATTGCGTGGTCACTTCTAAAAAAATAGGTAAAAAAATGTGAAGCCGCTACTCTCGACTCCGTTTTCGAGTCGGATATTGCCGACCGTTTGCTTCAGCTGGACAATGGCGAGCTTACGGAAGTTAAAATCGAATGCAGCGTAAGTCGACGGGGTACACGCTTTGCCATTTCGAAGGGAAAGCTTTTAGGAGAAGAGCAAGGACGAACGAGCGAAAATGCACAAGTGCATTCGCGAGTTTTTTGAATCCAAATTGGACAGCTCAACGGTAAGCGACCAAAATAAGACTTTCATTGTTGTCCGTCGCGTCGACGTCAACGCGAAGCGCGGTAATCGAAAAAGGAAATTTTGGCCGCATCAACAACAGGGCGATTACTGTAATTTTGTTTTGTACAAAGAAAATAAGGATACGCAAGTAGCTATTGCGTTAATTGCGAAAAAACTAAAGTACGGTGAGCCGGCAAAAATTCAAATTCTCTTCATTTGGCTTAACGTTTTTTCTCAGCATAAAGCCTGCTAACATTAGTGTGGCTGGCAATAAAGACCGTCGCGCCATTACCTCTCAGCTTGCCAGCGTTTATCGCATTGAAGCGTCTCAGCTGTTGTCCCTTAATCGCTACCTTCGTTCGATCAAGGTTGGAAATTGCTCGTATAAAAAGAATTCAATTTTTTTGGGAAACCTAAGCGGTAATCGCTTTTCCATAGTTCTTCGGTACGCAGTCCGGTTTCGCGCTTAAAGAAGCGATGCGCGGTTGTATTTTTGTTTAGCAACGTCGATAAGGACGTTTCTACCGTAACATCCTGCCTGGAAAGACTTGACCGACTTGGCTTTATCAACTATTACGGAGCTCAACGGTTCGGCACGACAAATATCCCAACGTACAAAGTTGGTCGGTACGCAAATCCCACGATTTAGAAGTGACAGCGGTTTTATATCTCTGTTCTGAAGCTGCATCTTGTTGAAACAATGGGAACAGGCGGTCGACTTAATTTTATCTCCGAAAGGGAGGACGGATGGTGGCTAAAGGCGCATTAACTTTTTGCCGTATTTTTACACGTCTCCGTTGCAGACGACTTGGAAGCCGCACGTCATGAATGGGCTGCGAGTAAAAATGCGACCGCTGCCCTAGAAAAAGTATCCCGCCATTTGCGCCATACATCCGTGGAAGGGATGCTCCTTGCCGCGCTGAAGAAAGGGTCGAAGAATAATTACGCCATGGCACTGAAGGCGGTTTGCTTACTTTAGCTCACCGCTCACATGTTATGCATGTAGCTGCAAATTTCAGATTCCGAGAAATATGCTAAACTTGTACTTGCATAGCTACCAAAGTCTTTTATGGAATCGCTTGGTTTCTCGGAGAATTCAACGTTTTGGCATTCGACCTCTTCCAGGGGATTTGATTCAATCGAATAGTCGGTTGGCATCCCCTAAGCAGTCTCGTACGCATAGTTTGTTTTTTCAAGCTGAAACAGACGAGGTAAGCCTGCTTGGTGAGGAACAAGTGGACAATGCAAGCATCTATGAAGTCTGCCTGCCCATATTTTCTCAGTACGCGAAACTACCTGAAAATGAATGTACTTTTTGAATGTACGAAACGGTATAAGATGATTTGCTTTCTTCCTTAAAGGCGCAAGGTTGTACGAGGAGATTTTTAAAGAGGAAAGTTTGGATTCGACAACTTTTGCCGATCTTCGCGATCAATTTCATGTTCGCGGTGGTGTGCGTAAAGTATTTGTGCGACCCGCCGACTTGAAGTACCGCTTTGCTAGTTACGATGATCCTACAGTAGCCCTTGTACCTACCGATCTAGAAGTGCTCGAAGGTCGCGAACTCGCAGAACCGAGCGGTTTGTTAATTTGACTTTCGACAAAAAGCATTGTACAGTGTTATGCTTTAGGAGAAAAGTTTTTAGCGCTTATAGTTGAATTCTCTTTGCCAGCCGGTTGCTATGCTACGATGGCGCTTAGGGAGCTCTGTCGTATTGACATGTCAAAGAAAGCCCAATCGAAGCGGAACGATTATTCATAGCTAAAAGGTTGACAGCGAATCGAGCTGACATTAATAAATGTTTTTTTCTGAATGGGGACTTGCGTACTCTGGAAGACTGAAGTTGTATTTTACCCATTGCTTTTGTTGACTATTATCATTTACGAATTGCCATGTTTTTAAGCAGCTCGCGGAGATTCGAAAATGTGCATAGTACATGATGAAGTTCGCTTTGATACTCCCATCGGCGTTATGGGCCTTCATTTATGCAAAAATGGAGTGCACTCTCTGAACTTTCTTTTCAACAGCTTTGATCCGGATCGTTGCAAAGAAGTTGCAGGCGAAGTTCATCCACAAAAGAAGGAGGAAATGCTTGTTGCAGATGAATTGACGGTTCTTAATTGGTTGCGCGCATACTTTGAGGGACGAGTTGACGATCTTCCAAAGTTGTTTGAAAATATGCGCTTTTGTTGCCTGGCCAGCAATGGCAATGGCGTCTCGGAGTTTGCCGTAAAAGTTTACAATCAGCTCTGCGCAATACCTTTTGGAAGTACAATTCATTATTCCGAAGTAGCGGCTAAGATTGGACAGCCGAAAGCAGCTCGGGCTGTTGGTGGTGCTGTATCCGTTAATCCGGTTACACTGATCATACCCTGCCATCGAGTGGTTCCTAAAACCGGATCCGCTGGTAGATACTCCCATGGAAAGCTTGATGAGCTCAAGAAAACGCTGCTCCACTTCGAAGCACGTTTGTTGAAAAAAAAGTCTTCATTGTAGCGTAAGCGCAAAAGTTAATATCTCGCTTGTTCCAAAATCAGCATTATTTTATCTCGCAGTCACAGTTTAGCCGGTCGCTTCCAGCATTTCTTTTAGTTCAAAACCGATTTCTACAATAAAAGCAAAATATTATACTTGCTGTTAACAAAACTAACAATAATAAATTTCGGCTGTTTTGGGCGGAGTCATGTGCTAATTGGTAGTTGCTGAATTGTATTTTTTAGTAACTGAACATGACGATCTTTTATCTTACTGTCGTTATGCGAGTAGCCGGCTTTTGCCTATTCGACTGCTCGAAAATGGGTGCTTAGCTTCTTGCCAAGGTAAAAGACTGTTCTGTACTAATTGCACTGCCTTTCTGCGTGCCTCTTGCGTTGAAACAGCTTGTACATTGCGTGTGGAAGTTTTTGTACCGTTGGAGTGGGCTTTTTCTCTTGCGCTATAAGCTTAGGCTTTACTAGCTTAAATTTTTAGGTTTCTCACTTTATCTGCAGTATACCGATGAGTTCGGAGAATGCGTTGATTCCACTTTCGCCAAAGAAATCGCAGAACTCTCTTTTATGGTTGTCTCTTGCTTGTGAGAAGAAGAAAGCTTCCACTCTTAACCTTGTTGAAGCCCCTCTATCGGCGTCTATTACTGTACACAAAGAAGCACCCAGCTTCTCCAGGGGCGTTAAAAAGCGTCGAAGTCGAAGGAAGAGGAAGGAACCAGTCAA
Source organism: Trichuris trichiura (assembly GCA_037903355.1). Classification (NCBI taxonomy): domain Eukaryota; kingdom Metazoa; phylum Nematoda; class Enoplea; order Trichinellida; family Trichuridae; genus Trichuris; species Trichuris trichiura. Next base: position 481,520 of record JBAJFE010000039.1, on the reverse strand, counting down.
CTGCTCAAATGTGGATTTGTTAGAAAAAACTGCTTTGCAAGTGCGTCAGTTCGCCATTACTTCAATGAAAGGAGAGGAAAAGGAGACGCATAAAAGCAAATTGGCTATTTTGTTTGGCGCCAAACCAGCTAAACGGCCCTACGTAAATTATAAGGAGCTGAAGGTGCAGCGGCAATTGCAGAAAGCGAAGAGGTTGGAAGCTTTGAAGCAAATGGTGAATATTAAAATCAAGCGAAGCAAACACAAGAAGGGCAAGAAGAAGAGAAAGAAAGTGAAGCGCCATTGATTGTTGTTTTTCCCTTCTAAGGTAAAAACTATTGCAAACAGTTTACGAGCTAGGTTAAGGATGTTAGACTTAAAAATCTTCTGGACGACTGACGAACGTTAGAAGTCCGGAAAGCTTCCGGTTAACAGTTGGTTTGAATTAAACAGACATTCATTATGCGAGATGAAGAAATATAAATAAAACCGTCAAAAAACGATCCCTTTTTCAAGGCTGGCAAATGGAGCAACGCAGGCGGCTAATTGTTCACTTTTCTAAAATTTCTTCCTGCCAGATTACGACTTACTTTAATGAGGACTCATTTCAAATGCGCGACTGTAGTCTTAGTATTGCTCTTGGTGAAAACATGAATCCGTGTGTAGATGCTTTATCCACATGTTCACAAACGGTACAAAAACTTATACGAAATTTGAACTGGTATCATGAGCACAGTTTTTCGCAAGTACAACTTATTCATTTAATTTGTACTGTAATCTTTTTCATCTAAAATACGAACATTACATCTAAATAATCTGCTCTTAGAAATTAAAAGTACGCTACAAAATCGTTTCCAACTTGTTGTCAAAAACCTGAAGTTGTTGCCTCTATTTTTATTCGAATTAAAAGTGGATTTAAAGTTTAATTTATAAGTTTTACCAGCTTTTAGTTTCATTTTTCAAACGGTGTTCTTGATTTGTCCTTCGCATGTTTACCTGATACTGCCTGATTACTATTTAACAGTAAGCGTTGTTACCTGAACACTAGTTTACAGTAATCCAGTAAAGTCTTGTAGCTGTTTTGATTCCCTTTATTTGGGCGATTGGTCGTTGTTTTCTCTATTACAGTTTATTGCTTGGTACGTTTACTTTTCAAACGCTTGTTTCTTGCGAGTTTTTCAATTTCGACTTTCTGTTTAACCATACCGCTAGCATTAATTCTTAGCCTTGAGAACACTTTAAACGATGACTTACATGTTTTCAGCTTGGCGTCAGTTGTCGGTGTTGCTCGAAAATATGTCCATTTTTCACGACGAGATCGAAATTGAAGATTTCGAATACGACCCGGAAACAGAGACCTACCATTATCCGTGCCCATGCGGGGATAAATTCGAGATAACGAAGTTTGAGCTGGAAAGTGGCAAGGACGTTGCGGAATGTCCCAGCTGTTCGCTGATAGTACGCGTCATCTACGATCCGGACATGTTCGTCAAGACGGAAAGCGTTCATGTTCCCTCCAAGCAGGCGCTAACGTGCTAAAGACATGTTTTCTAATATTTAACTTCCTCCACCGGTTGTTTTTTCCGTCTGTCCTTGTATGACATCGCAAAATTCTGTTTGTACGTGACACGTTCCTTATTGTTCTTCGTTAAAAATTGACGTAAAATAAAGTGAACAATTGGCCGAAGCGCTGCTAGATACAGTTGGTGGCAAGCGTATTGTAAAAAATCAGTTGTAAATGAACGAAAATGTTAGCGTTTTTGAGCATTCCTTCCATTTTGTACCTGCAGATTTATAAATTACTGTATCATTGTGTACGTGTTTGCTAGTTTCTTTCCTGCTTTTTGAGTGGACAAGTTTAGCAAAAGCAGTTTTGTTCGTTGCACTATCTCGCGTGCGCAATTTGTCTAGCACTCACGTTTGCCTCGTTTTCAGATTGTGCAATGTCGCTAGTCTGCAGCCGCCCGCTGAATCTATTATCTCGCCAACTGAAAAAATCCGTTTGGGTCACCAGAGGGGCAGCGTCGTTGACCGTTCGAGATGCGCTGAACAGTGCAATGGATGAGGAAATGGCCCGCGACGAGAGAGTATTTTTAATTGGCGAAGAAGTGGCTCAGTACGACGGTGCTTACAAGGTACAGCGGGATTGCTTTTGCACGTTTTAATCTTGAAAACTTGTAGTTTTTGCCTTCAGGTTTCGAAAGGCTTGTGGAAGAAGTACGGCGACAAAAGGGTTGTCGATACGCCAATAACAGAGATGGGGTTTTGCGGGTTGGCTTGCGGAGCAGCCATGGTATTCATTCCTCTTAGTGCCTAATTGCTTCTATTGCATCTTTTGCAGGCCGGACTGCGTCCAATCTGCGAGTTCATGACCATCAATTTTGCCATGCAAGCTATTGATCAAATAATCAACAGCGCCGGCAAGACTTTGTACATGTCTGCAGGAACTGTATACTAGTGTCCCTGTAAGGTCAAGTTGTGTTTACTTCATACTTTTGCCTAGATACCATCGCCCATCGTTTTCCGTGGTCCCAATGGCCCGGCAGTTGGCGTTGGCGCTCAACACAGCCAGGATTTCAGCCCGTGGTATTCTAATTGCCCAGGTTTAAAGGTCATTGTTCCTTTCTCGTCCGAAGACGCAAAAGGTTTACTGAAAACTGCCATCAGAGATCCAAATCCCGGTATAGCATTCATAAATTATTTTGGGCCTTAGGCAAACAGTTTTTCTTTATTTAAATAGTCGTTTGTTTGGAGAATGAAGTTCTTTACGGCGTAAAGTTCCCGATGTCGGACGAGGCGATGCGCGACGACTTTTTGATTCCGTTCGGAAAGGCTAAAGTAGAACGAGCAGGCAACAATGTCACATTAGTTTCCTTCAGTCGCATGGTGCAAGTTTGCCTGGATGCCGCCGCGGAGCTGGAAAAAATGGGCGTTAGCGCAGAGGTTACTGTACCCATTTTATTTACAACTTCTTGAAACGTTCTTTACTCTCAGGTTATTAATCTACGCACTCTGCGTCCTCTCGATTTGGATACAATTAAAGATAGCGTCAAAAAGACTAATCATATGGTAACAGTTGAAAACGGATGGCCTTTCTGTGGTGTGGGCGCTGAACTATGCGCCCAAGTCATCGAGTCCGACGCTTTCGATTATTTGGATGCCCCTATTCTCCGCGTAAGTGGCGTGGACGTTCCCATGCCTTATGCTAATAACTTGGAGACAGCGGCCCAGCCGGTCGTTGCTGACGTCATCCGAGTGGTAAAGAAGTCGTTGAATATGAAATAATTCTTATTCGTACGGTAGAGCCCGGTCGTGGTTTCTTCGCTTCGTAGCTACGTTCAATTCCGACATACGTACGGACAATGTTTTCTCGTTGCGTAGTCCATTGGCTTTTACGATAGCTCGCTTTGGGGAGCTTGTTGGGTTAGTCGAAGTAAAAAACGCAACAATCAAACAACATCCCATCTTTCACTGGGTTCATTATGCGTAATGGAAACACCCGTATCAACGATGTCCAAATGCTAAATTTTAATATCAATAGCATTGTTGAGTTGTTTGATACTGGAAACGATAGACATCCTTTCGTAAAAGTCATCCACTTTGATCACCTCTTCGTTATCCATGTCCAGCAGGATGCCAAGGTCACAATATTCAAGATGTCGTGGAATGACGGTCACTCGAGTTTCCTTGTCCGATATTTGGTCTATCAAAAGGTTCTTCTTGCTGCCCTTTGCGAAACGAGCCTTTTCGTCTTTTCTCTCTGGCAGCATACTGCTTAGAAAGCCTTTAGCAAATGGAAGTCGAATCGTGGTTGGAGGCAAATGCCAGATGAAAAGCAACGGATGAAAGATGCCTTGCACCAGAACGATAAGGTAGAAAAAATACTGGCTAGCAATGAAGTAGTTCACCGTTTCCGAGCCGCTATGAGTTTTGCCGTGAATTTTCTCGGCGGAAACAAGGGTGAACAAATTGATCACCGACCAGGTGACTGCATTCAGCACAATGGACGGCAAAAGCATTTCCATGGTGGCTAAGCTTTTCTGCGATTCCAGTCGGTAAGCGAGTACCTGTCTTCTCGATTCTCTTTGGCAGCGTTGGCGCATCACTTTTCGTCGATTGTATAGCCAAAGGCCTAAAAATCGATCCGTTATCAAAAGAACTTATCAGTCTGATTTTCCGTTGGGACCGCTTCCTTATCGCGTCATGGCCATTCAATCCATTTTTTCCCTCACTTGCCAGCCAATAGATAAACTGCTCTCTGGAAGCGATAGAAATGAGGCTTTATGGTTCATTCGAAATTTTAAATGAAAACTGGGTCGACTACTGCCAATTGAGATTTTCGCCAACCGATCGTGCAGTACCAAAATCGACTGACCTTCTCCCATGGGTCGTATAAACGAATCAGACAGGGAATGAAGAGATAGCATGAAGAAAACAAAGTCGCCTCAACGGCCAAAACAGCCGTCGGCTTTAGCGACATTAAAGTCGAAGAAGCTTCCTTGTTAACCTCGGTTGTGTATTCTCCTTTTTTTACCGTTCGGCGCTTTTTAGGTCCCGCCCGACTTCGATCAGACGAAGTGATTTTGCGTTGATTCATTTTGAATTGACTTGACCGCAAGACAGCTCCATTACCTAAGCGCCAATCTTGAAGGCATGATGCTGTTGCATTGGCATCCATGTCTAATAAGTTATGCTTGATATTGAGAAAGGCTGTACGAGGAGAAGAAGGCAATATTTGATTGACCAGTTTGACGACAGGACTAACGAGCTTGAGTGCATTGATTGCGCAACTTTGCTTACCCAACATGGCCTTAGGAAGCATAGTTCCCTGTGTCGCCTGTTGGCCATGGGCGTTGCACATTAAAATGGAGCGATTGAATTGACAACAACTGACAAGTCTGTCCCCATCACGCGGTTTGTTATCGTATTGCTTACCTACCTACGTAAAGAATGAGGCCGACCACTTGGATGGACGAAGTGATAGACACAATAGCTGCGCTGGCTGTAGGATTGATGTTCAACAATTCATTGCATAATGGAAGCGGTTTGGATTGCTTGACGGTGGCTACAATGCCGGAAGCGCAAATGATAGTCACCGTCCACACTCCGAACAGGAGAAAGATGCTTAGCGACGCTTTCGGCTTTGCTTCGTACCTGCCAATGCGTATGGTCGCGTACAGTCGCTCCGCATGCATAGCCGCAAAAGTTCCAACGGTCGAAAAGAGTGTGGCGATAAAAATTCCAGTTTGAAATGAGCACAATTGGGGTACATTGGTGGAAGTCAACATGCAAAAGCGACCTCTTGCAATAGAGTTCATTATTAAAACCGACTTGCCGGTCACGTAGAATCCATTGAACATATTGCAAGCGGCCAGATTGACCAGCAAATTGCGGACATTGATGTGCAATGGACGGCAGTGGGAGAGAAGGTAGAGCAAAAGTATGTTGAGCAACGTGGAGGACGGTGCGGCGATTAGCTTCAGTATTTCGCCTGTCCAAAATATGTAGCTGCTGAACAAAGCTTCCGTTTCATTGCAGCAGCACATCTCACCGTCGATCCTCCAAGGCAGTGTGCCGATCCTTGTCTTCCAAATCTGATGGGCGACTTTTGTTTGGGCCAATAGGCGTTTCGGATTTGATCAGTTTTCAACCAATGGTCGACCGACTCAGATATGTTGTGCTTTTGCTCGCCGAGTCAATAGAAGAGCCGCATGGCGTCTTAATTATCGTTCTGGTGGTGCACAGCTATTTTGGACAAGTTGTCCATCGTTGTCGATACAATGTAGTGACAACAACAGAGTTGGCCAGTTGGCGCCAAAGCGATGCCCTCCTCTCTGCACTCCAATTGAAACGACTCCTCCTTAGGGGCCGCATAACTTTCTCTGAGGCGTGATTCCGTAGCTTCAAAATTATCACCATTGCGTTCACGCATTCAAGACGCAGCAACTTATATAAAGCAGTTGGTTTAGCGCGGGAAGCAAAATGCGTCATATTAGCGTCGGATCCTTCCGCCTACGCTTAGCTTTAAAGGGAAATAGGCAGATTAGAAACTTTTCACTGTTTTCGCAAAATACTGCGTTTCAAAGCCTATCAAGACGACCGAAACCCTCTTCACGCATTGATTTTAACTTGTCAAATTGTTAGAGTCCATTTTGGGTTGTTGGTTCTGACGTTTACGCAAGCATAGAGGAAGCCAGCTTTGGCTGGATGAGGTCGGTTTTGTAAAACAGCTGCTAATGCTTTTGTCCAAGCTTAAGGCTATTTTTGGAAGGGAGGCACTCTCCCATTACTTCACTCTTAATTAGAGCAGAAGCCCGCTAAGCTTTACGGAAAGAAAAAGAATTAATTTGCCAAAGTGTTTTCAGGTTTATCTGTCGTTACTGTCAGCAATAGACAAAAAGTTCACATGTATTTCGTCCAACCAAATTAAAGCTCTGTTTGACTGTTGAATGAAAATCGAATTCACGATCGTTTTTGCTTCGTTTTTTAGGCAGCATTCTACCCGCCGGACTTTTTTCTTTTTTGAAAGATTAGAAAAAGCATTTATTAAAGTAGTCCTGCCTAAAAACACTATTCAAATTAGTTTGTATACCGTAAACCTTAATGCTGCGCGTCGTGAAGCTGTCTTTGTCGTAATAGGATTTAAAGTACACGTATTCATTCATGCTGGGTTGCGAAAACGGGTCTGCTTCAAAATCGCGACCTTATTTTGGGCCGCCATGGAATATAGCGCTGAAAATTGCACGTGTGATTTCCGATTGTTCTAGCTGCTGTTAAAGCATCTCGAGAAAAGGATGAGTCTAGCGGAAACGTTTTGAGAAAATTCGAGCAGAACGCATTCTCAGCTTAGGACGACTGTGTTGCTGCTGATTAATTCGATCGTAGAATTTTTTATTTGAAAAAACTGCCTTTATCGCCCGTATATGACAAACATGAATGAATGTCCTGAATTGGGCCCAACTCGTGCATATCGCGTTACATATCTTTAGAAATTCCAAAATTGGTAGAAGTCTGAAATTCGTAACGATTCAATTCCAGGCTTTTGGAAAAGGGTATACCTCTTATAGTAAGTCAGTGGGTGACACGTATTAGTAAAGGATTTTCGTCCGTAATGCTTTCGTTAAGCCGTTTCCGCAGCTTTAAACGCCATGGTTTCTTCTGCTTCCAGCTTAAGATTAATTAAGTATTGAATTCTTAAATAACTTCTATTTTTCGGAATCGTATGGTAATTTTGAATGTCGAGTGAACTATTAGCATAAAAAGTGCTAGTTTACTTGAGCTGAAACTGATTTAATTTACAAAACTTTTAGTTATTGTTCTTCCGTTGTCTTTAGCGAATTCTTTCAAGTGTGCAACTGAGAAAATAATCGCTGTGCCAGTGATGCTCAGGCAAATAGTGACACGTGTAACGCGCGATTTGGTTTTCAAGCTATTGATATTACGGTAGGGTCTTGAATAAGTCTGCTGCCAGCACGGTGCATGTTCACAGGATCCTCTGATTTTTTCTGGGTAAACATTGATCAGGTTTTGATGGCTCGGTCTGCGGGACGTTAGAAGATGTCGTTTGCGTCAGTGAAGCTACTTATGCAGATTTTTGGGACAGTTGAACAAAAAGCATTGTAAGCGTTCAGGCAGAACATTTAAAGTGGTGATTTTCCTTGCGCATCAACGAATCATGTATGAACCTTTTTCATGTAAGCTTGAAACAGTTGATTAGCATGGCAAGTTTCAAATGTTCATTGCTGCCCAGTCAGTAGCTGTCGCTGCGAAGATGTTATCAGCAACATAGCATGCGGGATGTGCACAATTTGTTTCTGAATATGTTATTTGTTGAAATGTACGAAAACTCATTAAACTTGTTCCATCCTCCAAATTACTACTTGGACTGCTGGACAGTAGTAGCAATGGTAGTGAGCTCCTTATGCGAAGTTGATCTTCCGACATTAAGTGGCCAGTGTTTTCAATGGCTTTTCTGAAGCGTTTGAAAAAAGCTGCTTGTCGTTATGTTGACTCAATTACGTCGAACAAGATTGCTGCGTCCCTTTCAATTTTCCAGTAAGTTATTATGCTAACTTTGCTTCGTTTGAGCTGCGTTTATTTTGCCTTCTCGAATGCTTATGTTCCTGACAGGGAGACAGTGAGTTAGCGTTCCTTTAGGTAGTGAACTTTGCATACATTGGGGTCTTGTAAATGTAAAATGAAGCTCGTATTTTACTTAAGTTCGTTGAACCATCCTTGTTAGCTATTGAGCATATGGGCTTCTGTAATGCATGTGTAGGTTATCATGCACAAAGTTACTGTAACACCTTTTAGTTGTTCTTCTTACGAGAGCTGTTTGAGAGGTCAGTTGATTATGGGCCGATTTCCATTCTTCAGGATGCGCTTGGGAACTGAAAGTGTCAGTTATTAAGGCTATGCTAATTGCTACCAATTGTCACCAGCTTTTAACGTGCTTCTTTTATTCCGACGACTGGTTGAACACTGAAGACGACGTTTAAAGACGGTAAGTACCTTTCAACTCATTATACTTCTGTTTACGAGCGTGTGCAATTTCGTAAGGGTATACAGAAGTGCGACTGATGAGTAGCGTAGCTTTCTGGAAACTCCTTTTGCTGTCTTACCTCGGTACTGAAGACAGGAACAGGAGCTTCCCAAAAGCTACACTGATTTAAATAAGCCTCTGCGAGTTGTACTTCCGTATACCGTTACGAAATTCGATTTCTTGATAATTAGCGCGCATTGTTGTTGAGATTCTGTCCAATGCTTCATAGGTCCAGCGTAGGGAAGCTCGTACACAGTTTGATAGATTTGCAAAGGTTTTTTGTGCTTCCAGCTTTTGAAAAACAAAGTATGCGCGGTTTATTTCGATGTTTTATTAACTCAGCTTTTAAAATTAGCATAATAGCGTTTTCTAAAATTAAGGTGGAAAATTTTACAGCCACAAGTAAATGAGGGCCTCCTCTATTATCCAGGAAGTCCACTACATTGCATAGCCTAAAGTTTGCTGGCAGTCTGCGTTTTTAAAAATGTGAGCCATTCCTTTTCTTAGGGCGCCGAAAAGTTTATCCTTTTGACTTTTCCGAGTTTAATAGCACCTTTTGTACAATAACTTTGTTCATTCGTTATGCAATTTGGCTGAACAATTGAACTACACATGGTTGATGTATACATGAAGAGAAATTTCTTCTTTGTCGCGCAGGTCAAAGTACAGAGAATTTCCAGTCAACTTCTGACAGATACGTAATAATAGGAACCTCTGAGTGAGCATCGAAATCGAAGATTTTCCTAAGATAGTCGCTGTTCTTAAAGGAGCACTTTTCCTGCCAAATATTTGGCCCGACTAATTCTGGTCTGCACCCATGCCGGTCTGTCACTAATTGCTCTGCTGATTACAAACGTGATGCTGTAGAAAATGCACACCAGTACAGTAAAGCCGAATATTCGAACCGCCAGCATTTCCCAGAAGCGAGATTTCAGGCTGTATGGAGGATAGGAATGCCTGTAGCCCTTATACCAACATTCGGTGATATTCTCATAGTCTTTTGACAATTTTACCCAATTTTTGGTGAACACCCGCGATAGGCTGAACTCGGCAAAGCCAAGAAAGTTATGCTCCTTCGAATAGACACTTTTGTAATACAACTTTGGAATAATATCGCTGGTAAAGCTGAGTAATGCAGCGTTGGTCAAGACGGAAATTTGAACTACCCATTCGAAAAATGTGTTCCATATTCCAATGCCTGATACGCGAACGGGCACCGGACGACGATGATTAATCATTTTCTTGGCGTCCCTTCGCACTTCGATCAAATTGTTGATTAGGCAAACGAGAGGGGCCAGCGGAAAGGAGGCAATGAAAACTGTGCAGAAGGCAAATTGAATAATCATTTCCATAAATTCTACAACGACCCCGTCGTATTCCAACTTCTCCAGGTTAAGATCTTTGCGCCACTGAGGATAGTCGACATAATGGGAACTCTAGAAAATATTATTTTCTTCAGTACTAAACTCATACCCACTTCGCTGCTCAGGTTGTCAAACCTACGTGTATGTGCATTCAAAGTAGTGTAATAAAACTTGAGTAGTGCATTTTAAAGAGAATAAGAGAGAAGAGTAAGGCGGAATTAGCTCGCTTAATATCCCATCGCTTTTCGACCTCGCGATTCAAGATTGCTTAAGCTAATACAGGAAAGTATAGTTATCCGACTGCTGGCGTAGACTAAAATGGATGATGCAATACCGCCGAAGGATAGAGGTTGAAACTCCATCCGGCTAGGCTTAGTCTTAGGCTTATAATCAATACATTATGCCCGTATGGCTAAAAATTATTGCGACTAATGTACGCTACGCTTTTTTGAATTTCTTACCTTTCTTGAGTAGATCAGCCAGCATTTATCCAGCAAACGATTCATCCATTCCATGCCAGTGCCGAGCATGTTGGACAAAACGAGTCGTGCCAAAAGTAGTATCGATATAAGTTCCGTCACTTCGGACGTACATCCTCCCGGGTCGCATAGTTCCTTAGGAAAGGTCAGGTCGAGGGGAGTGTCAACGCTGACCTCTTTGAAAAAAGCGACGTAAAAAATGGGTGTAAACTCGTTCAAAAGCTCGAAAACGAACAATTTCCATAGAAAGCTGAACCAGTATTGCTTTTCCGTTTTGGGACGTTCCATAGTGGTGAGCCGATGGCATATGAGATTGTAGACTTTATCGTAGATCAATACGGCTAAGAATATAAAACCATGTATAGTCCAGCGAGCGAACTCGATGGAATGATGCTGAAATATTCCTCCAATTTTTCGATATTCCCCGTAAAGGATCACTCGTAGCATTGACAGACCGACCAGTACCACTCCAGCACTGATTAGCATAAATAAAGTGACGCAGAGGGACAGTGTAAAATAGCTGACTCTTATCTGCCACGGTATGTAGTCTTCGAATTCCATTGTTACCTTGTCCAGACGTTTTGTTGTTGCCTTTGCAATGTAATCGGGCCGAATAATTTCGTCGCAATGTTGCAGATCGTCGGTGCCCCATTCGAAGGCCAATGAGGCTTCTGTTCTTTTCCAGAATTTCAAAAAAATGACCTCCCAAACAATTATGAAGCACGACATGAACAGGGTAGCCTCGTTGTTCATTACGTAGCTGAGCTTTGTTCTGCTGCACCCTTCAACGGCGAATTTCCATACCTAAAATTCGACGTTCTGAATCTTAACAATTAAGGCACGCACGGCCCTCAGAAGAGCGTCAGATCCATTAGCAGAATAGCTGAATTAATCAAGTTAACGAATAGGTAAACGGAAGTCTGCAAAGAAACAAATTGAAGCCAGCTAATGGTTGAACAAACAAAGAGAGTGTCCGTAGCGGTAAAACAAACACATAAGCATGCAAGTAACAGATGTTGTAAATAGACAATAAAACAGATAGTAGCTAAAAGCAAGGACTGTTGATGCACGCGTTGTGCGGGTTACAGCGCGTAGAACTTTGGAGTAACATTCGTTGCGTCATCGAGGTAATTTTAATTAAATTGGGCATGTCAGAAATCGTACACATATAAACGGGTAAGGAAAATAAGAAGAATGTAAATAAAGGAGTAAACATGCGTAAACAAGCGAAATGAGCGATTGAAAAGCAAGTAAGAAAACGAATAAAGAGAACATAAGGGTAACAGGCACAGCGAGTAAAAAAATGAAAGTAAAAGCGGGACGTCCATAGCTCTTTGGTGGGATTTCCCTCCTCGCGTTTTAATACTCAAAGCACACGGAACTTTCGTAACAACATCTGTTGCCAAGACAGATAGCGAACGGATAAATTTACGTGAACGACTAAGCAAGTAATTGAAACCCCATTTCCTTTTGCCTTACGTGTTCTCGTAAAGAATTGTTCGAAAAGCGCTAGAATTTCAAGAAAATGTTCTCTGTTCTTTGTCATTCAATGATGCGTAGTAGAGAAGTACAGAAGTTACCTCGCAGTTGGGCGGCTCACAAATTGGGCACATTGTCAAATTTCCAGGACTGGAATGGGGATCGCAAACATCCATCGCTACATCGTCCTTGTTCATATTGAGGAGGCCAAAAAGTGTCACCATTACTCCAGCTACTGCCGCAGGAATCAGCATGCGCGTGTAGAATCCCATAAAGGCAAAGTAGAAGCCTACCTTGTGGCCAAAGTATCGGTAAACAAGATGCAATGGCTGCTTATGGAAAGTGCAGCGATGACTGGCCCACGTTTGCCTGCAAGCAACAAGCGGATGTGGGATCTCGTTCTCAGAAAGCCTACCTCAAAAGTTGCCTCTTTGATATGGGGCCACTTCCTTCTTCGATTCTTGCAGAACTAACATCTCCGTCATGGACGGGATAGGCGTGATCGTACACGCGAATTTTAAGGAGCAACTCTATTCCTCGTCGTTTAGAATCCTTGGGGTCGTTGGGTAACGTTTGCATAATGTTCCAGACAATCGCTTGACGCTGCGCTTCCCTCAGACAGGAACTTTTTGAATTTGCAACATATCGCTCACTATGCTCCGACAGGTATGGCCATAAAAAGTGATTGTTTCGGTCGGAAAAATGCCAGTTATCATTGAAGAGAACGTGAGCGTGAATTACGCTGTATAGCTGTTCCATTGGTTCCTTCGTTTCGTGGCTGGGCAAAAAGTAGGATTCCAAAAGAACCGGCAATTTGACTCGCCAAATCTCTGCGTACCGTAAGATTACCTCATCCGGTACGTGGATAAGCACAATAACATGTTGCTCTTTTTGGTATTGAATTTCCTTGAATTCCAAATGAAAACCTTCAGCAATCATATTTTGATTGAAAAATCGTCTTCTGTGCTCGTTTTCCTTCTGCTTTCTGTAAGTTAGCACAAAGTCGATGGTCAACTGGCGTTTTTCTGGAATCCGTTCATCTGCACAGCTATTCACAATGTTCGTGGCCACCTGGCTTCTCCTTGTCTCACGGCTGGCTTTGTTTATTCGTTGTTTGTAGCTTCTCAATGCAACGTCAGTCATGCTGGAAAGATCGCCTGCAAAATGCAACTTTCAAATTTTCTCAGAGGATCTTTTCTCCTTGGGGTTGATTCGTACGTAGGTAACACTTGAAGTAACATAATTGCTCCCTGTTAGCTCGGCGTCATCAACAGGAAACTGTCCCCATGGGCGTAGTAGTAGTATGAAATAGTTGAAATATTACTTCATTTAAACCTCTCAGAAGCTATAATTCAGGTAGCGGGTTCCAGGCTTGGTTGATTAAATTAAGTATTTATGTAGCACAAATTTTACCCATTAGTCACTGACAATTTTTCGCTCTTTGGTCGTTCATAAGGCAATCAATGGAAGTTTTCTTCCGTTGAATTCAAGTTTAATTCAGCCGTAAACTTTGTTCTTATGCCAAACAACTAATTGCCTGCAGCTGCACGTGCTTCGTCATCGAAGTCATAAGCTGCTGCTAGGAGCTGGTAGCAATTGAAACGTAAAGAACTTATAATAGAAAGCGCGCGCTTTATTGCAGACTGGGCGTTTGTTGACACATTATGCGTAGGTTCGTAAAGTCGTCTATGTTTTAAACGTTTTTGTTATCAGTTCTAAAAGGTTAGGTTTCCAGCCGATTGTCGAAAATGAAACATGCGCAATTCTTTCCGTCGTGCGCGCTTTGCTTTTAAATATTACGCAAAGGGTCAGTAAAACATATGACAGAATTATACGTTTTATTGAAGTTTGGCGAGCTGCCAGGTAGGGTGCCTACGTCATTTCCGATTTTTATATGTGCTTGCGAAAGTGGTGAACTGGCAATGTTCAATCAGAAGTCTGGTCAGGCAGAATGAACGTGAATTGATTTCTAAGCAGCAGTTGCTATAATTTTACCTTTATACAACAGTAAATTTGTCGTTAAGGAGATTGTTTTTTGCTTGCAATTGGCAACCAAAGAAAAGGCCTTACGAGGGGCATATCAATTCTTTCTTTCTCTGCATAGAAATTACGGTATGGTAACCATCTTACAAGGACCTTATAGCTGCTCATCCATTGAAAATGAATTCAGGTTGACGCACAAATGAGTTAATTTCAAGTGAAAACTTTGGGAATACAGCGAAATACAGTTCTGGACCAAATGGGTTGCAATATTCATAAAAATTAAAAATGTATGTGTATTTTGTTTGCAATAGATTAATGATTGTAAGCCGAATTTTTAGAAATCACCATTGGAGGGAGAGAAACGAACAGTTTTTTAAAGGATATACTATAAGTAAACGTCAGAATCCCCATAAAGGTGTGAATCTTGAGTCATTAAGCTTCACTGCTTTCTCCTGTTCCTCGCTGTTCGTACATAGCGGTTAAGCCTGAACCAAAAGAGCCACCATATGCACAGCGTTGTTCTCCATTTTTAGCTTACAAAATAGCTTATAAAATTCTCCTACAAATGTCTTGCGATGATACGCTCTCAATTTGACTCTTTTCATTTAACGCCCTAAAGAATTAACTAGTAAAGTTCGCTTTTGGCGTATGTATATGTATATACGTCAAAACAGAAATCTGATTGGTTCTGGGACATGACAGTAGAACTAATCACAATTTTTTTCGGTTCGCTACTCTTAAGGATAATTGTTTTCACTTCATCTTAAAGTCTGCTAGGTGTGCAATGAGATTAACTGTGAAAAATATTTTGCTTACTTTGAATGGTTTTTTTTACCAGAAGTGTTAATGATCATTTAATCCTTCATTAAGTCATAACACTTTTCTTGATGGAATTCTTACTTCAATGCTGATGGTTGTTCAGCGTTTCAAGCGGTGATTGCTGAAACTTTTTTACATCAACAAGGCAAGCATGAAGTTTGCCGCGTCGATTGACTCTTCCTTTCGAGACGTATTTCAATCCTTTCAAATTCCGATGCTTTGCCAACTAACTCTGTGTGATGTTATGAATCTTTTGTTGTCGTTTTAAGTGTGCAAACAGCGTCTTTCACTTTCGGTTCAAGAAATGTCCTTCTTTGTTAATCTATGAGAAATAACTCCTCATCCGTTAAAGTTTCCGCTGCGCTTTGAATCTACCTTCAGCATCTTCACTGAGCTCTTGAATCCGTTAGAGCGATCCATGAGAAAAGGAGGCGACTTTTTTTACTTTCCTCAAGTTTGACGTTTTAATGTTTTCGCGTCGGTATCCCCAACTGCATCTAAAACTGTATGTCCTTTCCAAAAGGTTTTCAATTTGCGTAGAGGAGTCACTGTGGCATCTATAGCCATGCGAAGAATATTTCTCCTATAGTAAGGTTTGAAAGCCAAAATTCCTTCTTTATCGTCAGGCTACAGGACTGCGGATGTGCCAGTAAGCGGGAAAACAACATTAACCTCTTTTGTCCTCCTTCATCAGAGTTGTTGCGTGGACATGTGCGTGCTCTCTGTGATTGGTAGTATCTTGAAAGAAATGCGTTTATTACAGAGTGAATATCCCGTTATATGTAAAATAACTTCAATCTCCGGAGCTTTCAGGTCAGTCGTGATCCGTCTTCAGCGGTTATAAGAATGAGTTATGAATCTTATAACCGCTGAAGACGGGTCACCACTGACCCGAAAGCTCCGGAGATTAAGGTTATTTTACATATAACGGGACACTCACTCCGTAATAAAGGCACTTCATTATGAAACTTATAGTCCCGTACCAAGACATTCATATCTTAAAAGAAATTTTATTTTTTTGCGCAGTAAGCCTCAACAGCGAACTTAGAGCAATCATTTAACCAACCTGTAAACAAATGGCCTGTCAACAACTATGCCTTAGCCCATTTGTACAGCTTAGGCGCGTGGAAATTTTTAGAATGCAAATAAGCATAAGGTTTATCAAGTCCAGTGGGATCTGAAATAAGCGACTCAGGGTGTCGTTTTTGCTTTTCTAGTTGAGCAGCAAAAGTTGTAGATCGCATATTGGTCCAGTACAACGCTATTAACTGCACGCTGAAAATCTGTCGTCAAGCATAGCCACCCTCATTATTTATGCTAGACAGCTCTTTTAAATAGCTTGCAGTAGCTTTTGCTAGACCCGCTTTTTTTACATCTTTTCCAAGTCTCTCAGGCGACATAGAATTGAGGCGAAACTAGCATCTTACTGTGGTGTACACATTAACTTAAGGAGACACTGTGTATCGTTCGATT
This sequence comes from Trichuris trichiura, assembly GCA_037903355.1. Classification (NCBI taxonomy): domain Eukaryota; kingdom Metazoa; phylum Nematoda; class Enoplea; order Trichinellida; family Trichuridae; genus Trichuris; species Trichuris trichiura. The sequence continues at coordinate 465,402 of JBAJFE010000039.1, read as the reverse complement.
AAAAACACTTTCAAATCAACAGTAAGGCTGTTTCAACGTTTTATCTTCCCTATGTTTACTGGAGTAACAGTTTTCGATTTCTTTCAAAAACTTTGCTAAGCGTTTAGGGCAATAGCCTTAGCTGTCTGCTACTCTCAGTGTTCGGCATAACGCTGCCATAAAATGTGATCATTTCCAGCTTTTCATCTAAAGCGGTGTTTTCCAGAAAGGGCAATATCGCCCCGGGGGACACTGGAAAGCAAAAAAGTGCACATTTCTTTTGCCCCTTTGTACTTTGTTGAGCGTGGAGATAGTGTCGCTGTGGAGCCGCTGGCCAAAAAGTGAGAAACCTCAGCAAATCGCGACGATCTAATTAATGCTGAGTGAAACGCGGAAAAGCCACTTTCATCGTGTTGTTGCCAACACAAACAGCAAAATTAGACGGAGCGATTTGCTTTAGTACAACCCCGAATGCGGTGGATAAACGTCTCAGCTAAAACGCCTATTTTTTCTTGGCAAAATGACTCGTGAGCGTTAAGGTTTGTAGTGGTAAACAAACCCCTGTGCTAAGTGGCGCTGGCGAGATTATCGGTGGGAACGATCTCTCTAAAGCGAGAGACGTGTAACTCTTCCTGTAGTGTCTACTCAACGTGGTAGCGTACTTAAATGTTAATATAATGAGTGAACTTTGGATGGCAGTCACTTTCATAAGGCTCTTTTGGCTGTCTGGAATACTGAATCATTGAGCTCCATAGTCAATCGTTTTTGATTGAATGATAATCAATGGAAACTCTGGGAAGTCAGCACGCATCTATTGAGCTCGAAGGAGCCGTCAACTTTTCCATTATCAGCATATTCACACTGGCACATGTTGAGGCTGAACAGCTTCGCTGAGCGCGCGGAAGGTTTTTGCACAATGTAGAAAAGGGAAAAAGTAATCTTGGATTCTAGCTGCTTTCCGCGAGCACGCCAGCGGCAAGCATACTTATACTTCCGTTGCTGTTGAGAAGGAAATCAGACGAGTTGACTTTTTTGGACGTTTTCATTGAATGAACTTTCTACAAGCAGAATAGGCCCTTGTTAACTCTGCCTCCTATGCCCAGTGAGCGACAGCAATTTAAGACGTTATGCGAACGTTATTTGCCGACATTGCGCAAGTAATAGCTGTCTATGTGGTCGTTTGAAAACAAATGGCCCGTTTAAAGCGTTTTTAAATTTTTTTGAAAAAACAAATTTGCGGAAATTGTACGCCTACGTCATAGTTTGCTTTAACCGCAGCGTTCAGGATAAAAGTCACTATAATTTAAAGAAGAAAATACGAATGATTCCACGGTGCACTTATCATGAACGTTATTGTGCGGCTAATATTATCGCCTTGATGTTAATGGTTAAGATGATAAGAACTTTAGCGTGCAAACTGTCAAAATGTCCTAGAATTCATAAGCTTTCTGCAGGAACTGCAGTTCGAAAGTCCTGTGGGTTCCTGCTACAATTGTTGCTTTGTCTGCTACACGAGCAGAGCTATACTGTATGTATATCTCGTCTTCCTTCGAGATTCTATGTCGCCTCTTATTTCTTGTGTCCTGTCCATTTCGAAAAGGATTAATAATATTAACAATTAAACAGTTTCGGATCTTTTAACTTTCAGATTGATAAAGCGTCTCTCTTTTTCTTGAATGAAACAAAAGACAATGAGGGCAAAATTCCTTGAAAAGGTGAAATGCATTCCTATCTGTCTTATTAACTACGGAATCTGTTATAACAGGGGCAATCCTTGCATGTTCGAAAGTTTCCAGGGTTGTGCTAAACTGGACGTTAGTAAATCTTGTTGGAAGAACAGGCCTTGCTCTCTGCTAACAAACTAATCAAAAAGTACTTACAGGAATTTAGTTCCCTAAACAGTGAAGCAAGTAATTTGCATAATGTTATTACGAAAATTCGAACCGTGCAACTTCCGTAACAACATGCATCGCGGCACGCCCGTTAGAAAGGGTTTCCTTTTTGAAACAACTACATTCGTATTTTGTGACAAACTTGTTATTTTAAGTTGCTCAGAACTTTGCTTAGTAAGCTTTCGATTTTTTAAGTCTCCCTTTCGTCGCTTCGTGACGTAGCGGGTTCATACTTTGAACTCCAATGTAAGCGCATTCGAAAGCTGGAGCGCAAATGTATTAACATATGAGCAGCAAGACAACTGTTTTTCGGTAGTGTGATTGTTGAAACTGCTAGTCTGATGTCAACATTTCAAAAAATAGACAATTAAAAACGTAAGATTTGATGTTTTCAATTCCTGCCATTATGCCGAAAGTGCGCAGTATAGTATTATTTGTTGCAGTCGTATGCGCAAACGTTCAGGAAAGCGTATTCTTCAGAGCAGTTGAGCATCTGATGAGTCATTCTTAAGAAATAGTACAGAGGAATTATTCACGTTATGCAGGTTGATTCTCATAAAGCTCAGCGTTCTTCTCTAGCTGTTAATTAGCTGACATAGGTGGAGCACTTGAAAATGATGAATTATTTTAAAAAATAAATATGCAAAAGTGTACGTACCGCATGTTTCCAAGAAAAATAATGAGACAATCCTAAGATCGATTTGTTCGTATGCGTATATAAGCAAGTCTTTATACATAGACTGGCAAGAAACCGTTTTTTCACACTGTGGGTGTTTCTATTAGAAAGCTTGATCCTTTACATGTGGAAATGTTAATTCAGGCTTTCGTTTTTATCAAGCAACTTTGCAGGGATTGGTTGTCCGCTTCAGGCCATTTGATTTTCTCTTGAACTAAGCGCAAAATGATCATTGCAAAGGGGATTCAGCCCGAAAACTGCCTTTGATTTGCAATTTGTCATCTGTGTTCGAGGCAACGGATTGGTCGGAACATTTGCCGCAGATGTGCGCTGAATGACCGACCACCTCACATCTTTTACTTTTGGGGGAATTGTGCTTTCGCATAGGCGAAGCGAAACATGCACCTGATGGTTTAACCGTTTTTTACAGACGTCAAGAAACATTGTGCTAGTGTGTAGTGGCCTAAGTGTGACGTCTTCACAAAGCTGCAAAGCATGAAATTTACTGACAAACCTGTTGTTATGACAGCTGGTGCTTCAGTCAGGCAGCATATGCTTGATTAGGGTCAAGTATTAGCACTTCAACACGCTTTGCGCACTACTAACTTGCCAAGCTCATTACTGCGTTTAGAGTAGTTTTTGTTAATATAGAAAATCATTAAGGCCGCCCGCTTTCCCATTCTATCTTGCGTGAACGTATAGTCTGTAAGTTCTAGCCTTTTTTCGCTCAGGAAAGAATTGATTTCAAAATTAGGGTAGTCCTTCAAATAACTGTCCCATTACTTTCACGCCTAAGGTTTTTACTGTAACGCCTTAATGATTTGTGCAATAGGTTTCCACTTTTCCTGCAGACAAAATTAGCTTCGACTGAGATGTCATAATGAGCAGGGCTGCTCAAAGTCCCTTCGGCCAAAAACCCGGGTATATAGCTCCCAATGTTGATACGCAAGTACTACCTATTAAATGTTTAACTGGCGAAGTTTTCAGCAAATACCGCGTCCCGTCTTCAGCGCGTGAGGAAACATTTAACATTTAACATTATGACCTTCCACACAAGAAGGAATTTCATTTTCAGTGCAACCCGTCCATATATATATAGTCTCACTGTACTGCGCTGAAAGACGCTTAGTCTCACTAAAGTATAGCCATTAGAAATACGACTGCCGTTCTACGCAGCGCCGATGAAGAGTCCTTTGTAGTCTTCAAACCTTGGCAGTCTTGAAGAAAATGTTACAGTTGCCACTAGTCGTTCATCCTCAGGCAGTCACAAAATTGTACATGTACATACTAGGAAGCTACACTTTCAATGCAGAACACGTTATCTTAAAGTTTCATAACCGACATCTAGGGAAGGAACGTACAGAGCTTCCAAAACGCGAGTGCTTTTATGGTCAATGTAGAATGTTTGCTAAATATACTTCTTATGTCGGAAGTCTTTGAAGAACCGACTGATAATCTCATTCAAAATATTACAATACAACTGCGGGACTAGGTGGAAACTTGCGCTCTTACTATTGCCGAAGAAGAGTGTCATATACCCCCTTACAGTAAAACTACAACAAAAAGAGTAATAGTAATACGCGAGACGAGCCTCTTATAAAAGGCAGTTATAAATTAGTGAGTTTTAATAAAAGTTGTGAACAATGCCATTTTCAACTGTGAAAAATAAAACAGCGTTTCTTCATTCGAGACAGCCGCAGCATTAACCTTTGAATAACTTCAATAAATTGCAGGAAATGCTGCTCGCTTTAAAAAATGACAGAGCAAATCCAAGCGACTGCCGCAAATTAAGCTGGCCGCCGCTAACTTGCCCTGTGGTGTTTCCTTTGCGCGCTGCTGACAGATCGTAAGTGGGTGGTATGCTTCGATTGATTTAACTTTAATTAAAATAGGTCGGTCGTGACTTTTGTTAGAAGAAAGCAGCGATATTCCTATTATTTTTCACTCATATTATTATTATTATTATTATTATTATTATTATTATTATTATTATTATTATTATTATTATTATTATTATTATTATTATTAGATTTTAACGTTATGACTGCGCGATTTCAAGGGTTTTTACTCTAATATGACTTGCAATGTCTGCTTGAAAGCTTTTGCCATTCACGATATACGAGAACGAAATTATCGATAGAAGGCGATGGCGTTTTTCTCTCCTCCATTTGAACGCATCTATAGTTTAGTGGTACCTACCTTGAAGAGTGAATCAATCGTGATCTATTAGAATATCTTTCCAATTATGGCATTGTGCTCCCGCAAATCCTGCTCTTCCATATCAAGCCTTTTTATTTGCCGAGCGTAAAATATGCTAAACTTATTATGTTCGGCAAATAACCGACTGCATGATGAGGTGATTAGAAGTCTAACTTGCGCACTGCTTTCTTCACTATTGTCGTAAGCAACAGTTCATAACTTGAGCCCCTTCCTCATACGTGCGTACGCACTAATGCATTCCAAAAACGATAAAAGTGCAGTTGAAAAAACTTTCAAATCTCTTTTGCCTTACGAGTTCACTGCACACTGAGAGAAGCAAAATTGATTAGTTTTCTACTGTTGTTGGTGTACTTGTAACTTTTTGCTAGGTTAATACATACCACTCAGCATGTAACAGAGAATGACCTAATTAAAATATCCATCGTTTCGCTTCAATGCATCTTCAGTTTTTGCTCCATGCTTAATTAACCGAGAAGTTTTTTCCCTGTGATTTATATTGGAGAAGACGAGTTTGTTGTTGCACTCACAGGACAGCTTCTTGCTTTGTAATTAACTTCAGAGTTTTTGATTATTCTACCATTAAAGTTGGAATATATTAGCCACTGTCAATCCGCGGAGTTAATAGGGCTGTTTTTTTGCTTAACCTCGATTCCAGCTTTCCAAGGTTTTGACAGAGAGCAGCCCGCCGCAATGGCGGAGGGTGAACAACATCTGGTCCTTTGCAGTTATATCTGTGAGTTCTGTTTCAAGGATTGTGCTACAGACTACAAAGACGTCAAAGATTAGCTGCGTTGCCTTCCATCCAGTATGCTTAAGTGCACGCGAAAGAATTCAGCGTAATAATAAAGCGCAACGTTTTTAGAGTGTTTCCATTTATTGTAAACTCATAAATGTCAGTACGTTTTATTCTTATGATTTCAATTTAAATACGTTGTCTACTAAACGCTATTGAACGATTATTCCATTGGGGCTAATCACGTGGCACATTGGATATGTGTATGGACGAAAAGCTTGTGCATTAAGGGTGATAGCAATCAGAGTGCGGTGGGTAATGCTCTTAGCTGCGCAGATGATGATGACCTTGAAGATTTTCAGCATGTCTCTTGCGTCGTCCAGGCGGTGGCGGTGGCGGTGGGGGAGCATCTTCGTCGTATCCATCATCCCTGCTGTCGCTATCTGAATCATAGGTTAAAGTATCTGTATTACTTATAGCCTTTAGTGCGTAACACCTAAACTCCGACAACGTTCATTTAGGGGAAAATTTAGCAAAACCCTACAGCACTTCAGATGTTTCGAAAGACTGGGTGTCTTCTAACAGGCTTCGGTTGTTTCATAGTTGATCTTCTGGTTCACAGGTTTAGCCTGTTTGATGTATCTATAAGTAAACTTCAAAGTGCCCTACCAACGAATGGATGGGCAAATTGTTAGAAAAATCACAGACCAATTTGCTCATCCATTCGTTCGTAGGCACTTTGAAGTTTACTTACGGATACATCAAACAAGCCAAACCCGTGAACCAGGAGATCAATTATTAAAAAACCCTACAGTGCATTTTAAAAACTGTTTCAAATAATTTTAACTTAGTTCCTTCTCTCTTCCATACGGCAACTCAAACTCACAAAGATGTGCCGATATGTTTCAAAATTTTCTGTTGTTTACTGTAGCAGAGATGGTCACGCCCGCACCCCAGTGAGTGCGCGGAGAAATTCGCACGTGCAAGCGCCGCCCAAAGAGCGACATGGGTTCTCAGATTCGACAGCGACAAGAGGCCAGGACCTCTGGATCGCGTGAGAACATGACATTTACGGCCCAGCGTAAAGGTGGCCAGGGTCAGGATGAGCGCCCATCTCGCCGCTTGCACCCAGTAGGCGAATTAGGCAATAGCTGATGACCCTGCCGTCCGTGGGAATGTGCAGGGCAGAGGAAGGCTATATATACGCGTCGAGCCTGAGCCCATAGAGTTCAGGGAATCGTTATCAGCGGTGCGATTGATCTACCAGTATACTCCTCCATAAACTGTTCTCCTATACGAGTCTTAATAGTTGCAAACCGCTGATTGGTACCTTTACACGTTCTTGCCGTAATTTATAGACACCTAACGTTTGCTGTAATTATTGTCATACGTTTCTGTTCGGCAGATGTATTAAGTACATGTCAAAATGACTGATTTCTTACCTCCAGCATAAGTGCCGACGATAGTAATCGCAATTGCAAGCGCAAGTAGCATTATTGTCTTAGTCGCAAGTTTCATGATGGTAACCGTCCATGATGCTCATTGCTTTCCCATAGCATTTATACGTTTATCCGTGCTATTAAACTTGTTTGCAAAAAGTGAAAACTGGTACTTATGTCGCGCGATATATCACTTAAAAAGGTTTTTATCACTTCTTGAGATCGGCATAGCCCATGACTTTCTTGCTCTTACTAGTACAAACCATGATAATTTATTTGCAACTAAATGGTGAACGGTACAGCAGAACCTGAAACTGTAATGAATGGGATAATAAAGTAGTTTTATTCTCTGGACAATAGATGTTTGTTTGGGAAATGAAAACACGTGATAGCGTGAAGAAAATACCTGCTTTCAATAGTTGTGCTAAGACGGTTTTCCCCGTGGGTGCGATGTGCTTTTTAGCCTGATTAACGATTTCGTTTCTGAAACGCGTGTTTTACTCTAGGCATTGTGGTGTAGATTGTAATTGCAATCGCTTCCCAGCATATTGCTTAGGGGTTATGTTGCTGCGACAAAGCTGTAGCAGGATAAGGTTTAGACCGTATTTTATGAATATACATTTCCGATTCTTCTGGGCGAATTGTTCTCATTTGTTGGTTCCGTGCGTTTCCTATCTCTTCGCGCAGGAAGACCTGTATTCCTTTTATTCTCATTCTATGCGTCTTTAAATATTAGCTCTTATGCATTGCCCTTAAATAGTTGGCCTCAGTTCCGCAGCTCGTGTATTTGCCTTCGTGTCCGCTCATTTTTTTGAAGCTTTGACTACCCATGAAATATTGACAGAAAAACCTAAATCATTTATGGCGTGGTTGCAGAACGGCTTAAACACAACTTACGCATTATGAAGCGTTTAAAATAAAAATGCTTCTTAGGCACTGTGTAGTTAGGCGGACCATGAAGACTCGTATGACAAGTGTTTATTGTGGAGTAATCCGGTGATATGGCAATGAATCAGGTGCACAACAGTCAGATATAGCCTGAACATTCTAGTCCGTTACGTCACGCGCATGTATATATATATATATATGGTGTAACGTCCAAGGTTAACCACCTCTTTATGTCGACCACCTCCTTAGGTGGGAAGTTTACCGCTTCAGCCTTGATGTAGTATATGGACGCAATGCTAGTTCGCTCCACTTCAGTTGACCACTTCAGGTTGCTCCATGTCAGTCGCTCGGAGCTCTTAACCGTCAGTGCCTGAATGTGCTATTACTCAAAATAGCGAAGTCTTTCATTACCGTGCTTTGGAGATTCCTGACAATAGAACCGGTTCCGTCGTTTTGACGATGCTTTTGTCATGCTTGCCATCTCTCCGACGAACGGTTCCTTGTAGTTTTGAAAAATTGGCGGTCTTGAAAAAAATATTACAGTTGCCACTGGCTGTTCATCCTCATGCAGTCATGAAATTGTGCATGTACATATACTAGGAAGCTACATCTTAAATGCAGAACACGTCTCAAAGTTTCATAACTAATATCTTGGGAAAGAACGTACAGAGCTTCCAGAACGCGAATGGTTTCATGGTCGGTGTAGAATGCTTGCGAAATATACTTCTTATGTCGAAAGTCTTTGAAAAAACGGACTAAAAATATGACAATTGGGTCCCCAAACAACTGCGGGATTGGGTAGAAACTTGTGCTCTTCTTACTGCCGAAGAAGAATGTCTTATTACACTCATTTACAGTACAACTACAACAACAAGAGTAATAGTAATACGTGAATATAGGTTCTCATAAAAGGAAGTTGTATATTAACAAGTTTTATTAAATGTCGTCAACAAAGCCATTTTTAGCTGTGAAAAATAGATGAGGTTTTTTCATTCGGGAGAGGCGCAGCATTAATCTGGATAGAGGTGTCAGAGCGAGCGACCTTTGGATAAGTTCAATAAATCGCACCAAATGCTGCTCGCTGTAAGAAATGACAAAGCAAATCGAAACAACTGCTGCAACTTAAGCTTCCTGCCGCTAACGTGCCCTGCGGTGTTTCCTTTGCGCGCTGCTGACAGATCGTAAGTGGGTGGTATGCTTCGATTGATTTAACTTTAACTAAAATAGGCTGGTCTTGATTTTTGCTACAAGAAAACAACGATATTGCTATTATTTTTCATTCATATTATTATTATTATTATTATTATTATTATTATTATTATTATTATTATTATTATTATTATTATTATACATTTTAACGCTACGACTACGCGTGTTCAAGTTAAATTATAGGTTTTTTGCTCTGTAATATGGCTTTCCTGCAATTTCCGCATGAAAGCTTTTGCCGTTCACGATATGCGAGAACAAAATTATCGATAGCAGGTGATAACGTTTTACTCTCCTCTATTTGAACGCATGTACAGTTGAGTGGTACCTACCCTGAAGAGTGAATCAATCGGGACCGTTTAGAATATATTCTCAATAATAGCAATGTGCTCCAGCAATTCGTGCTCTTCTACATCCAACCCTTTCATTTGCGGAGCGTAAGATATAATAATCTTATTAGGTTCAGTAAATAACCGACTGCATGATGAGCTGAGTAGACGTCTAACTTGCGCACTGCTTTCTTGATTGTTGTTGTAGGCAACAGTTCATAACTTCAGCCGTTTCCTCATACGTGCGTACGCACTAATGCATTCAAAAAACGATAAAAGTGCAATTGAAAAAACTTTCAAATCTCTTTTGCCTTACAAGTTCACTGCACACTGTGAGAGGCAAAATTGATTAGTTTTCTACTGTTGTTGGTGTACTTGTAACTTTTTGCTAGGTTAATACATACCACTCAGCATGTAACAGAGAATGACCTAATTAAAATATCCATCGTTTCGCTTCAATGCATCTTCAGTTTTTGCTCCATGCTTAATTAACCGAGAAGTTTTTTCCCTGTGATTTATATTGGAGAAGAGGAGTTTGCTGTTGCACTCACAGGACAGCTTCTTGCCTTGTAATTAACTTCAGAGTTTTTGATTATTCTACTATTAAAGTTGGAATATATTAGCCACTGTCAATCTGCAAATTTAATAGGGCCGTCTTTTTGCTTAACCTCGATTCCAGCTTTCCAAAGTTTTGACAGAGAGCAGCCCGCCGCAATGGCACAGGGTGAACAACATCTAGTCCTTTGTAGCTATATCTGTGAGCTCTGTTTCGAAGATTATGCTACAGACTACAAAGACGTCAAAGATTAGCTGCGTTGCCTTCTATTCAGTAAGCTTAAGTGCACACTAGGGAATTCTGTATAATATTGAGCAACGTTTTTAGGGTGTTTCGGTTTATTGTAAGCGCGTAAATATTAGTGCGTTTTATTCTTATGATTTCAATTCAAATACATTGTCTTGTAAACGCTATTGAACGCATATTCCATTGGGGCTAATCACGTGGCACATTGGATATGTGTATGGACGATGAACTCGTGCATTAAGGATGGTGGCCACCATAGTGTGGTGGGTGATGTTCGTAGCCGCCTCTCGGTGGTGGCGGTGGAGGATGACCTCGATAGTCTTCACCATATCTGCTGTATGGTCCACCTCCATGGCCATGAGGCGGTGGGGGTGGAGGATGACCATGATGGTCTTCACCATATCTGCTGTGTGGTTCATTCCCATGGCCATGCGGCGGTGGGGGTGGAGGTTGACCATGATAATGTTCATCGTATCTGCTGTATGGTTCATGCCCATGGCCATGCGGCGGGGGAGGTTGCTGACGTCTATGACGATGATGGCCTCCACGTTCCCGGCTGCCGCTATCTGGATCATAAGTTAAAGTATCTATATAACTCATGGCCTTTGGTGTCTAGCACCTTCTTAACTTTGATAAAGTGTATCCAATAGAAAATTAAGGAAAACCCTAGTGTATGTCAAATGGTGTTGCAAAGAAATTTAGTGTAGGTTCTTGTCTCTTTCGTAGGGCAGCTCAAACTCTCAAAGATGTATCGATATCTTTCAAAGTTTTCTGTTGCTTACCTGACTCGCTGGAATGAGCACTAACAGTTGTTGCTGTGGTGACAACCAGTACGAAGAGAAAATAGAGCAAGTTCATCTTTTTAGTGCTGTATGAGCAGCTACTTTCCGCTCGTTATAAAGAAGAAAAGAGACCACGTCTGTTTGTCCTGCATTTTGCGCACTTGTCACCTGAGATGGTATGACTGCCCCGAAGGGTTTTTAATTCAAGTTCTACAGCGAACCCGGTAGAGCAATAAGTGTAGGTGTTCAAAATATAAACTTAAATTTATGTTCAATTTGTGAACTCATTTGCGTTGATGTTATTCTCAGGCGCGCAGTTGACTATTAGTGTGTTTGTAGCGCTGCGTGCGAACCCCAGTAGAAATATTCAAATTCAAGTAAATCTTATAGATCACACTTTTTGAATACGTTCCATTTTCTGAACAAGAAATTAAAATTCATGGAGGCACCGTGGCGTGCTGGATTCAGTGTTTAGTTTTGTAGTTGACCTTGCGAATGCGGCTGGATTGCCATGAAATTCCTTTCAAACGCAAAAAGTGCAAGAGCCGTCGTAGGGGCAAGTGTAGGTGCTGCATGTAATTCGTCTTGTCGAGAATAACAGCTGCCTGATTATTTCACACCTCACGAAATATGTGTCGAACGTTTGTTGATCTGCTGTAGTCCCTTACTTGTGACCAGCGTAGATAACGGTGAGGTTGAAAGGTTGAAACTGTTAATGAGATAACTTACCTGCAAGTATAGAAAAATCGTGTTTTTTAGTGACGGGGATTGACAAAAAATGCACGTACAAATGTTTGACACTTGTTCTATCCGTCTCCGTAGAAAAACAAGAATTGAAAATGTAACATTGTATGCATTTTCACGTAGCCACTTTGTCAAAGTATACCGAAGACTAGTTTATTTAAGTTCACGTCAAAAAAGAACTTACAAATTCAATTTCTTTTCAACTAGTTTACCTCTCCTAGACTAGATTGAAATGTTATTAGTACTGGAAAGACTTTTTGTAATTTTTAATAGGTGGCAATGAGCGCGTTGATTTTTCAAAGTAGGTGAAATCGTATTCGTGAAGTTTTGTCAGAATATTTTCTTCCTGCCAAAGTAACGTTGCCATCTTTTTCTTCCACAGGAGTTAGCTTGCATCTGGAGGCGTTACGACTTTAAACGCGTAACACGGCAACCATTACTCCGTAAATAATTTTTATTGTTTTAGATCAATTGCTTATTTGTTGCGCTAACCCAGTTGTTTCACAAGTAGTGCGCTACTGTGCTCAATTACAAATAAACATGCTTAGCCGTAGCGCATTAGAAAATTCACGCTACCATTTGCTGCGCGTTATTATGCCACACAGGGATCTACTTCGAAAGCTCAGATTGCCGAAGGGTGTTTCCTAGCAAAATACTCTGAACGTTCCGCATGCTGAGGATTTTCGCAATTTCAAAAACCCATTTACTTCAGACAGCCAACGTCACAATTCTGTCAGTGGAATATCCATGAGATCTTACATCCTACACCAATGGAGGCTCTGAAAGGTGGGCAGGTGTCGAGCTTTTGAAACGTTGAACGGGTTACAAAACCTAAAGTTTCCAGGCACTGAAAGAGTCAAATTCTTAATGAGCTGCAAGGCGGCCGTCTGCTAGCGGATTCACCCCGCCTACGCTCATTAATTTCAGGTTTTCTAGACCATTGATTGTTTACGATTCGCAGATTTCAGATTTTCATAACCAACGTCTCGAGCCGCACCAGCTCTACAGATGTTAGAATTCGAGAGCATATTTTAAAATTCTGTGCAAAAGCATTCAGCTTCTGTCGATTCCAAAAACCAATTGTTGAAACTTAATCTATGGATATTTGAACTTATGCGCCTATTACGTCAACAATTAAGGAAAAAAGAAGCGACTGATATCAATTCGCTGTCTTAGCGATACAGGCTTCCATCTGCAAACGCGATAGGTTAGCTTTCACCCATTTTATTTATTTTCAAGAAACGCGAAACTTTTGGAACTCAGATTATCAACACGCTGACGACATCATCAACAACTTCCGGAATGCTGCCCCGTTCATGGCAATCAAGTAAACAGAGTAAACGCGATCTGACACTTTTCAACAAGAAACCTTATAGATCAGCTAAAAGAACCGTTTACTTAAGTAACATATTAGGCCATCGTAAAAATTTATGCGCCAATGGGACGCAGACTAAACAGTGGGAGCGTATTACAGCAAGCGCATTAAATACTCCTAAAAACGAATATCAACATCGCGTGCTAACATAGCGACCGCAATGCGCATGGCTATTTCACTGTCGTAGAAACTAGGAACGACTAAGCGGGCGATTACGTGAAATAAAATGGTATGCAAACGTTCAAAAATGTGCGGCTCTTAAAAAGTGTACACAAATTGAGTTCGTTAGTAGAAACGTCAAGGAAAAATAAGCTCCTGTGGGAATTAGTTATATTCAATTATTTAACGAAAAAGACAGTTAAAAATTGCTGGCGGTATATCAACGGTTTAGGTTCATCTTGAGATAATTACTTTCAAAATTCTGCACCACGGTATCCCAACTATTTTCTCATCAGCCCACCTTTCAAACGCATTAGGAGATGTGCGACTCCTTCCCCCAAAATGCTCTGATTCTGCTTTCGTACGCTCAGAGGATTACAGCTGGGAGCGGAGCGCACTCTCGAGCGTCCAGCTTTGATCTTTCATTGCCTTTTCAAAATTATCATAGTGCCGTAGCGCAATGTGCTTTTCACGCAGGAGTAACCTGAATATCGTTTTCCATTTTTTAATACGAATTCATGAATATTGCTGACAGCAATAGAAAGTATACAACAGTATTTGCTTTACTTTGCCATTGTAGACAGGCACGAATCTTCTAATTTTCTAATCAGCCTTGTAAAAGTGTTTCAAGTAGTCATGATGGCTTTTTAAACGCTTTGTGAATATCAATTAAACGGATCGTTCTTGTTCAAACTCTAATAGGGCGCGGCGGTGGACGTGGGAAGCCAGGTCGTGGCTTCACCGGTGGACCTCCTCTGCCCCCCCTTCCGCCAGGCGTCGGTCGAGAGCGTTTGTGCCTCTGTTCAAGGACCAGTTCTTGATTCTCCTCCATGAATCTGGGCGTGTCCTCTTGGCCTTAGAACATGCGACGAAGTTAACGGAATTAAAGGATAACGCTTGAATAACGGAAACTGTTTATAATGGCAGCTTAAACCCCAAAGGAAATCGCTTTAAGCTCCTATTTTGAGCATTCGTTATAATGAACTTATGTACCACGTTAGTTCAGCGGTTCTCTATTGTTATCACACTTTTCTATTCGATAGATCTAGTAAGTATATCACAAAGGAATTGCTTTCTCACCTGCAGCATGAGCGCCTAGAGCAACAATCGCGATGGAAACCGCGAACAGCAATGTAAAAGTAGTCAGACGCTTCATAGTACTAACCGTCCGTACCAGTCATTGCTTTCCGATGCCATTTTATACTCTCATCTGCGCTGTTAAACTCATCTCGGACGTGCGCAAACTGGTACATATGTCTTGGAATAAATCACTTAAAGAGATAGCATCACTCAGGGAAGCCAGCATAATCCATTACCTCCAAGTTCTTGCTGGAACCCACCATAGCATGTTAGCTGCAACCAAATTCTAAACTGGCAAGCGCAACCCTGAACCTTAAATGAATGGGCTAATAAAGTAGCTTCTTTCACTTGCGAGCAAAGGTGACGTTGGCACGTGAGAAAAGCATGTGCCAATGTGGAGAGTAGGTATGTGGCTTTCTTTTTTCTCCTAACATGCTATGTCGTCAGATCACAATGAGCATTTTAGACTAAATGACAAAGCTTGTTATTGAGAAGAATAGACAGAGAAATGTGCTATAGTCATTGCCCCGGTGATTGTAATCGTAATTGCTTTGCAGCATTTTACTTAGGCGTATTCTTGCACGGATGAAAGTAGTATCTACTGTAGGACATACTTCCTGAAAGAAGCCGTAAGAGAGGGAAAAATAAATCTTTTATCAAGCTTTTCGTCATCAGCGAGGTGACTGAGTAAGATAGGGCTGACGTAAAGCTGACAAAGAAGAACGCGGTGCAGTTTGTTCTTTCGCTGTGTACTAGGTGCTGGTCTTCCTAGGTTGTAAGCCTAGGTTGTATGTATCAGCGATTCTGTCTAGTCTCAGCGCCCTAAGAAAAATAGGTAATACGTGTCAAAAGAACAACTGCTAATTAATGGTATTCTCAAAAAGTTCCCTGTCGACTATGTGCAGCAATGAATATTGTCAGTTATTGGCGTTTTAAAGCAAACGCTTAGACTTTTCCGTGGACGTGATAGCAATTTTTCACATACTAAGACTAGGAAGACAATGTAAGCTCATTGTGAGGTGGGTGAAAGGTTTCAGGCGCCTGCACATATACAGTAGGTCACGATTAATCCTGCATCATCGAGATGTACGATGTGCGGGATTAATGAATATGCTGTATCGCTGCTACTCAGAGCAGCAGGCGCAGTGTATTCATTGGCTGTCTGTCTCGTCTTCGTCTTCAGATACCATATGAGTTAACAGAAGTTGTATCATAAAGGAGGCTGTTAGATTAGATGAAGGAGAAATGAAACTAATTCAGGGAGATAAAATGGCCGCCGCAGGTAGTGCAGTTTTATTGCCTACGCTAGAATGGGTCAAGATGAACGTTTCGAAGCTGAATATTTGAGGTTCATGACCAAGGCGAGTGTGAAATTTAAGAACTGATTTCTGTGTTGATTACGATGGTCGCCCGCAAAGTTACGATTCATGGGTTTGTGGTGATAACAAATGAAAGTGACTAAGAAAGGTACCAGAAACGGCCATCGTTGCAGCATCGACCTGCTGACTGAACATTCAGTGAGCAGGTATCAGCGTAAAGTGGTCATGAGTGGTAGCAAATGCCAGGAGTAAGTGCATTGCAGTTATTCAAATCTGTTACGTCTCTCTAGTTTTCACTGTCGTCACAACCTATCTTCCTGATTTGTGGCGACCTACTATACGTTGCAGCGTGCTCATAAAGTAGTGCCGGATAATGTCACGGAACAACTTAGTGCATCACTGACGCAAATGCGAACTTCACCCCTTCTTTTCTATTTGCACTAGTTTTTTGCTATCGCTTCACGCGGCAAAGCATCTTATGATTCCTTCTTAATGCGTGCACAGTTGCATGTTAGTTCAGGGCTACTGCCGTTGAATAGTTGGTCTTGCATGCGCAGCCTTCGTATCCGCTTCTGTGGGCACTCATTTTCGGTTAACTTTTCTATGCTTCCTTGATTGAGCGCAATATATCCAGAGAAAAGACAGAAGCCATTTTTAATGTCACGGTAAAGAGCGTAACTTTGACATTTACGCTGAGTGGGTGTAGAATGTTCAATTAGAAATGAATGTATTGAGCAGTAGAACGTCGAAAAGTTTAATTCACATTAATTCACTTTCATGTGTATGCTTTTTATTAAAGAAAGCTACAAAGCGTTTAGTTTCACGTACCAATAAACAGTCGAAGACAGTCTAACAACAATTCTTATCGTTGACAACGGAGCATGCAAAGCTCTGAAAGCTTCGAACCACTGTTTAGCGGTAAGTTGAAATGAACGCTTTGTGGCTCTCAGTTATAAAAAACACGCGCATGAAATTCAAAAACAGCGTTAAAAAGTCATTTGCTTTGAATTACTTAGCTTGCTGTTATTGCCGCGGATGGTTCCGTTCCATAGTTTTGTGCTTCACAATGACGAAAGAGTTGTAACAGCAAAAATGTTAAAAAATGTTTTTGAAAGAGTGATGGCATGCAATCTGAGGAAGACGTCTACCTCAGACGGCCTGACGTTGTACAGCATCCCTGAATGTGAAGAAACCATGGAAGTGCGTGTGCTAAACTAATGACGCTCTGGCGAGGCAGACACATGTCGAATGCTTTGGAATGAACAATAGATTTTAGAGACAAAAATGTATAAGTACTGAACTCTTAGTCAGGAAACAGGTGGAAATTATAAGTAGTACAGAACCTCTACAGCGGGGTAAAATTCTGAGAGAGGTGCAAGGGTGCCATCGTGCTGACAGATTCTTCTGCCAGGGTTCGTGATTTTCAGGGTTCATTAAGCTATGATGTATAGCATATTGAGATTCAAGTTCTAAGATTCCAAGTTTTGATATTCAGCACTCTAACTTGTACCCGTCGTAAGGCACCAACAACGCCAGAACATATGTGAGAATTTTTAAAAATTCTTTCTGCTTTTCTGCGTTCGTACAATCATTCAATTTGTGAAATTTTTTCCATGGATAACTGAACTAAGTTGGCGGTTCCATCAATAATTAATGGGACACTTGCCGCCGTTACAGTTGGGCTGCATGAATTCATGTTCAAAGACGTTAGATCATGTTTGCCATGTTTTGTTTATCGTCTGGAATCGGGGGATTTTTCGCTTGGAGCTGGTGAAGGCGCTAACCGACGGGTCAACTGCATGTCAAATATCTCGCAATTTGTCAGAATAAATTTGAGATGTCATTTAACGAGTGTCAAAATCAAGAGTTGCACATCCGTTACATGAATCGTTTACTTAGGTAACGTAGAGTACTGGACAACCTGTGCGCGATTGCGGCGCAGACTAAACGGTGGAAACCTACTAAGCAAGCACGCCAAATACTGAGAAGTATGAATTCAAACATGGCGTGGTAACAGAGCAATAGCATTGCGCACGGCTGTTTTACTGTCTTAGAAGGTAGAGACGACTAGACAGAAGATTACGTGAAATACAATGATATGCAAACGTTGAGGTCGCGCAGCTCTTAAAAAGTATACACAAATCGAGTTCGTCAGTACAAATAACAAGGAAAAATATGGTCCAGTGCGAATAAGTTTTATTCAATTACTTAGCGAGAAAGATTTATTTGAAAACTCTGGACGGTGTTCAATTCTTTAGGTTCATCGTGAGATGTGTAAATTTTCGAAATTCTGCGCCATAGTATCCCGAACGTTTTTTCGTCCGCCTACTTTTTAAACGCATCAAGAGAGGTATGGCCGCTTCTCTGACGTGCTCCAATTCTATTTTCGTAGGTTCAGAAGATTGTAGGTGGGAGCGCTGAGCTATCTCGAGCTACCGCCTTTGGTCTTTCATCTTCAATTCCAAACCATCATAGAGGTATAGTGTAATACACTTTCGTGGCAAGAGTAGCCTGAATACCGTTTTCAAAATTCTTTAATACGAATTAATGAATAATGCTGACAGCAATAGAAAGTGTACAACAATATGTACTTCACCTTGCCCTTTGCGGACAAGGAAAAATCTTGTAATTTTCTGTTCACCCCTGTAAAAGTGTTCCAAGTAATCAAGATGACTTTCTGACCGCTTGGTGAATATCAATCAAACGAGTCGTTCTCGTTCAAACATAAATAGGGCGCGGCAGTGGGCGTGGTCCGCCAGGCCTGGGTTTCAGCGGAGGGCGTGGTCTGCCAGGCCTGGGTAGCAGCGGAGGGCGTCCTCTGTTCCCCTTGCTGGGCTTCCTAGGTGGCAGTCGAGAGCGCGTGTGTCTCTTTTCAAGGACTCGTTCTTGATTCTCCCCCATAAATTTTGGCGTGTCTTCTCGGCCTTAGAACATGCGGCGAAGTTAATGGAATTAAAGAATAATGAAAACTTTATAATGGCTCCGTAAGTCATGTAGAAAATCGCTATGAACCCCTAGTTTGAACGTTTCCGTGTTCATAGCATTACTTATAAACTCATGTATTGCATTCATTCAGCGGTTCTATATCGTTATCACACTTTTCTATTCGATACATCTGGAAGTATATGACAAAGGAATTGCTTTCTCACCTTCAGCATGAGTGCCTAGAATAACAATCGCGATGGCAAGCGCGAATAGCAATGTAAACTTGGTCAACCGCTTCATAGTACGAACCGTCCATGCTAGTCCTTGCTTTCTGAGGTATTTTATACTCTGAGCCGTGCTCTTACTCTTGTTTCCGATGTGCGTAAACTTATACACATGTCATGGAATAAATCACTTAAAGAGATAGCATCACTCAGGGAAGCCATCGTAATCCATTACTTCCAAGTTCTTGCTGGAACACGCTATAGCATGTTAGTTGCAACCAAATTGTAAACAGGCAAGCGCAACCCTGAATTTTAAATGAATGGGCGAATAGAGTAGCTTCTTTCAGTTGTGAGCAAAAGTGAGGTTGGCACGTGAGAAAAGCATGTGCCAGTGTGGAGAGAAGATATGTGGCTTTCTTTTTTGTGCTAACATGGTACGTCGTCTGGTCACGGGAAGCCTTTCAGACTAATTATCGAAGCTTCTTATTGCGAAGCGTAGTTAGAGAAATGTGCTATATTCGTTGCCATGGAAATTGTACTCGTAATTGCTGTGATGAATGGGGCAGATACATGTCGAATGCATTGGAATGAACAATAGGTTCCAAAGCGAAAAATCTATACGTACCGAATACTTCTTTGTCACAAAACGGGTGGAAATTATAAATGAGACAGCGCCTACAGCGGGCTAAAATTCTGAGTGAGATGCGAAGACGCCGAGATTGCGTTGGCATAACTTCCAGGGTTCATTATGCTTTGATTGTACAGGATATGAAGATTAGAGTTCTAAGATTCCAACTTTTGATATTCAGCATTGTACCCTTGCCCGCCCTAAAGCACGAAGTATGCAAGAACATATGTGGCAATTTTTAAGCATTTTTTCTGTTTATTCTCTATTCTTACAATCATTGAATTCGTGAAATGTATTCTTTGGATTACTGAACTGATGTGACGGTTCCAGAAATAATTAACGAGACAGTTGCCTTAAAACTGCATGAATCCATCCATGTTCGAAGATGTTAGATGACGTTGGTGTGGTTTTGTTTATCGTCCGGAATTGGGGGACTTTCCGCACGGAGCTGATCAAGGCGCCGGCTGAAGGATTAACTGCATGCCGAATATTTCGCAATTTCTGATAATAAAGTCGAAAAGATGCCATTTAGGGAGTTTGAATATTAAGAGGTGCGCCTCCGTTACATGAATTGTTTGCTGACCACGTTTATGTCTCAAGGATTCTGTTTGTTCTCAGAGCCCTATGAATAGCAAGTGAGAAGTTTCAGGAAAACAGCTGCCAATTATTGATGTTTTCCAAAAGTTCCCAATCGACTATCTATAGCAATGAATATCGTCAGTTGTTTGCGTTTTGAAAGAAACGCTTAGACATTTTCAAGGTTGTGAGGGCATTTTTTTAACGTACTGGGGCTGTCATGACACAAAGTAAGCCCGCGGTGAGATGGCAGTCCGATTAGTTTCAGGTGACTGCGGCGCCTGTATGCGGAGAGAAAAGATAAACGTTATTCTTAATGTACGTGGAAAACGTGAAAGGCTGCGATACGTACGCAGAATTGCGGTGATTGTTCAGTTAGAAATAAGCAGGTTGGCAAATTTGATTTTCATAGCTTCAGTAGGAATTGATGAATGGTTGCTACCAATCGAAAGCTAACACGCAGTGCGCTTTACTTCCTCGTTGTAAAGAACTCAAGTTTTTGTTTGCTTTTTAATGCTTATTGGAAAGTGCATCACGTAATCACATCAATATCGTGAATGCTTCGTGATAATGAGGACATGTGCGTCGCTGTCATTCATTTTCGTCCAGGGGGTGGTGGCCCGCCTGGTGGAGGAGGCGGTCCATCACCAACCATTGGTGGAGCTTGTCTCTTTTCAAGGATTGTCTCTTGTCTCCTCATGGTTTCGATCGTGTCGTGTCGTCCTTTGAACATAATATGAACTTAATCGAATTGAAGAATAATAGAAGCTGTTTATAGTGACTTCTTAAGTCCCGCTTAAAAAACTGCTGATTGGTACCTTTACACGTTCTTGCCGTAATTTATAGACACCTAACGTTTGCTGTAATTATTGTCATACGTTTCTGTTCGGCAGATGTATTAAGTACATGTCAAAATGACTGATTTCTTACCTCCAGCATAAGTGCCGACGATAGTAATCGCAATTGCAAACGCAAGTAGCATTATTGTCTTAGTCGCGAGTTTCATGATGGTAACCGTCCATGATGCTCATTGCTTTCCCATAGCATTTATACGTTTATCCGTGCTATTAAACTTGTTTGCGAAAAGTGAAAACTGGTACTCATGTCGCGCGATATATCACTTAAAAAGGTTTTTATCACTTCTTGAGGTCGGCATAGCCCATGACTTTCTTGTTCTTACTAGTATAAACCATGATAATTTATTTGCAACCAAACGGTGAACGGTACAGCAGAACCTGAAACTATAATGAATAGGATAATAAAGTAGTTTTATTAACTGGACAATAGATGTTTGTTTGAGAAATGAAAACACGTGATAGCATGAAGAAAATACCTGCTTTCAAGAGTTGTGCTAAGACGGTTTATCCTGAGGGTGCGATGTGCTTTTTAGCCTGATTAACGATTTCGTTAGTGAAACGCGTAGGTGTTTTACTCTGGGCATTGCCGTGTAGATTGTAATTGCAATCGCTTCCCAGCATATTGCTTAGGGGTTATCTTGCTGCGACGAAGCTGTAGCAGGATAAGGTTTAGACCGTATTTTATGAATGTACATTTCCAATTCTTGTGGGCAAATTTTTCTTATTCGTTGCTTCTATGCTTTTCCTATCTCTTTGCGCAGGAAGACGTGTGTTCGTTTTATTCTCAGTCTGTGCGTCGTCAAATATTGGCTGTTATGCATTGCCCTTAAACAGTTGGCCTTGGTTACGGAGCTCATGTACTTGCCTTCGTGTCCGCTAATTTTTTTGAAGCTTTGACTACCCATGAAATATCCACAGAAAAGCCTATATTATTCATGGTGTGGTTGCGGAACGGCTCAAACGCAACTTGCGTATTATGAAGCATTTAAAATAAAAATCCTTCTTAGGCAGTGTGTAGTTCGGCGGAGCATGAAGACTCGTATAACAACAGTTTATTGTGAAGTAGTGCGGTGATATGACAATAGATCAGACGCACAACAGTCGATGTGTTCTGAGTCGATCGTCTAAAATTCGTCCAAACTTTTGAGCGTTTCACCGCGTTAAACTGAATCCGTGTTATACAAGCTACCCTATAAAAAAGGCTAAATGGCTTATATTTTAGCCCTGTATTTCGTCCTGCCCCCTTGAATTCTTTCCGGTACGGTTATCATACCTAGTTATCCTTCGAAGCTTAGTACTACAGAATCTAGCTGCAAAATAAAGACGTCAATGAGACTGCACTTGTCTTATAGGGCGAGCCATCAGAGTCCAGGCCGTTAGATACAAGAAAGGATGAAAGTAAAATTCTCTTTCTCTGAACTAGTGGGAATCACCTTGCGTTAATGAGCTAAGCGATGTACTGGTGCGCGGAGTAGGTACAGAGCAGTGAAAATGCAAAATACACTGGTGCACTTAAGCAGACATAGTAAACATCACGTAGAACACGTGCGCACGGAACAAAACGTCTACGGCAGAAACGTATGAGACATCATGAATCAATTTAGCCATTTCTGTAGGTGGGCGCAGATCCCCTGGAGAAAGGCCAGTCCTAGGGTTTCTTGAACTTGTTGCTAGCAAAATGTCTCGCCTTAAAATGTTAGTCTTCGCAGCTGCCGGAGCTTTATTTAAAAACATTTTTATAGGGAGTTGTCTCTCCCTTTTCTTCGCTTCATTGAATAAATCTTGTAGCGCCTTCAACGAAACTGTTATTCCTCGTATAACCGTGATGCCACATGCCATCGATCAGTCGTATTCAACGATCATATTCTTCAGGACCTGCGCTTGCCGAAAAATACTGGGCAGCTCTTGCAGCGTCCAATACGCGGGCATTTGTGCTCCTGTATCTTCCACAACGTCGTCGTCGTCGCTGTCCGTAGGTGATCGCTTCAGTTCCTCGAGTTCCTCTTTGGCGAACGGTTTTCCACAGTATTCTATGTGCTCCTTGATATCGTCTTCTATCATGTCGGAGAAACCCTCACCTCCCAGCTCCTTGGCAATATTCACTATTTTTATTACCTCCTCATTGATGGCACCAAGTCCTCGCATTCACTGACTGCGTCTCCCCACAAACGCTTCCAGCAACCACTGAGTGTTCTAAGCTTTATTTTGCATACTGCCTCAGCGAAGAATGCAATAGCGTCTGCAATTGAGAAACGCTTCCACAGGTCGGTAAGATCGCAGTCGGGATTCGCGTAAATGGTATCACGAAGCTTCCCAAATTCGAGATGAGTATAAGTAGCCTTAATGCATGTTATAGCGACCTGATCCAACCGCTGTAGTAGTGATGTCGAGCTAGCGGGCAAGAATTTCACCTCGACGTTCTCATTAGCGAAGCAAAGAGATAGCGGGTGACCAGGAGCATTATCAATTACGAGGAGGACGTTCAAAGCCATTCCCTTGCTTTCCAGATATTTTTTCGCTTCAGGAAGGAAGCATTGGTTAAACCATCCCGTAAAAAGGATAACCGTCATCCGTGCCTTCTTGTTGTGCTCCCAGAATACCAGTATGCAATCGTTGTTCTTGTTTCTGAGCGACTGAGGGTTACGAGTCCCGCAGGCTATGCCTGGCTTAACCACATGCCCTGCAGCGTTGCCACAGAGCGCAAGAGCGAGCCGATGTTTCAGTGGCCTGAGTCCCGGGGCTTGCTTTGCGTTTTTGTGGATGTAAGTCCACACTGGCATCTGCCTCCAAAATAATGCTGTCTCGTCACAATTGAAGTTTTGTTCTGGGAGATAGCCCCTTTGGGTCAGGAACGTAGAGGTAGCCACGAAATCAGCTAATGTCGTTTTCCCAGTGAGCTTTAAATTCTTGAGGTTCTAGCGCTTCACGTATTTTGCTAGCCATCCTTTCAGTAACCTTTTTCTCTCATTCTTTGCAACGGCGCCAGAGAAGTGCTCATATAAGCTCAGCACTTTCTCCCGAATAGCTTTCCCCTTTCCACGGGGACATGCTTCCGCGACATGTCCTCTATTCAAACGCTTTGCGTTTTCTCAGCCTTCACGAGGGCTTTGCTGGGAACTACAGCAGTTCTTTTCGCCAATGAAGGGTCAGGATGCACGCTTCCTCGAATCTTATCTTCCTGCTGTTTTATCGCAGGAATGCTCGATCCTTTCTTCCCGATCTTGCGGCCCACTTCGGCACATGACAATCCGCTTTCCAAAAGATCAAGGACTTTTACTTTCTTATGAAGGGTAAGGACGCAATATTGTCTCTTAGCCCTAGAGGAACCTCTCTGTTCACTTACTTGCCTTCTGACAGCCATCCTCCTATGCCACACCAGTTAAACGACGAGAAAGTTCAGACTTACAACACTGCAGGGAAACTGGTGTTTGCGCGCGAAGCAATAGCAAGCAATCAGAAAAATGACAAGGCCTCAGCTGCAGTATGCACTGCACATGAAGTACTACGGTCCTGTACCAAGAAACTAAGTTCTTAAAACCGTCCTCTGCGAAGATAAGTTTTGTAATGACAATCTATGCACCTGTTTTGAAGAGTTACGCCATGTGACTAATTTGTTCTCTTTAATGTTGCGCCGTATTGCTTTAAGAATGCATAGCCTAAGTAGTAACGTATGCTTTGCTTTCCTGTTTGAGCAGCTTCCGTCTCAAATCGGTTCCATAAAGGGAGGTTTTATGGCGTACCTGTTTTATAGTTACCCTTTCCGCGTATACCATTCGCGACTACGCCGCAAAATACGAGAAACGATTTACAAATCAGTAAGGGAAATTTTGCTGTTCCGCTGTTTCTCAGAGAAGCGTATAACGCTTTGTACAGTGAAGGTACATGATATCAGTTTCCTTGCTTTCAGCTTCTTTACAAGAGTCGTTACTTGCTTGTTATGCAGATACAAGCTGAAGGTTTTCTTCAGCTCTTTTAAGATAAATTGGTGAATAGACAGTTCTTGAATGATTAAGCTGTTGACTTTGCAGAAAACGATGCGTTATTGCCACCGTTGCTGCATACAAGAGATAAAGCAAGCCTTTTGTATTTGATGTCATGCTACTTGCAGAAACCGTCACGTAATCAAATTGTTGTGATAACCATTATTAGAACGAAAATGAAATGCACAGTTGTTAACCACGGAAGTGGCTACCAGGTGGCGGTGGGCGTGGTACAAACGGACGGGGCGGTGGCGGCCTTGGACGTCCAACCCAATGATGAGGAGGAGGTGGTGCATGCCTCTTCTCGAGAATTCGTTCTTGATCAGTCCTCGCGTTTTGAAGCACTTCGTCGTGACCTTGTAAAATAAGTTGAGCTCAACAAATTTCAGAATTTCGTAACATAGATTTCTTATGCCCTAAAACAGTGTTTCTCAAGGTCAGGCTCGCCAGGGCCCCAGTGAACGTTTCAGAATTTTTGGACCCCCCATGGAATTGAAAGGCCGCTTCTAGGGGACATGCCCCACCGTGACAATCACTGCCCTAGACGATATTCCTCTAAGCAGTCCTTAGCAGTGCGAACTGTCACGAGTTCATGCCATCTTTTAGGATAAATTCTTGACGCTTTCGCCAGATCGTTCCCTTGCGGCAGATGAAGTAGGCCATGCCAATTTCAATTGTTTCTTCATGCCCAGTTTGTCCCGTTGGAAATACAGAAAGATTGTACTAAAGGTCGGTAGCCTTCGGGCCACTCGTGACCCGTCGTCAGCGGTATCAAAATTTTGGTACCGTTGAGTACAGGTCTCACGCAGCCAGAAACTTACGGACCCCCAGTAAAACATTTTGTATTTTCAACAGCCAAACTCCGTAAGAAGAAACAAATGAAAAATAAAACCTTATGGTCCCGCACTAAAAAGCTACATTTTCAAAGGCCATGCCTATACGTTAAAGCTATAATTCTCAAGGGCAGTGAAGGTTTATGAGACATATCGCTCTCCACGAGCTTCAGTTCAGAGAACTTCTAGGTCGGTGAGTCTGACTAGAAAGGACCAATCGTGGATACAGATGCTTAGCTAAGTAAACAGACAGCCAGAAAATTGGCGGCAAAACTTGGAGAGGCAGAAGTCAAGTACTCGACGGGTCCCCAGGTTCAACATTTTTCCTCAATTTTTTCAGTGGTCGCGAAGAGTATTCAGTTCAGAAAAGGACAATGTGCTTCAGCTCCCCGTGATAAAATATTTGATTTCTTACCTCTACCCTGCGTGCCTGCAGTGGCAATCACAATTCCAAGCGTGAATAACAGAGTGATGTTGATCAAGAGTTTCATGTTGCTAACGATGAGTGCTGCTCAGTAGTTTGCAATTGCTGTTTATATACCTACCAGCGCCATTAAACTTTCAAGGTTAAACCGGAATCTAGTGCCTGTGCCACGGGATAAGTCATTTATTAATGGAAAAATTTTCACGCACAATAAAGGTTCTTGCCGGTGTAAAGAAAGGCGACCTACTTGAAACCGACCAGTAAACATGAAGGCATAACCAGAAAGCGTGGTGAATAGACCGGTAAAATGGTTTCGATAACCTCGCAACAAAAACTATGATGACAAATGTGACGTACCACATGGCAAGAAGACAACTGTTTCCCTTTGTTGGTTGCCCAGAAGACAAGCTGGGATCGCTTTTTCAAACCAGTTAAGAAAGTCTGGCACTGAAATACTATTGACAGTGAACTACAGACTTCATAGGCAACATTACGCTTAGGCGTAGTCCTGTTGGGATTAAATTGCGCGAAATCAAATTAGAAAGCGAGTTTTCTGCAAAAGCAGTTTTTCAACGGCAAAGAAATCTTTATCTCCATAGTTGTTTTCGCTTGATTCGTGTCCCCACAACAAAAACAAATGATAAGTGATCAAAAGCGTGCATGAAAACGACATAAAGCAATAGTTTCACAGTTTGAAGGTTAAAACTGCTAACATTAGTAAGTAGGTAGTTGAAGGTTGGCTTACTGGACTTTGTTTTCTTCTGTTTTAGCTTCCTTCGCTGTTTAGTCCGTTTTATTCCTTTCTAGATTTCAATAAGGAAATAAGAATCCTATTTTGAGGTGTACGCGAGCAGAGATATTTTGCAGGAGGCCATTGCTACAAAAATTGAAGTGGTATGTAGCGAACAACAATGTGGAATGTCGTGACGACGACTGTTCGCTAGCGCCTACTCCTCTCCCGATCTATGTTTATAAAATGAGCGTACGGCACAGCATATAATCCCTACTCTTCCATCCGTTGGTAGGGCATTTGCTTCGGTTATTTCAGAAACCAGCAACGGGCAAGGCAGAAAGCCGTAAGGAAGAAACTTTATCATGAAAACCTATAGACCCACTATGAACCATCCGGTGTTCAGCAGCATATAGTCCCTACGACGGCTATAAGTGGAACTGTATCAGAAACACTGAGCTTCTCTTCGAAGACGGTAATGGCTTTCCCAACACAGGATTCTGAATTCTGTAATGTCCGATTCATGACGTTGGTTGGATCACGTAAACGCAAAAGAGCTCAGATTCCTGGTGGCACAGGTCAGCCTGTCCCAAATATTATTCAATGAGTTAACATATTTCATTATGGAAGAGTTGAACGGTGCTAGACATCGCTGTCATCCGCATATAGTTGTTGCAGCAACTGCCTTGGATCCCAACGGGTGACGGTCGTTGCAAATCTCAGGTTTTGCTGAACATGCTTCCCAGAGTTCAGGGAACCTAAGATTTCTGGTCCTCTTTTCGGAAGGGCACTTTCGTTTTCAGAAGTAAAAGGGGAGGATTTTATAGCTACCTCATAAAATAATGAATTTTTCTGTTTAATGTCACGCTGCTGTCATACACTGCGCTTCCGCGCTGTTTCAAAATATTCCTCGCGATTCATACCTTGCCGATATCGACGGGCAAGTTACACCGTCAAAGTTGAGCCGCAAGAACAGCTCATAACGATTATATCCTTAACTTCTACTTAGGAAGTTTCCTTATATCTGACGTCATTCAAGTTTTATAAGAACCATCACAACGACATTAAGCTTGGCTATATATATTGGCTATACATTAATCGTTTTTTCCACATCTCCCCAGCCTCACAGGACTCATGAATGTACTAGAGCATGTACATTATTGATAATGAAGTACGCAACAGAGGAAGGTTAGCTTCGAATAGTCTGAGAACAAACGGACCTTAAGGTATTTTTTACGTGTGACACATTCACTGTCCGCTCTATTTTATCCTTCTTATTTTCCTGCTTTACCACTTTGTCGCTCATTATAGGAGAAATGACAAATACAAAGCAACGAAAGGATAGACTTTCCTTCCTTGTTGCCAAGCGAGGTACTTTTGTAAAGTGACCTCAGGGATGGACCCCATACGCAGTTATCGAAAGAGATCTTCTTCCTCGAATTATTTGCATAACACGAAGTTTTGTAGCATACTTTTCGGATAACTTCTCCAACAAAGGTCAAAGCACTGTGAGGAACCGGTTAAGAAAGAGGATCGAGAAACTTTCTTTTGCTACGCTTGTCGGTAGCATTATAAATTTCCAAACAAATTAAAATAGGCTAAGCCAACTTGTTTTTTGTCATTTTTGCAATCCACTTGCCAGTTCGACGCAATTTATTGCACAAAGATGAAATAAACATGTTGTCGTGCAAACAGGGGCCGCCAAGTCCCCCGCAGTCGCTGAGGAAAACAGCGAAGGGAGACCGCCCCGGGTGACACCTTATAACCGAAATGCTTGACCCGCTACTGGACGTCAACTGACCCAACCATGACCAGAGGACTATATTAAGACGGGACGAAAGACTGAGGGGGCTGATTCATTTCCGTTGCCGCTCGCGAACGGTCGCCAACGTTCCGCTTGAATAAAACCAGTTTTTACTTCTCTTGTTCTGTCAGTTCAACGTGCGCTACAGAAGACTTCCTGGTTACTTGGAAATTCCAATTGTTGCCACATGCTACGGTTCTTTCCGCCGTAACAACTCGCTAGCGACGCTGAGAAGAGTAACGCTAAAGCTACTGTGCAGAAAGATGTCGAAGAAGCAGTTCGGTGAAATTCAATAAAAATACGCAGTTTCAGGGACAACAAGTGCCAGTGCCATCTATGTAGACAGGAGTAACAGTATTTTTAATATAATAATGTTACCCAGACGTGCTTTAGTATACTCCAGCAAACCGTTTCTTCTTTAAGACAAACAGGGAATTCAAAAGGATCTTTAAAAGGCGCTGTGCATTTTCAATGTAGAAGATGGCAGATGCGATGCTCCTTCCTTAGTTTATTATGCAGAATATTCTTTTCTGCAGGGACGAGTAGTTACTGCCAGTTGTACTCGCAGAGCAAGTATTAATGGCTTACGACGGACCGGACAAAGGTCCAGTGAACGTTTCCCCACTTAAAGAAAGATTTAGTGCTACGAATAACAAAGAACCCATAATTTGTTAATGTAAACTTAGCTATTGCTTTGCCCAACAGATTTCATTTAGCAAAACTACCACTATGATTATTTATTAATCAAATTAAGTTTTCGTACCGCCGTTGGCACAATGAAAATAAACGATGCGCTGCTAATACACACGTAGCAAATGTACAGGCGATGCATGTAAGAACTGGGTAAAATTCACAGAAGACAAGAAATTGTTCACTAGTGCTTAGTAAATAGTGCTTAACGAAGAGCCTGAAAACTGCGAAATACCCGTAGTTCGAATTTTAATTGGATTGGACCAGAAAGATCATACCCACTGCATTTGCCATCGGCCTAAGGCATTACAAAAGCGCTGTTGCTTATCAATAGCCACGACGAATAGCTGAATGGCTGAATCATCAGTACAACGCAACTTTATCCATAATATCAGTTGATGCTTGGAGAAAATCGTTCTTCAAGCCGCTAAAGTATATCGCTTTAATGATATTGACGCACAACATCAGCTCGAAATAATTTTTCTCACCAACCCGCCACCAAAGAATAAGCTTAGCAGGAGCGTATTACTTCCTTACGGTCGCGTAACGAAAAGCCAGGGAGAAAACAGATGAAGAGAATGTTAAGGGGCAATCAGGGAACAGCTTTTGTACTAACGGCCTACTACATGCGGATGTGGTGCAACTACAGGACGAGGTGCAAGTGGAACCGGATGGTGAACCGCAGCATGTACACCAACGGGTGGATGAACAGCAACATGGCCGGGAACATGCACATGACGCGTTCTTCTCATGTGCCCTGTGTTGATCATTGAAGGGTCAGCATTTTCTAAATGACATTCTTTCATTAATTAATTTACCTGACATTGAGTTCCTATGAAGTATTGAAACAGTGAGCTAAGTAACACTCAACTATAAATTTCGCTAGTATGCTGGACGATTGTATGAATTAAGAACAGAACAATTCTGTCTTAGCAGTTATCTGCTAACAATGATCTCTACTAGCGCTTAGCCTATTCAGAGTTAAAAATAAAATTAAAAAGTTGCCAAGTGCTTTTTTAACCTGCATATGACGGCTGTGGGATAACGCTTAGGAGCAGAAGTGCCATCAGTGGGATGAAGAACATTATGTGTCTCATCTTGTTTCTTCTTGCTGTGAATGTAACATTTCGCAAACTTTGAGCACTATATATGGAATTCGACCTTCCCAACCGGATAATTGCGGAACTTGTGTACGTGACCTTAAGCGACTAACCTACGGGATGTTTCTCTTAAAAAAGACTATTTCTGTGTGCTCAAGAGAAGTGAACAGAGCAATTGCAGCCGTCGAAACGGTCAAAGTTGGCTGAATAGGCAATAAAACTTTCACAATCCTCCTTTCTTGGTACCATACAAACAAACTGAGCATGACGCTGGTTCATCGTTTATCATTCCATTGAAGTGGGAAATGGATACATTAATCCATTGCGCAGCAGTCTGATTTGTCAATTTTGACATGACATTGCCTACGTTTTGCTTCGCCTACGAGCTGGTGCAGACTTTTTGAAACTGCAGTGGGGCATAAATTTTTCCGGAAGGTTCGAGAAGCATAGGTAACTCCAGATTATCTTAACGTTTCTTTCTTTTTGTTTACTACAATAGAATTTGTTTGCTTCTCTTGGGTCTAAATTTCATACACGTCATCCTAGTAAATTCTTCTCATAATTTGACTTAGAAGTTTCAGTTATAGCATCATTTGGTTTTTCTAGGAGGGATAACTTCTTAAGAACCGAAAATATGTTAACCAAGAAGATGGAAGTGAAGATACATGAGTCCATCTTGCCGGTATGAGTGGGTTTTCAGTCGCTGCAAGTGAATAAGATAAATTCTAATATAGTACTCGCTCCGTAGCCATTTAATTGCGCATAGGTATACCTATTTGAATTTGTAGCAACTTGTAAAAGGTTCCTGTCTCATATAAGCATACCCAGGCGCACGCTAGAAGTGCTTTCACAGAGCCTGCGCCGATCCATCTTTGTAGCGGAACAAAAAGATAACTTGTCCGTTTTATGTTGCGTATGCAACATCCTTATATATTCTTGGTTTAGCCGCCGATAACGTACGCGCACACTCCGCGTTGCATCTTTCATTTTTTTTGACAAGAAGAATGTGCACCACGTAAGCTTAACCAAAAATGGAGAACACTGATGCATACAGTAGCTATGGAAGTTGGCAGGATCAGTTGTCAACAATTTTCTGCATTTTTATTTACCTATATTTAATGTACGGTAATAGTAATGAATCTTCTACCTTTCCATAAGCAATATGTTGATGCCTACTGGCTGCCTAGTGCGGAAAGCTACTGCCAGGGCAAGCTAACGCTCCTGTAAAGAACGCCTGCTCACAGTGATCTTTTGTTTCGGCTTGCCTTATGGCGCGTGTCTGGTTTCACTGACCATCGTCTTGCGCGGTAAGTTTTTTCTGCTTGACAACACAATTATGACCCTTCTACCCAAACCAAGACTGGGAAACATAGTTGCCTGCGCAGTCAAGTATTCCTTTTCCGACGTCACACAATGGAAACCAAAACTGACACAACTTCATGTTTCCCTAGTCTGCCTTACTTTTACGTAGCTGGTATTTCGTGGTTCTAGTTTAACGAGAAGCCGAGGGGGTCGAAACGTCATAATGTAGCAGCGCTGTGCATACTATAACAGAAAAGTGTATGCGCTAGATTGCTAGTCGAGATGAAAGACGCTAGCTTCATTGATTGCGGCGGTAAACTTCGCAGAATCGTTGACTAGTTGCGAGGATTTTACCTTGCCATTTACATTTCATTAAAAAGCAGTTGCGGTCGAACGCATGGCATCTCTTAACGGACTCATAAGTTTTCATGGTGGATTTTCGTTATGATAGTGCCCATCCTTAAAAGAACTCATTTACTTTCACCGGAATACTCAGGCCTGCTCCTGACCCGTCTTCGGTGGTAAGGAGGATAGAAATAACTAGGGAAAAACAGTCTTCTTTGTCTTTTCGTGTCGCGGTGGCGGTGACAAGTTTATAGGCTTTTATGGTCTGTTCACGCTTGTAAATTATTAATGATTTACAGAAAACGCATGAATGTACGCTAAATATCCGTGTAATTGAGGAAACATTCTTTGGTGCCAATAACTAACTGCCAGTTGTTTATGAATAAGAGTTGTTTACCGTTTTCCTCGATGTATTTGATTTGCTAAAGTTGGCACTGCACTTAATCGTTAATCAAGTTGAATTATTCAACCGCCAATATCGCAGTGAGTGTAAGTTTCTTAAAAGTACACGCATAGGAAATATGAACACGATGCATAGCACAATAGGGCTTCATGTTTTTCCTGTTCTCTATGTTCCTGGTAAGGTGCTTACAAAGCAGAAAGGCCCTCATAGATGCTTGAGATAGGGCGTTTGTTGAGATACCTGTATCATGTGAATTATTAATACATGAGATTTTTGATGCCACCAGAAGACAGCAACGCATTACATTCCCTGTCCATTTGCGTTTCCAGTTTAATGAACTTGAGAAACGACGCTTCAGTGTCCTTACGCAGAACCAACGGCGCATGCTTTAGTTTTATGTACCATTCGACTTTGACAATTTCAAGTGCGCGTTGAGGAGAGTCGATTTCAGCAGCGACAAAACTTCATATTTTAATTCCGCAAATGCGCAACACCAGTTCTAGGCGATTTTTTGACAGTAGGCCACCACCATCGCATAACTTTATTGTACGCAAGTCACTTCACCGAAATTCACTTTAAATTTGTTCATCCATTTTCGTGGCTAAACGCCACAGTGAAGATAGAAACGATGCAGATAATGCTAAGCGGCAAAGAGGGAGTACATTCAGTGCTAACGCCTGACTCTCTGGAGAGCTGGGCGCACCTTAACTGGATGACCGCGTCGATAAACAGCCGGGCGAAGAACAAAACGATCGCGTGAAGGAATATAGACTCTGCGAAAACGTCGGTGGGGTTGAGTATCAGCATGATGCGGTTCCCGCTTTCTTATTATGTGCGGGTCGTCAGCCATTGATGGTTCCGGATCTCCTGAATCAGATTTTCACAAGTTTTAATTTACTAATTTGCTTATTCACGAGCTGCTTCGAACAAAAGAAGCCGTAGCGTTAGATAAACTGCAGCTGTCTACTTCACTCTTACGCTGACTTGTAGCGCAGATTAAGAATATGCCGACTGCGTATCAGCACGTAATTGTTACGGAATTCGATTCGTGAAATTTATTTTGCAAAGCTTTTGGGAAGTGTCTGTTCTTCCAATTTCACAGGTCGAGCTTGCGTAATACCAGTACGCATTTTCACTCGTTTGTTAGAAAGAGCTTCATTCTCATTGCAATCCGCTGCTACTTATTGAGTATTTAATGTGCATCCTGAGATCAGCGAATCATCAGTGAGGAAAGATACAACGCAACTGGCTTGTTACCGTTTAGCAATATGAAATTGCTCTAAGGTATACATGTCAAACTGGCTTTCTGAGGGCTGCAAGCGACCCTTTGTAAGTACATCTAAGGCCCGCAAAAGGATGCTATACAAAATGACTGAACATTCTTAAATAGAAGTTCATTTCGAACAGTTGTAATTTTTGCAGAATGTATTTGTTGTTGCGACATACAAGTCTATATTGCCGTTTAAAATTTCCTTCCTTTGTTACGTAACTTTGTTAGTTTGCATTCATGAACATGAACAAACGATATGCGTGCACATTCTGTATCTGTATTTATGAAATTAGAATGTTCTGCAGTAATTTCTATTAAAGGACTTGAATGAGTCACCTGTGGGGCCCTCATCACAACATACATGTGGCCATGCGGTTCACAGGGATCCCTCAGCTTGACATGCCTTCTCTAAGCTGTATGCTACACCTGCTTGACCATGGGGGAGAGCAATACTTGTCAGAATAAACAAATAAAACTGACAATAACTAAATAAATAAGCTGATTAGCTTAGTGATTAATTCGATTCGCACATGCAGAAAGGGCAAGAGCCGCCTGGGCTTCTTACGCAAGCAGCAAATTCCTTTACATTAAAGTGCGTGGGTGGGCAAGAGAGAAACCGCGGATACGGAGGTCTTACTGTACATACGTTTCAAGCACAACTTCCACAGTTCC
Source organism: Trichuris trichiura (assembly GCA_037903355.1). Taxonomy (NCBI): domain Eukaryota; kingdom Metazoa; phylum Nematoda; class Enoplea; order Trichinellida; family Trichuridae; genus Trichuris; species Trichuris trichiura. The sequence goes on along the minus strand of JBAJFE010000039.1, from coordinate 431,016 downwards.
TAATGAGCAAAACCCTTCAGCGGTTTCAAATAATTGAAAAGCTTTTTCGAGTGGAGAGGACTGAAATTTGCGCCAACCTCATCTCACTGATCAATTTGTTCCTCTGCCTTCTGCAGTTGATAAGCTGACGAGTGATTCACGGTGAGCTAACCGTAAGGAATTACTAAACCAAGAGAGCTGCAGAGTAGCTCGTGAGCTAAACAGCATTAGACAATGCTTCCCGCGGACACTGCACGGATGCTGTATAGCGAAAAGCGGGTCTACTCAGCCAATTCCTGCCCTACTTGGTCTTACCTGCAGGCAAAACTACTTGGGCAGAAAGACTGGTCACCGAATTGTTGTGAGGATCAGCACTAAGTTAATATGGTTTTGTGAACAGAATGGCAGCGTTTATAGCTGCTCCTTAACAGAGGTAGGCACCAATTCTTTTGCAATTTCTTAAGCGTATGCGTGTAAGTGCACACCGCGCGTGTGAACTAGGTCTTGTTGCCTTTAAGTTTCATTGTCGGTTAGCACGTGAAGTGGAAAATGTTGATTGTTGGAAGCTAAACTCATTTCCATATGAGAATAATCGCATGCAGTAACATTAAGATTTTAGTACCGGTGAGGAGGGATCACGCACGGCCGGAAAGCTATGGACCTCCATTAAAAGCGTTTTGTATTCCCAACGGGACAGACTCCGTACGAGGAAACAATGGAAAAATGAAAAGCAATGGTTTCGTACTAAAGAGCTATATTTTGAAAGGCCATGGCTTTAACTTAACACTATGAATGTCAAGTGGGATGGAAGCTTATGAAGCCTATCACCCTCCGCGGCTTTCAAACCAAGAGAACTATTAAGCGTCTAGTTCGCTGAGTCTGAGAAGAAGGGACCAATTGAGAATACAGATGCCTAGCTGAGTGAACAGACAGCCAAAAAATTGGCGGCAAAGCGTGGAACAGGAGAAGTCACGCACTTGACCTCTTCCCACTCTCCACATTTTCGCTCCATTTTTTCAATGATCGCGGATAGTATTTAGTTCAGAAAAGGACAATGAGCTTCAGCTCACTGTAGTAACTTAGTTGATTTCTTACCTCTGCCCTGAGTGCCTGCTGTGGCAATTGCAACTGCAAGCGTGAATAACAGTATGATGTTGACTGAAAGCTTCATGTTGCTAGCGATGAATGCTGCTGAGTAGTTTGCGAGTTCGCTTTATATACCGAACAGCGCCACTAAGCTTTCGAAATGAAATCGCAAACTAGTACCTGTCACATGGTCAAGTCATTTATTAATGGGAAGTTTTTTACGCGTAATTAAGGTATCATAACCTTAAAGTTCTTGCTGGCGTAAAGAAAGGCTATTTACTTGAAACCGAACAGTAAACATGAAGGCATAACCGGAAAGCGTGGTGAATAGACCGGTAAGGTGATTTCGATAACCTGGCAACAAAAACTCTGATGACAAATGTGATGTACCACATGGCAAGAAGACGTCTGTTTCTCTTTGTTGCCCAGAAGATATGGTGGGATGGTTTTTAAAACTGATTGAGAAAGTTTACAGACTGTTAGAGCAAATGTAACGCTTAGGCGTAGTGCTGTTGTGATGAAGTTGCGCGGAATCAAATTTGGAAACGTGTTATCTGAAAAAGCACTTTTTTAAACGGTAGAGAAGTCTTTATCTCTTGAGTAGTTTTCAATTTGATTCATGTCCTCGTAAGACTGATAAGACTCAGAAAAACAACTGATAAGTGATCAGAAACAAACATGAAGACGACATAAGGAAAGGTGTTTACAGTCTGATGGTTAAAACTGCTAACATTCCTAAGTGGGTAGTCGAGGTTGGCTTACCGTACCTTGTTTCTTTCTGTTTCAGTTTTTTTCCTTGTTTTAAGAGTTTCATTCTTTTGAATATTTCACAATGGAAGTAAGAACCCCGTTACGACGAGTACAACAACGGCGGCACTTTGTAGAAGGCCATTGCTCCGAAATTTGAAGGTGCTATGTAGTGAACAACAATGAGGGATGTCGCGACGACGACTGTTCGCTAACTCCTACTCTGTTCGCGATTTACGTACATAAAACGAGCTTACGCCACAGCATATAATCCCTATGACGACTTTAAGTGGAACTGTACCGAATCCTCAGACTTTTTTCGAAGACAATAACGGGTTTCCAAATGCAGGTTTCGGAATTGCAGGCCGTCTCAGCTACCGCGGAGTTCTGTAACGTTCGATTCATGACGTTGGTTGGATCACGTAAATGCAGAAGAGCTCAGATTGCTGGTGGCACAAGTCACCCACTGCTTAATATCTTTCTATGAATTAACACATTTTATTATGGAACAATTGAACGGTGCCAACATCAGACATCGCTGTCATCCGGTTGTACTTGCTGCAGCAACTGTGTTGGATCTCTGAGAGTGACAGTTGTTACAAATCCCAGGTTTTTCTGAACGTGCTTCCCAGAGTTCAGGAGGCTAGACTTCCTGGTCCTCATTTCGGAAGGGGACCTTCGCTTATAAAAGTAAAGGGAACACATTTTGTAGTTACCTCACAGGAATAAATGCATTTTTCTGTTTAATGTCACGCTGCTGTCATATACTGCGATTCCCCGCTGTCTCGGAATATTCTTTCATGGCGGTTCGTACTTGGCAGTGATGAATTAAACCGTCAATGCTGGGTTGCGAGAACAGCTCATAGCAATTCTGTCCTTAGGTTGTGCTACTCAAGTCTCCATATATCTGAAGTCATTCAAATTTTATAAGAACCCTTAGAACAAGATTAAGGTTAGTAACGTGTATTGGCTGTCCATAAATCGTTTTTTCCGCATCTCTTCAGCCTCACAAGACTCATGTGGATGTACTTAAGTATGTACATTATCGATTATGAAGTAGACAATGGAGGAAAGGTTATCTTCTAATACTCTGGGAGCGATTGAAGTTGAAGTTATTTTTCACGTGTGGCGCATCCACCATCCCCCTTATTTTATCAGTGTCATTTTCTTGTTTTACGTTTTTGTCGTTCGTTATAAGACAAATCAAACCTGCAAAGCTACGGAGAGAAAGTTTCTTTATTTGTTGTCAAGTGAGGTATATTTGTGATCTCAGGGATGGACGGCCGACGGAGGCATCGAGAAGGGATTTTTCATCCTCGGATCGTTTGCCTTACGTCAGATTTTGTGACATACTTTCTGATTTCTTATTGAAGGAAGGTGCAGACACCGTGAGGAACTGGTTATAAAGGAGGATCGAAAACTTTTCTTTTATTACGCTTGTCGGTAGCGTATAAAGTCCCAAAGAAGTTATAATAGGTAAAGCCGATTTGTTTCCTGTTTTCTACGCAATGCTCATATCAATTCGACGAAATTTGTTGCGCGGAGATGGGGTAAACATGTTTTCGTGCGACCAGGGATCCGCAAACCGCCCCGCAATGGCCGACGAAAACAGCGAATGGAGATTGTTCCCAGGTCACACCTTACAGCCATGATGCCTGAACCACTACTGGATGTTACTTGGCCTGACCAGGACGCTAGGACTATATAAAAATGTGACTAAGAACTGAGGCGCGAACGGTCGCCAACGTTCCAGTTGAACATGACGAGTGTTTATTTCTCTTGTTCTGTCGGTTCAAGCGGCGCTGCAGTAGATATGCTGATCACTTGGAAATTCTAATTGTTGCCCCATGCTAAGGTACTTTGCACCGTAACAACTCGCCAGCGGCCTTTACAAGTCTAATCCTGACGCTGCTGTACAGAAAAATATCGAAAAGTGGTTCAGGGACATTCAGTAAAAACACGGAGCTTCAGGGGCAACAAGTGCCACTGTCATTTGCGTGGATGGGAGTGCAGTCTTTCTGATATGAAATCCGCTTATAATGCGCTTACTTGAGTAATATTACCCAGATGTACTTTAGTATATTTCAACAAACCATTCGCCCTATAAAAAGAATATGGAATTCCAGAGGGTCATTAATAATCGCTACAGGTTTTCAATGTATCAGATTGCAGATGCTATGCTCCTTCCTTATTTGATTACGCAGAGTACGCTTTTCTGCAGTGACGAGTTACTATTATCAATTGTACTCGCAGGACAAGTGTTAATGGCTTTTGGCGGATCATACAAAAGTCCAGTGAACGTTTCTGTACTTGAAAAAGCATTTAGTGTTACGAATAGCAAAGAACACATAATTTATTAATGTAAACTTGTTTCTGGTTTGCGCAAGGAATTTCATTTATCAAAACTAGCATTAGTAGGATTTGTTAATTAAATTCAATTGTCGTACTGCCACTGGCACAGTGAAAACAAATAATGCGCTCCAAACACACGTAGAGAATGGACAGATGATGCGTGTAAAAACTGGGTAAAATTCATGGAAGAAAGGAAATTGTTCAAGAGTGTTTAGCGAAGAAAGCTAGCTTCACGAAAAGCCTGTAAAATGCAAAATAATTTTAGTTTGAATTCTAAATAGATTGGATGGGAAAGATCAGACGCAACGCACTCATCGTCCGCCTAAACTATGCGTTGACGGAAGTTATAAAAACACTCTTAGGCATCAATGGCTGAATGCTTGAATTATTTGTGTAACGCAACTTTATCCATACTATCGGTCAGTGCTTGAAGAAATCGTTCTTCACACCGCTAAAGTATGTCGCTTTAATGGTATTGATGCACAACATCAGATGTAAATCCTTTTTCTCACCAATGCGCCACCAAAGAATAAGCTTAGCATGAGTATACTAATTCATTACGGTCTCGTAACGAAAAGGCAGGGAGAGAACAGATGAAGATAATGTTAGGGGGCAATCACGGAACAGGTTTTCTACTAACGGGTTACTAAATGCACAAGTGGTTAAACCACAGTACGACCAAAAAGTGGAACGGGATGGTGAACCGCAGTGCGCACAACACCCGGTGCAACCAGAACTCCAGGAACGGGTGGTTCAAAGACAACATGGGGAACCACACGACGCGTTCTTTTCATGTGCGCTGTGTTGATCATTGAAGGATCAGCATTTCCTGAATGACGTTCTTTTGTTAATTAAGTTCCCTGGCATTGAGTTCCTATGAAGTATTGAAACAGTGAGCTAAGTAACACTCAACTATAAATTTCGCTAGTATGCTGGACGATTGTATGAACTAAGAACAGAACAATCTTGTCTTAGCAGTTTTCTGCTAACGAATATCTCTACTAGCGCTTAGCCTATTCAGAGTTAAAAATAAAATAAAAAAGTTGCCAAGTGCTTTTTTAACCTGCATATGACGGCTGCGGGATGACGCTTAGGAGCAGAAGTGCCATCAGTGGGATAAAGAACAGTATCTGTCTCATCTTGTTTCCTCTTGCTGTCAATGTAACACTTCGCAACTTTTGAGTATTATTTAAGGAATTCGAATTTGTGAACCAGATAATCGCAGAACTTGTGTACGTGACCTGAAGCGACGAACCTACAGGGTGTTTTCCCTAAAAAAGACTATTCCTATCCGTTTAAAAAGCGTAAAAAAAGCAATTGCAGCCGCCGAAACTGTCAAAGTTGGCTGAATTGACAAAACTTTCACAATTCTTCTTTCGTGGTACCATGCAAACAAACTGTGCGTGACGCTTGTTCATCGTTTATCATTCCATTGTAGTGGGAATTGAATACATTAATCCAGTCTGATTTGTCAATTTGACTTAACGTTGAAAACTCTTAGTTTTGCTACGATGTGGCGCACACAGTTTGAAACTACAGTAGGGCATAAATTTTCTCGGAATGAACGAGAAGCACAGGTAGCTCCAGCTTATTCTCTGTTAATTTCTTTTTATTTGCTTATTAAAATTTGTTCTCATCTCTTGGGTCTAAATTTCGTGCACTTAATTTAAGTAAAGGTTTGTGGAATTTTAACTTAGAAGGTTCAGTCACAGCATCAACTGGCATTTTTCTCAGAGGGATAATTTCTTAACAACCGAAGAAATGGTAACCAGGAAGGTGAAGTTGAAGATACTTGAGTCCGTCTTGCCGGAGTGGGTTTGTTTTCAGTCGCTGCAAGTGAATAAGCTAGATTTTAATATAGTAGTCTCTCCGTAACAGTTTAATTGCTTATAGGTATATCTATTTGAATTTGTAGCAACTTGTAAATGGTTCCTGTTCCATGTTCTAAGCAGATCCAGGCGCAAGCTAGAATTGCTTTCACATGGATTGCATCCGTCCGCCTGTGTAGCAAAACAGATCTAGTAGTTGCTTTTATTCCTGGACATAATATTGATTATCAGCGAACGTCTAGTTTGCCGTGAAGATCTTCAAAATAATTGACTGGGCTTTTGCGCCTCTCATGACCATATGCAAGCTAAGAGCACCAGATCAAGAGGACTTACGCGTTGATTTTTCAATTCTATTGGCAGCGAGTTTCGATGGTGTAACCAACGCCAGATAACCTAGTCGTTTTGTCTTGCGTACAGAACACTCTTCCGTGTTGTTCCTTTAGCCATCAACAACGTATGCGCGCACTGGCCGCGTTTCAGCTTTCGCCTTCTCGACAAGAAGAAGGTACATCACGTAAGCTTTGCAAAAATGTAGCACACTGATGCATGCCATGCCTTTCGAAGTTGCCCTGATCAGCTGTCAACAATTTTTTTCATTTTTACTTAGCTATCTTTAATTTATGGTAATAGTAATGAATCTTCTCCTTTTCACTAAGCAATATGTTGGTTCCTACCGGTCACCGAAACTGGAGAAAACTACTGCCAAGGCAAGCTAACGTTCCTGTTAAAAACGGCTGAGCTCAGTGATTTCTTGTTTAGTTTTCCTTTATGGGGCATTTATAAATACAGTGACTATTGCCGTGCGTGGTAGCTTTTTCTTGCTGGAGGAGACACAGCTATGTTCCTTCTACCCGAACTAAAAATGGGAACATTGTTGTCTGCGCAGTACAGTATTCATTTTCCTACGTTACAGAATGGAAACCAACACTAGCACAAGTTCATGGTACCCTAGTCTGCCTTACTGTGAAGTAGCTGGCACTTACTGTTCTAGTTTGACGAGAAGCCCAAGGGGCTGAAACGTCATAATGTAGCATCGCTGTGCATACTATGACAGGTGGGCGCTAGATTGCTAGGTGAGATGAAGGACGCTCCCGACCTTGACTGGAACGCTGAACCTCGCAGAACGACCGACTAGTAGCAAGTTTTTTTAGATTGCCATTTACACTTAATTAAAAAGTAGTTGCAGTTGAATGTCTGACATTTCGTGACAGATTCATTAGTCTTATTGGTGGATTTCAGTTACCATCGCCCCTGTCTTTAAAAAACTGATTTTATTTTTACCGGAACTCTCAGGCCTGCTCCTAACCTGTCTTCGGCTGTAAGGACGATAGAAATAACATGGGAAAAACAGTCTTCTTTGTCTTTTCGCATAGCATACTTTCTTCTACTGAGACGGTGTGGCAGTGCCAGTGACAGATGGATAGCTTTTTATGGTCTGTTCATCAATATCAATTATGGTTATCAATGACTTGCGGAGAACCGCATGAATGTACGCTAAATATTCGTGTAAATGGGGGAACATTTATTCGTGCCAATAACTAACCGCCAGTTATTTATGAATAAGAGCTTACCGCTTTCCGCGACGTATTTGGTTTGCTCAAGTTCGCGCTGTGCTTAATCGTTTATCAAATTGAATTACTGCGACGCCAATGTCGCAGTGAGTGTAAGTTTCTTAAAAGTACACGCATAGGAAATGTGAAGATCATGCATTGCAGAAAAGGGCTTCAATGTTCGTCCTGTCCTCTGTGTTCGCGGTAAGGTGCTTACAAAGCAGAAATGCCCTTATAGATGCTTGAGATAGGACGTTTCGTGAGATATGTGTATCATCTGAATTATTAATACATGAAATTTTGATGGCACAAGAAGACAGCAGCGCGTTACATTCCCTGTTCGTCTAAGCTTCCAGTTTAAGGAACTTGAGAAACGACGCTTTAGTGTCTGTACATAGAACCAGCGGCGCATGCTCTAGTTTTGGGTGCCATGCAGCGTCTCGTTTAAGGAGAGTCGTTTTCAGCAACGACAAAACGTCTTTCAATGCTGCAAATGTACAACATCAGTTCTAGGTGATCATTTGACAGTAAGCCGCCACTATCGCGTAACCTTATCATAATCACATCACTTCACCATAATTCAGTTCAATTTTTGTCGTTTATTTTCGTGGCTAAACACCACAATGAAGATAGAAAAGGTGAAGACAATACTAAGCGGCAAAGAGTGAATATATTCATTGCTAACGCCCGACTCTGAAAATAGATGGGCGCATCACTGGTGGAACAAAGGGTCGAATAGCAGCCGGGCGAATCAGGGGACGTACATATGGTCGAATCCAGGCTCTTGGAAGACGTCGGTGCAAATGAATATCACTATAACGCGGGTCCCGCTTTCTTATTGTGTGCGCTTCGTCAGTTATTGACCGATCGGGTTCTCCTAAATCAGATTTTCGCACACTTTTAATTAACTAATTTGCTTAGTCCCGAGCTGTTGCGAAAAAAATCGCAGCGTTAAGTAAATTGCAACTGTCTACTTCACTCCTACGCTGCTTGGTAACACGGATTAAGAGTGTGCCAACTGCGTTTCAGCACGTAGTTGTTAATAATAACGTGCGTTAACGTCCAGGGAAATGGTAATGAAAGTAAAAGTGGCGAAATGGTTGCTAACCTGTATACGATGGCGATGCCATGGCGCATCGAAGGATAAACGAGATTAGCGGAATGAAGAGCACTAGCCGTCTCATGTTGTTCTGTCTTAGTATCAGTGTAGCACCTCAGACGTCTGGATCACTATTTAAGCAATTGAACTTTGCCAACCGGATAAGAGGGCAATTTATAGGATTGACCTGAATCGACCAATCCTTACAAGGTTTCACTTAAGAGAAGCTGTTACTGTCCGCTTAAAAACATGCCGTAATGCAATACAGCATTTCAAACTGTCAAGGTTTTTTAACTGAAAAAGCAGAACTTTCGCGTTCTTTTTTGGGTTGACCCATTGAAACGGGCCTTCAACCAACCTGGTTCATTGTTTATCATTTCGGTGAAACATGCACTGCTAAGATTGATCGATTGGGCAAACGTTTCATTTGTCGTCTTAATCAGAAGCTGAACATGGTAAGCCCTGTCAATGATCTGGCGGCCACTGCAGCACCTAGATTATCCGGTTTAAACAAGACTGCATGTACCTGGGAGTATTTGCATCGCTTTATGCTTCATTTCTAAATCAGGCCGGTAAACGTACAGTCTGTCTGAGATTTGAACTTGATTTTGCTTTTCTTCACATACTAGAAAACATTAGAAAGCTCGAATGTCTCATTCGGCTCTCCACACTTTTTCAATGTGACCGTCTAAGTGTAGTGCGCTAGTGCTGGTGACCAGACCCGTTATGAAATCTTTTACTTTCAGTAGCTGAGTTCACGACCAAAGGAACACTTTAGAAAGGACTTTTTATGCACTTTTGTTTGCAAGCTGACAACCAGTTTTTTTCATTTTTCATGATGCAGGAAGGCCTCCGTATCCGCGGTGGTTACATTTTACGGGTGACCTTAGGTAATAGCGAACGTTTTATGAACGTGTACATAGCTTTATTTTGAAATGAATGCACGTAAGTTGGTGAGAGAGTGAGCACAGAGTTTATGACTGGCACTAGGATAAAGTCGAATGCTTGGACGACAGATCACGTTTTGACGCTTCCAATTATGCAGTCTCTCGCACGCTATCTCAGAAGTGTCGTTGAACGAAGCTCATTCTACTCCGCGGCTATTTTTATAATGATGTTAGGGAAATTCGACCCGTGAATGTTATTTTGCGAAACTTTTGGGAAATGTCTGTTCTCTGAATTTCACAAGTCGAACCTGCCTAATAACAGTACGCATTTTCAAGCATTCGTTAAAAGGAACATCATTCTCAATGCGACGCGCAGCTATTTATTGCGTATCTAATGTGCATGTTGAAATCAGTCAATGAGCGATAAAGAAGAATACGACGTCACTAGTTTGTTATCGTTTTGCAATGCGAACGTGCTCTAAGCTAAGCAGGTGAAACTGACGGCCGTATGCGGCCCTTTACAAGTAAATCTGCAGTCCGCACAAAGGTCGCTGTAAAAAATGACTGAACAGACTTAAATAAATGTTCTTTCCAAACAGTTGAGATTTTCGTACAATGTATTTGTTGTTGCGTAATACAATTCAATGTTGCCGTTTAAAATTGCGTTCCTTTGTTACATCACTTTGTTAATTTGCATTCATAAACACGGAGAAACCGTATGCATGCACATTGTATATCTATGTTTAAGGAATAGAACTATTCTGGAGTAATTTCTATCAAAAGACTTGAGTAAATCACATGTGCGTCTTCTATCACGACATAAAATGTAACCACGCCGGCCTCAGGGGTCTTTCAATTTGACATAGCTTCTCTAAGCTGTCTGCTACGGTTGCTTGACTACAAAGGGGAGCAGTCCTTGTGACAAAAATGCAAATAAACCCCACAATAACTAAACAAACAAGCCGATTAGTTTAACGATAGTTCGATTCGCACAGGCAGAAACGGCAAGAACCGCTTAACCTTTTTACGTAAGTGGAAAATTGCGTAACATTAAACTGCATGGGCAGGCAAGTGGGAAACCGCGGATACGGAGTTCTTACCTTGTATACGTTTCAAGTACAAGCACTGCATTTCCTAACGAATGACATTCTTTAGCGGCTTGGAATAATTGGTTTGATTGGGTTTAGATTGTAAGGTCTGGCTTTGCTCTTCTGGTATATATTAAGGAAGCAAGAACAGAATAGATGAACTTTAAAATCGCGCGTTTATCAGTATTGTTCATACAATTTGCCGATGGGTTGCAAACGATGTGAAACATTGATAACAGCGCGTTGCCGCTTTAAGGTTGTAAAGGTTTCACGCAATTCTGGAAGAAGCTACGTTAGGTACTTCCGTTTCAGTTGTGATCGTTGCTTCAAGGTAAACTTATCTTTCATAGTTTGGAGTTTTCGCACATACTTTGTGTTGATTAAAGTTGCTCTGTGGCAAGATGAATAGAAGCACCATTGAAATTATGTTAGCATTGAATAAAGAAACTTTCTGAAAGAGTAAATGAACGCCTTTATCAATAGTAACTAGATTTCTTCAATTTTCACCGAAATTCGCGAAGATGAGTAGAGCTGCCTTTAATGTTCCAAATGTCGCTGGAGTAGTTTTCTTCCATCATTAAAAGACCCACAGGTAATGGCCTTTCCCGACAGCCACTTCATACCATCCCTCTGTGAATGAACTAATTCGTGCACCGCTAAATGAAGGAACCAAGCAGCTCCAGACAGCTCTGAAACGTTTAAACACGTTTATCCCTGTTACAAAGAACTCGTTACCATAAATAAAGCTTTGATATGTGTTTTTGGTAAGAATATGATTGGGTGAAATATAGGAGATTGAAGCCGTAGCATTTGGTAACGGATGCGCAAATTTTTACAGCAAGGCTTCTTTGAACTGGCACCCGCTGGTAATCAAATGTAGTCCTGAGCTTTAGGGTCCACCCATGAGGATTGCTCGGCAATCAATGTATCCGCTGACGGCCTTCCTTTTTGCTGCTGCTGTTAACCTGCTGCCAGTCGTTAGAAACAGATCACTTCACAAAGATTCTTTCTAATTTTTATTGTGCATTTTGGCGGCCTAACGCAAGTGCAACGGGAGAAACGAAGAAGACAGTGTTACATGACAAATGGAGAATGCGTTTAGTATTAACGCCCAATTAGATGTGAAGGTCAGCAAATCGCAGGAAGTGCTCATGGTCGTCCCATGGGCCGAGGAGGAGGTGGGCCCATCCCAGGACGTATGGGACGCATGGGTCGACGAGGAGGTGCACGAATTCCAGGACGTAGTTTTGGTCGGCGGAAGTGATTGTCGCGTTGTTGACGCAGCCGCCTCTTTGTTATTATGTGCGCTTCTTGCGGCATATGGTGTTCATCATCGGCTGAATCAAGTTTTTTATTAACTAATTGGATGGACTATTAACAACTATGAAAGCAAAAATTATAACCTTAAATGAGGGAGTGCTATCAACTTCAATCTTTTACTGCGCAATAACATCAATGAAGAATACAGCATAATACTTATATCTCATTGGCGTTTATATCTCATTAAGGATTATAATGAAAGCAAATGCCGCCAAATGGTTTCTAACCTGTATATGATAGCGATGTGGTAACGCTTAGGAAAACAAGCGCTATGAGCAAAATGTCGAACAGTAGCAGCCTCATGTTGCTGTCGTTTAGTAACTGTTTAACATGTCACAACATCTGACCGCTATTTAAGAAATTTAGACTTGCCGACTGGGTACCCCCTACTTCTATGTTTGTCATGAATCGACAAGCCTACGCGCTAGTTCACGTTTAGAAAAACCATTTCCGTGAAGGTAAAATGTTAGTAAATGAATGCAGTCTTTGAGACTGTCATGTGAACTAACTAGAAAAGCAAACTTTTTGCGGCTCACGATTGGTTGAAGCGTAGAGGCGAAGTAAAAAACAAGCTATATTTTTCAAAACTTCGGTGAAAACTGGAAAAATTATTTGGTTGCGCTTGTGTTTAATTTTCTAATTTCTTGAGGAGTTGAACACCTTGTTTTACTAATTACACGAGTTCATGTCATGCTGTTCCGCCCAGCCCCAGGCGTGACGGTTAAATGGCGTGTTATCGTACATCAACAGGGAATTTTCAGTTCACTCACCGTGAAATTGGCCTTCACAACAAACTGTTTTTGGTCCCAGCCCGTGTAAACACTGAGATGCTTGTTCAACAATCTCCCAATTATTCTTAGCTTTTTTCGTAGCCTTCGTAGGCGGCAAAGTTCAAGGACGCCTTGGCTTATCTTCTGCGTGCGGTTGAACTTTTTCTTTGCTGTCCCGTAGTCGTCAAATGCCTTCAGGTGCTTATTAAATCTGTCAAGTGAAGTATAGCCGTTTCCCGTATTCAGGCGCGAGTGCCTGATTACGGGAATTTGTAAACGAACACGGGCGTTTCTTTGAAAGGTGTATTGATCTTATCATTTTTAACGGAAGACTGTTGATTCAGGGAAAACTTCAAGTATATGTGGTACCCGCGCAGGCTAGCCAAACGTAGCGGCCTTTCCCACTAGATTGCAATAGTAAGAATGAAAACTACTGAGCTTGAACCCACTGCACAATTAGACCTGCCCGTGGGGCATGCAATCTCCGTTGAACGATGGGCATAAGAAACATTTTCGCACAGCCATTCAGGCTTTGGAGTTTTACTAACATAGTCAAAACTGAAAAGCTGATGAAGAAATAGCACAAATTCTAGTGGTCTTTTCAATACTATATTAGTGCTGTAATTGTAATGCGGAAATGTGGTTAGCTTGTGATTATGAGAATTTACGATTTCATAAGCTGAATGACCATGAGGTTCCTCTATCGCAATCGAAAAAGTACACGAGAATCTGCGCTTCATATACGTAACATGAACTCAGGGGACAGTGCAAGTAACTCGCAAAAGAAATGGTCGAAGTCTTTAAAAAGAATTGCAAAAGATCACTTGTAAACACAACCATTCCGCTAAGCAGGGTTTTGTTCGTCTACCGACGCTCCTTGTGTTCCAGCTTGTATGGTCCTGTCCGCAAGTTAGAGATGCGTTTCAATTTTTGACTAGTCAAGTTTTCCATCGTATGTCAAGCAGCATAGGGAGCGCCGTGCTGCGCTGTTCACGTTAACAGCTATACTGCGTCGTTTCCGTTCTGGGTGAATCCTTCCTCAGCGGTGGCAGGACACCCAGTGACACCTAGTCACTAGCCCAGCTCTCCGCTGCGGGAGCTGGAAAGAAAAGCAGAAAGCTGATCAAGATGATAGAATTGAAGAAGGCTTCACTCTCTTCCACACCAAAGCGATTTTGAATGATTGGAAACCGCTAAGGAATAACATTGAAAAAGGACTGTTGTACTTGAAAAGTGTCAATGACCAAACCGCAAAAAGCGGTCACTCGCTTTGAATCAAACCTGCTTGAAAGTTTTTTATAAGGTGTAACTTCTCGACGTGGACTCAGCTTTTGAAAGTAAAAATTTTCTAATCAGGTTTGCTCACCATTGCGAATAAGCGATGGTTAAATTGTGTCGTTAAACAAGCGCGAAAAGTTTAATGGAGCGGGCGAACTTGCTCTGTTTATATCTCCGGCGAAAAATAGCAAGGCCCAACTCTGAGACAAGTTGCTCATTGGAAATGTGCTTTTGAAATAGGTTATAGAAGAAATGAATTAAAAAGAAAAACAAAGAAAAGGACCGATCGTATGAACCAGCAGTGGTCTCGTGTAGTCCGCAAAAGCTAGGTCCTACCGTATACGGAAATAGTCAGTCTGGGTCAGCGTAGGGCAGCAAAGCAAAAAGTCATCAACTTCTTATTGAACTGGCAGACCAAACTCCTACGCAGCCTTACCTGTTACCACGTAACAGAAATGATGAACAGTGAACTAGTTTGATTTTTAATTTGCTTATCTGATTCCACTAGACGAACTTCAGGAAGGGGTTGTTTTCAAGCCAGTCCACGTTGACAGTTTCTGAGGCTGTGTCACTCTACTGACTTCTTTTACGTGTACCGAAATGGTTTTTCTTACTCAAAACCTTGCGTGGGCTGGTCGGTTTAGGTCTGCCGCCGAAATATGCTAATGTCCAGTTAGCAAAACAAGTATTTAAGTAGTTTTCGAATTCCTTAAGATGTTACGCTTTTAGTAAGGCATAACAACATGCGGTTATTACTATTCTTCATTCCTCTCATGGAATTTGTTTTTTTATGCGCCATGGCATCGCCAGTATATACAGGTAAGAAAAGCATTTTCAGCGTTTGTATTTATTACCACCCTTAGCTGTATAAATACCAGGATACTTTACTGTTAACACCTAGCAGCTGAAACGCGTTGCTCTGCTCACAATTCATGTTAGCAGTAAAGATGAATTTGACAGCTGCACGTTGTTTAATGCATTTAATTCAAACCATTTCATGCCTAAGTGAATCAGATGGTAAAAAGACACATTATTCAGGAAATGCCGGCCTCTCAGTCGTTGACGAAACGCACCTAATAAAAAAGCAGCATCCACATTATCGTGATAACGTTCGCTTGCGGCGAAGTTTTCGGCGGGGTTGGATTCGACGATACAGACGTCCTGTGATTCGCCCGGCTGCTATTCGACCCTTCATTCCACCTGCACTTCGTCCATCTTTACGCCGAATCGGTCGTTAGCAGTGAACGTATTTCTTCCTTGTCGCTTAAGCATCGTCTTCTTCATCTTACCTATGTTTGCTCCTGCGTTAAGCGGCCACAGTATGCAATAAAAGTTACGAAAAATCTTTCTGGGGTAACCGGTTAGTGAAAAAGATCATGTGCAATTGATAAACTCTATTTGTACTATCGAAAATTGCCTTTCGCCGCTGTGAAAAATAACATTCTCCAAACGTCAGCCGAAGTAATAAATAAATTTTCACTGTACTCAAAACTGAAGCCTTCTGCCACTGACGCCCAACCTTCGTTTTCGTAACTTTTCCAAAACATACTTAACTGGGAAATTCACTGTCCTTTTGCCCGTTCTTTGTAAGTCAATATTAACTGCTGTGTGTGCACTACCAACTCATCACTGAAGAAAAGAGCGCTTTACGCAAAAAATCAAAGAAGAAAATTTAGCTTCGTGAACTCCGTACATTAAAGCATTTTTAAAAATGATTTTTGGGTATCAAGTATGAGAAACTGGCGGCTGTATTGGTAGCGTTCTAATGGGATTAAAATAATTTAAAGGTGAATTTTTATGTTATCCTGTTGGCAAGGCACGCGTCTATTCAATGCAGTTTGTTGCACGAAGATGTGTTGATAATTTCGAAATTCCAACTGTCTCCCCCAGTTTAAAGTGCTTTACGCGACAAGATAACAGCGACGACAGTTACAAGTGTAAATCAGACGTGACTTTATGTGAAAATGCTTATTTTCAGCAATTGTCCATTAGTTTGACAAGTTGAGAGCATAGTCATTCTAATTTTTTTCGACCATACAAGTTTTCGACTGGAGATTACACCTGCACTGAATTGCCCCACCTAAAATCACGTGATGGCTACTTTCAGAGTACATAAGTAAATGTTCAACTGGAAGATGTGTGACACCTGCTGAACTCATAGTGCCGTAATTGTGCGGTCGGTCCACTCCATAAGTTGAAGCAATAAATTGTAAATTTAACATTTTAGCTACCTGTTAGTGCATGGTAGGTACGAAACCTGCTTCTGGAAGTTCATAGTCTAAACTGAACTATGGAGCTACAAGGATCTTTGTGTGCTCGTTCCATTGAAGCAATGTCGGAAGGTGGTGTAGCTCAGAGCCTATGAACTTAGGGTCACATATTTCGCCTGCGTTGTCCGCCATATCTGTCACAATGCCTGTTCTTACGGAGTTCTGAATTGTTCATGAAACGTACATAAGAGAGGGTATCAGGCATGCTGAATATCCAGCAAATCTCAAACATTTTGAGGAGTTAACTGCACGATGTCTTTACCATAGCCGATGGTCTCCTAAAGAGGTTAAGCTTACTCTTCCAAAGGTGGGTTGCGCGCTTTATCGAGAGAGAGAGAGAGAGAGAGAGAGAGAGAGAGAGAGAGAGAGAGCTTCCTCTCGTAGGTATCTTGGTTTGCAGGAAAGAGACCGCATTGAGAATTGCGCACGTAAGAAACTTATGAAATCTAGTGGTCATCTTCATCTGAAGTTATTTGTGGCGAGAGACTACTTTCTTCCAGAAGTATAAAAATGTCTTTGTTTTGTCCATGCTAAGAAATTACTAAGCATGGCGAGGTGGTAAATTCTAGGTTATGTGGCGTAGTGTTATCAGTGAAAGCCGGTATTCGACGACCACCGTTTGACATTTAAATAATCTTCTACGTAAGTCACCGCTGGAAATGGGATGAACAGCGCCTGGAAGCTATTGTAATTGTTCTCGTAGGTTTTTCTAATACTATTATATGCTCATCTGTCCGTTAGTAGGGCGTTTGTTGGATTTAAAATTGGGAACGCAATAAGCAGGCAAATACAAGTCTGTGTAAACGTTCAGTATACTAGGATTAGGTGTATGATGTGGAAAGAACTTCAAAGAACCAGAGATTTTTTTACAGTCATGCGTCGTCGCAGAATAGGATTGAAGCTTTGTAATTGGAGCTTCTCTCGATTCTGAGTAGGAAGACGAAAAGAGCTATAGAAAATATCGCATTCTGTACTTGACGGTACGATTTTCTATTTAACGGGAGAATATCCGTAGCAGAGGACGAGGTCGTACAATGTCGTCCGATCCGTGACCATTTCGCTTAGGAAACATGAAGCTACAGAAGTCTTCTGTTAACAGCTTCTGTTAAAGTGCAGCTTGTGTTCATATATGGCGGACTAGAATATTCTAATTGAGATGTCTATACTGTTTTCAAGGAAGAAACTGTTTGTTTAAATTTATCAAAACTACGGCGCTTTCGGGACAGCAGGCGGTACGATCATGAGCATCGATTACAGTGACAGTATCTTTGATATGAAAGTCAGGTATGATTGACTTAAGCTAGTAATGTCATGCTATTGTATACATTAATGAATTTCAAAAGACGATTTGCTCAATAAAAACAAGAGGAACTACCGAAGAATCACTGAAAGCAGCTGTATGTTCTCAATGCATTATATCGAAGATGGGATGTTTCCTCTTTAGTCTTTTAAGAAGCATATTTTTTCCCGCGATAAACAATTGGTATTGCCAATTGTACGCGCAGAGCAACTATCAACAGCTTACAATGGACAGCACAATGCCCAGTGAACGTTTAGTGCTGGCAACAACAAAGCATCCGCTATTTATTAATATGAAGCTTCTTACTGTTCTGCGGAACCGATTTCGTTTAATAAGATTAACGTTACGGTTGTGTGTTAACCAGATGGAGTTCTTATACTTCCACTATCACACTGAAAGTAAATTTCCTGTTAGCGGTACCCACGTAGGAAATGGAGGCAATGCATATCAGAATTAAGGTACTTGCGTCCTTCTCTGTTTCGTCTTCAGAGTAACAGGTTTAGAAAAAAATTCTTTTGGAATGTTAGAAGATAGCGTTTGACGAAGTGTCCGTATTACCTGAATCACCAATTATCAAAATTTCATTCAGACCGCAAAACAGGAGGGCATTCACGATCCGCCTGTTTGCGTACATGTATTTAACGAAATGTAGGCTCAGTGTGAGTACATACAACGAACTGGTGCGTTAGTTTTGGTTACAGCGCAACTTTGTTTCATACTTGTAAAAAGTCATTTTCAACAAAGTAAATACAGGACGTTAATTCTAAGTGATCTTGTGTCAGTCGCTCGCCACCGGCGGATAAGCTTATAGTAGACAGACCGTTTCAATGCACTTCTTTTTAATCTTTATTCTGCATCTGATGACTTAAAGGAAAACAAAGAGGCAAATAATAGCGAGAAGGCTAAGGTGCAAGCAAAAATCCGTTTTGTGCTAACGCCCGACTAAAGGCGGAGGAGGGTGAATCCTAGGACCTACGTGCGGTCGAGCTACGGGTCCACGTGGAGGCACAGGAATCCCAGGACGTAGATGTGGTCGAACAATCGGTCCACGTGGAGGTACGGGAATCCCAGGACGTACGCGTGGTAGAATCACAGGTTTACGCGGAGGTATGCTAGCCACAGGATGTACAAATGGGCGATTCAATGGTCCACCGATAGGTGGGCGAAAGGGAATAGCACCACGATGTTGCGGGGATCGTTTCCTTACTATGTGTGCTTCATCGATTATTGAGGGATCAACGTCTCCTGAATAAGCTTTTTATTAACTAAGTTACTTAATCATGAATTGTGAGGACGCAAACATGATGCTCTAAATTTTACTATTACGCTGGCCAGTGGTAACTATTTTAGAGCAACAAAAAATGAATTTTGTTTAATAATAATCATAATAATAATAAAAATAAAAATAGTAAGAATAAGAGTAAGAATAATCTGCACTGGAATATAGAGAATCAAGGATGGTAATGAAAGCAGATGTCACAAAATGCATTTCTAACCTGTAAAAGTAGGCAATGCTATGGCGCTTGAGAGAGCAGCTGCCACGAACGTAATGAAGAAGAGTAATAGTCTCATGCTGTACCATGCAAACCGTGTAACATCTTACACAGTTCACTAAATGTTTAAGTAGTTGGACTTTGCCAACCAGGTGGCAGGAGAATTCTCACGTCAGACCAGAGTAGGCGAACCCCCGCATTGTTACACGTAAGAAAAACCATTTCTGTCCGGCTGAAGAAGTCACCAAAATAATGTAGTTTTAGAAAATGTCGGCATGCTCTGACTGGAAAAACAAAATTTTCGCGATGTTCTTTTGCTAGAGCCATGGTAGTAAATTGAAAGTCAAACTAGTTTGTTTATTATTGCAGTTAAAAAGATAGGGGTGGCTTAATCAATTGCGCAAAGGCATAATTTATCAACTTGACAAGAAGTTGAACATTTTTTTCTAAGGCCTCTCAGGGAATGCATCAACAGTCAGTAGGATTTGGGCTACTTAGACTAAACAATGACAACAAAAAGTTTGTATGATCGAACGTCTATTTTGTTTCTCTTTCTTTATGCTATATTTGTATAAGCTTTATTTCTGAAACGCGTTTCCAACGTAGGAGCTGTCCAAGTGTTTGTCTTTGGCTTTACTTTAATTTGCTGACGTTAGAGCCAGAGGAAATTCCGTTCAAATTTATTCCATTTGCTTACTTGGCGAATTTAATCACTGCTTATTGCTAACATTGAAGAGACGACTGACGAAGCTTTTACTTCCAAAAGCTTAGTTACTGTCGAATCGACACACCTTATGAAAGAAAACCTTCAAATTTCCAATTGCTTCCTTGTAGTTTGGTCACTCATACTTTTGAAGTACAACAGCGCATTTGAATCACATTCTGTGGAGAGTTGCAGCCGTTCAAAAGTGCTTTTGTGTGGGAAGGATTGATACTCCATTTTCTCGATCACTTTCTGGTTCCTGTAGGTGACAAGCTGAGAAATGACTCGAGGTTTATCCTCTCCAAGGCGCAGTTCATCGCGGTCGACAACTCAGTCTTTAGTTTTTGAAAACGGGGTGTTTTGTAACGGGCTGTATTTTCATGGTTGTAAGGTCTTCTACGGCTTTTCCCGTTTTTCGTTGTGCTGCTATCTGTAATTAAACTAAAACAACTGCTCTACCAACGGATGGATGAGCCGTTATTAAGAAAATGTACAGATATCAATACACTCAACTTTTTTAATGTTCAAAGCTTTCGGAATGCTCTAGTTCCGTCGTCAGTGAGGTGGTGGAGCAGTTGTTGAGCAGTTGTTTTCTTTACCGTCGGTTGTTTTAGTTTAATTACAGATAACAGCACAACGAAAAACGGGAAAAGCCGTAGAAGACCTTACAATCGGTCTTTAGTGTAAGTTAAGTTTTTAAATTTTTATGCTATTTCGGAAAACAATGGAATTATTGTTTCCCAATGTTTCAAAACTCTTGCTTTGGCGCATTTGCTTTGTCCCAAAGGTAGCAGGTCAAGCGATGGTAATGTAACTGCATTATCATTTGATCCTCCCTGAGTGAACCAATTCACTTTGCGTTGTGACCAGCTTCAGCTGATCCGCTAGCAGTGGGCGAGCCAAATCGATTCAGTTCTGTGACATTAAAAGAGATTAGTCTATGTTTATGTGATATGATTATGCGACGTTTGCCAAATGCTTACTCAAAATGTGGGAAGAACGTTTGATAGACTATCGCTGGAAATTCATGCGTAACCTGTGCACTTTTTCCGTACATATCTAGAAATTTCTAAATTATAATGCTGAACATTATACAAATGCTATGTGAATTGCTGTTGAATAGTGCGGCATTCTCAACGATGGATATCTTGTGTGTCTCTTGCCAGTGAAAAAGCAGCAACATTGGTTGATGAGCACGTAGACATTCGTGGCACGACTTTACACGCTGCCAGTTTCGATGGCGTAGCGTAAAGACGACAACTTAACAGCTTTACCTTGCGTGTACAGCACCATACCACGTGTTTGGTTTAGCGATGAGCAAGCGCGCGTGGATGTTACGTACCGCTGCGCTGCAACGTTAACTTGTTTCGGGGAAAAAACCTGTATGTCGCGTAGGCGTACCGAAAATGGAGAAGAAGACTGCTTCGTGCAGATGCTAACGAAGTTAAGAAGAACAGTTGTCGTCAATGTTATGCGGCTTTCGTTTGGCCTCACATGACGTTTGCGGCAACTTCCTTTCGTCCGACAGGAAAAAACTTTGCTGCCTAAGCATTCCAAAAGTAGAGAACAAGTGCTTTCGCAATCTGCCGTTGTTTTGAAGAACAGCCGGTGATACTGATTTTTAACTGCTGTGCCCTCGAAACGGACTTGCTCCGTGAAACTGCACACAGAGTTAGCACCGAAAGTTATGTGTACTATAAGACCATGTCCGCTGGGGATACGCTCCAGGAGTGACCGCGAATAACAGCAAATGCTTTATAAACGCATACATAGTGTAACGTTGCGATGAATACTAGTGAACTGACATGAGAATGAGCGCAGAGAATACGACTGACAGTAGAATAAAGTCGAGTGCTTGAGCAAGTCAGACTTTGATGCTTCCAATAAACGCAGTCTCCCACACATTATCTCAAATGTTTATTTAAATGAGGTGCAAAATACTGCGAGGTTACTTCTGTTATGGTGCTGCGGAAATTCAGATCTCGTCTCTTTGCCGTCCCACAGTCTAGAAATGCAGGTTCCTTCCTAGCATGCGCGCCTTTACTGAAGACACGTCAATCACCTTTTTTGCCTTTATCCTAACCTAAGTCAAGACATAAGCACTTCGTTTAAGCTTACGCTTAGGTAAGGGCAGGAGAGGATGGACAGCAGACTTACAATACGACGGTGCGACCGCCTAGGAGACAAGAACCGAAAACGTTCGACCAGTAACATTTATTTCGCGAAGCTTTTGGCAAGCGTCTGTCCTCTGAATTTCACGGGTCGAATTTCCGTAATAGCATCACGCATTTTCGCACGTCCGTTAGAAAGAGCTTCATTCTCAATGCGGCACGCAGCTATTGAACGAATATTTAACGTTAAGCCGCAGACCGGTGAACCACCGATAAGGAAACATGACTAGCTCTAGGTCGTCACCGTTTAGCAATACGGAATTTCTTTTTGCTTTCGGCTACGCTTGCCTGACTACAGAAGAGAGCAGTCTTTCTCATAAAATAGCAAACAAAACCGCATGATAACTAAGCAAATAAGCTTATCTTTAATGCCTAGTTCGGTTTGGAATTGCAGAAACGCCAAGCTTAAGCAGCAATCCTCAGGGAACGACAAAGAAACAATCTTAGGGAACGACAAACGTGGACTATCGAATAATTCTTTCGTGGTTACATTTACAAGCTAGTAGCTCTGAGCGTTACGGAAACAAGCCGCACAATATTAGACAAGTCAAAGGAACCTTTACCGACCACAGTGACGTACAAAAGCGTACACACACATACACACACACACACACACACACACACACACACACACACACACACACACACACACACACACACACACACACACACACACACACACACACACACACACACACACACACACCTTTGAACCCCTTTGACCCTTTGAACTTCGCTATCAGCGACTTAGAAACACAAATTGACATTGAATCTTCAGTTAGCTGCTTTATTTTAAGAAGTAGTTCAGCTGACCTTCTGCTATAGTTCGTTTACTTTGGTTAAGTACTATTGCTGTTATGTTTGCGATGAAGAAGGTAATGCAAATTAGCTGACCCTATTCGCTAGTGTTTATATTACAATTTATGTAAACATAATGAGCGAAACATGGTTAGATTTGTGAAATAATGAAAAAACAATATTTGTATCATTTATCCGTTGACCATAAAAGAAACAATATAAGTTCCATCATTACCGAAGGTTCTATTGTTTATATGTAGAATCCAATTGTATAGAATTATAATGGTTGAATATTGGTGTAATTAACAAGACCGCTCGCTGTTCATGACTACTGTTGTATGGCTTTATCCCTGGGCCGAAAAAATGCATTCAAAAAATATTTTATTGGCAATAATAAAAGGCAAAACACTAATGGAACTTTCCGAATTGTCTTACTCATTCGTTGGCTTGTGCTGCATAAAACTGCCAATTTAAAATCCTTTTTTCAGCATCGACAACCAGAACACGGATAACTCTGACCAAGAATAGTCATAAATTATTATGAACTCAAAATCAAAATGTTATATGAAACAGTTTCGCGCTGAAGTCGCAAAGAACAGTTTTCCGAAGGCTACGCTAATTTAAATAAGCTTTGATGGCTCGCACTTTTATAAACCACTATGAAATCATATGCAACAAGTTATAATTCGATATAGTCATATAAGGTAGGTGAGTACTTTCTTGCATGTGATACAAATTTGCAATAATTTGTGATAGAAAACGGTTAGTAGCGGAAGAGATAAGCTGAGACATGCGATAAATGCGATATCATGGCCATATCGACTTGCATTAGATAAGAGAGAGATAAAATTTGTGTCCAACGGCCTTAGGCAAATCACCTAAAGCATAACGTCGAATACTGCGCAGCATCATCGCTTATTGCAATTCGGTCGACAGATAATTGGGTCGTGTGCACTGTTTGCTTAAGGCAACCAATCGTTGGATAAGATAACAGGAGCAAAGTGAGGTCACGTTGAGCGTTTGCTTTTTTATTTGATAAAAACGGCTGGTTCGTGTGGCTGCATTTCTTGCGTCCCATTCCAATTCCACCTTTTCTGTTGGAAAGGAAATTTCAGGTGATACATTTTTTACCTGTTTTGTGTTTACTCACAGATATCAAAGCATCCTAGCCAACAGGGATGGTACCAGAGCAACAGAGTATAACGTTCATTCCTTAAATGTTCATTAATCTATGTGCATTAATCATTAATCTAAGCTACCTTTTCTGCTCACGAATGTAAAACCACAACGTTCTGACCGTGATACCTTCACAGCTTTATCCTTTGGCCATCAAGACGGGATTAACATGAATCACAATACTTTCGTAGATACACATTTTTATAAGAAATCAACAAAGTGATTTCCGTGAAATTTTAATAATGACCTGCTTTTTGAACAAGCAACATATAGCATTGTAACTACAAAATTAGGTAGACTGTTTCTTTAGCCACATTTTGGGAAGCTTAATGTAGCCATGAGAAATGCTGTCCAATTTTTCTTTAAGGAAACATTCAGATTGGCAATCTTAAGTTATCGCAAGCGTTTTTTGTGCAGCAATACAATCAAAAATCCCTGCTATGCATGAAATAAAGCTAAGATATTCGTTGCTTTCGTAGTCACTCGTCGCTTCATTTGTCTGAACGTAAAACAAGCACAACGGCAGATCGGTAAGCTTCTTCTGCACGGTAGATTCTTTCGGATACGACACGACTCATTATCTTACGGGCAGAATGATTGATAACGGGTTTATGAGTTCTCACTCTTGATCTTCCCATAGCTTCTTTCCGTTCTTTGTGATTGTACCTATAAAAATACCAACACACGCCTTACCAACGAATGGATGAGCAAGTTGTTAGGAAATACACAGAGAATACACGCGGTTAACTTCTGTGACGCACTACTCCCGTCGTCAGCGTAACTCATGGAGAAGGGATTCACTCAGTTAAACATTTATATAGGCCTCTCAAGGGAACAATAGGTCTGACTATCTCAGTGTAGTGCAGCAGCGGTATTTACTGACGAGTTTGCTCCATATATTATTAACCTCTGTACCCCTGGCCGCGATTGGTATTTGCTTTAACGAGAATGAAGAAACCCTATTTTATGTCGCGTAGATGGAAGTTGTTTTCCCGCGTTATGATCATCGGCAATAGGTCGAGTGAACACTGAACGGAACAGCCATGGAAGCGTCCGTCGTAATTTCCATAATCTTCTCAGGGAATAGGTTTTGCAGTTGTCCTGAATGTAATTTCTCCGACCCCTTTAGCCTGTCTTCGATATGCAAGTACTGGTTGAGCATTTTCATATGATTTGGAACCTTTTAAACAAAGCGTAGCCCGTTTGGCATGTCTAAGAGACGTTGCAAGCACATTTGATCTGCTAAGCTGCCACCGCTGTCATGTCAAAAGAAACGTGATCTTGTCACCTGTTAAAGTCGAAAGAGGGTGACAGGAACCTTTAAAGCGTATTACGGAGTTAAGCGATTGTCCTATGCGTTTGACCTGTTCACTTCGTTATGATAGGGAATAAACAAGACGGAATGAGGCTGTGTTGTACTTCCAGGAATGGGTAGCGGTAAATCGCTAAATTTGCAAAGTATGATAGATTTAAGGAAACGTTTAGGGTCACCGTCATCAGTTAGCGTGGGTGAGATGAGATTCAAGTTAGAGCGTTAAAGGGACGGGTCACAGTTACAGATGGCCGATGGAGCATACCGGTGGCAATACCTCTTTTTATAGAAATGGGATCTTAGGAGAAAAATGCACATACCTGTCAGAATGGATGGGTTTTCTGAATACAGCACTTTTAAGCTTACATCCTTCCTTAATCATCAAGATGTCTAGGAATGCTAGCCTGCTGTTGAACTGTTCCTCCATTATGAACTTAATTTTTCCAGCTGAAATACTATTTAAATGGCTTAGGAAGGAATTCTCTATCCCGGTGCTAACTCAGGCGAAAATGTCATCTACATGTTTCTTGAAAAAAGAAGGATTCATGTCACTGTTCGCGAGAGCAAATGCTGTTTGCTCCAGGTGTCCCATGAGCACATCAACGAGAATTGGCGAGAAGAAGTGGCACGGGTGGACTCCCTCTCGTCTTTTTGAAGGAAGAAACGGTCTTCAGATTTAAAATAGTTGCCCTGTCGCCCGCAAAAGGCTGCCAATTTTCTTCAGTGGAAAGGTGTTACTTTCATCTGACAAAAGATCGCTCTTACAAAGCTTAACAGGTCGAGCAGGATTTTAAGTATGTAACTTATTGGAACGTTAGCAAAGAAATCTGTAACATCGTAACTAAATATTACGTCTCGGCTCATCCATTCATTAGTAGGCCGCGTTTTAATTTATGTAGACTCAAGATGCCTGAACGCAAATAGATTCATAATTGAAATCTTTGGTAATCCCATAAAATGAAAGCATAAACACACCGACAAGAACGAAGATTAGTAGTAATGGTAATAACGCTACCACAGGTAAAGTTGTCTCTCTACTCTCTGAGCACGTTAAAAATGAAGTTTTATTCTCTGAGTTTTACGGCGCTCCTCTTTTCCCATCTTCAGCGGAAACAAAAGTGAACGTTAAAGCATGACAACTACGGATGACAGAATAGCTCTTGCTCGATAAACTGTTACGGAATCTTAAAGTGTTGAAGATAATTTTCACGCCGTCATTTTCATCTTCAAAAGCTGTTGAATTCATAGTTTGCAACGTGGATGGTTTTTCTTTAACTCCGATCTACATTACGTAGTAGCAGCACACATCTCACTTAAGCATATTCACAAGTGCAATAGTCTGTATTGCTTTACTTGAGTTCCTTTATTACGCTTTAATCCACATGATACGATGGTAACAACCCATGGAGTTCACTCATCCATGCCGTATTTCGTAGGCTTTAGCGGTAAACTGTGTTACCGTATAGCGAAGAAAACTTAATTCAGCTTCGCCAGTGCAAAACGTAATTCTCAACATAATACTTGACCATGAAGGGTTTCTGATCGTTATTGTACATCTTCGATGACCGATGACGACTACAGCGCTTGCTCTGTTAATCCATTCAGAATAAGCAGTTGTGGTCTTCCTTGATGGTTTTGTACAGCTGAGATTGTGATCCCTCCTCTCTCTTTTGACAGATTCTCTTTATATCTCTCAAGTAGTGTGTTACCAGTTGTTCCACTGTAGGAATTGGAGTATTTTCCTTTGACTTCCAACACAGCCTAGGCTTATCGGTCCGTCGACTGGTCATTCTGCCCTTCCTGATAATGCATCTTATCTACACCTTCTGAAGAAAATCTTGAAAGCCTTTTTTCCAAGGCGGTCGTCCTAAAGATTAACGACTAAAAAGCCTGAAGGCGTAGGCGCAGAATTTGGTACCATGCCCTTACCTTCTCTTATTACTAGCCTAGTCGCATGGTTATTCTTTTAAACAATTGTTCCGCCGTAATGCACTTTAAATCTGAGATACGCACCACAACAAATGCTGATTGTTTTCTCTGCCACTTTTTTTAATAATTAGTGCTAACATCGAATAGTAATGATCCGTAGCGTTGAAGCGACGTGAAGCTATTCATCCGTATCAGCAGACTTGTTATAGATAAACTAAGGAAAGGAACTTTAAGACTTCAGGAAAAATACTCCACGTTGCAAAGTATAGATTCAGCAAGCTACAAAAAGATGGGATGTACAAAACAATGCGCTTAAACTTAGCAATAGTAAAACCATTCTTTGGTTATTGAAGTTGTTCTTTGATATTTTTATAAAACCATGTTTATTATTCCGGAGCTTTCGGGTCAAACGAGACCCGTCTTCAGCGGGACAAGCTCTCCGTAAAAGAAACTGGACATGAAACTATACGGTCCCGTACCAAGAAGTTACATTTACAAAATTATCACTTTATGACTATTTATCTTTCGCGTACATTTCATATTCGGCAATATTATTTTTGAACGCCCACGCAGAGTTTTTCAGTTGTAGTTTGTTTAAAATCAGTATGAATTGAAGAAGTTGTGTCAGCACAATTTGTGCATGAAAGTTTATTAGTTCGCTTATTCGTGCTTGGTTAATTTCATTTGTTCAAAATCAATGGTGAATTGATTTAGTGTGCAGCCTAAGTTGTTACCTGAAATTCGTTCTTTTTTATTCATTTTTAAGCACTTTTCGCGTTTTTATGCGAATCCTTAGAGGTAACTGTTTGTTTGCTTAGCATCGGGACGCCACCGAAAAAAAGCAAACAATTATTCTGTGCTATTGCTGTTGAAAGATAGTTATTATCATATTGATCTGTTTTCTAAGCGC
This sequence comes from Trichuris trichiura, assembly GCA_037903355.1. Lineage (NCBI taxonomy): Eukaryota > Metazoa > Nematoda > Enoplea > Trichinellida > Trichuridae > Trichuris > Trichuris trichiura. The sequence continues at coordinate 402,969 of JBAJFE010000039.1, read as the reverse complement.
AACCGAAGAAGTGTTTTGACGAATAATCCATATATTTCTATCAACAAGCTTTTGAGCCCATTAGCCCATAGGCCTATAATACCCATTAGCCCAAGGGTCTTGATTAGCTATATACGGTGTCCTTCGAGGATCAGTTTTGGTCCTATCTATGCTGGGATAAAAACAATGCATGAACAGTGAATATTTTAGTAGAATTAGTAAGCTTTCTATTAGTATCAATAATAACCTACAAAGCATCATTAGAAGACATATTTGGCAGCATCAGTTGAGGAGCTCAGCCCACGCATGCACCGCACCTACACACACACACACACACACACACACACACACACACACACACACACACACACACACACACACACACACACACACACACACACACACACACACACACACACACACACACACACACACACACACACACCGCACACACACACACACACACACACACACACACACACACACACACACACACACACACACACACACCACACCACACCACACACACACACCACACCACACACCGCCGCGCACCCCACCCTACCCTGCGCCGCGCCGCGTCACAACACACCCCACACCGCACCGCGCAGCACGTGCTCTGCAACACATTACGCCACCCAGTGCACACTGCAAGCTCACAACACACGCGCAGAAGGCATATAGCACAGACGGACAAAGACACACTGAACTGCCAAGCAGTGTGTGGGTATTATATACCCTAAAAATCAGCCTTATGCAAATTAATGTGTGACCCTTTAGACTTTACTATAAGCGGCTTAGAAACACAAATTGGCGTTGAATCTTCAGTTAGCTGCTTTATTTTAGGAAGTAGTTCAGCTGACCTTCTGCTATAGTTCGTTTACTTTGGTTAAGTACTATTGCTGTTTTGTTTACGATGAGGAAGGTTAATGCAAATTAGCTGACCCTATTCGCCGGTGTTTATATTGCAATTTATGTAAACATATTGAGGAAAACGTGATCCGATTTGTGAAATAATGAAAAGAACAATATTTGTGTCATTTATCCGTTGACCATAAAAGAAACAATATAAGTTCCATCATTGCCGAAGGTTCTATTGTTTATATTTTAAACAAAAAGCTCCTCATCGCGTCAATATCATCAGATAAAAATTTATAATTAATTGGTAATGTATTTGTCATATATATGTACTGTTAAATTCTTCTTACGCAAGCAATTTAGACTACTTGAAATGACATTGAACTGATCAATTTTGTATCCTTCGTTCATATAAACATTAACGGATTGTTCATTTTGGTGATTATTCATATGATCGTTTTACTGTATCGTCTGTAAAGCGAATTTCCGCTTCTTTACAAGAAGAAATTCTAGTTGAATCGGTACTAACCAGTTAGCGCATCATTGTTAGCTGTTGTCGTCTTTCCGTCCTTTTTCATCCATTGCTCTTTTCACTCTGAAACATTTTAACGTCTATTTTAAGACCAGTTTGAAAATTTTAAAACAATATCCGCTCAGCGTATATTTCAATAAATTTGATAGATAATAAGAATGGCTCACTTTACTCTAAAGTTTCGATCTCATAGGAAGAATTATCATTGTGATAATTGAAAAGATAAGTGGACGCCAATTCCATTGTGAAATGTTGAAAAGATAATTTGTTTGTACTTTTTGTATGTTTTTCGGTATAGCATTAACCGGTGTTCAGTTCGTACGACGTTTGCAATTTCATTACGAATAGAGAAATATGAAATTAAGAATGGCGGTAAAGATTAAGGAAGGACGCAGCAGGTTTATACGTACTTGTTTTGAATAGTTTTGTGGGTTTTAGAAATGCACCGTTAAACAATTTACTCTGACTGAAAATTGCAGTCATTTCTGACCATTTAGATTGTATTGGCATCAAATTAATAAGTGATTGTCTGGGCTGAGTAATTTTAACTCGTAACAATAATTTATTCTCTTCGCTTTAGTAATATGCAAAGATAAGACTTTTTGTACAGCTGTTGTTTACGGCGAAGAAAACTGTTATATCAGCGACAGTTATTCCAAAGTTGTTTTATTTTATTAAAAGAATGTTATTGAAACACCTAAGAGCGACTTTTTAAAATGTTTACATGTAATTCACGAATGTTTATTTCCTGGTTAATTTGTGAATGACAAAGTTGAAGTCCATTCCGACAAAAAGCATAAAATGTTTTGATTAAATTAAATGTAACAGTCACGTATTGTCCATTGACGAAACAAGAAAAACTTTTCTGTTTCATCTTTTTAGGCAACGTTAACGTAATGTTACAATTATTTAAAAGTATGCCCAATAATCAGCCGTAATAATGGAACGGTCTTCAAATAGTTGCATTGCCGTCACGCTGTCGTTTAGTGTCAAAGAAGACACTTTTAATATCAGAAAAGTATACATCATTTCTCTGTTTAATGCCAGCGTACTATCTTGTTGATCCCAACGTGACGCAATGAAATCCGTAAGATGTTATTCAGTACGGTGTCATAATTTCGCTAAAACCTTTGGTTGTTTAAGGTGCAGCTAAAGTTGCTGAATTTGAGTTACTCTTGAAAGCGCCTTTTTATTTTCTATAATTTTGCAGCACGTTGGAATCATCCAAAGATTGTATTTCATTGTATGAACTTGATGTTTTCATCGTAATTTGTCCGTATAATCGAAGATTTGGCAAATATGTAATGAACTATCGAAAGTTTCGTAATCCATAGTTCTCATTATCGGCGCTGTTTTCAAATATGGAAGTTAAGAACAGGTCGTTAAGTATAAATGTTACTGATGAAGAGAAGAGCGGTTTGTCGTATGCATTCAACCATCATATTTTGTCCTCATCTTTATTAAACGATTGATTACCGTGAGGATATCATTGAAACAGTGATTTGCTATATGAAATGTCGAATCTTTTAGCGTACGCTCTTCGTTATTATTAATAATTTAGTTACAAGATTAAAGTTTTTTGTTATGATTTCTCTACACGATTTAAGAAAATGACAACTTCCACATTTGCAATGATTTAACGATTCTTCGTTCAAAAACTTTCCATTCGTTTATAGTTTTTGCGAAAGTATTACTAATCGTAGATATGCATGTTTGAACGAATTACTCATTAAATGTTCTGTGCAATTCCTTCATTTAGCAAAAGTAGTGAACCAAGCCATGCCTTAGAGTGAAATGAAAGTAATTAGTAATTTCTTTCTTCTACCGCTGTGTTCGTTAATAGATTTGATTTATGATTCTTAACAGGGCTGTTTCTTCGATCGTCTACGGCTTTTCCCCTTTTTTTCTCTGTGTGATGGTATCTGTAATTAGTTATCTATAACAATTGCTCTACCAACGAAAGAATGAGCAATTATTGGGAAAAATTAAAAAACAGTACAGTCAGCTTTTTCATCTAGAGCTTTCGGAACGCTCTGGTTTCGTCATCAGTGCGATGGAGAAGTTTCTGACGGAACTGTAGCGTTCTGAAAGCTCTAAATAAAAAAGCTGGCTGTATTGTTTTTGAATTTATGGTAATAATCGCTCATCCGCTCGCTCGTAGAGCAATTGTTTTGGCTAATTACAGATACAATCACACAGAGAAAAAACAGGAAAAACCGTAGAAGATTTAACAAACATGAAGCACGTGCCCGTTACAAAGCACCCCGTGTTTATGTTAACAGAGCTTTATTGTGATTCTTTTTTATGGAATGAAATGCGTTCTTTCCATTTTGAAAACCTGAGGTACATTATTATTTCGTAAGTAAAAATTTCTAACCATTAATCTCTCTTATTACTCAAACTGCGCATTTGTAATCGGAAAAAATCGGAAAAACGAATGGTTTTTGGTAGGTCTTCTACAGCTTTTCCTTTTTATTTGTGTCTGTGTTGGTATGTGTAACTAAATGAAACAATTGGTCTACCAACGGACGGATGAGCGATTATTAAGAAAAATTGTACAGGACCAATACATTCAACTTTTTATTTCAGAGCTTTCGGAACGTTCTAGTTCCGTCGTCAGTGAAATGGAGGAGAGCTCTTGCCGAAGTCTGAAAAAGAGCTCTCTTCCTTCTCACAGACTACGGAAGTAAAGTGTTCAGATAGCGCTGAAATAAAGTTGAACGCATTGGTTCTGTATATCGTTTCCTAATAATCGCTCATCCATCCGTTGATAGAGCAGCTGCCTCGTTTAATTACAGATATGAACACGGGCAAAAAATGGGAAACGCCATAAAAAATGTACCAAAAGCCATTAAACATTATCCTGTTACGAAGCAACTTGTGTTACAGAGAAATGAATGTGTTAATGTGGACAAAGAGTACGGAACAATAACCATCATGCACTGATATACTTTCAGATTGAGCATACGTGTGTTTATTTTTGGCATTATTACTTTGGACAGATTACCCATTATTTTGCAAAAAACTTATTGGAGCTTTATGTACCCAATATGCTTCAGATCAAGTTTTCAGTCGTTTGCGTATATGTCAAAGAAGAGTGATTTATGGTGATGAATTAGCACGCTAAATGTTATTACTAATCTGCATGGTGTATTCAGTGAGCCTGGGAAAAGATGAGGAAATGGGAGAATAAAGAACTAAAGAATTGAAATTGAGCAATGGATAAGTAACGGTCTGCAATTCCATGAGAGCAGATGTCCCTTCGCAGCGTTAATACATTTCTTAATACATCGCTGGACGGCCATTAAGAACTGTGCTATCATTAGTATTATTTAACGTGTTTCTATTGCCTACGGGTGCAAAGAAATGGTTGTTTAGCGCAGGAATATATGATAGTTATTGATCGATAAATCGTTTCATTTCATTCGGCTTCTTTGCGGCTTAACATTCAGGTAAAATTGTTGTATTGGTTGGATCAATGATGGATTCTTATTGCTTCCTTTGAAGCACAAGTAAAGCTTTTGTCATTTCCTGTTTCTTTTGTTGGAGCACATTATTATCTTCTATTGGTAACCTTACTTTTTGAAGTTGGGTAAAAAAAAGTTCATTACATTTGGATTTTATTTTTCTCATCGATTCTTGGCATTTATACTGACTTGTTAAAACAATCACGTTAATAATGCCTTTTATTTGTTTTTAAGAGAGGATCAAATTCAGTTTTAAAAAATATTAAGTTTCATTGTATATGACAATGTTTACTCAAAGTTAAATTTGCCTCAAGGCTTGCGCAGTTGCCCTTCCAATCCGGCGCATTAGTAAATTAAATGATTTGTGTAAATAATTCGTTCCGTTTTAGTCAGCCGAGCACTCACACTCGTTGCAAAGCAAACAGTGTAAAGGTTTATCGGTCACGGTCAAATTTGCATAATAAGCATCGACGTGAGCAGAGCACAGTAAATTTAATTTCATTTTTCGATATTTTCGTCGACCACATCGGCTGAACTGCGATCGCTCTCCCTCCTTTTTCGTTAGTCGCAGCTGTGCTTTACACAGTTCCTTATTTTGACCCCGCACGTTTTGTTTGCTATTTCTTTTGTCTTTGTGTCGAAGTGTTATTTACTGAAAAAACTCGTTTGACAAAAACGAGTTTGCTGCAATGTTTCTCAGAGCTTTCCGAACTCGATCCATCCTGTCGTCAACGAACCGATAAAAAGTCTGTTTGCCGAAATGAAGAACAGATATTGCTCTTCCTGTAAGTATAGAATAAAAAGTTTTCTTGATATAATGTTTCAGTCTTTCAGGTTGACAATGTCGAAGCACATCTTGTCATTAGCATATGGTGTCCCCTTCACAACAGTGAATTTTGTGCGTCAGTTATTCCGCATTCAAAGAAAAGCGACAAGGTTTTTTAGGTGATGAATAGAGCAGAAGAAACTGAACAATCTGATTAGTTTAATCTTATCGTTTTAGTCTTTCGACATGCAGATAAGGACGGCGTTGGCGACTAATGCTGATAAGGTAATCCCTTTGCAATAAGTCAAATTTGCAAGATTAGAATTGCATTTTTAGGTTTTTAGAATTGCCAAATGGTTGTGTGGAACAATTTAAAAAGAGACAAAGTGGACGTCGTTCGACATTGTCGCGTCACTGCTGCATGTATGCATGTTACAGCATGAACGGAATATCGTAGCAGTCGCATGTTGTTCATGTGAAATTAATTAATTAATTTCGTGTTTACAGTTCGACTTTGAAGAAATTTGGCCCTGTTCTTGAAAAGATAAGTACATTTTGTCAAATCGATTTTTTGTCACAACAGTTTCTTTTTCAGGAAAATTACTCGAATGGGCAACTGCTGACTTGCTGACGACAGGACCTGGCCAGTCCTGAAAGCTCTGAAAAACAATGAAAAGAAGAATTTGTTGATTTCGTGAATAACACTTCTACGCATACATTTTGTGTGATTGCGTGAATAAAATTTTCAACTGGCGCGTGTCTTTTCTGTCGCGGTTGCAGTCCAACATTTCATAAGGTTTATGGTTCCGTGTTTAGGATCCACACCAACGGATGCAAGAAGACAATTCGAGGACGGAAAAGAAACGAGAAGAAACGAACAGGGACAACAAGAGGAGCAAGAAAAGAAAGAGAAAAATGGAAAAGTTCGGGATCAACGTGTAAGTATGCAGTAGGCAGGGCGAGGGTAGGCACTATAGGTTCCAGCATGCATACGGGGTTCACATCCAATAGGGAATAGTGGGTTTAGATATTGGTTTCCGGAGGGGAGGGCGGGTGAGATACATTCTACTTGAGAATAAGGTGCATGGAAAGGATAGCTGCCCCCCCGCCCCCCCCAAAAAAAAAAAAGGGGGGTGGCGGGGGTGAGGCGCTATCCGTTGAGATTAGTAAACAACGACAATATTGCATCATCTGCATGTCACATGTCACGCTTGTCATTTGTCACATGTGCCGCATGTCACATGTGACAGTCGCATGTCGTGTGTCGTCTGTCGCATGTCGTGTGTCGTCTGTCGCATGTCGTATGTCGTGAGTCGCATGTCGTGTGTCGTGAGTAGCATGTAGTATGTCGTGAGTAGCATGTCGAGTGCCGTCTGACGCATGTCGACTGCCGTGCGTCCCCAGTGTGAGAAGTAGGAACAGTGGACCTGGAAAGCGGACAATAGTCAATGGGCGCTGGACAGTGGACACTGAACTGAGTGCAAAGATCGCGGCGACGAACCCCCCATGTAGAAAACAAGGTAGTGGGAATAGGTAGCGGGATGTGGTAGGAATTGCTGTCCTGTTCCGGTCTGTGTGCGCGAAAATGACCCTGGAGCTGGACAGCGTAGGGTTTTGACGGGTGACAACTTCCTGACGGGAAAATAGGTAGGGCAGTAAGTGAGTATGCGCGAGAGAGGTTTCAGCTTGTGGTATCCATCAGTTTTCCCTTCTGAGCTCCCGCTGACATTCCCATTTGTCGGGTAGGAGAGACAATAATAATGGATTTGAGATTGAGAATACTTGTGTTGTCGTATCGAAGTATTATACCGTCGTCGTATTTTCGTTTGCTCCCTTCTGAATTGATTTCCCTCAAAACTTTCGCTTTTCCCTTTCTTCGAAAGTGCGATTTGTTAAAAATAAAAAATTTGAATTGTTCTATAGAAGTGTGATCTCTCAGCCGGTCGCATATCCGGAAAAAGAGTAAAGGTTGACGGCAAAATGCACTTACAGCCGGAAAAACCTTGAGCTCTTTACGTTTGGTTGTAATGGAAATGAAATTTAATAGTCGCTTTCAGGTTAACAGCAACCGACATTTTGGAAACGTTGGCCTGTCTAGCAATTGTTGTAGACAAGGTAAGTTGAATTTAAAAAATTTCATTTGCAGGTGAAGTGTTTGTTGCTCGCGCAAACACCAGAATCACTAAATGAATAGCGAAAAGAAGTCAAAAAGAAACGAATAGGTATGAACGATAAATTTAAAACGTTATTGTTTCAGTTCAGCATTATGAAACGAAGGAATGGTCACAGCATGTTAAAAAAAAATTGCTTTCTCCTAAATGGATTTGGTAAGAAACGTTCATATTGTGTAATAAGTGTATTTCAGGATTGGAAACAAATGCAAATGGAAAAATGACGCTTCGTAAAAGGTAAGAAGGAAACATTTTTTCGTTTTGAGTAAACTAAAAGTAAACTTTCAGATAATCTTGCCAGAGGACACTGAACTGAACATTTGTAAACAATGAAAACAGGTCAAATTCGCTGTTCAAACAGAAAGGAAAAGTAATAGACCCAAAGAGGTCTGTTAGTTTGCATCGAAGAAGCTACTCGGATGGAATGTAAACAGGAAAATCAGGTCAAATCGTTCATTGGCCGGCCTAAAGTAAGCGTTTTGCCTAATCTGTGTTACATCAGAGGTCAGATAACGGCCGTTAGTAGCCGCTGCTGATTTGCATAATGTTAGGTCGTCTTGAAACTGTGATTAATAATACCATATGGACGGTGGTATATCATTGGTATGATCATCATTGTCACAGTCCTTCTACATTGGTAAGAATATAAGTTTATTAGTTCTGTCATGGTGAATTAAAGTTCACAAAGTGACGTTTTAGAGAAAAAGAACGGAAATTGCTGATGGCAAAGGAAGCGATGAGTAAAAAGGTGGTAAAATCTGGCATGAATTCATGGTGTTAGAATTTACCACAATGGACACAAAGAAATGAATCAGTTGACGATGATTTGGTAAGTACCATTTGAAAAAGACCGATCGTCAGCTGAGACAAGTTTGGCATTTCTACTGCTCACGTATATTGGGTGTGATAAAGGCATAGTTTGCGGTAAGCTGTCTTTTGCGTTGTTACAAAAAAATTGCTTTTGTTGCACGGATAGATAATCAATTATTTTTAGGCTAAAACAACGTTGCAGTTGTTGTAGTGTATTTCACTGTGATACTATTGCATTCTATGTTTTGCATGCTGAATTGCATAATGAAATAAAGAATTTTTGGGAGGGTCTTCGGGTGAAATGCCAAAGTAAAATTGACCTAAAGCAGTGCACATTGTTCTCGATGACTTGGCAAAGTTTTGTCCCGTTTTGAACTAATAACCGCCCATCCATACGTTGGTAGGGCATCCAGTTTCAGCCGAAAGTCAGAACTTATAAGAAGACCTACACGACATTCTGTTCCATTGGTAAGAATTGATGTTTGCATGCCGGGTGTGTTAATAACGTTAAAGTCTCACACATGGATTAATTGCATGACAGTGATCTCATATATCTATTTGTGTGACATCCTCATGTATTACATCATGGCATGATATAGGTTTAAATGTGTCGCGTTGTGCTCGTATATAATTTTAAATGTATGGGATAGTATTGTTCTCACGTTTGACCGTTGGATTCTGGTTATGGGCTTGTAGGTTTCCATTAGAGGAGGTACGGTGTAGAAGTTGCGAAGTTTACAATGGCTAAAATTATCTGCAATGGTTAACAAATGGTGTTATATGTTCACAAAGACACAATCCACAAATCGTTTGTCACGGACGCGATTACAAGGAAAGCAAAGTCGGAAAATGACCGCCCATTTGGCACAGTCGGAACAAAAGTGATGACAAAAAATATGTGAACTGTATGCAAACTCGGTTGGCCAATTGTGAGCAGCAGAGATTATTTTGAGAAAGGATAAAAAGTTAAAAAACAATTCAATGGGAATTGAAGAGCTCAAGCAAGATTACGCAATGCTAGCGGAAGAAAGCAGCAGCGACAAGCGTAAGAATGGAAGGACTACTGTCACAAAGACAACAAGAAAGCATCAAGATCAACGACGAGCGCGACAGGACAACATGCGACGGACTTGAAATGTACAGAGCAGTTGAAAAGAAAAGAAAGTTTAAAACCACAAGACATCCACACCAATTTTGGCACCTTCTGTCATCCTCACACTGACCAATGGACCTATGGACCTTCATGAAACATATTCTGCTCTGAAATGGGGATACTATACCGTACCTTCTCTGATGGAAATGGACCGCATGTTGCCTATTCTTAAAAGGTACAACACCTGAGATTAGGAGTTGTACCACTTGCTTGTAAGCCGTGGAGCTATACGATTGCTGTGGTACCTATATACCTGCATGCGAAGTATGAATGTCGCTCCCATGGGTCTAAAATATCTAATGGGGTCCTATAACGTACAGCGGTCTAGTAGTGGGCATGATTCCTAGATGTGTGATTGGAATTTGAGCCTACATGTTAGATAGGCATGGAGTGTATAACCCCTGTGCTGATGAATGATCTGGCACTGGCACTGGCATGTTGCCTTCACATAGAGGGTATATCTCCTAGGAGCGTAAATATTCTTGCATGAAAGGACCATGCTGACAGTATGATAATCCAGCGAGAAAATTGTCATCGCTAACATAGTCATTGCATGAAAAGGAGTCACTGTGCAAGTCCATAAAATCATCTCATGAGGATGTCACACAAATAGTAGCATCCAACACATTGCATGCTGGAGATCACTGAAAAGTGCATGTCGAAGTCATTACATCAAGGGGTACTCTCGAACCGCTTGTCAAAGTCATCGCATGCGAGAGTGCCCCTGTACATCATGTCAAAATAATCGCATGCGGAGGGTACCCTCAAAACCGCATGTCAGAATCACAGCATGAGGGGATATCCTCAAAATTGCATGTCAAAATCATCGCATGCGGAGGGTATCCTCAAAATTGCATGTCAAAATCATCGCATGTGGGGGGTACCCTCAAAATTGCATGTCAAAATCATCGCATGCGGAGGGTACCCTCAAAATTGCATGTCAAAGTCATCGCATGCGGGGGGTACCCTCAAAATTGCATGTCAAAATCACCGCATGCGGAGGGTACCCTCAAAATTGCATCTCAAAATCATCGCATGGGGGAAATACTCTAATCTGCATGTCAAAATCACTGCATAAGGGGAGTACCCCCAAAAATGCATGTCAAAATCAATGCATGACGGGGTACTCCCAAAATTTGCATGTCAGAATGATCGCATGAGGGGATATGACTCATCCATCCATCTCAGAAATAACCGCATGAGAGGCTGTCACTCGAAATGTCACTCGAAACGTGGTAATGGGGAAGGAACCACGTGATCAAAAAAATCACACCAGGGGGAAGAAGGTTGCTCAAAAAAACCACTAAGTAAACAAAGACTTAAAAAACCGGCCGGACGCCGGCATAATACACTCGAATACAGGAGCGGATTCCCGATCCGTGCTAATACCAGGAATCGGATCCACCAATCGGACCGAAAGAACCTGGCCGAAGACAACCCCCCTCCCAGAAAATGAACCAGGAGAGAGACACTGAGAATGAAAGACTGAGTGAAAAGAACTGAACATGATGAGAGAAACACCTCATCTGCTCAGAGGAGAGACGATATGAGAAGAGAATATGAGAATAATGATGATGAGAATGAGAGAATGATGATCACGAGACGCGATCAGCTGAGAGCGCGATCCATAACATGATTCCAGACCATGTCTTCGAACAGGAGACGATGCTGAAGAGCGAAGTATGACAAAAAATTCGCGATGTGAAAAGATCACATCATAAAACAGAGAGATTCATACCCAACACCAGGATATCATCTGCTCCGTCAGAGATGATGAAAGAATGAATTGACTTGCTGAGAAAAATCTCAGCAATACGTGTTGAAGTTGAAGACCAGTCCATTTCTTGTCCACAGAAATGTCTTCGTCTTTGAAATGCGCTTAGGAAACAGACGGACATTGGTCGACTCTAAAAAATTTATTGCCACTTGACATCAGCAGAAGACAGACAATACCAAACGAGCGAGTCCTCTCTGCCACAGGTATGACAATATTTGGTCGTTTGACATTTTAACGGATTGATCAGACGGACAAATAGCGACGCAAAATATCGTGTTTTCTTCAGCTGTTTTCTTTTTTCGACCTAAAAAATTGCAAAAATCAACATAAGCAGAAAACGACAAATTTCTTACTTCAAAAAATAGTACAATTGAACTGTCAAGCGTCTTTGACTCGTCCTCCGTTTTGAAATTGTTGTCCAGTTTTGACTGCTCCTCCTTTCCTTTTTTTCGTCCTCGTTTGTGGTCGATTGGACGATGGGCTGTCCGGAAAATTTTTTCTGCTCGATCCTCTTCACGAATTTCGAATGGTCCTCTCGGTTTGAAATTGTCGTCCCGTTTTGAGCTGTCGTCCTTTCCTTCTTTTCGTCCTCTTTTTTGGTCGAGTTTACGATCTGCTGTTTGGACAATTTTCTCTGCTCTCTTTTCACGAATTTCGAATGGTCATTTCCTTTTAATTAGCCGTCAGCGAGATTCTAAAAGTTGAAAAAATAAAAGGTGTTTCAGACTAAAAGACTCACCATCTTCATTCCAACATTGAACTGGTTTGTCCATCATCATTTGAGCAATTCTTCATTTCTGTCGATCATTTCCATATGGCACCGTCATCCTGTCGTCCTGTCCAGCGATTCGTCTTTTCCAAACAGATCCTCCAACCGGCAGCATTTCCCACTGGAATAAACGAGCAGCGATCAGCAGTAGTCGCATAGGAGCAACTGCTCTGCAAGTCGGAACGAGCGAACACTGATTTTGAGCGTCTGAGTGTCGGCCACAATACTTTAGTGGTATGCAAATCACTGATTGACCTGATAAAAGGTCGTTTCAATAACCCACTTACTATTGACACATTGCTTGTAAGTATAGAATTTTATCGTTTCAGCGTATAAGAGGTTAAGCTACATCTTACAAGTGCAAACATTAGCACTGACTACTATACGATTAAAGCAAACAAATGCTCCAACAATTTCTTCCCTCTGGCTGATATAATGAACTGATAACCTATTTCGTTGACCTTGAAGAACGATCGTATTTACTCAGTTAGAATGATATTTACTCTGATTGTATAAACATTGGGAGCAAAGAACGTTTTGAAATATGATTATTCCTTAAAAGATATGATTTTAACGAATTATTAAATGCTTAGTCTGATAACGTTCACTTAAAAGTTGTGTAATTTCTTCAGTAAGCGATAGGAAAAGTAAAAGAAGGATAAGTTTATCAGCAAAAAAAAAATAATACTCTTTTCCGTCAATTAGAATCTACAGTACTTCAAAGTTACTCTAAAAAAGTGTAGAAAAGTGTGATAAACAGAGACTGACTGCAGTGCATACGGGATTTTACAACCTTAAAATACATAGCAACTGATAAAAGAATTGAAAGAGGCTTTGTTCGTAAAACAAATTTGCTTTTTGATGCTCCATCTTTAATGGGAAACTGAATTATTCAGTTACACGGGTGTTTCCGTTTTCATGTTGGCTATACGTTACCTATTATCCGTAGGAACATGAATCACAAAGTTGCAGTAGATTTTGTGAGCGGTCCGTTTCACTGGCAAATATCAATCGTCATTGAAAAAGAAAAACAAATTTAGGCTGGTTTTTCCGGGCAAACTACATTGCACATGAAACACTTCCAAATAACTGCGAGTATTACTCCATTATTGCACTATACGAAAAGATACGACGTATTGTTTTCTCATCTTTTCTTACCAAGTAGAGCTTTCAGGGCGGATAGTTGCTCGTCATTAACGCTGATTCAAAGGACCTTCGACAGGGTGCAATAAACCTTAAATCTCAACTTAATAAGAAAATATTAGTAACAATAATTACATGTCTGAATATAGGTTGTGCTATTACGGAAACGTTATATTCACAATAAAATAGAATCACGGTTTAAGAGTTTCTATCGTAAAGGATTTATATTCACAGCTATCCATTGTAGGTGGGAATTAACTGGTGAAAGTTTGTTGAAATGTCAATTATTTTCCACTTTTTGATTTGGCCATCGTTTAAACTCTGTTTAAACCCGTTGAAGTTTCCGTGTAGGACGGTATGCTCTATGCTGGCACAAAATTGTCTTCGATAATCTTTTCTTCCTTCTTTTCTAACGTTTTCTTCCTTCCTCTTCCCTCACGAACTTTTCTCTTTTCTTCCTCAGCTTTTGTTACTTCTTTTTCTTTCTCTTCGTTCGCATTTTTCTACCTTATTCCTTTCTTTCTTGTTTAATATTTTTTCGTCGTTTCATTTCTTCTATTCTTCTTTCTTAGCTCATGGTGTCTTCTGGGCTTCCTTTCCGTCTTTTACATAATCCTGGTTTCTACGGCTTTCTTCTTCCATCGCTGTAACTGTTTGCTTCTATACCCCTACCTTTTATACCCCGCCAAGCTCAACCAGTTTAAAAAGAGCTTAAACGATGATCGCTTTTGAAACTGGAAAACAATTCGCAATACCCACACTTCTGAAAACAATTTCTTCAAATCTAAATGTGCAACAAATCTATCATTCTCTTCTATAATTAATCCACGACGTACCGTTTACATGCGTTACTTTTCACGTTTAACTGCAAATACATAACATTATCCCGACGACGACGAAATAGCCTTTCAAGTCAGACTGACTCGCCTTCGTTTGACGCAAATCTTACATTCAGCTGCAGTCAACATACACCCTTTCTAATTAACCTAAACACACCTTTTTTTCCAAATGAAACAAATTTACGCAGAGTTAAAATATGACGTCTCAGTTTGACGTGCCTTCTTTTGACGCAAAAGTGAAAAGACGTCACGTGCCTATTTGGCGCACTTTCTTCTGACGCGAAACGGTTTCACGCGGCCTCCGGAAGCCCCCTCGCAGACAAAGAACTTGTCCACGCGCTCCGGAAGCCTCATCAGTATTTTTGAAATTAGTGGTACCTGCTTTTCTTTTACCTACTGTACCATGTATCCAAAAACTAGCATTTTATCATATTTCCAGCTGTCCGTTGCTCGTACGAGCACTGAAAAATCGGAATGACGCTAACCGTAAGTATAAGGGCACTATATCAGTTAGTTAAAAGTTCCCGCATGCGCCCCTCAGAATATACAAGTGCGGCTCCATTGGAACACCACAATCAAGACAATCTGCAGATTCTAAAGCTCCATGGCGGGGCAGCAGAGCCATCTGCATTAAGGAATACGATTGTGCCTGCAACTTTCCATTTCGTTTCGGATGAAGCGATGACGCAAAAAACTGCTTCGTCGTCGCTCGGCCTTTCCTTATCTTTTTCGCAGAAGCGTTTTAGAGCGTCTGTAGCCGTCTGAAAAGTAAAACCGTTCTCCTGCGAGCGTTACACGGCTAGTGACTATTTTCGAAAACACTACTCCCTTCTTATCGTTAACCTACTGTACGAAAAATGTAGAACCAGAATGTTTTCATATCGCCAGCATCCCGTAGCCCAAACGATCTTGGAAAAATCCGAACTATGCTCTATATAAGTATGGGCCTATGATACTCCCTACTTAAACTACTTTGTCCGTGCGCGCCCAGGCTACACAAGAGCGGTTTTGGTCGAACACTGCCACAACCTAAACTTATACCTTGCAGAAGCCAGAGTAATGCAGGAATACGTTTATGCCGACTGCGTTAGATATGGATTCAAATGAAGCCATCGCGCAGAAAAACGGGGCCATTATAGTTCGGTGTTTCCGTTCCCATAACAAAGAACCGATACTGCGCTACTGAAGCGCTCTGGCACACAAAGCACTAGTCGGGCGCGCAAAGGAAGGGCTATGAGTATTTTTGAAAAATGTTTTATGTGCTTTTCGTTCATCTACTGTACGAAGAACGTAATTTTTCTTATTTCTAGCCTCCCGTGGCTCAAAAAATCCGAATGCTGCTCTGCATCAGTATAGGAACATAATACTCGCTATGTTAAGTTCTTCGTCCATGCGCGGCGGGTGTATAGAAGAGCGCCTTTCATCGAACACCGCGACAAACGAAACTTACAGCTTCCAAAGTCTCTATCCGACCCAGAGCATCCATCTAACAGCAAGGAGGATGCACCGAACACGTTTTTGAGCACTCCTTTCGATTTCGTTTCAAAGGAGGCCATCGCGCAGAAGAACAGGATCCCTATCGGTCCGCGTATCAAATCCCACTCTGCAGGAAAACTACAGCGCTACTACAGCCCTATCGCTTACAAAAAACTTTTCCGGCGCGCATGCGACGGCTAATTAGTATTTTTGAAAATACTGGTACCTGCTTTTCGTTCATCAACTGCACGCCTCATGTAAAAAGATAATTTTTTCATATTTCCGATTTCCCTTTGCACAGACGAGCTCCAAAAAACAGGAATATGGCTCTGCGTAGGCATACGAGCATAACATTCGTCAGTTAAACTACTTCATTAACGTGCCCCCAGGGCATAGAAGAACGACTTCAGTCAAACACCGCCATCAGGAGGTCTAACAGCTTCTAAAACTCGTACGCGGCTCAACACAGCTCTATAAAAGCTAGTACGGTGCAGGATTTGGTTTCTGCAGCCACTTTCCGTTTCGGTTCGGATGATGGGATCGCGAGCAAAAACAGAATAAGTTACCCTTGGTGCTTCCGTTCCCACTCCGCAAGAGCATCACAGCGCTTCTACGGTCCTTTCACGGACGAAAGAGTTATCCGGCGCGCAGCGGACATTCTGGGAGTATTGTTGAAAATATTGTTACCTGCGTTTCGTTCAGCTACTGTATGAAGAATGTAAAAACAGAAGTATTTCTTATTTTCGGCCGCGGATTGTCCAGACGAGCGACGAGAAATCTTAACATTGCTCTCCATGAGTATAGCGGCATAATATTCGCTAGCTAAAGTACTTCCACCATGCGCGCTTCATGTATAGAAGAGCGGCTTGCGTCGAACACAGTTAGGAGAACAAACGAAACTTATAGCTTCCAAAGTTCCTACGCGACCCAACGTAGCTATTAAAAAAAAGGAATGATGCAGGAATACTTTTCTGCCCGCTGCTCTCTGTTTGGTTTCAAATGAAACGATCGCGCAGAAAAACAGCCTCGTTCCCGGTCGGCACTTCCGTTCCGATTCCGCAGGATTATTACAGATCCACTGTAGCCGTCCCGCCGACAAAAGATTTCTCCAACGCGCAGGGGACGGCCTGTGATTATTTTTGAAACTACCGCTACCTGCTTTTCGTTCATCTACTGTGCGAAAATGTAAAAAGAGAAGTTTTTCATACTTTCGGTTTTCCGTTCATTACTCGACCTCTGAAAACTAGGAATTTGGCTCCGTTTAACTATAGGCGTATACTATTCGCCAGTTAAACTACGTCTTCTAGGTGCCTACAGGCTTTAGAAGAGCAACTTTAGACGATCAAGAGATATAATGGGGTCGAGGACTCGTAGGGGAACCAACACAGCTGTCTAAAAGCTAGAACATTGCAGGATTATGTTTCTAGCGCTACTTTCCATATCGCATCGAAAGGGAAAGCGATCGCTCTGAAAAGCACACCGCTCTCGCTGGGCCTTTCGTTTCCCATTCAGGAGAAACGTTTTAGCTCTCCTGTAGCCGTCTCGGAGATAAAGTACTTCTCCGGCGCGCATCGGACGGCTGGCGATGATTTTTGAAAATATTTCTACCTGCTTTTCCTTCAATTACTGTATGAAGAATAAAAAAGATAATTTTTTCATATTTCCAACATCCCGTTGCTCAAGCGATCCACGAAAAATCCGAATCTTGCTCTCCATAAGCACAGGAACATAATACTCGCTACGTAAACTACTTCGTCCCTGCGCGCCCAAGGCATACAAGAACGGTTCTCGCCGAACAGCGCGACAAACCAAACCTATAACTTGACGACGCGAGCCTATTTTGACGTAGGGATATTTTGACTTCGCGTCAAGATGAACCAGGGAGAAAGTTTCACGCAAGCCTCGTTTTGCCACGTGAACATTTTGACGCGATGCTTCGCGTCAAAATGTACCACGCTAAATATTTGACGCGCAACTTATTCGACGCGAGCCCATTTTGACGGAGGGATAATTTGACTTCGCCTGTAGAGGGACCTCAGCCGAAAAGTTTGACGCCAGCTTTGTTTTGACAACTGATCATTTTGACGCAGAGATAAGCTTCCTGTCAAGGTTTACGCCGCAAAAAGTTTGAGGTCGCCTCGTTTTGATGCGAAATCACCTTTGCAGCGAAATTTCATGGCTTCGCGTCCCAACGTTTTTAGATTTAGTTTGGCGGAAGCTTACTTTAACGCGAAAACAGCTCGGCGCTGTGATTTTGTACCTCCACTGAAAGGTTAGCGCACGTATCCAATTGTATCCGTCGGGATGAAATTTTTCATTCAGTTTGTCGCAGTGCTACCTGGGCGCAAGATGGGATCATGATGAAATTGTCTGACTTCTGGGTAAATGCGTCGTAACTTGTAAGGGATTCGTATGTTTCCATTATAGAGTTTTACAAAGGTAGCAACCTTTCATTAAAGCGTTTTCCGGAGCTTTGTGGCGTACTCTCCGTTCGTGTTCAGCGATACTCATGACGGAAAGTCACCCTGTTGCAATCATTTCTATCAACACTGTCGCTGAAGACAGATGTGTAAGCTTGAAAGCCCAGAAAAGAAAACCAATAAAACGAATGCCACCGGAAGGAGACGCCGCCATAGCCAACGTGTGCGCCTAAGTATTCTACTTTGCGCTATTCAAGGAAGAGTAGTACTTCTTCAGCAACTAAACACGTAAGTACAACAAGAAGAACAACTTTACCATGAAGACAAAAATCAGAACAGTTTTCGGCTAATAATAGTAAGCTAGGTTAGTTCCTAACAGCAATGAAGAAATTTCACTTATTTTGCGCTGAAAACGGGAACTTTGCCCTCTTGAAAACTTCGCTTCATGTAAGTTTCCATGGAATCGAGATTCCGTACTTCAATTACGCAGTAAGTACTTATACTGTTATAGTTGTTCTATAGAGAGTTATGGATCAGCCCGACGAAAACATGAACCACAAAATTGCAATGTCTTAGACGAAGAAAAGAAAAAAATTACAATCTTTTTACAAGGTTTGACAAGTTTAAAATCTTTAAACAAAACAGGCAAACTCGGCGACATTCATGAAAGTTAGAACGAGAACTATCGTAAAAACAATTCCACGAGCCTCTTCAGCTGAAACGTTACGCAAGAACTTAGCAATGGTCGAAAGACGGAGTATTAACTACTACGAGACTACTACCTAAATAATTTCGTACGAAGCCTTGGATGAAGCACAGCATTTATCAATGTCAATCTTACCTTGATACGAAATGGGACAGCTTGCGTTGAATTACCGATTCTTCGTCTATATGCACCGCGACCAAAATCAAATACCGATAAGAAAAGTACGCAGGTTCAGCTATGGACAACCTGACCGTATTTTCAGATTTAAAAATATTTAACGTAGCAAAGTTGAGGATTCATTTAGCTGCAAAACTGTTATTTCATGTTTTCAACGACTGCTCACTCATCAGCCTTCTCACCAACATTCGAGAAGCGATTCCATATTTTTTTCATTCTACGACTTGTTCAATTCTTGGTATCCCTTCCGCGTAATCAGTGCCTGAACACTACAGAACTCTTACTAAGCTGTATAGTTTCGCCATTCCACTCATACAGGAGAACGACAGTCACCTTTACGGCTTTAAACGTACACAAACGTTCCACTGTTTTTCTTTTCAGCTTGATCCGAATGTTGCAGCACTTAAAAGTAGCTTTCAGCTGACGGTTGCGGGTTTGTTTTCGCCCCGAAAGCTATGCAGGCAACTTGGACGGAGTTATAAAACAAAAAATCGACAAAGACTAAAAAGGGAAAAAAAGTAGTGTCGTCATCGTAATAGTGATTTGGGAAAATATTCATCCATAGGCGACGCGTCCATTTTCTTTGTCTTCCACGCAATGAGAGTTTAGTAAGTGGACTGTAGTGTCAAATAGTACTGCTAAACAGGTAACGCTGTTCTCTATAAATAACATCTGATCAATTCGATCAGGCCCACAAACGTTGCTATCAACAGGTTCATATTAAGATTCCAACACTGTCTAATGCGAAAGATACAGAATATCAAAGCATCCAGTACCAATTTGAGGCAATCGAAAAATGACCACTCCTGGTGAAGGCGTATTTAAAAACTCTTCAATATCCATAATGCATAATTTTAAACAATGGCTGCTACAGAGGTGCACTTCGAAATACTTTTGAGTATTGCGTCTTTCGTGAATGCTATAGTGGTTTCAAGTGCCATTTCTTGTAACAGAGATGTCGAGGTGTACATTTAAGTTCTGTTAAACTGTTGATACATGCCGGTACGGATTATATAATCAATAATTGGAGACAGATGTCTTAATCAACACCTATACTGTAATGGGCAAAAACAAACTTCATTTCCTTAATAGGAATAATTGGTCTCTCGTTGCTTTCGAAGCATTCTGCAAAAGAGAAAACTGAACAGTGGAAATCGCAGCAGCCTTAATGCCGCACAACTCCTGCATTGTGTGAATATGATTGCATCCGATACAAGTAGCGTTGAATATGTCAGGTTGATTAAAGAACAACTTGCAAAAAAAAGTACTTAAGTAAAACAGCAGTTCGTGACTGTACTTTCAAGTCGACTCTTTTAGTTATGAGGATTCGCTCACCCTTCTCTTTTTAAGCGTACATTGCTGGATTCCTTTCACCGATTGCATGGTAAACACTTCTGCCAAAAGTCGCACCAAATAACTCACCACCAAATAACTTCAGTCATGCCAAGACTAAGTAGAACCTGAGACGGGAAAAAATTAAAATACTACATACAAAACCTACCAGAGAGCATAAATCTTAATTCAAGCCTCACACCAATGGTTGGGCTTGACGTCGTATGAATAATTTGATATCCAAACATCACCAACAATCGACTCAACATTAACATAAGGTGATTGACGACAATGCAAAAAGTGAACTCTTTTAAGCGCCTGAACCATGCTCTTATCCAAATTTCCACTGTTGTTAGCAGGAATACAGATCTCTTCTTCGCTAATGTTTTACATTTCCTTATTCTCGTCTAAGGCAACAAAAAGTACAACTAATCGTTCCAATCAATCAGTGAATTCAGCGCATTTTTCCTTACCATCATCATCGCAAAATTCTGGCTTTTCTTTGTGCTCACCTGCATTCGGTTTCGTTCTTTTCTCTGCTTCAAACCGGCCACACTGGCGTCAATGTCAATTTCGGAAGCTTCATGAAACCAACAGGATAACAGAAGACATTAAAAAGTACGTAATGCTAACACGGAAAAAATCCCGTTAGTTAATAATTAATAAATTTATTCCCGTAGCTTTCGGGTCCAAGCCTGACCCATCTTCAGTGGTAGAGAAGTAAACTTCACTTACTTAATTGGGAATAAATTTGTTAATTATTAACCAACGGAACGTTTTCCGTATTAACATTACGCACTCAAGATACGTCGTCCCATACCAAGATCTTACCTTTTAAAAACGTTAAAAGGTTGTATAGTGCGTTTCGTCTCGTCAGTGCTGTCCGCATCCTGTTTATCCATGGACACAATTAATCCTCCGTCTTCTTCAGCAGCTGGACTTTCTTTCGTTTCCGCTTTCCTGAATGCATATGCCAATTAGGAGGATCAGCAATCCATTCACATTAAAAACAACCGGCTGGTAGTAATAGCGGAGCACAACTTCATTTCTGCGCAAACTTCTTTGAAAACGTTCTTCTTAACTACAACTATCACTTGGTCGCGCTTTATGAGCTTTACGTCGTAAGGACGATGCTTCCTCTTGGTAAACTGCTAATTTATCCTATACTCCATACATTTGTCTCTTTAGAAAAAGGACAAATACCATGCAGCGGTAGGACAGATGAAGTATTTAAGTATTTCCTTATGAAGAGCCGACCATGTAGCTGGACAATAATAAACAGCTTAAGCGACGAACATTATGCCGCTAAGCGCAGGAGTTTAAGTGTGCTTTCATTTTTGAACGTTTTTTTAGCTGGATTTTCTTCCAAAGACGGCATGTGGTACAAAAGAGAAAATTAAAGCATGTACAGATTGTCCAGCAGGATCCACTTACGGACTGAGACTTCGTTATGTCAAATTCATCTTCACCGTACAGAAACTGCAAAGAAAACGCACTTGTCAGTAACCAGTACGATCAGAAGCTCACGATAGAAACATCTGGATGAAGCTACGGTCAGAATCTCGCATAGTAACGTCGTAGCTCGCCATAAGGGCTTGCAAATGTTTAATTATATATCACTGAAGAAATCCCCTACGGCTTCTCTTCACTGTCGTGTCGGTTAATCCCTGGAAATATAAAACGTTTAAACGTCTAACAGGCAGCTTCATTAGTCACCTCTCGATCGGCCAGACAGTGAAAAACGAATACTTGCGGCTTCAAACCGCTTAGAAATCTTTGGGTGACAAACCTACGATTGCGTGGAGACAGGTGAAAACGCCTGAACGACGGTAACGAACAACCGATAAAGCCTGAAGGCGTCTGTCCGCTCTCCAAGTCCACCTGATCCAACATGCAAGCCATTTGAAACAGATTCATTTTAAAATTTCAATAGCAAACTTAAGCTGCAAAAATGCCTTACTCGTTTTACCGACGTTCCCTTGGCTTCTAGTTCGATCATTAAGGATAAACCGGAATTAACCGGAAAAGCGCTCTAAACACAGCTGTTCGATTTTTAAAAATTTCAAACGATGCAGTCAATGATACACTTGTTAACTCAATCGTTTAAAGCGTCAGTTTTTGTCGCATGCAACAAATACTCTATCTGCTTCGTTTCTTCAGCATGTTCGCTATACAAGCTAGCTTCCCCTAACTTCTCTGAAATGTTACGAAAATTGATAAGATTCAGCTTGACTCAGAACACGCTAATATTTGTAGTGAGGAAATCGATGTTGACTTAGTTTTCCACATGTCGTGCTAAAGTTTAGAGGACAGAAGTTGAGGAGTCAATTGCTTAATTTTTTGAGTAAGAAAAAAATCAGTAACACATCTAGTCGGCCACTGATCACATCTCTGCGGTAGCGAAACTGACCGCGCTACTTCAATAGGTAGTGAACTTTATTTCTCTTAATCAGTACTGTAGGCTTAAACGAGTTTCATCAATAAATGAAACTGCAACATCAGCAAGCTGATACAAAAGAAACTATTGAACGATTGTACAGTGAAATATTCTTCCGCTGTTGACTCATTGCTCCAAGACGACACATCGCATTTGACCGTTAAAGCTTTCCTTGTGTTATTTTGTTAGTTCTTTCTGCCGCAAAAAATCTACGCTAGAGCTTGCATCTCAAAATATATGCTACGTTTTGTCTATGCGCACAAGTGGCGTGGTTGCTTTCTGGAAAACGTGTACTGTAAAAAATTTAAATTCGAACTATCACGATTAGCAGGTTCAACGTTAACTGACGCTCTATTGTTTATGCCTTTTAGCGGCAGAGAACCATTCAATAACTTAGTGGGAAACGAAATTTCATCAATTAATTCTAACTACTGTGTTGGGAAAAACGTCAAATGAACATCTGACTCAGTGAAGCAAGGTTAATAACAAACTTCTATTCTTTTTTTAAATACTGGATGCTTCGTAACGAGGTGATGTTTCATGATTGGAAGGTCTTCTACGGCTTTCCCCGTTTATTTGTGCCTGCGTTGGCCTCTGTAATTGTACGAAACAACTGCTCTACAAACGGATTAATGAGCGGCTATTAAGAAAAATTGTACAGGATCAATACACTCGACTTTTTACTTCAGAGCTTTCGGAACGCTCTACTACAGTTATTCCTAAAGGGGGTCCCAGGGGCCCCTTGGGGGCCCTGGAAAACTTGAAGGGGCCGTGGGAAGGACTGGGGATTTCGGGGGTCTCTGGGAGCTTAGGGGGGCCTCAAGGGGTCCCTGGTAGTCGGCGCCGCAGTACGAGAGCGATCCTGCCGTTCAGGATAGTGAGGCGAGGCAACCTGAGATTAGTCCTGACGACTATCAAGCCAGACGTGGATAAATTAGTAGCACTACACCATACCCAAACGTCGCAGAGAGGTAAGATCAAGCGACTGTCGTCTTTCTCTTAGGAAATATTGAATTTAGATTCAGTGTTGCGCAGCCCTAAGAACAGCGTCGCAGCCTGACTTACATATTGTGCTACCATTGCTGACAGCCCAAAAAATAGAGGAAGAGGAAACCCAGTGCGGCGCTTGTACTCTGAAGGCTCCCTGATCTGCAATTAGCCGGCTTAAGTCCAGCAATACGAAAAGAACGCCTTCAGTGCCAACTAAAGAATTAAAGACGTTAACGGCTTCGAATATCGTTAAGGAGCTTTCGCCGTTTATAGCAGCCGGCTTCCTTACTAACCATTTCGCTCTAGTGTAGAAAAGAAATTCAGCGTTGACTTCGCATCGCCAGGTTTTCCAGCAATTGATCGCACACTCAACTTTCACAGCGCAAACCATGGGGTCCTACTTGCGGCTGATAAGATCGGAAGGTTAATAAGATTTTTAATGACTACCCGGTTTAACTGTTTTTTCTTTGGCATACACGGTAGGCAGCGAAGTCAATTCTACATTCTGCTGCCTGTTTCAGGTGTTGAACTACTTGTACAAATTCACAGCAACGTAACCACAGTAGGCGCACCTGAGGATAACAGAACCAGGAGAATTACGTTGGGGAGAATGACGGGGGGTCCTGGCTCCAAAAAGGTTGGAAAACACTGCTCTAGTTCCATCGTCAGTGAGGAGGAGTTGAGATGGAGAAGCTAAGTGTATTGATCCTGTACAATTTTTCTTAATAATTGCTCATCCATCCGTTGGTAGAGCAGTTGTTTCATTCAATTACGGAGACCAACACAGACACAGATAAAGGGGGAAAGCCGTAGAAAACTTTCCAACCATGAAACTTCTATTTAATGATAAAAATTTTAAGTAATTTTGCAGTTCTCATGCATAACTGTTCCAGACTTTCTTTTAGTGTCCATTCACTCGCAAGCAGCCGTCATCATTCAACCTGCCCATGACGGGACAAGAACTACCGATGTCTTCAAGATTACTTAGTTGCGACAGATCGTTGCATACTACCAACTGCGCTTCACAAACAAAATATACAACAAGTAAATTAGGAACATACTATAAAAGCCACCCAAAGCATTATTCTAATAATGTCATCATCTTCATCAATCAATCGAACTACCACTTAAAGACATTGGTTTGAATAGTCGAGTCTCCATACCGTGCGGCATAAAAAAACTTCAAAAGAAAAATTGAAGCATGGAATACCTATTAAAGTCTCCATTTCCGCAACTGGAAGATTCAGCATGTCTCTTACAGCCCATTTACAGCAGCTATCTATTAGGCTGATCACTTTTCGCATTTCCTACTTGCCTAAATATAACCATTTGATTTGAGTAATGAAGCGCGGTGGCCAAAACGAACTTTTTTGGTCAGAATAATACCTTGAACACCTAACGCAAAGCCATGAAATTGCAGGTAAGTAGTGAACGAGCGGGAAAACCAAGAAAGAAGTCCGCAAGCCACTTCTGGCCCAATGAGCTAAAAAAATGAAATTTGAATCCTCAGTTCAACCAGTCGGCAGAATACGATCTCACAAACTGTAGTGCGAACCGCACGGATGCAAAAAAAAGTGAAAATTTGTATCCCGCATATGCGCACAGAACACACAGTTGCACCAACTGAATTTGTAACCAGAAACGCCACAGCCAAAATGCTAACTGATTAACTGAAGCAAAAGCAGCCCTTCGTCGAGCTTATCTCTTTTCATTTTCTTGCCGAAAGATAGGGGATACTGGTTTTTCTTCCACGCGATAAGCATTATGTGGAGTACATTGGCGAAGGGGACTCTCAGGGAGAGCGATTAGCTTCCGCTGCCTCGATTTGTTTGCCACGTCTTACAGTGAAACACGTTATAGGGGTACCGCTGAATGGACCTTCGTCCAACACGCTGCAAAGCAGTTGCCCCTAACGTATGACGACGCTACTTTCACCCAAGTTAAATACAGGCGGCTTCTATCCCACCTTTGATCAATTCTGAAAGCTTATACAGCATTAACTAAAACCGTACTTTACGCATAATGAGATACTTCTGTTTTACATCAACAGAGGTCTTGGAATGATCAATTAAATTGAATGATGACCAAAAGGAATAATGCTCAGCAGCAGAGAAGATGCAAGCTGAATAAAAAATTTTAAGCAACAGAAGCGCAACGAATCGAAGCATTTAACCTGCTTGCTGGTCCATAAGCACTGAGATTTAATTATTGCCGGTGGTAGTACTTTTACTGCGTCTACATCAATGTTTCTCAATGTGGGCCCTGGGGCCCCCTGGAGGATAATGCGGCAGGACATTATCCCTATCAACAGTGGGCTCCGACAAGGCCTAGGGGGCCCTGGTGAACCCTGAGGCAAAAAAGGTTGAGAAACTATGGTCAACATGATAACCAAAAGCGCTTAACGGCAAACTGTTGTAATTTTTTTGAACTGAATTCAGCTGAAAAAACATTGCTGTTAACTAATGCTTAGAATTACTAACTTAAACGGAACCTGACTTTAATTTAAGCAAGAACCCGAACGCTACTCAGTCCTGAATTAGCCCACAAATTGTCTTTAAATCTTCAAATCTTTAGGGACAAGATACCGACTTGAGACGGTAGCCGCAATAATAAAAGAAAGAGGGTGATTTCATGTATGCACTTATTATGGAAACCGTAGAAAGCGCTTATTTGTACTTACCAATGAACGAATCCTAAGAGCTTTCACAGCCCCAGGTGCTCCGTTGTCAACGTAAAGAAATCCTGAATAATAAAAAAAAAGACTCCTATATACCATACCGAATTAGAAAGGACTTACCAGAAACGATAATGGTGAATGGAAACCCGATTCGGTATGCCGAACGAATTGGAAAGCGATGATGCAAATGGCCACGCAAAGGAATGCAAGTTATCGCCACCATTCCTGAAAATTACAATCACTAATAGGAAAACTATGTTGGATAAAAAACTGTAGCAGGAAACTGCGCGGTTTTGTGGCATTCAATAGACAGCACTGGGAAATAGGTACGTTAATTTTCATGATACTGTTTTCTACACGGAAGGACTTGATGATGATCAAAACTTTTACTATGGCGCTTTTCGGTCTTCTCTTGCCCGTCGTCAGTGCTAACAATTGGATCAGTGAACACTTATAAGGCCTGTACAAAATATAACAATAATAGGTTTTGTAGCGTGTGCATAATTGCACTGAGCACGAAAACTGTTAGATCAGAATCTGTGCTGCAAGGCGAATAAACCGCAAAAGTTGAAGAACCATGCTTAAAGATACTAATGACGTAAAAATTTAGAAAAAAATTTTAAAACAAACTAAACAGAAGAGCACATACATGCCATCACATCTAGCAAAATAGTTTTTAAGACACTCTGCTAGACGCGCCAATTGAAAGCAAATAAAAACGCTAAATAAAGTTTTCTAATACTTGTACTAAAAGATTAGCGATGTTTGAATTCTAATTTCAAAAACATTGAAAAATAAAGCAAAAGTGCATCGCGCTTAGTACGGACTGTGCATCAAACAGACAAATGCAAAGTTTGCGAATTTTGGAATCAGTATACAGAACGCTTAAAGAGTGGTAACTACACTTAAACCAGCGCGCGTAAAACGACAAGTGCAAAATTTGGAAGCGCAAGTAAAATCCGTACAAGAAAATAATAACTGCGTATGATCTGTAGGCATAGGTATGATAGTACGTATCTAATAATCTATAAAGAAACGCTGAATTGCCATACGAGGAAATTGAATAAAATTAGGCGTGAATCTGTAAGCTCTATGATTATTCTTAGGAGTATATGCTCAGCACATTTAAGTACCTAAAGTTCGGTCCAGAGCAATAACAGAATACGAAGGTTTCCTGATCGTCCTTGATTATCGACCATCGGCTAAGGTTCTAAAAATCTGACTAATGAGACTGTTACATCCAAGAGAATTAATAAATTTTCTTGTAAATCTAAGCAAACAACCCATGAAAACAACTCACCATGCTAGCAACTGTGGGCACTATATCGTATGTAGAATAACGGTTGACATATTCGGGATCACAAATTCGATGTGCGCAAATGGAAGCTTTTTTATAAGAAAAGTCCCTTTGAAAGCAGCAACATATTGGTAGTACTTTCTATGGGCATCTCTTCTTTACAAAAATATTAGCATTATATGTTACGTACTAGCTGAACGACTTTGCCTATAGCATGCTTAATCAAGACAGTGGAATTTATCATAATTAATGAAGAAACTCGCTTAGAATAAGAATGGATGCTATTCCTAAAAATTAGAAGTTTGTTAAAGCATTTATACATTTTCATAAGCAACCTTCAATACGGCTTTCTATCGGCCCGTTCCTTTGGCTGTTAGCTTATTTGCCCGTTTTCAAGGCAAAAAACAAGCAAGTGCAAAGCCGCATTGAAGGTACACTATTAAGCAGTTGATATAGAAAAACTCGAAATGTACAGCTACAACAACGTGCCATTGCAATTAGCGTTAACTTTAAATAGTATTTATCGCCTAATTCTAATCACGAATGGTTGAGTACGCATGTAATTGATGTTACATGATCGTCCAGGTACACGCATGTACTTTATGTTACACGAACATCGAGGTCTTTTGCAACGTTGTAGATGGATTTGCGATAATCCTTCGAAGATTGATGGAAATATGAATCGAAACTAGATCGTTTTTAATACGTATGAACGCGCCTAGTATTCAAACACTTGAAAAAATGATTTTCAAGTTCAACTGAGGACAACTTGCATTTTCCATTGCACTACCGTATTAATGCGGGGATGAAGAAAGCGCAAGGTAATACAAAATTAATTCGCGACTATATAAATACGTAAAAACCTAGGTTTTGTTACTGCTAACAATTTCCGTTTTGCAATTCAATTAGTATCGCACAACAACGCGCTACTGGAAGAACATCTTGATTTGAAAAAAATTATACCATAATTGATCAAACGTAGGCACCCACGATAAAGCTTACATAAGTAACACACGCTAGCAAAAGACGGCTGCGTTTAAACAGGATTAAAGATCGACAGCAGTTTCGAAGATTGTCGCACATTTCTCTCAGCTCTCTATCGACAAACGGGCAATGCTAACTTATAAAGAACCTCTCTGTCAATCAGAAAAGGTCTACCTACATAAAAGACCAGTTATCGGCACAACCTGACGATAACGTCCGTCCTGTTGTGCCGATAACAATCATTTATTACGCTGTAGAGTCGCAGATTACGCTTTGAAGTAGCCGCTTCCACTTCCGGCGCCCCCGTAGCATACTAGACCCCTTTTTGCGGTTCCAACCGCTTAGCAATCTTTGGGTGACAAATCTAGGACTGCGCGGAGACAGGTGACAGCGTCTGAGCGATGGTAACGAACGACCGATAAAGCCTGAAGGCGTCTGTTCGCTCTCCAAGTCCACCTAACCCAACATGCAAACCACTTGAAACCAATTTATTTTAAAATTTCAATAGCAAACCCAAGCTACAAAGGTATCATATGCGTCGTACCGACGTCCACTTGACTTCCAGTTCGATCATAAAGGATAAAGAATTAACCAGAAAAGCTTTTGCAGACCATCAGGAAAGGCGACCCTAAACACAGTTGTTCGATTTTTAAAAGTTTGAAACGACACAGTCAATGATACACTTGTTAGCTTAATCGTTAAGGTATCAGTTTCTGTCACATGCAACAAATACTCTATCGGCTTCCTTTCTTCAGCTTGTTCGCTATCCAGGCTGGCTTCCTCTAACTTCTGTGAAGAAATTTCACGAAAATGTTTTTCAATCCAAAAATGTCATCCACATGAATGCGCTCAACAGTTACCGGACCGCTGAAGATGAATTGAACAGAATATACAGGACACGTTGGGGACGTCCAAGAAAAATTCCGCCTTTACAAGCTATGGAAAAGGCGAAGAACACCTACGCGGTCGCTGAGCATTCCTCTCAATGCTCACGTGACCTGCACCCGTCGATCATTTGCCGCGAGAGCCATTTTCGCCTTAGGCAAATAAAGGAGTGCCTGTTCATTCGCAATAACATTTCCATCAACCGTGACTGTTGGAGACATCCTGTGTACTCATCCAACGTAATAAAACAGAACGATGTAGAAATCTTTACTCGTCTTGCAAAACCCGATACGTAAGCATCATACAGATCCACACTTCCTCTCTAGACTACAGTAGACTAAACGATTATCAGGTTGCTGCGGAGACACATTTACAGCTGGGCCCGGAACTGGTTCGCAACAGTGACAAAGGGGTAGAGGTCAGCTCGATATGGACATCTGTTATCAGTAAAACGGGTTGTTGTTCCTTACCGACTGGCGCCCCCTCCCTGCCTATAAATACCCTAACATCGTAGTAAAAGTGCCATTACCACCATCGCTGACGACGGGACAAGGTTAGTCCCGAAAGCTACGAAACTGTTAAGTGTTTGTTCTGTATTTTTCCTTAATAATTGCTCATCCATCCGTTGGTAGGGCATTTGTTTCGGTTTAATTTCAGAACCCATCAACGGGCTAGAAAACATATCGTATAAAGAAGTGATGAAAATCCATTGCCCCGTTAAGAAGCACCCCGTCTTCAAGACTACTAAGTATTTACTTAACGTTTGAGTTTGATTTTCAAGTACAAATCCAAGCGCTATTGCGAATAGTCTACTATAGGTTCATTGCGCTGCCGACTTTACGTTAATTTAGCTTGTGCGATTAGCAAATCCGCAGTGTTTTTATAAAGTTGTTCCCGTTTCTCACTTTGCGCGAAAATGCCGAGGTCAATGTACACTGTACAAGGAATCAAAGTGAACATGCCTTTTCAGCCATACCCTTCACAGCTAGCTATGATGAACAAGGTGAGTTTGTTCATTTTCATTAAAGAAGCGTACTTTGCCTAAATAAGCACGCTTTCAATCTGTTGCACTTTGGGACTGTTCGTATTTGACTAGGTTTTGGAAGCGCTTAAAATGAGAAAGAACTGTTTGATTGAAAGTCCCACTGGAAGCGGTAAAAGTTTGGCACTTCTATGCGCTGCTCTTGCTTGGCAGCAAAGTTACGAAGGTAGGCTTCCTAGTACGCAACGATTGCTTAGCACAGTGAATTTTGCAGAAAAGTCATTCTCTAAAGAAACTGAAACTCTTCCTACCTCGGATTCTTTAGCTTTTGAAGATCCCTATGACAGTCTGAGTTGTCACCTCGTCAGCGCTTGTTTCAGCTGCTTTTTTTAGAATTTGACTTGGAAGACTTCACTTCTCCACCGCCTAAAAAGGTGGATTTTGACCTTACCACAAATGCGGGAGAAAACGAGCTGTTGGAATCAGTGCCTAATGAGCAAACTGAGTATTACTCGGTTCCGAAAATTTTCTTTTGCTCCAGAACTCACCGCCAACTATCTCAGCTTGTCCGGGAACTACGCAAGAGCTGCTACACAGATATAAGGTTCGCTTAACTTTCATTAAGTGGTTGTTGCTATGGTTCGCTTGACGCGTACAGATATTGTTGATAACTTTCTCGCTCGCTGAACACACTGTCCAGTTGTTTTATTTGTATGTCCTTGTAACTTCACAGCTATGCAATATTTACCGAGCTTTTCGCTGTGATGAAGTGAAAATCTTAACGGTAGAAACGAGACTTAAATCGTTTCCTTCACAAAATGTTGAGATAATAGGTTATCTTTGAGGATGTAGTTTAAAGACATGATTTCGGTTTTATAACTTTGTTTTTTATGGCTTTATCCCGCTTGTCAGTCAGTATGACGCAAATTTTTCATTCGCACAGAAAATTAATAGGCCTAGTTTCGGTAATGGCTTTGCCCTGTCGGTAGGGCTGTTCTATATACGGACATGCTCTTATTGTTTAATTTTTGTGAGTTTAATAGCTACTGCAGATAGACGTTATTTGCTTAATAATTAAGCTATTAGTTTAGGCTAAGGGTTTTGGATATTGGATATATGTTTTGATTTGGATATGTGTCCTTCGTCTGCAACGAGTTCACACATGGTTTGAGAATCATTGTAGTAATGTAGGAAATATCTGAGAAACTTCAAATATTCTTTCGTCGTTTCTTAAGCTTAACGCTTATTTTAGAAGGCTGTGAGTTAAGTAATTTGCTCTTGTTTAAAAATGAGGTTCTGTTAATGAGCTTTGGCTGCGTGATATGCTTCGTGATACTTAACTAAGAAAGGGAGCTGAGTCTTTCAGCATTTTTGAATTCTGAAGATTGGGAGCAATGGGAGGAATGCAGTTTCTTGCTCGAAGCTTCTTGTGCCATAAAAGAATGTGAGCAATTGTCCTGTGCTTCACATATATGGTTGTCTAGTTACCGTTGGTCTGAAACAAGTCGTGACGCTGAGAAGGCTTTATCGTGATCGCGATTGAGCTGCGTAAAAGCTTATCTATGCTCTTTAATGGTATTCTTTATTGGCGGAGAGAAACCTGATTTTAACGTGTGGTCAGTATCAAGATTTACGGCATAGATACTGACCGGAACCTCTGAGATAAGAGACGCGCGTCCCGACATTTAGGAGGGAAGGGCAAGTTACCTTCTAGAAGCACTTTTTTGTGGAGAGCTGCTCAAGTAGACGAGAGCTGTGTTGGTCTTATGCGCTTTAAGAACTCTGAAAGCTCCGACCGTTTGCTAACATGTGCAGCGGGAAGCATAAAACCTTTTTTGCGTTAGCAAGTGTTATAGGGGCGGTAGAGACCGCTAGGAATTTTGGCGGAAAATCATGAAGCGGGGAAGTAAGTCCAAATTCAGTAATTGAAATTGAACTTAAGGCTACCTGCTGCACCATTTCGGCCAATAAGAGCTCGTGAAATTCACCAATCAGAGCAGAGGGTTACCCTTACCGTGAGCGTAGACAAATTTTTGTTCGTAAGGTTTCATGATCATCTCGTTGTGCTATGCCGAGACAGGTCTTTGCAAAACAATTAATTTAGAGTTTCCGTTTTTTATACAAGGTGTACAAATATTTTCATTTTATCCATGTTCAGCATGACGATTCTGGCCAGTCGAGACCATACTTGCCTTCATCCGTACGTGAGTCGGCAAGCAGATAAAAGTGCCGAATGCAAAAAGTTGATTTCTGGACTTGAGGTAATCGATGAACAAGAAATTGGTAACAAACAATTGGCTTTAGGGAGAACATTGCGTATACTATCGAAAGTTGAAGAGCAGAGAAAAAGAACGTGACAGATTTCTTGGCAATATTTACGCCAATCTTCAAAAGGAGTCTTCCTTGCGCAACGATTCTTCAGCTGAAAGTTTTGTATGGGACATTGAGGATCTGTTCAACGTTGGACAGGACTGTCAGCTTTGTCCGTATTTCCTCTGCACCGACTTTTTGTACCGATATGCTAAGGTGATCTTCTGCCCGTACAATTATTTGTTGGGTAATTATGACTTCTCTGCGCTGACATTCCAATAAACTACGTTTGCAGACCCGCTAGTTAGGAAGTCCATGAAGATTAGTCTGAAAAACAGCGTAGTCATCATTGACGAAGCACATAACATTGAAGACGTTTGTCGTGAATCAGTTAGCTTTTCTTTAAGTAAGGATGAATTGTCCACAGCTGTTGAGCAGCTTCGGTTGTTAGGTACGTATGTCGAACTCATTTGCATTGGCATTTGCTTAGTTAATTCAGTTGGCACTGTTATGCTTTTGCTGTTTATGCTCCAGCGGCATTGCGGGACCGAATTAAAAATTTTTTCTGTTCGCAGGTGAGCAGTGTTCGGCAGAATTGTGCGATGCGGCAGAAGTATGCATTTCCCATTTCGACCAGTTGATTGAATGGATAAAAAAGGAAGCGATTGTTGAACATATGACAACGCAAGAGCCAGGTGATTACACAAGAATATGGCACAACGCGGATGTTTATGTTATGTTGAAAGCAATGGGATTGGATCAGTCAGCTGTTGGTTCATTAAAAGTAGGCATTTGTTGGTCTACATTCCCGTTAATGAGTTTTTTTTATTTTAGAAAGCATTAACCGTTTTTACTGAAGGAACTTCCGATTGTGGGGAAGACAATGATCGTAGAGGTAATTTTGGTCAGGTGGAACCTAGAATACTGGTTACCGTAGAAAAATTAGCTTATGCTTTGCATTACGTATACATGGATAAGGGAAACGTGCTGTCAGGCTCTTCTAATGATACTTACAGTTATTGGTCTGTGCGCACCTATGCAGCTAACCTTTTGTACCTTTCTGATTGTAGCCTGTGTCTTGAAAAATGCTCAACTTCTCTGCGTGACAGCCTTCGTACGTCCTCAGCCGAATGGCTCTCTAAGTCCATGTTCAAAAGCACCGATTTCGTCGATTATCTTCACTTCTGGTGCATGAATCCTGCGTTGGTAACTTTGTACAAAAGTTCTTCTGTTTTTATGCTTCCGTAGAGTTGGATTTTTACTTGGGGTTGCGCATGTCACCATAGCAAGATAAGAGCGTATGTTTTCTTAAGGATGACTACAGTTTTGAAATTGTGAGTTGGCAACTTCTATGTTTGTATTTAGGCGTTCAATGACGTTAGCAAAAGCGCTAGATCAGTCGTACTTGCGTCAGGTACGCTTTCTCCCATGGATACTTACGCCTCTGAACTTGGCGTACCTTTCCCAATACGACTTGAAGCTATGCACGTTCTTCCTCCTGAACGAGTGTACGTTGGCGCTGTTGGCTTAGGACCAAGTGGGAAAGTGTTAAAAGCTACATACCAAGACGTAGACTCGTTTGAGTTTCAAGACGAGCTAGCACTTACTCTGTCTGCTATATGCAAGGTTATACCAGATGGCGTCCTATGCTTTCTTCCTTCCTATAGACTGTTGGAAAAACTAGTGAAGCGATGGCAAGATACAGTAAGCTTATGGAAGAAGATGAGCGAACAAAAATTGGTGCTTGTGGAACCTCGAAAAGGAAACGAATTAGAGGGCGTACTCTGCAAGTTTCACGAAGCAATCGCCAAGTCGTCAGCGCTGAATTCCCAAAGTACGGGTGCCTTATTGTTGGCCGTTTATCGAGGCAAAGTTGCTGAAGGAATTGATTTTGCTGATCGGCTAGCGCGAGCTGTAGTCACAGTCGGTATCCCTTATCCGAATGTCAAGGACGTACGAATAAGCCTAAAACGTCAGTACAACGACTGCCGTTTATCCGGCTGTCGCGATAAAGTGGGAAAATGTTTTATTTCCGGTTCTCAGTGGCTTAAGACTCAGGCTTTCCGGTCCTTAAATCAAGCACTTGGACGTTGCTTGCGGCATCGACAAGACTGGGGTGCTTTAATCATGTTGGACGCTCGCTTTTGTCATTATAACTTTCATAATGGCTTGTCAAAATGGATTCGTTCTAAATTTCAGCATTACTCTTGTTTCGACGAAATGATGGATGACTTGTCTTCATTTGTGAATAGACTAGAGGGCAAATAGCTAACTTAATAAATGTGCTATGGAAAACGAAATATATTTTCTTTCTATCTGCAAATTTACGTGTTTTTCTATTCCATCTTCGTTAATTTAGTGAATTATTAAATTTACATTGTCGACGAAAAAGTGAATTCAAAGAGCAAATTGGATTGCTTTCCCTTAGGTCGTCTTTCGAATCAACTTTCAGCAAAGACGCTTACAGTGTGTATTCCTTATTCATGGAATTTATATAGCTGGTCTTCTGGTTCGCGGGTCTGGTCTGTTTGATGAATCTGTAAGTAAACTTCAAAGTGCCCTACCAACCAATGGATGAGCCAACTGTTAGAGAAAATAAAGAACAGTTTTGTTCGTGAACACAACAAAGACCAATTATGAAAGTTTACATTTTCGAGATGTCCTATGGACGTATTGTACTGGTCATACTGCAACGCAACTATAAACTTCAAACTGTAAGGACATTCAGCCCCCTCATAGCCTGCGCATCACGTAAGTTGGTACAGTAACTCTACTTCTCCGTGTGAAGTTCAGGTATTAGCTTGTATAGGCGCCTTTTTTTCTTTTTATCCTTTTTTCTTTGCAAATCTATTTTGCTATCTTTTGCGTCATGCTGATGAATAAAAATCTAACGTATAGAACATCGTAAAACGACCGTATGAGCATAACAATACTCATCAATCATTATGATGAATACACGCTAATCAACCACCTTAACTTGATAGTTAGGCAATAGTAGTTTCATTGTGTGGCATTGTCTTAGCCCAGCTAAGGTTTAACGATTTTGTGACCAGGATTCGTCGTGACCATATGCTCATTGAAGCAAAGGCATGACAAAAATAAATACGTTACAGGCGCCATGATTTTAAAGCAACTTTTAGCTACCAACCAAGAAAAAGAAGTTTTCAGTAAAAACTGAGTTAAACTGCAAAAATGTTTATACGAAATTTTCTGTTTCTCCGTACTTACCCATTGAAAACAACGATAATACATTGCAAACTTCGGGTCTCTGATGGCCATGAAACGCAGAAGCGCCTCAAAGGAAATGTCAGTTAACAAATTTTGTTCGGCAAGTTTCGTTCGCAACTGCATCCTATAAAATGAGGCCACAAAACGACCAGTTGACGGAACGACTTGTCGACGAAACAATGGAAACCCTGCAGGCAAAAATAATTGTTCATCGTCAAAAGCGCTGAAACTCTCGCTGCAAAAGTTTATAAGCATGCGGCGTAGTTGAATAACCTTACGCAGTACACTTAACTGAATGGATTCAGTCGAACCGAAAGTAAACCATTTTAACTCACGGAATTCGGCTAAGCTTTTTCAAAATAAGAAACAGCCTGCGACGAATAGGATAATTTCGGATAATGAGTAAAAGCAGTATTCATATACTTCAGACCGCTCATGTCAATTATAATGGTGCCGTTAGTAAGTTACTGTTCTCCAAAAAATGCATTCTTTTAGTTGTAGGTCAATCCAACTCCATGTCGCTGTCCATATCACGTTTCTCCTTCTTCTTTGCAGGTTCCAAACTTTTCGAAGTTTGCGATCCACCGTTCTGCTCAGCATTCTTTGAACTTCCCTGTGCTATCGACGCACTCAAGGCTTCACGTTGTTCCAATGAAACAGCTCGTTCAATGCAAAGCGCTATGGCAAGGATATCTGCAAGTTTTAAACTAAACATAAAACATTTCAACTGAGGTCCATGAGCTTAACCACCTCCATTGGCACAAGCTTCAATGACAGGAGGTGGGAAGGAGAATTGCTGCAACAATGTGCCCAGCATCCCTGACTGCAAAGCTTCACTAAATATCTTCAGCGCCTTAAAGATGAACAATGCGAGCAACTACTTAAAACCCACACGAAAAATACTTGCTGAAAATGAGGACATCGCAAATGTTCCATTACCCTTTCTTCGTTGGTCAAGCCAGGCTCATCGGGGAGATAAGTACACAGGCGATTCAAGTTTTCTGGTTTCTTTACGATGTTTTCCAAACGAGTGGGTACGAATACGTCGGCCAGATTAACACGAACTTAACAACGTTTATGTTATAAGTATTCATTTTTAAGATGATTCGCGGGTTCAATAACTCACCTGCCTGATTTTGCCCTTCATGCATACGCGCTAAACACCCAAAACAGTATGTAGGCAACAAGTGCAACTGAATAGAAGAACTTACCGCTCAAAGATGCTAGCACTGAGCGCAAATCTGACAGAGCTATCTTTCCTCCACCTTTGTCCTCTCCGGCAGAAGCATTCGTGCCAAATGCTTCAATTTCTGCAGTCGGAGCTTCGGGTGAACTGGCGTCTGTCTGAGATGCATCTGCTGCTGAAGAGCTGAAAATGGAAGAAAGTTAAACTACAAAATCAAGTTCAAATTTTATCCTGCACTAACAATGATTTATTTAAAAAGCAGTCAAAAGAATATAATGGCTTACACAACTACTTTACGAACTTGTTGGGTATTGTATAAACCATTTTTGAAAAGACGAAACGAAAAGTACAAGATCCAAAAGAGAACTGCCGTGGAGCTAATTCACAATGCTCTATACAAGACTGACCTGCGTATGGCATTCACCTCTCTGGCTCTTGCCGAGGATAAAGCGCTGAGGAAATGGTCCGGGTCGCGAACTTCAAGAACTTGACCGCCGTTCCCCATCAAGTCTAAAGAGTTAGCAGTGAATCATATGTAAAAACTACCGGCCAAGAAGTAGAAATAAAATAGCAATAGAAGGAACGAGATTTCTGGTAACTAAGAAAGGAAGAACTTGGACTACCAAGGAGTTCCATTAGCTGATTTTGATTCATCGACGGAAGAGAACCGTTATGCCATTCCGAACTGCTGCCAGAGCTACCTGAACGACCAATGAAAATACTTTGCAAAAACAAAATTAAGATAGAACCATCACGCCTGGAGCCAAGGTTTAACAATTGATTCATTATGCCAAGTTGTTCAGCAAATGATTCCTGGACGGCACTACCAGATCTTCCATTGCCCTTACGTCCATTATTGCTGACAGTACTTGGTGGTCGATTCAAGAGGTCATTCACTTTACGGCAATATTCCTCGTCTTTATCTGTTTTCGGTTCCTGTAATTACTAAAATATGCTACTGTTTGCATACAGTCAAATACATGAGAAAATAAGCCTTTAGACAGTGCAATTTCCAATCTTAAGGATGGAAAGGGGACGCTTTGCAATGACCTTTAAAAAATCTGAGAAATAACGAATAAGCTTAAAATTTGGTTTCTGGACACGTGGTGAGGTCTCACGGGTGCGCGACTACACCAAAGCTCCCGTTCGATACAAAAGTTTAATCTAAAAGGAGTAAAACAGAACTTTCGGAGTCGTCATCTTAAGGTCTCGAGAAACGGCGGTGGAATCAGATAGCTGTAGTGCAACATTCGGCAAAACGCTGCTTTTCTAATGAAGACTACAGCATCAACAGACTTTGCCAGGATAGAATCTGACTTCTGCATCAGGTAGATTAAAGAGGTTCTCTATATTTCCCTCAAAATAAGCAATTCGAAGTACAAGCAATGGCTGGATAGCCAATACTTAACGACCAATAGAACATGTAAAACAGTACTATCTGGTTTATACGCTCAAGATGGAATTAGGCAGCTATGAAGCCTTTGGATTAAACTTTTGTAACGCGCGAGCGTTTTGTCACAGTCGCATAATCACGAAACTTAAACTTAATATTAACTTAACCTTTACTAAACGCATTGCCATTTGAGTTTAGGCATAATTGACGTATACTTCAACATTGCATAAATAATGACACTTCAAGAGATGGTCAATGGATCAAAGGAATAAAAATTGTTACTGACAAACTAGTTAAAGTCCCATTTCACCCACCTGCATCCAGAAGAAATACTTCCGCGAAGAGTTCTTGAATTTTAGCAGGTATACTCGACCAGTAGTGCATTGAGGGACGAATACAAATTCCACTTCTTCTGGAAACAAGATCAAGTCCTGAAAGTAAACCGTCAACAAATTTTCCAATGCAAAATATCTGATCTGGCAGATGGTCGCAACAGCTTTTTTACAACTCAATAGTTATTCAATAAAATCTTAGCCTTTCAAGGAGAAAACCATTATTCAGTTATAAACGAGCGAATATATAACAGCTTCACTTAACTTTCAACTGAAATGCGCATTTTAAGTACAGGGTAATGCTCTCGAGGACTAAAGACTGTGCCATACTAACAGTTGGACAACCCATTTAAATATTCGTGGAAAAAATATGCCACTAGCCCTGTTTCCAAGCTCTAAGGAAATATTAAAATCTAAGCGATTTTCGAACAGAGGAATATGCATAAAGATACACGATCCTAAACAGATATTACGCATACAAGTTAGTGCATCTTCAAAAATAGTTCAGTTTCGACATCGACTAACAATTGTTATGTATCCATCCGCGTTAACGATAGGAACGACAAGTAATTTCTTTCACAAAGGAGGGAAGTAACTGCTTTTGGGAACTCCGCATTTCATCCGCTCACCTCTAAGTCATGTTTCGCTGTATTTTTCACAGCAGTTAAGATGATTAGGGAAGAAAAGCAGATCAGCACTGATAAAAAATGCAGCTCGCTTCAAACCGTAAGGAAGATTAACAGTACTATAGCGTGCGAATAAAGCCAGATTAATTTATGACCTACGTCGCATTTGTAGAAAAACTCTTACATTTGTTAAAATTATCAGAAATACAAAATATAAATAATTACATCTTCTACGGTTCCTGTGCCACGGTCTTTCCAACAGAAGTGCATCAAAGAATCGTGCGACTGATGAACGTAGACAAGACCTTTCCGCTTATCGGGATAGACGGTTGTTCCGCGCACAGTCATTTTTCCAGCGCGAAACTCGACTAAATGGGATGTTGTATTTTCTCGCCGGTTAGCGAACAGCGTCATCTTCAAACAACAATAGACGGATAAACGAGCAACCGATATAGACGTATGAATGATGCGCAAGGTAGGTTTATCCAACCTGCATTTCATTAATTTCTGCAAACTTTACCTTTGTTAGCATTTCAGTGATTTTCAGCGTTCAAAAAGCTTAGCAAAACGTTAACGTTAGATACGGCAGATGCAACTCAAAGAAACTCGCATAAAGCTACGAATTTGGGATAGGCTGTGCATATTTCAATAACTTGAAATTTACCTGCAAACAGTACCCCCTTCTGCAACAATTATTGATTTCATCATGGTAGAGAGTTGAATTGATTAGCGCAGTCAATGGCAATCCTATTTTCGTGCGCCTTAGGCACGCAGTCCTTTTCTGCCCTTACCTAAACAAAAGCCAACCTATGCAGCAGAGAGGCAGGAAGACCCGACATGTCTTTTAAATTCGACAAACTGAATGTGTAACGAATTGCATAATAGTAGTTTTCATATACTAACGCCGGTTACACTATCCCGTTACGAAGCACGCTGTGTTCATGGTTTTCATATAATGAAAATGCGTTGTGAATAGCTGTTCTGTAGCTTTCAGATTATTGTAAGAGTATAAGCAGGTTTTGCTATTTTTTGAAAATTCGACCAACGAGTATACTTGCAATAAGCTGAGCTGCAGCTAGACCGAACGGTTGCTCCGTCGCTTTTATGTGCAAGTGGTTAGCGGTCGAAATTTCGCATTGCTCAAGCTAATAGAAGAATTCCTACAGAAGAGAACGTGAGAAGAGAATTTTACCTAGTGATATGTTGAACAATCACATTTTAAGAAAAGCATCACAGTTGCGCAGAACATATGGTTAACCTATTTCGACGCCTATAAAATCAACCTTGTCCCTAATTACATTTTCTATGGCTCAAAGGAAGGTAATTCTTAAACAGTTCCTCTTAAAAGTCGATTTATTACCGTAAGTCGGAATGCAGGACCGTTTTAAACCGATCGGAACTCGGATCGCCCATCTCCCTGCCTTTTTTGGATGCACTTTCGTGAACTGTTCCTTGAGCATAGACGGTTTTGTTGACTCATCCGATAAAGCTTTCTCGCATGCGTCTTACATAGGCAATCGCTGGTTCTCATGGCAGCACAGGAAGCCTGACTTCAAACATTTGCTGCTACACTTTCAGCATCTTCGCTTTAAATCAGTTATGTTAATTGTCACTTTTTTAATTCTGGAAAGTGATATGTTAAATGATGAGCGTTTACTCATAGATAGCAGTGCAGGCAGAAAACTGCCAGGTTTCGGACAACTGAGAAATACAAGCAAGGCGAAGTTCAGCCAAATTTAGCCACAGTAGAAAGCAAAATAGCACAACAGCGAATAGCACTATAGGTCAGCATCAAATAATCTCTGTTTACCCTATGCAAATTAGCAGTGATTAGACTTTTCTAGAACGCAAAACATAAATGCAGTATTTGCCATTACTGTAGCGGGCGCGACCGCCCGTGATACTTAAGTATCAAAAAGGGATACCGCACGACATATACCTATCTATCCAGTACCGGTACTGTCGTTCATTGTATTCTGACTTGCGCGTGAAGTAAACTGGTTGTGTAACGCTGTTAGGGTTCTGCTAAAGTACATGCCTACACAAATGGGTTTTTCCGTAAAAGAAAGAAAAATACCACGTCGAAAATGGCTCTTTTCGGAGTGCCTATAGAAACGATGGCAAAACCAGTTAAACGGAGGAAAGTGGCCATGACTTTTTCTTGAGTTCTTCAAGAGCTTCGGCTGATTCAAGCTGACATCGTAAAAATTAACGCGCTTGAACTATTATGCAAATAATGCGCACTCATCGGCATAGAAACACATACAGACCTAGTACCATTGTGGCATGGAAATTCCTCCAGTTTAAAACGCATACAGCACTGGACTCCAATGATCTCCCAATGGAGGTGTTTCCCTTGTACAGTACTTTCTAGCGAAAAATCAATGGGCGCAATTTGTATTTCGCTAGATATTGTATATACAAGCGCTATGTAGATTACCCGTTCAGCAGTTACAATTCCACACCCAAGTAATGGATAAACGCCCTTTAAGAAGACTAAAATTAAAATGGATGCATAAAATACACACATAGATCTAAAAGACCTGCGCATCATTCAAGATGATGCATTTGACAGACGCAAATGGAAAGGCATTACCAGAGCCGCAAACTATACGGTAAAACAAATGCTAAAGAAAAAAATATTGATTGCCTGCCATTTTAAGCGCTTCGTTTATAGTTGCGGAGAATTTATTAACAAATTGTGACTCATTCGTTACGAGCTCATCGTCATCGTAGCAGTAGAGGACCATCCTGACAACAAGGCAATTGCTCCGAAAGATTCGCTCTCAAAAAAAAAGTTTATACAGTGAAACCTTCTGTGCATTCCGTTAAACACAGGCAGTCGTTATTTGCATGATGCTGTCAATACTGTTTACCTAAAATTCCAAATAGACAACAGCTTTCCATGAGCAAGCACATCGCTTGCATTGGTTTACTAGGCAGTGATAACCATACATAAACGGATAAATAAATATAAACGGGCCATGATTTAAAAAAGCAACAATGGTTAGACCACGGTAGCTGCTTTGAGCGGAGATGTACTACCGTTACTACCCTCAGAGTCATACCATGACAATACATCATGAACATCGTGGGTCGTCATGACCTTTTGACACTGGTTGCGTTGCAACGAAGAGCCGTCTTGAACCCGAGGAGGTTTCCCGGGCAATTTCTCTCCACATGGCTTGACGCCGTTGTTGGAACGCGTTAATCGGGACCCTTCAGAGGATGTTCTGCTAACTCGACTCGTATATGGTATTGCACTTTGCATTCGAGTTGTATAACGGAAAAAGTCTTCCGTACTGTAGGGTTTTGATGTCTCAATACTGTAACCACCAGTAGGGACGAAATGGGAAACTGAGCGCGACGGTGATCGATCCAGTGTTTCTATCGTCTGTGCCGGCAGACGATTGCTTTCCGTGCCACGCTTACATGGCACAGCTATCTCACCGCTACGGAGCCTTAAATAACGTCGGTCCAAGCTACCCATATACTTGTTATTACTCAAAGGGGGACGATTGTATAGACCTTTTACTGCAACCGCGGCACTTGGGGGAGGCGGCAAACTGTGGTTGTTCAGCCCGGAATTGACAGACTCAGTACTTCCAAGTGCAGGACGATTCATCTGTTCCAAGCACTCGTGATCCCAACTGGTTCTCTGCTGGGGAACATTATACGAACCAATGTGATGGTCTCCAGCGTCAGGAGATGCTTTGGCAAATGGTCGTAGGGGAGCTACAACGTCACGTTCGT
The DNA here is from genome assembly GCA_037903355.1 of Trichuris trichiura. Lineage (NCBI taxonomy): Eukaryota > Metazoa > Nematoda > Enoplea > Trichinellida > Trichuridae > Trichuris > Trichuris trichiura. The sequence continues at coordinate 359,514 of JBAJFE010000039.1, read as the reverse complement.
CGAAAGCCGAAGAAGATTCTACACTTTGCAGGGAATGGAATGAAGAGCTCAACGATGCGCTCAGTGATGCCAAACGGTAGCCCTGCTCGTTCGCCGTTTGGCTAGTTAATGTTGGAAAGTTTTGTTGCCTATACGTGCTATGATAGGAAACGCATGGCCTATATCCACCCAAAGGTTGCCTGTAGATACGAATTGTCCACGCAAATTCACTCCGTAAAACATTTTACCTGCATCCGCGCAAGTGACCTTGATTGGCGGCACGAACATTGAGATTCGGCGAATTCGGAATGGAAACCTGTAAACGACCGGCATAGGCATAAGGTCGCTAGAATCAAACTAATTACCGATTTCGGCCCTGCTGACCCTGAAGCTCCGGGCATTAAAGTGTTATCAATTCTTGAGAAAGAACAAGGAAGGGAACCATCCCTAGAGCGGCAGAAGATCACTCGTTCATTGTACTCAGTGTCACCTGAACGCTGAACGTTTGTGGACATCTGTCCGCATGTGTTTGAAGCATGAATTCTAGACCCTTTTAGTGGCGAATGTGAGTATTCAACGCACACTGGTTTTGATCCAACACCTTGAATGCAAAAGTCTGCTTCCATGAACTGAATTACTTGCTGCAAAAGCCTTACGATATTTCGGCGCACGAATGTACATATCTTGCAATTCTTGTTCTAGCTGTTGTAGTTGTTGCACTGCCTGCTTTAGGTCTTGACGACGGCGACGTCTCACTATACTTGACACGGATGGATCGCCGGCCAATTTTTGATGACCAGCAACAATTTTTCTCTTAACTTCCACATTCGCTTCGAGATGAGCAATACGATCTATCTGTCATTAAATCTCGATTAAAAAGTTACTTCAAAATGCGATGCGGCAAAATTAGCTTACTGTAACGAGCTTGTTCACTAGCTCAGACGCGATGCTGAAAGAAGTTCCAACCCGGCGCCTGATCTTCGGCTCCGCTTCTCCAGGAGCTAATGCTCGATACAGCTCGGCTGGAATTTCACCAGTGATATTCTTAAATTAGGCATTGTCCCAAAGCGGTACGAAAAAAGACTACATGAACTTACACCCTCTTGGACACAAACATTTTTCAAATCCTTCAACTTTTCTCGCAGCAAAAGTTCCAACGTTTGCCTTTTGTTTAGAAGCTGCCTGTAGTATTCGGACTCTTTGGCCAATTCTTCGTCTGCAACTACTTAATACCAATATACGAATCCGTAAGGCGACGTCCGCATACCGGCATTGCACAGGTTATGCAAAGAACGTAAACTTTGAGAGGAGACGGAAGAACCCAGGTCGGAAGTACTGTTATTTGTTAATTCGCCTTGGTTCAAAGGCAATCTATTCAACCCTTCGAGAACGTTATTAACGAGCTTCAGCTGAACTGCTTTATCTTTCTACGAGTCGAAGTTCGTGAGCAGCTAAGTGAAGATTGGGAATAATACCTTAACAACGGTTTTCGTGTCCAAATAGAACTGATGCTGAGCGATAGCCAGCGACCACAAATTCTTGCACAACTGGGGAGTATCGCAAATGTAAATCAATATATGCAAACTGCTTGGAACAAAAGCACGCCGGCTGAGCGATGTTCTAAATTGAACTACCAATGAATGGAAGCGGTACAGTCGACACATTGTTATCTTTCAGCAAATACAGTTGGGCAAATGGAAAATATCAAGAACATGCGCCTATATTACGTGATCCATTATTTATAAAGCTCAGAATTCCACATGCACCGGATTTTGGGACATATATATACATACGAATCCTAATTCCATCGTATATATAAAAAGTAGAGCGGGGACTCGTTTTCTTAAACGTTTGAAAAACGATTATTTCAACCACAGTGCAATGGAGCCACTGGGTACATTACAAAGTTAGGGTCGCTGTAGAACGGAAACTAAAGGGAAAATTTAGAACAGTGCAAAGTCAAATGGCGCAGAGAATTTCCAAAACGATTTAAGACAAGGTTCATACCGCCTGTGATCTCGAACTTCGATGGAAAACTTTTTGTCTCGATAGTACAAATTTTCTAGCTGGCTCCAGCTGAAACTCTGCAAACGAAAGAACGGTTAAGTCTAAATACAATCAAAGCTGATACAAGACGTGGACGCACCCGTATGGCATTTGTTCGATCGTTTGAGGAGAAGTGGAAAATCCCCTTGCCAGAAACGCCAAGAAGGCACTGTGAACCTGACTTATCTCTAACTTCGTAAAAATGCATGCCATAGGTTTCCAATCGCTCAACAATTGTTAGGTATCTAAAAATTTAATTCATAACACCAACAAGCTGATAACTGAATAAGCTTACTTCACGATTGCGTTGCCACGGGTGAGGCCAGTAAAAGTTTTATACAACTCAATCACGTGGTCTTCGCTAAAATAAAGCAAAGCAAAATAAAGCAATTTTTCAAATGGAAAGCTTCTACCATTCTGTGACAGAATAATAATACTTAAGTAGGTCTTGTGAAAACAGCGGCAACTTCTTCATTTCATCACGTGTTAAACGTTCGCTGAAAAGTTGCAAGCTAAATATCGCATCCGAAAAAGCCCGTACTGTTCGCACTTTCTGTAGTCGCCAAAAGCCGCCTGGACAGCGAGTGCACCAAGATGAAAAACAGTATCATGGTCGGCACGGATAACCCCCTAGGAAATACAGGTTCATGTTCGTAAAACAATTCGAAACAACATATAGGCTCACATTGTATAGTAGACTTCGTACTTGAAGGAATAAAAGCTCTACCGATGATGCGTGGGAAAAACGCAGGAAAGTATCCACAAAATATCTACAAGATCAGACGTATGTATCTCGACTGTATTAGAACATACTCAGCCATTTCCTCACCTAACTCTATGATATAAGATAAGGGCACCGCCGGAGGAAGACGCTTGTTTTGGGAATTCATGGTCCAAGACCTGTCGTTCGTTGTTTAACCAGTACAACTGCTGCCTAAACGCCGTAACAATGCCACCATTCTTTACATTTGATCAAAGATTAATGGAAGCAAACCTGTCATCGTAAAAGGCCAAACCAAAATACTGCCTATCTGGGTCTTTTAGGCAGCAATGAGATGCAACAATGTTAAGAAGATCGGTGACCGATAGACGCGTTTGCACGGCGATATCTAGTCGACGTTCGTCCAATAGGACGATTTGGGTACGCCGTCCCTCGCACATCTGAACAAACGATGACAAATTTAGAAATTCATACCAAAAAAGGCACCGATTGTAAAAAGATATGAACAAGAGATCAATTTTTCCAAGCACCAGAGTTGTACAGAGATGAGAAATGACAGAACTGGTTATGATTCTAAAAAGCCAATAGGTAATTAAACAATTGCAAATCAGCCACATGTTCGTCAGCCTCCCAAAAGACCCAAGGCCATTAATCTTCCCCTTTCCCAACCTGCAACTATCGCAATTGCGCGGTTACTACTGACCTTCTTCATCGTTGCCATGGCGGCCACAGATACATCTGGATCCACAAGACCTACAAAATTAAAACATACTACTGTTGCACAAATGCCCTTCGATAAAGTAGAAAAATGACTCAAAAAAGTGCTGACACGACAACGGAACTTGCGAATAAACATGTGGGCGGTTTTTTAGAAAGCAAAATTCTACAACTATGAATAACCGACGCAAACCACTCGTGAACGCTCCCCGTTGACAGCAACTAATGAAAACGAGCATTGGAACAAGCAAGGAGGCTCGTAAACGACTCACGCATTAAAAGAGCCCCACAATCGAAGCGCATTATGCAGTCTCATGGTCAATGGTCCCTCGAAATCAATTCTGCCAACCAACTACTGCATAAACTATTCGTATTACGTCCTGGTAGTAAAAACTACGCCACACCGGTAGCACATGTTTAAAATGAAAGCGAGCACTTGCAATTAAACGAGTCGTCACGTCAAGTTTACAAGGAAGTAAATGCTTTAGAAACCCCAGATACAATCAACAAAGGAGTGAACGAAACTCAGCAAATTGTAACGTAAATCAACCCATGCAAAAAACGCCATCGCTGGCAAGTCAATAAAGAACGAAAAAGTTTGAAAAAGAAAACTTAAAGCAAAACGAACGCATTCAAAGCAAAAAGAAACCCTATAAGCTTTTTATTTTGCATGCAAAACCACTGCTATTTTACAAATCTCTACGACTCAGACAGAATTTCCAATGGGAAACGTGAAATGCAATGATTCATCAAATGTGCAAGCAACAATTATCAGCGCGAACACAGTATTGAAATACGATAATGAAGTACAATTACCTTCTGTACATGTCCGTAGCTTTGGACAAAATGTATGCGTGCGAAGAGTATCTTCAATTTTAGAAGAAATTAAAGCACGTCCAACGTAGTATTTACGAGGTTATAAACAATCGTAGATGCACTTTGCATTAAGCAGTAGTTGTCTGCAATGGAACAGCGGTTGATTGCAAAGTGGCGTCGTCAGCAATATTTTTGAGCGTTGAAAGTCGGAAGCGTAAAAAAAAGATTATTCCAAAGCAGTGTGTTGTACAGGGCTTAATATACTCTGTTTTTGGCTCTGCGTCGCGCTTCAGTTTGCCTAGTTACAATCTCCTAATGAGTCATATACTTGAATGCGAACGTGTTCGGACTACCGAATGTTAAAGCGATAGGGTTTTCGCAGGCAACAATGCCTGCAGGAAATCTTGCTGCCGGTTTTGCGCAGCGAACTGTTTGGTTTGGTGTCTCTTAGACGGGACGTCTCAAATATGCGGCCCTTTGCAAACACACCTGCGGCCAGCATAAAGGATACTGTAAAAAATAATTCAACATTCGTAAATAAATGTTCATCATGATTATACATTTGCTAACAGTACTAACTATATGACCACAGTAAGCAGAGAATCATACGAGTATATTTAACAACAGTAGTAACGCAAATAATAATAATAATAATAATAATAATAATAATAATAATAATAATAATAATAATAATAATAATAATAATAATGGAAAGAAGCACCATGTGTTCAAAAAAATAATAGAAAGATGCCTCGAACACTTGTTAATGCGAACAGCATTTGGCACAGGAAGTCAAGAGGCTACGCGGTGGCTATCAGTCACGGCGCTATAAGAATTGACACATCGCATCTTGCTATAATCTTCGTTTTCTCATTCTGTGCGAGTGCGCCCCGTTCGGACTAGTTGCTTGCTTCGCTATGCTGCCATTAACACTAAGCTACTCCTGCTTCACTCTAGCTCTGCGTGCCAGCCTAAAACCTTCGGTCAATCATACAGTCCATCAGGGAGCTTCTCAAGACCGGATGTTTATCTCAGAAAAGTTATACACACTGCTGGGAGTTTAATCTATATTCTTTACCGATAAGTCTGTTGGAAGGTAAAATGTTACTTGAAAATGTGAAAACCTCACTCGAAACAAACAAAAGCTGCTTTCTTTTCCTTTTCATTCGTGTGTGCATGATTTTCACTTCATCGTTGACGGAGAAAGAACTCCCTGAAAGGTTCCAATGAGTTCTTCATGTTTTCAAATAAAAAGCATATGCATAAGAAAAGTCAACGAAACACTTGTGAGCTGTTAAAACAAATAACTCATTCCAAGTTACCGTTTGGCGACGTACCATAGGAATAATTCGGTACCGGTTAGTTATACCTGAGCAAATAATCACTTCAAAGATGTGTTGTCAAACTGCAGCTTGCAATTAAAAGGTACAGACAGCACTTAATACTTCTGCAAGGCAATGCACTGCCCCACGCGCTAGAGGAAAAGAGATTTTAGCCCCGATATCCTCATCCATTTTTTCGTTCTCCAGACCTATCGCTCACTGAATACCACTTTTTCTTAGCTTTGAAGCGTTTGTGTACTAGAATTTGCAAGCTAATTAAGAGACCATTAAAAATAATTTCTGAGGACAAGTCAACTAGCGCCCACTGAGCTTTTATCAAAACAAAATTTATTTGCTCGCTAAACATTTCGAACAGCCTATTTGTTCCTGCACATCTTATTTAGTACGGTGAAGGTTGTGTATATCCTGGAAGAAAGAAAAATAACGACGTGATAACGCATGCAAAGCACGCATTCTGTTTCTAAAGATTCGAACGGTGCGATTAATACTTTTCGGATAGGCAGAACTAAAAGTATTAAAAAAACATTGCTTCATTAGTCGAAGGCTACCACGAGACGTAGTGTACTTATTCAGGTACAGGACATTTAGCAGCCAGCATTTGACCAACAACCATTTGTCAGACCTACTGGGACGGAATTGTTCACGCTGCCGGATAGACTTGTGGAACCGCCATGTCGCAATTCATGTATTTTCAATCACTGCATACTGATTATTCTGAACCTAATGGTTTAGAGTATCACTAGTAACGAACGGCAAATAAAACGACAGAAAAGTCTCGGCGGTAAAAAGACAGTATTCTTACTTGTTTACTTAAGGCTTCCCCATTTTTCCTTGACGTAGTGAGCATCTGTAATTAAAATAAACATCTGCACTATAGATGGATGAATGAAAACACCGCAAAAATCTTAGAGGAAAATGAGTGATTAATGGTAAAATTCGGAACTAGTCAAGGTTTCAAAGCTTTCGGAATGCTTCAGTTCTGTCATAACCAAGAGGGGAAATGCTTGGATTGTGTGTCAAACAAAGTGTGCTTTTAGCGCTGAACTGTACTCTCTCGCTCAAACTGTTTACGTACTAATTTTTTGTCGGAATTACATGCATTTCTCAGCGATAAGCTTAAGCGTATTATAGTAGATACATTTATTGAACACATCGAAGAGGACAATCAGTTGCTCAAATAATGTTCCGATAAGGTCTGCTGTCAGCGGTTGTAAGATAACTAAGTTTCTATTCTAACATGTTTGCTTCAGCTGCTAAAATTTTGCATTACATGAACAAACAAACAGTTTTAAGCAACCTTTCTGCAAACATCTGCTATGAAAAATTGGAGTTATCAGCATTTATCTATCAATAAATATCCTGTTTCTGCTGAATGTTTCAAACGACGTGAACTTCCTTTGATGCCGTTCCGCGAAAGTATATTTGTTCAATAGTCTCTTGCGCAAATTTTGTTATTCGGTGGGACCTGTTTACCTTCTGTCAAAGGGGCAAAAGCAAACTGCTTCATCGGCACAAAGAACAGAGTAAGCAATCACGAAGCACGCGCTTGTAACCTACAAGGCATCAACCAGAAACTGGATTTGGAATTCTACACTTCGAACGATCTGATTGACTTGTTCTTCGTTGCTGCTCACATTCCGGCAGGAGACAGCGAGTTCCATTTAATTTGTTCTGCCGTAAAAACCAGCTGTTTTTAAAATAAACTACAGCAGTGCCATTTAATCACCAAAGGAAAAGCAAGTGCGTTGAACTACTTTATTTTACAATTTTACCGATCATTTGTTGCGAAACGTTAGGGCAAAGTTATCTTTTATTGCAATGTCACACTGAGTACAGAATAATAAAATATTGCGATTTTTGTCAGCGTGCCGTAATTTTTGAGAAATTATCAATTCTATTAAGCATGCCATCTGATCTGCCGACAAGAATACGAAGCATCAGTCAATCCATTGACATGCAAGAAGCTAGCAACGGTAGAAGTAAGAAGTCGACCCCTGAGCGGCCAGATGCCAACATGCCGCCAGTAACTAAAGGAGAGCAGCTAATCGCGGATGCACTGATCGCTCGAGCAGACGGTGGATGGGGATGGGTTGTGGTGATGGCCGTCTTTGTCAGCAGTGTAATATTTGACGGAATTCTTCTCAGCGCTGGACAAGCGTTTATCCCAATATGGACTAAATATTTTATGTCCACTCCTTCATCGGTTTCCTTGGTCTTCTCTTTGCAAAACATGTTCTACTCTTTGACAGGTGAACTGTTTACACTGGTTTTTCCTAATTAATTGCCATTGTTTAGTACGAAGGAATTTCTGAAAGTTTAGCATCTGTAAAATTCGAAACTAATTTTGTCTTCTCCAAACGTACCCTACATTTACTTCACCGCAGATTCTTTGGCAGTTTTTAAATTAATGATTTCTTCTTTAATGAATCATAAATATTGTCTGGCGGTACTCTTTAGTTGATCAGGCCTCACACGATTCAATAAGCTGGGTTAGCCTTTTAGGTTCGGCATTTTCACATTTTTCATGTTTTATGTTTGAAGGTAAAAGTACACATGGCAGAGAAAGGACATACTACGAGCGCATGCTAATGAGCTTTCATCTTTTTATAAACATAAGTTGAAGCTTTCAACGGGCCCAATTGTAGCGCGCAAATGGGTCTGATTACACCATTATTGTGCCCTTAAAATGTTTAACTACAGAGATAATGGAGCTCTCACCTTGCACTACTGAGTAATCCACTATTCAGGCAGTTTTTAATGGAAATGAGCTTTTCTGGTCAAGTTAGCCTTGAAGCCGGACAGAGTGTTTGTAAATACTGTCAACTTATTTAGCGAGCTGTTTAATCACCTTTTACCGGCTAATGGCCCCAATGTTTCAAATCGTCTCTTTTTTCGAGAAGTAATCCATTTTGCAGCGCAGCAGATATAACGTGTATTGCGGATTCATGCTAGTTTATTCCTGCAGTTTGCCCTGTAAACAAACGGATGATTTAATACAGCAGCTCAGTCAATTGCTTTTAGCGGAAGCATCAGTTATCTCTTCCCATTTTAGCGATAATAACAAGTGATGAACGTCTGTCCTTCTGCGTGGCCTTTGTCAGGAAGCAGTATGATTACATTTCTCATCGATCTGCTCAACCCTTTAAGGAGCATTTCAAATAACGCTTATCTTAGACGATCTGTCAGCGCAGATATTCCTGCATTTAATCGGGCGTTCTATTTTCTCCTATTTACAAATTAGGCATACGATTTTAAAACTAGAAAAACTACTTCTCTTTCAAGCCTATGGAACTCGATCGCAAGTGCTCGCTGAATGCACACATTTTCATCCTCCTGAAAGCAAGCTTTTTCGACTGGTTTGAGTTTTTTCATTTAAAGACCTTTCCACGGCTTTTCCAGTTTTTTAAATGTAGTATTTACACTTAAACAAAGCATTCGCTCTACCAGAGGATGGATTGTAATTATCAGGAAAGACAACGGAGCGCAACTAACTGCATTCGGTGCTTTCGGGGGGTTACGACTCCGTCTTGAGCAAGACGGAGAACATAGTTACCGCGACGGGCTTATATAGGCGGAGACGGAACTTCCGGAAAAGTCAGCTGGACAGGTTGCAGCATCTATTTTTATTGACTAGTGTGCTACTACCGTCCGCTACAATTGTCTCGAGTAATCATGGTTTCACTCCTTACGAGTAGGTCTTCTTTTATGCGGCGCAGATCTAAATCGCGCTCGTGGCAGTCAGCCATCAACTGCAGGTCGAGGGGAGCTAAAATAGGAAAATGCCGTAGACTTTTGACAATTGAAACAGAGAGGAGTCTACTTTTGGATTAAGATTTTGGCAAAGCATCTGACCAGTCTAAAGCCTTTAATAATTCCAATAAAATAGTAAAAATAGAAAGATCAGTGGGTTCAACATTCCTACTATAGTAGGAGTTCCCGGACGACTTATATAGTCTGCTTGCAGAGCCGCACTCTCTAACCAGTGTATCGGAAGTGGTAAGATTTCTGGATGAGACGTCTAGTGATCTAGTCTAGTATAGGCACGTGTATCTCGCAATTGCAAAACCGCCAATGGCTGTGGCGAAGGCTGATCTTGTCTCGGAGGGTTTCCTTTGCGGTGAAGTCACGCCACCTGCACCGACTAGTCAACATTTGAATAATGCGGTTTGAGACCGGTTACGAAGACTGTTTCCGGCCTTCTTTCCAGCAACATGCTGAACTTTGACACAAAGGTCAGGTGACGCTGCTGGCAGGCCGATCATGGTTAGGGGTTTAACAAGGGCAAATGTAAGCGGTTTGTGGTCAAAAAAGGCAATAAATTCGCCACTTTGAACAAAGAAGCAGAAACGCTGAATGGCCAGGTAGAGGATTATTAGTTCTCTGTCGAAGGTACTGCACCTTTATGAGGGTCTTTCAACTGACAACTCAAGAAGGTGAATGGCTCCTGCATGTTCTTCGCCAGTTGCTCCAGAGCGCCGCCTAGGCCTATTGGTTGCGTCGACTGTGATTGTTATTAACGAGTTGAGGTGAAAACTAGGCAACGTCGTTGTTTTTGCTGATGCGACTTTTGTAAGGTGGGAGGCGACTTAGTAACTTCATTCGAAGCTAGTTCTTTGAAATGGTTGAGCTTTGTAAAACGCTTGCATAATTTTAGTAGCGCCAGCCGTGAAGTGGCATTAAGGGTTGGCCATATCAGCAAACTCCCGCAATCCCTTCGCGGAGCAAGATTTAAGGGTTTGTAAATGGCGTCATTCTTGGTCGCCAATAAGGCTGGTCTATGCTGATCAAATACGTAGCCCAGAAAGTCGATAGAGGAGCGATCGTATTGACGTTTGTCAGGTTCACGACGAGACCGTGAGCACTGAACCTGTGTAGGGATTGTCAGAAATGACCGAACTATCCCTGGCGCGAACCCGTGGCCACGAGAACGTCGCCAAGATAAATCAACATGAAACCTATGCGCACTACCAAATCTTGTTACGTTTTTGCCTGAACGTGACCACCTGCGGCAGCATTTCCCCGTTATGTCACAGCAGTATGATGACTGATAATCAGGTTACTGATGACACGTGATGGCACAGCGTAAGAGGGCATTGTTCCGTGGCGACTTTCATATGACCGGTATATGTAGCTTGAGTGCTTCTAATTTTCAGTTTACGTAGAAAAAGACCCAACGCTTCAGCTATGCTAAGTTTTGGTTCAGGCTTAGGTGCCCCTGCAAAGACTGTTCAAGAACTCACGCCAAATAGGAAGAAACAACAAAAAACACTTCAACGTAAAGGCATTCAACGTAATAAACAAGATACTTGGAAAAAATCAAACGTATACGGTGCGGTTCTCAGTTGCCCTTTCTATATCCTAACTTCGCTGGACAGGTAGTGATCACGGGTGCGCAAGATCTCAGATGTCTCCCCAAAAAGCTATACTAAGCCTTTCCTGGTTTGCTGAATCCCGCGCCATCATCAATGGGTTACTGCACCTGATGCCAGAAACGTAGAAAGACTTTCACTGTCGACTGATCGTGTACTACCATGGCACAACGCTTCCATAAGGCACCGGATACCCTCCGTTCTGCTATCCAGGCAATGAGCGCGCTCGAAATAGACTAATCAGAACTTGGGGGGCCTGAAAGCTCGGAAACGTTCACAGGGGGCCCTGACGAACCTGACCGTGAGAAACACTGGTCTACAGGAAAACATTTCTTGACTATGTTAATCCTATGTCAATCCCGTTAGTTAAGAAGAAAATTAGCATAGCTCCTATGAAAAATTCCAAAATTTCTTTCGCTTTAGTCGCATAGTGTAACAAGAAAGCTTAGTAGTCGGGATACTATTTGGAACGCTGGGGATCACAAATATTCGTAAATTTCACAATTTTCTGGACTTTTTGATATATGAGGTGTTTCATAAATGTTCTCCTTTTCTGTGCCACTGCAGCCCGTAAGATTATCAATCTGAGAAGAAAGACCGAACAATTAGCCTTAACAATTTAACAGCAGTGCAGCAAGGGAAACGACTAACACCTTTAAATGTACATCTTAAGATAGGCGAAGCAATGTTACACTTTACATCACATCAGTCCTGCACAAAACGAGTGAACATCTGTTAGGTAGGTTGTTATACTCATCAGCGAATGTGCTACTATCAGCAGCAGTAGCTATTCCAGATTAATGTGCTAAAGGTTTGCAGCAAAAGGTCACGTGCAGAGTTTTCACCTATGACATCACGTCAACTCTCAAAACTTCTGGATAGTGGATCGCATACTATATTTTGCAACACGGGTGCTGTTCAGCACATGTAAACATCCTCAAATTGCTGAGCAAACGAGCTAATTGTAATAAATACAGAAAAAGGCCAATGTCAATATTCATCTCTGCACGGGTTAATCGTTGCGACCCAGATTACATGGAAACGAAGACAGTAACGGGATGATGAGAGTCAAACGGTAATGCTAAGTGAGCTGATCAGGACAAACGCGTTTCAATTAATATTATCCTACATAAAAGTCGACATTTTTTCAATCCTGGGCCCTTGTAGGTAAATTTTTGTTTGCAGGTTTTGGGACTACTGTCATCCCATCTTTAGGAGAGAATAGAAGAATTTACGTCATTCCGTAGACCAGCATAGTGTAAATGACAACGTCGCAGCAAGTTCTTTTAATGTCATGACCTTAAGAGAGTAAGCTGCGACGTTAGTGCGTTCTAAACTACAGATTCAGTACAACAGCAGTATGAAATTGTAATATGAATGGAAAGTGATAAGATGCTGGTCATTTTTATTTACTCTCAAGTATGGATGAGGAGAAATAGGCGTTGAAACTAAGGTTTCATTCAGTTTTCTGCTGTAAAAAGCAGTCTTTAATTAGTGCACTATGGAATAGCATCTCGAGACTGCTGAAGCACTACAAAGCCATATCTTTAATGGAGTGCCTTCAAGTTGCTGCTCCGGAACATTCACAGCCTTAAGCATCTCAAAGTCTAAAAATATCAGTTCACAATATGTACTCTCGTGGGACATTCAGTAATTTATTTAGCCAAAGCTACAGTTTCTCATAAAGAATTGAAGCGTCAAAAATTAAATGAAGAACATCAATCAGTGTGATTTACTTTAAAACTATTTTGTACGTCTCATGTAAAGAGACATACGGTCACGCTTTAGTCGCTTTCTCAAAGCGTTCTCAACTGCAGGGGGAGTCAGAAAACTGACCAAAGTCGCATGGACATTGCATGACAAAAGTTTTAGCAGGAGTAAGGGGGCAGATGTTCACCAGGAATGATATCGCTCTGTTCAAATTCTTTAGCAGCGGTATAGGCTGTTTGTACATAACTAACTCTGTTTACGCTGCACTGTAAACAGCAGATATGGTACAACAAGAATATCTGTTGCTTTAAATGAGGCGGGCTTTCTAAGTTGATTTGTACAAAAAAAGTTCCTAATTTAAGTTAAATGTGTGGATTAAATAGGATACATTTGAATCATTCGCTTGATATCCATTAACATAAAATATTATCTGTTCTTAAATTTAGAAATTATTAAGGGTGACGTATACTTGTTTTAAGTAAACTTACGGATTACAACCGTAAATACCAACCACATACCATTTCAAATATAGAACGGTTTTTTCGCTCGCTCTTGATTTCTGAAATTGGCCAAAAGAAACACGTTTCCAACCGATGGATGATGGTCAAATACACCCCCTGTGAAAGCGTGTAAATTCAGCAGTTTATGCGGTACTAAGTTTATAGCAGTGCTCCATTCATCCATTGAAACCTTTTTACTATGTGTAGCTTCCAGAAGGAATCATGCTGCATCATCGGATTGTAACACAAAATGCGGCCGTTAAACTGAGAGTAGCGATGGGACAAATGTACATATTAAGGCAGGGGGCATGAATTTTAAGCAGAAAATCCAGCGTCCTTGCAAACCGTTTTCCGGCTACCGGCACACCAGCAGAAAAAGAGAAATAAACCAAAGATAAGATGGGATGAAATTATAGTGACAAAACAAACATTTAAAATTAATATGAACTAAAGCATTAGAATTGAAAATGAATGACTTTGCAACGGCGTTTTAAAATTGCATGCATATTTTTACGGAAAAAAACAAATCATTCATTTTATACGGTGAGTTGCCGCACAGGGCTCATATTTGAAAGCATTGAAAACGGAGAGCGCCAGGCTCCGAAAGCTTCGGGGATTTGAAATTGTGTGTAAATATAAAATAAACAGTTTATATCTTTTGCGTAACAGATAAGCATTTGAAACGATAGAAACGGAAACAGTGAGAGTATGGATGAAAGTCTTTTAAGGCTTGTTCCCGTTCGTTGTTTTAGTCAGTTTACGTATTTAAACCAAAATAACTGCTCTACAGGAAGACTAGCGATTGTTAGTAATAATTACATGACGACAAGTAGCAGCTTTTCGAAGCTCTTGGAAAGCTCTCGTTCCGCTTTCAGAGAGATAGACGAGCTCATGCTCCCAACGTTGCTGACAACAGAACGAGAGCATTTCGAAACGTACGAAACACTTGTTTGTACTTTTCCGGCCAATTTGATCATCCATTCGTTGGCAAGGCACTTGCCAAGTTTAATCAGAACGTCAGCGGGAAGTAGTGACGGAATAGCATCATGAAAATCACCGTTTTTAAAAAAACGTGTGACTTATCATGTGTGAGCTTCACAACCACAACCAACATAACCTTTTCAGCGTACTGAACAGTTTTAGCTGCTAGCGTAAAAAGAAACCATGTAGTCGTGAAAAAGTGTGAGACTATCATGTTAGCAATACCGATAAACGTTAAAATGTATGCAAAGTCCTTCTTTTATGAATAGAAAAGTGATCATATGAGTACTGCAGGTCAGTATTACGTGCAAGCGAATCCTTTCTCATCCGAAGTTAGATTTGCATTCTACACATTCAATCAATTACTTCATTTCTAATTTCGAACCGTGTGATGACAAAGGAGGTTAATGATACAGCGTTGATTAAAAAATATGGGAACGGTTTCATGGATATCCTGTGGCATCAATCTTGCGAGGAAACACATGCCTTTATTAAGGCTGCTGTTAATGTTTAGACGGTCGATAAACACTTCAAACGATTTTGCTCTACATCGCAAGTTCGTTTGTACTTGCGCCTTCCAAGCTCTTACCTCCTGTATAAAAATCCCGCCGCCTTCAATCCGCCTTTTGCAAATGACTACTGCAAAGAGCTCAGTCGATTAGCTTTCAAAAATTTTGAATTTCGAGCTGGTGTTTACCTCAAGTAAAATTTTGAATTATTTCTTAGGTCCAATCTCAGGCGCTTTCGTGAATGCTTTCGGGTGCCGAATCGTTGGACTTGCTGGCTCAGCCCTCGCAGGACTTGGATTTATCCTCAGCGTTTTTGCAACGTCAGTGGAATTCCTCTGTTTTACTTACGGGGTCATGACAGGTACGGTGGATATGTCGACTACGCATTTCTTTTACTTAGACCATCTTGTTTTTCAAATTAAAACATTACTTTATCTAAATTATGAGACCGCAGCACGATACCTTGATGTGAAGGTAGTACGCTCTTTCTGCAACCCTTAGAAAAGTTTAGCAGACGGGTGACCAATTACTAGAGAAAAACAGAGCCCAACGAATCAGTAATATCAAAGCGTTCACGCTCTTGTTCACTGCCACTGCCCATAATGGCAAGAACAATAAAGATAAGGGTTTTAAGAGTTCTTTGTACTTGAACGGTCTTTCCAACATTTATATTTCAAAAAATTTTGTATTTGATCATCATAAGACTTTGTATTGCCAGTTTTTTAGTTTACTGAAATTAAACCAAATAACTTACCGATGGACGGATGGATGGATGGACATTTACAGGCAGCTCTTGTACAACAAAAGCTATCCTTAACCACACTTTCCGGTGGACAGAATTGCGTATTAGCAAAAACGCGCTATATGAACACGTGTTATATGAACTACTTGTGTTAGAGAAACGGATCTTGTCTCGTAGACGCCTCACCGTCATACTGTAAGTTAGTCAGCCTTCCTGTCCTGCTCTTACCTAAGCCTAAGTGTGACCTAAAGCTTATGTTTCGGCTTATATTTAGGCAAGGACAAGAACGAGTGATTTGCATGTTTTCCAGTAAAGGCGCAACAGATTAAAAACATGCTTGCCAGAAAGGAACCTGCGCTTCTCAAACGGTGGGGCAGCTAAGAGATATAATCCTACAGAAATGTCAGAAAACAGTTTGTTGTGGAACGTTTAGGACTGCTTAATTCTGCCTTCATCGAAGAGATGTGAACAAGTCCTAATTTGTCGCATGCTTGCTTATAGGCCAGGGGGTGGCATGGAGCAACAGCTGACTTTAATGATAAGAGCAATTCATATCATGTTGACTTCTAGCCAATTCTCATGCCTAATTGAGGTGGTGTTATTCGATTTAAACGAGAAACATTTGATCTTTTGGAGGTGAAATTGCCTTTCTCGCGAAAAATTATTTTAGTTGTAGGTCATATGAACACTGAGAAGAGTGTACAACAACGACAGAACTGCTTTTGCAGCGCCTCCTACCAAGTAAAGCGGAATCGGATAACACTTCATTTGGCAGATTTGTTGACCACATGAAAGGTCTGAAACGTTACAAGTTATTGCAGGAAAAGCTAACGGGTTATGGCGATGCCGTCACCAAACTAACAGATAACGAAAGAAGCCATGAACTGTTGAACAGGGCTGTCAGTGTTCAAACGACATACAACCGAAAACAATTTGTCTCAAGAGCCAATTTCATCTCAGAAAGACAAAAGAATCTCTGTTTACCTTACCTTCATAATACTTGAATTCGGCATGAGGATACGGTAGGGGTCAGCGTCACACGAAACACTCTTAGTATTAAAATTAATTGTTGCTCCATACCACTTGAAATCTTCCCTCGACTTGTAGTCACCCATGTGACCGAGTAAAATCCTTGAAACCTTCATTGCTGAAGAAAGGACAGGGAAGTCTTGAGGCGGATGGAATGAGTTTTTGCTGCCATTTCTCTAATAAATGTCCATCCATCCTTAGAAGGTTGCTTGTTTGGTTGATTTCAGGAACCCAAAAGTCAGGTTATATAAAGTGGTATAAAGATAGGGTGTGAAACCTTTCAGAAAACCTTTAGGAAGTACCCAGGTTCCAAAAGCTTCTACAGATTTTAAAATTCTTACGAACTAGGTTTTAGAAAGGACAAGTTATAACTAACTGTTTTAGGCGTTGGCTTTGGGGCTATGTATCTGTGCGGAATAATTATTATCAGTGAATATTTTGAGACCAAACGATCTTTGGCAACAGGCATAGCAGTTTGCGGTTCTGGAGTCGGGTCATTTGTATTCCCGCCAATTTTTACACTACTGGTCGAAAACTACTCGTGGCAGCAAGTAATGCTGATCATTGCTGGAGTCGAACTTCACTGCCTAGTATGCGCCGCCCTGTTTCGAGCCGTTACGCCTGAGAAAAAGCAAGTGGAAAAAGTAGAGGAAACTCTGGTTTCGATGCTCCAATCCGAGTTTCCCGGCAATTCGACTGATGGCAAGGAATCTCTCTCCTTTGCTAAACGAGGTGCTTCTGAAGTCATACCGCCCTCTCACAAACTTTCTCAGGCTTTGTCTATCGATGGTAGATCAGATTCTGTTATATCAGACTCCGCTTCAAACGTAGTCCCTCAGGAAGATCACGCACGACGTCGTTTCGTTCGAGCATTAAGTCAGACTGCGTCCGTACGATCCTCTTTTGCCAGGCGATTTCCTGTGAGGCAGCTTTCCATGGTTGTAGTAAGTAGGTTCTCAGTTATATGCGTCTCAATTCCTTCAGTCTATGTTCGACGCAATAAAATCTTAATACAGTCATTTATTTAGGATTTGAGAAATATGGAGATGAATAAAAGACAAGAACTGCGGAAAATAAGTTACGCCAGTATACAATCGTTCAATCGACCTTTACAGAGGCTTGACGCTCTCTATCAGGGAAGCGTCAAAAATATAAATGCGAAGACTGGGATTACAGAGGGTACTATTTCTACTGCAGCACCCGTGACCGTCGATCGTGAAGACGTGAAGTCTATCGTTTGTATGGAGAAGACTCACACATGGAGGCAGTCTATCAAACAGGCGGTTGAACAGCTAATAGATTTTAAGCTGCTCAGAAGCCCATCATTCTTGCTATTCGTTTCCGCGTGCTTCTTGGCCTCAGTGGGATTTAACGTGCCATATCTGTATCTGCCACGGCAAGCTGAAATGCTAGGCAATTCTGTGGAACTATCCTCTCTCTTACTATCTATTATTGGCATTGTTAATACAATTGCTAGAGTGGTATGCGGTTGGATGGCTGATCGTCCTGAAGTCGATTGCATTGTAATATTCAACTGCGCAAATTTTGTTACTGGGATCTCAACAATGCTGCTGCCTCATTTCATTACTTATCCATTACTTTCCGTCTATTGCTGCCTCTTTGGTGCTGGCATAGGTGAGACTGCGCACGGTAAAATAGCAGTTGAAGCTTAAAGAGCAATCTGTCTAGGTGCATTAATGTCCATGCGATCTTTAGTGACACTCAAGCTGGTCGGCATTGGTCGCCTGACAAGTGCTTTTGGCCTACTCCTGCTCTTTAACGGCATTGCGGTTTTCCTTGGACCACCGATGGCAGGTATGCTTGAATTTAATATGCGGCTAAAATTATTATATGGTTATTCGTCTCCGCTGCTACCTGAAATAATTGCAACAAAATTATCCAGAACATTCTGCAGTTAGTATTTCCATTTTCAGTTCGTGTAAGAAGCTGTTGGACAAAACAGATAAGAGGAATGCCGGGCTCAGTACAACTTCTCACAAAATGATACAAAGTTTCACTTTTTTGTGCGTTAATTAGCAAAGTCGGTGACGAAACCTCAAAACCCAGTTTGCATATAAGGAAATTCACATTGTTAATTTTGTACCCTTGGCAGTCATGTTTCTTTTTGGACGTTGACGCTATAGCGGTTTAAGGTCCTGCTTACGAGAGCAGTTCTCGTATAACGCGTGAGTTTGGTTGCTGGAAAATCTTGAAAAACCTCGCGTCGTAGGAAACACGTAAAGCATACGAAAATCAAGATTCAGGACAAAGGGTAGAAAGGATAGTATACTTGTAAACAGCAACGCGGAAAAATGGCAAATAACCTGCGTTGAAAAAGGAAATATGCTGTATCTGAGCCATTTATTCAACCGCTAAGCATGCAAAGGTATGGATTTTTTCTCAGATGATCTGGATAACACGTTTTCCCTTTTATGGCGATGACATATTAACTAGCTAACTTTTTTATGACAGAAGCTTTTACAGCGGATAGAGTTCAAAGTGGCTTAGGCTATACATTCATATACGGAATGAATCATCGCATTGATACGAATTTATACTCTTCCATAGATACATTGAATGCGCCGCTATGAGCAGCATTACTTTAAGCGTTCTTATTTAATGTTGCGAATTGATTTTCAGCGGCTTTGTTTGAAAGCACTGGAACATATCAGCTCTCCTTTTACATCAGCGGTGGTCTTATGACCGTAGCAGGTGCAGCAGGACTAGGCTTAAACAAATTGCTTCTATGGGAACAATCAAGACAAGAAAAGAAATGCGAAGAATTGGTAGGCGTCCGTGGCACCATGGAGAAGAATAAAACGTTCAGCTCACCCGCTGAGCAACTGAAGATATGATAATCGCAATATTACTTTCTGAAAGTGAAAATATCTAACTAAAAACCTTTTGTTTTAATGACTTCTTTTTAGTGGTCTCTAAACGATTCGTAATCTCTTACAGCAAAAAACTCAATACAGAGCTTAGTGTATCCGAAAACAGAGCGCACTTAAATTTATACTACATGTGTGATGTATTAAGTAATCCATTTGAAAATATGCGTTCTTCGAAGTCATGAGCGCCCTTGCTTTTCAACGAGTACATTGGAGTAGCACAGAGATATAATGACTTGAGCAGTAAACTTCCTAGAAATTGGTTTAACTGCATAACTTAACAAACCTATGTGCGTTCTAAACGACATCAAGAGCAAAAGATGAAAGCGGGCAGGCAAAATACAGTACGACCACAGAATGAGCGTTGCACACGCTACCCGTAGGGTGAGAGAATTTTAGTCTTTGTAAAAAAAGTTCATATTCACGTAAGCAATTTCAAAGTAAAAGTTATTCCTTAAATGAATACCAAACTTTGCTTACATTCTATACCTAATGAACGGAATTCTAGTCATCAATAAGAAAAACAGATTTTCCTTGGTGATTGAACCTGAGAATTCCGTTGAAGTAATTGCGGAAAGATGAATCTTTTGGACAATAAATTCTAAAGCATGAGCAAACTGAGTCCATCGTTATACCATGCTTGGACAAACGAATAGAGAGACCACGTAATTCTGGTAGGACATTTGGGAGCGCAAAAGACGCCGTCTGATCATCCTGAGTGCAGTTCAGATATGGTAAAGTTTCCGTTGACGCTATCAGAGATTGAATATTCTTGCTGTATGCAACAAGGTTGAGCTGATCCACTTGACTGATCACTGACTTCACTTCGCTGAAACGGTAGACTTTGTACTCAATTCAGAAACCTACTCATCATTGTTTTGCAGTCAGGCACAAACCTGTTCATTATTCTGGGGTATTGAAATAATGCAGCCAAATCATGTGAAAATCGCCCTGAGCTGGCATACGGTTTCCTGCTTATTCTTGAAATCTCAGGCACAAGAGTGTAAACAATAG
Organism: Trichuris trichiura; assembly: GCA_037903355.1. NCBI lineage: Eukaryota > Metazoa > Nematoda > Enoplea > Trichinellida > Trichuridae > Trichuris > Trichuris trichiura. Next base: position 339,150 of record JBAJFE010000039.1, on the reverse strand, counting down.
GGGATGAACTAGTATTCCAACCATGCCAAGAGCGCCTGTTACAGCAAAGACCCATGCGTCCCTTCATATTTTTCATATAAAACGATCTTTTCATCATAAATCCAAACCCAGGGAATCCTTCGGTCAAGTACACGCTACCCGTGTTGTTTGACAGGTGCTTGAATCCTACAAATTATTCTGAATCTTTGCACGCAAAGAAATTGCATAAAACCGTTGACGTTCCAGGCAGAAATGGAAACAAACTTTGGTTCACTTTTGAACACTGGCAAAAGCTGCTCCATGAAGGATAAAAAGTCAGGTGACACTACTGCTTCTTCCTCAATGACAATAGCATATTCCTAAAACACCAATTTGCATTTAAAAAATCCATCTCCGTTTTGAATGATTCATCCTCAAGTGTTCTTGACAAAAAGGGAGCAAAACCGTTTCTTAATTTTTCATTGGCCTAATGTTTTAAACTATAAAAACAGGATGCACTCTAGCAGTTTTACGTAAAGTTCATTTAATTTTTTTGATGACAGGCGACATCTCAAGATAAATTCTTGTTCTGGAGCTCTTAGAATTTTCAATATTATTTTTCGCGGAAGAAACTATGGCGAACGCATCGCTTCCATTATAAAGCAAAAGCAAAAGTGTTATTGCGTGCAACCGCTGAACTCGAATCTTAATCGTCAAAACACCTAATAGCGAATAACCACTCTTTTTTGCCAGTGCACATAAATTATATGCAAATACAAATTTATGCCAGCAAATTCTTTGTAAAATTGTAAAAACATAGTTATTGCTCCTTGTTCTTTGTTTCGAGGAAAGGGTATGCACGGCGACGTTGTTTCTTTTCAAGAAAAAGGAAAGATGCATAAGAATGGAAAGATGATATATATATATATATATATATGATATAATACAACTGCATGCATCTGTATATCTTTAAAGATATCTTATCATCTGTATATCTTGAAAGAAACAATGTGAACTGCATAAGAATGGAAAGATGATATAAATAATAATGACAGAAGAAATTTGGGGCGAAAGTATAAAAACTAAAATCAGTGAATGAAAAGAATGAAAAACTGGAAAAACAAAAATGGAACAAAAAACAACAATGAATAACAACGGGAAAATTGGAACGGAAACAAAAAAATGGAATATAATGGGAAGAGAAAAAAGAAAAAAAGGAATTAAGAAATGAAAAAATAGTATTTAAAGTGAAACAAAAAATGGGGGAAAAGTATCAAAAACAAAATAATAGCAAACATAAAAAAGCAGAACAACAACAGAACAGACAGTATGGAATGAAACAAAAAAGGCAAAATTGAAACAAATTGGCCTGTGTCGCGAAATGTGAAATGAAAAACAAAACAGCGACGAGAACATGACACATTGGAATAAACAAAATACGGAACTTTGTTACAAAACGGAACAAAAACTTGATACAGCGTGACAGAAAATGAAACACAAAATTGTAATAATAAAAAAGCTGTAATAAAAAAAGTAAATGGAACAAAACGCTAAAAATTAAAACTTAGAACAATGCAGTAAAAGCAAAAAATAAAATCATTGAAATGTGGGATGAAAAAAGGAAGAAAAACAGATTAACCATAAAAATCGAAATGGAACAAAAAATTAACGCTAAACGGAATAAATGAAACTTGATCAAAGAAACTGTGTTCATAAAAAAATTTCTCGATGGCTTCTACGAAACAGACATCTAAAGTTTGCTTACGGATACAAAACGTCAAGAGTGAAATAGTTTGAACTCCTCACTTCAACATGATTTACATTGGTCCACTACTTCGCCTTTCATGTTATCAGTCATCATTTGCATAACTTTTTACCGCTGACGACAGGTCAAACTCGTACCCGAAAGTTACGGAATAAATATTTCTTTTGGTCGTCGTTTCGAACGGAGCGCGTGGGTCTCTGAAGCTTCGAGGGACTCGCTTGTGAGTAAGTGTAAATAAACGGTTTGCACTGTATCCGTAATAAATAAACAGACAGCGTAAATATTGTTTAAGAAACTGGCTAGATGCCAGTCAAACAACGGGTTGCTCCCATAAATATGAAGTCTTCCATGAAGATTCATATTAAATATTAAAATCTTCGGTTAAGCACAACACACTTTGTTGTTAACAGTTTGTAAGAAAGTTTGATTAAAATTATGGCACTCATAAAAGCTGAGACAAAAATATCACTCACGGAACTAGCAAAAGCATCCCAGACCGATTGAATTGCTTCAGCAACATATTCTGGAAGAAATGCTTCAAATTTTTAAATCTTTGAATGAGATTTGCCATACCATGATACGTCGGCTTGCTGGTTATTAGCTTGGTAGTGAAGTTGAACACTTCAGCCAAGTCCTTAATTTCTTTAAAATTACCTTCGTAGACTACCTATAAGATTTAACGAAATCTCGAAGCAAGCGAGATAAGAACCGTAAACAGTTTTACCAGAACATTCGATCTGTCCAGGCCTGGTTGAACCACGATGGAACGTAAAGTGGCACACAGTTCAATCAAGTCAAATCCTCAACAGAGAACAAAATAAGAATCACCTTTAAAGCGCTTTCGTACTCAAGCTAAACATGCTTCGATTAAACTAGAAAACAAGTAGAACAACACTTACAACACATGTGAAGTACGTCAACTGCGTCCCAAATTAGTTTCAGAAAAATCTTTTAAAAAGAAGTTGCGCCATGATAGAAATTAAAATGACTTTCTTAAAGCTCATTATGTGTTTCTCTTGAAAGCACACATTTCTGAACTTTATATTTGCCGTAGCAATTCTGAAAGCTGAAAGTTGCTGTTTCCGAAAATGTGAAAGATATTGCTACAATGTAAAATTGCATTGTTTCGCTGAAAAGCAGAATTCTGTCCAAAATACCAGGAAACCATTGATGCTTGACTTGCGGTTTGTTTAACATGGGCATACCCGTCCAGGCTTGACAGATTTGTTGTCCAACAGAAATTACCATGAAAGATCTACTGACAAAATTATACATAAAACAACACTCAGTTCAACTGAACGTAAGGCTTTGCTTCCATGCTCGAAATCATAGCAAGCTTGTTTAATTAAATAGGTTTACGGTAACATCAAGCGCGGGCCGCAAAGTTCATAAGACATTATAGGTCAAAACTGGTCTGTTTCAAATCAAGATTCTCAAAATCAAATATGGAAGAAATAATTTGAGCAAAAATAACGAAAACGTTCCGTGAAAAGGGATTTTTCAAATTCAAAGCACATTCATCTCAGACGGCCTAGAATTATGGTTCTGAAGTGGAAAATCTGTGAATGTTGAAGCCTTGGACCACAGTTTTAAAACGCGGAATTGCCAAAGGCTCTAAAATGAAAAATAACGCCTAAGGCCTGAACAGTTTGCACGCCGAATGATCCAAAGCCTAAAAATGTCCAAATACTGAAAGGAAAGAAATCTGCGAACGGGTCAAAGCGCCGATTAAATTTAAATTCGAATACGTTGAATTTCCTGAAGGCTGAAATTCTGAATCCACTGCAACTGCAAAACCGTTACAAGACAATCGACACAATGCAATTCCGCCCGCTTAGGTTCCTGTCCTTCAGGATTATGGTTGTTGAAGATTTTAAAATTCAAGATTCTAACGGTTGCAGCCGCAGCAAAATGAATAAAATAAACAGAACTTATGCTTAACTGCAATAAAAATAAAACCATCCTGTCGAATTGTAAATAACACATATCCTTGCGCCTGTTAAACAGAAATGGCAATTTATTAATCACTCATTGGGACTGTAACTGGTTCAGCTTAGAGGTTCAAACGCAAATCCACTTTTGTTACAGTGAAAAATAAAGTCCAGTTTAGAACGCCAAGGTACAGATTTCCTTGGGAGTACAGAAATTATTTTGTTACAGTTAGCAACGCAATCTCATGAACGCAGTTCAATCTTACTCATTGCATTTCTTTGTTCTCTGTACAGCTCTATTACCGTTCATGTTGCTTAGTAGGCCCGAAACTAAAGTGAGCAATAAATAGAGGCCACTGAACGCTTAAGTTTTATTTGCGAACATTTCGGAACTGCGTAGCTGCGCTATTAATTTTTTGCGGAAATCACAAATCTGAGTGATGGAGTCACTGAAAAATCACTGACGATACAAATAAGTAGTTTCGGATGTTTCGAAAACAAAACGCGTCAGCTTAACAGTGTCCATCTTTTGCTCGCTTCGATTAAAGACCTACTGGAATACTTCAACGGGAGCAGAGCTGTAGCAGAAAGCGTTCAAGTTGTAATTCACGTATTAAGAAGGGGTTAAACAATTCTTGAGAAAGAGAATGGTAGAAGAGCAAAACGTTCAACAAAGTGTAGTCTCGCTGGATCAGTATATGATCGTGGCTTCCGAAACAATTGCGCAAACGCGAAGCACGTCTACCGGGTTGTCTAACTTACGATTGGATATCAAGTTGAAATGATGAAAAAATGACAACAAAAATTTTTCTTAGTGCCAGAGATGATTCCAACCATACCTGGTATGACTAAAATCGGAACGCTGGAAATGCTTTCGTTTTGAACGTTACTCTGAGGCTGAACGGACCACTCGAAAGCATCGGGAAAGGATTCATCTAAGAATAAATTATGTGGTCTTGTAAAAAGGTATAAACTTTACCCTCGCAGAATTCAAAATATCCGTCATGAGATTTGCAAAAGCTCTCTTTTCTTTCATTTACATGGCTGCTTACAGGAGCTGGTGATTTGGGGAGTTTTAGCCCCTCGACTGAAACTCGTAACCTGTTACTGAATTAATCCGAAAACTCGTCCTACTTTCTCTTACGCTTGTAGGGGACACACATTTTTGCACTTACAGGAGGAGCCCATTTCATCTCTTCTGCGGATCGATGTAACTGAAAGCAAAAATTTGAATGGATGTTAGGGCACATTTGACTACACACATCTTCGAATGGGCTAAATCCTTTGATTCCTTTTTGGCCAATAAAAAACCAGGAACCTCGAAAATTTAACTTGTCAATCATGCTGCTGCCAAGAGACTGAAACGTCTTTTTTATAGCACTGGAAAGTCCATGCGAGGCATCATCATGGGTCAATACGATAACTAATTGTTCCGTCGTCAGCTGAGATAATATAAGATCCAAAGCAGTGTCATCTGTAACAATCATATTGCAGGTTGGAAATACGCGAAAAGCTTTATTGCCAGCCTTTTTCCAAGAATGTGTCAAAGTTGAGGCGCCGCAATACAATTCCAGTTAGCGGTTCCAGAATAATCACATTCAATCCCCTCCCAGCTCCATTTGTTTCTCGGGACATTATTCTGCAATAATAGAAATAGACAAACACACATAAATGCCTCAGCGGCAATTTTCCTCTCACACTCGACCGTTGATGCAAATGTAAGGAGAAGTAACGCTTTGTTTGCCGGAATAGAGAGAAATGAGTATCTTCTTGTCTTCACATTCCATGAGCGCTCCGCATTTCTCGTGATCTTCTGATGTTCGAATGTGCTCTAGTTGAGCTTGAGCGATTTTAGGCTTAAAACTCAAGACTTCTCCACTTTTGTCAATTTCATGCTTCAATCCACCAATCTAAAGCCATGAAACCACTACAAAAATTTGCGCTACTTTACGCGTTTTACTCCGTTTTCGTGATCGCTCAGAGGATACTGACGAGAAGCCAAGGAATCTTTTGACAGCGAATTCCATCCTTTAAAATTGCGAAATCTGGCAAGAAACATGGAAAGCAAAGCGTACCATTTCCAATCCGATAAAGAATTAATTCAGGAAAAGATATATACAGTAGCCACGCCACTGCGAGGACAAGCAGCAAAGAATGCCAAGTACGACGCCGCTGCCATAATGTACCACCCAGTTTAAGTTTCCAAAACTGCAAACACCGATGTAACGATGAATGCATGATTTAAAAGCTGCTATTCATAAAACTGAAAAACAGGCAGGACTGACGCCTTAACGGTAGCTATGAAATCCAGCTTGTTTGCAGACTCATCAGGAAAATCTCAGTACTATCAGTAATACGGCGAAACAGACCGTGCGAGTAGCTAGTATGTTATTTTCTTCTTCTTATGGTTCGCCACTGCGTTGAGATTTTCTTGAGACGTGAAATGAGCAGTTGCACTTGCGCGAAGTAAAATGCAACACCGAGAAATTTGAATAATACAACCGCAACGTGCACAGATGCAGGAGGCGCTGGCCCACATGAAGCACTAGGCAAACATGAAAGGCGGTATAATAGCAGGCCCTGACAAGCGCTACTAGAAAGCAACTTGCTAGCCTGAACAGTGATGATTTATTACATTGTTTTCCAGGTGAGCTTCAACATCCCCTGACCGCAAGAAAATATGGCAAGGAAACGTGGAGCGATCGGATGTTGGGCGCTTTACTTCCCTCCACTCCTTGCTTTGTCAAGCTTATTGTCCGGTTTGAAGACTAGAAGATTTAATACCGCCGTCTTCTCTTTGGATTCCCCGAAACGATACTATTCCTGGTCACCTTCCTGAGAAACACTAGCCTACGGCGTACCCATAGGCTTTTAAGGGGTTGGCGACTAGCCGACTAGCCAATAGAAACTTCATTTCATGCTTTCTCCTAGCATTGAGACTATTAACATGAGCGTTTGTGCATCCAAGGCTTAAGCAAGTTCGTTTACATGATCAGCCATCTAATGAATTACTTAACCACCGAAAAACAGTTTCTACTCTGACCTCGACGAAGGTGTAGGTCGGGTCTCGAAAGTTCCGCAGTTCGTTCGCTGGTCTTACAAATAAAATGGGCCTTGTGGTCCGCAAATGAGAAATTTGAATTAACTTGGAAAAATGGCAAAAATGATAACGGAGCTAAAACTGACTGGATGCTAAGAAGCTACGCGTCAAAAGCCTATTTATTTCACAAGGGCCTTATATACCATCCTGAAAACTAATTAATTCTCCGAAAGTTGAATAAGGTACCGACTTAAAAACTTTGCAGTCCCATTACCCGCTCTGAAAGACCATTTGTCCAGAAAATATGCCAGTTTCTGCGCATGCCTGTTTAGGTATCTGATTGGCAATTCGACAGACCTGCAGTAAAACAAATTATTTTGACAGAAAACCATGCTTTTAAAACGTGTTTAACATATATGTATTAACGTTCACACGAAAAGGAATGATTCCACTGTACGTGTCTATAAACAATTTCCTATCTGCATATGCGCTGACAACGATGTCCGTTATCGTCCTTTCATTTTTTAGAAAGTTGCACTTTTCTGAAGAACAAAAGAACAAGAGCATTCCGCAAAACGGAGCTGACACTGTGTTCCATGTCCTCTAAGCTATAGGGAATTATTCGAACATAATAAAACACATTAACGGAGCTCATTGTTGCTAGCTTCGACAGAGCCATCCATTTATTATCGCACTTCCTCAACTGGATAGCATTTGCAATGTCTATAGGTTGAACATAAGTTGCCAAATGTTAACAGGCTCCAGCATTGTCGATGAACAGAAAGACCAAGTGATTTCATATGCGCACTTTCTCAGTCTGGCTTAGTATTATAACTAATACAGGAAAGGTTCACGTTTACGCAATTGAAATACTTTCCCGGAAACATGTATGGAACAGCAAGAATGTTTACGTCAGCATTTTTAATTTATGGAAGCAGAAACCGAACAACAGCATTATTTAACATGCGCTGGCAACTTTACAATTATTATTATATAGCATACTAACCTGGTTTAACAAAGTCGGCAAACTGCGAGACAAATTTAAGTTTAACGCACTAGCCGAAATTTGCGTAGTCCAAGTTAACCGCTACGTCTTGCATCCTACAGTAGTTTTATAAATGATTAACAGGCTACGACAAAGCTACAGTGCAGTTATCTGGGTAAAACTTCGTTAATTAAAGTTTTCCGCTTTGCTTCCCGTAATTTTGGAGGCTATGTTAGGCGTTCGCTGCACTTGCACTTTCCGGCAACTTCGGCGGTTGGAGTCGTCCTTTAGTCAAATGTTTCGAACTGAAGATGTGACTGTGGCTATGAAGAAGAAACATCTGTATGACCGCATAATGGGCGATGATCGTTACGAATCGAGAATATACGTGCAAGCACCCGGCACGACTGAGAGTCCAAACGTGATTGTGTCGTCTGTAAGTCAACGCATTGTGGGTTGCCTTTGCTCACCAAATGAAGCGCACGCCAAATACATGGTCTTAGAAAAGGGTAAAAATAAGCAGTGTGCCTGCGGTTATTGGTTTCAACTCGTTGATGACAATCCGGAACCGTTTTAATCCTGAAAAGCATGTTTCAATCGTAAGCTCATGTGAAGTAAACATCCACTTAGATTAAAAGAATTGCATCACCTTGATAGTTCATTTGCTAACAAAGTCTGCATGACGAAAAGGAAAAATTTTACGAAACCAGCCTAGCTGCTGTAAAACATTTACATTTTTGCAAGTAGAAATAATCTACGCAAAACAGATATCGCCCTGATATGTGTCTTTAATTATCTCTTCAAACATAGTTTCTCTGTTTCAGCTTATTTTTTCAGCGCCTATTAGAGCATTAGGATCTTGTCTCCTAGCCGCCCTACCGTATGAGAAATGCAGGTTCCTTTCTGGCAAGCACGCCTTTAACTTGTTCTGCTTTTACTGGAGAGCACGCTGATTACTCTTGCTCACTGTGCACAATGAAAATACGCATTCCCGTTACAACGATGGGGGTGTCCCTATTTCCAGGGAAATAAACTAGTGTTCCGATGTGAGGACGAAGGTGGTAAGAGATACTGCGCATAGGAACAAGGTTGCTCTTAGCAGCATCACCGAAAGGTCTAACGGCTTGCATAGGGCACATTCATGCCGCCGCAAATAATGGAAACACGCAAGCGCGGCTAACATCTGCTATTCGTAACGGAACTTTATTTCTTGAAGCAACATATAATAACTTTTTTTGCTGATGCATTGATTTCTTGGGAAATATGGCACGAAGTTTATTGGCTTCATATTCTTGGTAGAATTATTGATTTGGCAGTTTATGATTCCATACTTGCTTTCGTACACCGCTTGTATGTCAGATTTTAGCTAGTTTATCTGGTTTTCTTTCCTGTGGCAGTCCGCGAGAATTATTGCTGCCATATTTCATCACACAGCTTCAGTAATCACGAACTCTGAAATATTATGTGGAGCAATTAGTTGTACAACTTGCAATGCAGTTCTGGCTGGCCTTACCTCTATTTCTTCACCTTTTGCAAACCATTTTATAGAAAACATCCGATAATGTTAACCACCTAGCAGATCTGATCTAAAGTTGATTTACTTTTGATGTGGTTCGATAGGCAACCGGACGATCGGGTCGGCTCGAAGAGCGCTGATAAACCCAACCGTCCGGCGAACCGGCCGATCGAACAACTGATTACGCTTCTGGTGGATGCCTGTCATGAGACGCCGAAGTTTAAAGTATATTTTAAAGAAGCCGATAAGTTACTGTTAGCTTTCTAAAATTTTCGATGTAATTCATACGCAATATTTCATCCGTACATTTATTACAATAAAACCCCCGAAGTTGACCACTCCTATATGGTGACCACCTCCCTAAGTTAGCCGAATTTTGGCCAGTTGATTTGTCCGCACGTTAGCCGAGCCACTTATACCCACTTCCTATATGTTGACCACCTCCTATGTTGACCAGTTTTCCCTAGTCCGTTGGGTTGGGTTTTACTGTAATTTTAAAGTAAGTAGGTTGTTGGAAAAGTTTTCGGAGAACTGAGCAAAATCTTTAATTTCAACGCTACCGAAACTGTTTTTCAAATGCATCTATCATCAAACTCTGAATCTTTCGGAAGCTTTTCACATCCGCAGCACTTCGTAGTAGAATCTTGACGACTACCTATTCGAGCATGTCAAAGTTGCGTGTTTCACCTCAAACGGAGACTCAGAGCGACTCCTTTTCAAATGATTTTTGTTTTGGAAACAGAAAACAATCTGTTGTACTTAATCTGTGCAACTGACCTTGGTTATGCTGCTGGCAGGCGTGTGAAAATGCTTATTCATACCTGATAAATCATTCGTAGGTGACTGGCTCCGCGCCGTTAAGGCAGATCCATAACATTGGCATTTGCGCGAAGGCTTGAACTTGGAAGCCCATAGGGTAAAGCAATGTTAATTAAAAATTAAACATTCCCTTCCACCGACTCCGGTTGTGTGAATGAGGCCGCGCGTCAAGTTGAAACGTTTGTCAAATTAAAACGCGTCTATTAAAACAGCCCTATTTCAAGAAATAAAGAATTTAATTATAACGTTGAATTGTCTTAACGCTTGAGCAAACATTTACGCTGAATGCGCTTCAACTTGACTGCAATTCATGTTGGCCTAGAAGCAATTGGTCCTGTTGCCATACCTGCAGTTATGTATACGTTTCGCCTGTTGTAAATCCAGTATACGGTATACATAGAAGATATGCGTAGGAACCATAGAACGAGCACGTGTGCATGCTACACGCAGTACGTGCTGCTTAATCTCTATCGCTCACCTGCATACCATATATACAATAAACATATTATGCAGGCAAGTTTGTATGCCACAGATACTGCACGTGTGTTTGGAGACCGTGTATATTACAAATATCCTACTTATAAAGCAATGCATACCATGTATATGGCACATATACACTAAGGTGATATACCTGCGTACAAGCATATACAGCATAGATACTAGAAGTGTGGTGTACAGAAGGCAGGTATCATAAATATCTTCTTTATATGCCACTTAAACCTTACGGATGTCATAGATTCCGTGAATATCCCATGCATAATGTTACATACACCACAGATGCTGCAGCTATCTCATACAGACGATCTGTGTCCTAGCTGTCCTAATTGTAAGCAATCTGTACCACGTAAAGAGCGTACATGAGGCGAATATTCTTCATATGTGAGTACACACAGCATATGCAATACGCGCGCACCATTAGAAATCGTGGCTGTTGCGGGTAATCTGCATATAGGCAAAGTATACTGCGTGAATACCATATATTCCACGGTTATCTTGTGTGTATATGATATATAACCTTTATATTACGCTTATGCCGTACAAACTCTGGAGAACAACAAATACTGTTCTTGTGTAGCATGCACATGTGCTCGTTCTGTAGTTATTATACGCATCTTCTGCGTACCCGTATACTGGACTTACGCCAGGCAAAGCATATAGATGAGCGCTGGTAAAGCAACAGGACTAATTGCTCCAAGGTCAGCATGACATGAAGTCAAGTCGGCGACGTGAAACTGCAATGCTCTGCATTCATGTTAAAGTGTATCCTTTTTATTTTATTTCAGGCATGGCACGCGCACAAATATTTGAATTAGCTCAGCAGAAGAATAGCCCCTTGCGCGAATTGTTACCGTTAGAGGACTATCTCATCATTTGACTACTGTTTGGCTACTGTTCCTGCGTGTAACTGAAAGTATACTGTGACGGCGGGGCTGCTCGAGGTTGAAAGGAATGGGCTAACTGACTAGAATGAAATTGCGCTTAGTTTTTTTATTGATTGTTTTATTTTACGATATCATATCTGCCAAACTGCGTATTGGAGATAGATTCATCGCTGGGTGTTCCTTTCAGGCAAGTGATCTTTTATTTGCTGCGTTTCACCTGTTTGATGCGATGCTACTTTTAGAATCACTTCGGATGCACGCTGCAAGATGGTAAGCTTTTTGTAGTGTTGCTTGTGAATACATATCTAAGGGCAATGTAATTTTATCTTTGGTCCATCCAACGATATCAATACCAAGTCGGAGAATTGCAGTGTTCTTTTTAGTGTGTGAAATCCAAGTTAGTTCTTCGGTGAACGTCAATTCATCAATAATATTGCGTGTTCACCCCTATGTTGTTGTGAATCCAAGCACCAATCCTCCTACCTATCGTCTGAAGGTCAACTCAACATGGCGACCATACTTTATAGGTTAGTCTTTTCCGTTCATGCTTTGCCGAACTGGCTGTTTTCTGCGTTAACGCGATTAACAGTCTGGAATGCGCGAAATAAAGCGAAATCGTTAATTAAATTTGTTATATTTACAGTTTTAGCTTTCGTTTCGGCCGTAGCGCTATCCTACGGTGATCGTCTTAGTATTTTTACCCAATGCGAATGATTTGCAGACCGGTCTGAGGACCTGCTTGGATTCCAGCTAAATGTAACGGACAAGCAAACGAATGAGTCCAGTTGCTTTACAATACGCGTGGAAAATGTTAGCTCATTTGCAAACGGGGATCGTGCTTCGGTAATGCATCCATATTCCGAGACAGAGTCTGATGACGTGTTGCATAGATGCTATTTTGGTTCTGGTCCTCTGACTTGTTCAAATATGAACATACGTATCATTTAAAGTTATCATCCCTTCCTGCGTCGACTTTAGGCAGCATTATTGTAGAAGAGAAGATGCCAGACCATCCCGGTGCGTGAGCAAAGTGAAAACATTTTGTTTCATACCGTATATTCGCTATTTTTTCCTTAAAAAGCATTAAGATGCGTACTTCTGTAAATTTTCAGCGCTCGACAGGCGCTAGTTTCAATACCGTTGACTTCTTTACTCGGTTACTACGTTATCTCAGCAAGTTTGAGTTTCTCCAAGTATTGAATTACCGTAATTTAAACAGTTGAGCGAGTCAGCTTTTTATAGTTGAGTAAGCTCATATATCTTCTATTGTTTCCTGCTAATATATCTCTGCCTTGTCCAGATGGGTTGCCGGCAACAAACCTTAATGACCTTCCATGTTCGGAGAGCGGCCATAAAGATGCTCACCGATGGGTGACTGCTTTCCGCCTTGTCCACAAGAAACCATGGCAACGGGCCATTGATGTGGAATTTATTGCTGCTCCTTCAGCGTATTGCTTCGAAGCTTACGAGCTGAGGCTGATACACGAGAGCAAAAATATTGTACAGTCTACGGTGGTTTCAACAGATTCTCTGACGCGGGAAACAATCGACAATCGTTTTGTCGCATACGGGAAATACTCATTTGAAAATGTGGAACCCGGGAATTATCGCATAGGGGTAAATCTTTTCTCTTCGAACCCCCTTTAACGTTTTTTCGATCTTCGTTTTAAATGTTTTTTTAGTCTCCGTACAGAAGCACCTGTTTAATCCTCAATAACTAGCTCAAGTTTGCGTTTAAACGAGAGCAGCTCGTGTCAGGAAGTTCTTTTTTCAATTTATTGCATCCACCCTATTTTTAGCCTAACCTGATGCGTTCAGCTATTGTCCGTAGCGTTATTCTCTTTCGTTTTAGCGATCTTTTATTTATAGTCATGTCACCTACGCTGCTGCAGTTAATCGTGGCAAGTGATAGTAACTTTTGGTCGACCGCTATTATGTCGCATCAGAACAGGGTTTTGTATTCGATTAGAAAGACTGCTGAACGAGGCTTACGGAAACAAAATGTTCCACCCTTCTCGTTATTTAAGCTTGTAGAAGCCGAGTAAGGTTAACATCGGGATGTATACATTATATATGTACGGTAAGACATCTGTATCTGCAGTTTCTCTCCCGCCGTCCCGCGCACCTTAATATTAGGCAATTTGCTGCTTGCATAAAAAGTGAAAGCGATTCTTGGCCTTTCTACATGTACAAACCGATCTAATCATTTAAAATAAGCTATTTATTTAATTATTATATGTTTGTTCAGCTTTTTTATGACAAAGACTGCTCTCTACTGTGGTCGGGCAAGCGTGGCTAACGGCGTACAGCAATTCCGTATTGCTAAACGGTGACAAGCTAACAGCGTTGTGTATGCTTTGTTATCGATGATTCACTGATCTGCGGGCGCATATTAAATACTCAGTAAATAGTTGCGCGTTGCATTGCGAATGAAGCTCTTTCTAAAAGGCGTGTGAGAGTACGTAATGGTGTTACGGAAATTGGACCTGTCGAATTCTAAGAACAGCTTTGCAAAATAAATTTCACGGGTCCTATTTCTGTAGCACGATTATGGAAATAGCCGCATGGTATTATGAATCCAATTCAAAGGAACTTTTGAGATAGCGTACTTGAGACCGCGTTAATTAGAAGCATCAGAGCCTGACCTATCCAATCACTCGACCTTATTCTAGTGCCAATCGTATTCTCTATGCTCACTCTCGTGCCAACTCAATTGTATTCATCTCAAAGTTACGCTGTGTACGCCTTCATAAAGCGTTTGTTGCTACCCGCGGTCGTCCGTGGAACGTATCCACCGCGTATACGGATATATTTCCGAAGCTTCTGACTGCTATATATAATTATTATAATACAGTAAAACCCCCGAAGTTGGTCACTCCTATATGGTGACCACCTCCCTAAGTTGACCGAATTTTGACCAGTTGGTTTGTCCGCACGGTAATAAGCGCAAGGACAACCTCCGTAAGTGGGAAGTTGACCTCTTCAGCCGTGACGTGGTATATGGATGCAATGCTAGTTTGTTCACTGTAAGTTGACCAGTCTGTTGAATGGACAACTTACGGTGGTTCAACTGCATATATGTATATATATATATATATATATATATATATATATATATATATATATATATACACGCGCACATCATACGCAGTAATTTTTAACTCCGGTAAGCTACCAAGTTACTCCAGTTTGCAATTTTCTTTCATTTTCCCTGTTGCGAACTTAGTTTTCTAGATCTTTTACGGCTTTTCCCGTTCTTATATGCTTGGTGTCTGTAATTCAAACGAAACATTCGGATTTATCATTTGTCTCCGAATGGCTAGTACTACTGACTAACCATTCGGAGAATAACACCTCCTCCATCTCACTGACGACGGAACTAGAGCGTTCGGAAAGCTCTGAAAAATAAAGTTTAATGAGTGTATTGGTCGTGTTCAATTTTTCCTAATAATCGCTCATCCACCCGCTGGTAGAGCAATTGTTTCGTTTGAATTACAAATAGCAACGCAGATAAGAACGGGAAAAGCCGTAGAAGATCTAGAAAACTATGAAACATCATCCCGTTGCGAACTTGACATTAAAGTTATCGATTTGATTTGTAATCTCATTAACATAAAGCTGCTCCTTTCGTGGCGACAAAAGTTCTCGCTTTCCGGTCGATCTGAATAGTTGAGGTTCTGCTGTAAAACAGGTCGTGAGCGTCGCCGTGTAATACCATGATGCACATGTCTGTGCCACTTGGAACGTGATATTCAGCATCTTTCGAATTTTAAAAAAATTAAAACTTTTTTTGCATTTCACAAATAATTGCTTCACCATTGTAGCGTAATTCGTGAACCACACCAAGTTGTTTATTCCGCTTCGTTTGCTTGCATTGCCTTTTTATAGCTGATACCGGTTGATCGAGGTCGCAACGGTATATGCAGATGTCCAGTTCCGGACGGAAGTTGCTCCTGCAGTTTGGCCGTTCTGCACAACGTCGTTATGCTCGGTAAGAAAAAGCAGATTATTGTTCGTCAATTCAACTACGTTTACCGTTCGTTTAACTTGCAGAAGTGACCACATCTGCACCCGTTGACCCGTGTGACCACCTGTCGCGTAGTAGCGATTTTCCGAAATGCCAACGTTCCATCAATTCCTCAAAATTGGCTGGTCACATAACCTCTCCTGATGACAACGTTTTCCCGTTCAAAATAGCGTTGCTTTTTTTCACAGCGGTCCTTGTGGCAGCAGCCTTTCCATTGACCGTTTGGTACTTTGCAACGAAACGAGCGCTCTTAGCCAAGGGTGCGCGTTTTGCGACAACCGTACGATTGCTACTCTGTACTTTTTCATTTAAGGCGGTTTGCGTCGCTACATTCTGCCGTCGGTTGCGGAAACGTTACCATGTTCCTCTAAAGAGGAGCTGGTCCAGGTGAACAAAGAGACCAATTTGCTGCTGATCTATGCTCGCGATTGTCCTTTACACGAAAATGCCGTACATTCATTGGCTGCATGGCTGCAATGGATTTGGCCATCCGTTCGGATAAGTGCAGACTTTCTCTGCAAGTCCGATATTTTAGAGAACAAATGCGACTGGGTGGTAAAGAGCATTAAGGAAGCTGACCGAATTATAGTCATAAATTCGTACGGTTCATTCATGCGCTACCGCGCCAAGCTGTTGAATGAGCAAACAGTTGGTCTAATTGAACGTAAAAGTCCGGACGAATTCGACTTCCTTTTTCTAACCCAAATCGATCTTATATTCAGCCAATTTTTTGCCAATCGTTACCGTCGCTCAATGGAGAGCAAATTGATGTCGGTTCGCTTTTCGTACACGCCGTCCGAATGGATTCTACCTCCGCTAACTGCCTATCCTTGCTATGAATTGCCAACGCATCGTATCTACTTTGTTGAAAACCTTTTTCACCCATCTTCGAAAGCCTCCGTTGCGACAAAGCAGTTCAGTGAAGGAATTTTCTACGACCAATTTTGTAGACTAGTCGACGAAGGATTGAAAGAATTTGCCCATTCAAACGACTGGTTTTCCAAATGGCATTGCCGAAAAAGGTGTACCTTGCATTTTTCGCCTATAGCTTCTTGTAGTAGTAGTACGGCTGCAAGAGACGAAAACCCTGAAAGTGTCAGTTTGTTGCTTTCTTCGGATAGTCACGGTACGACGTTTAAAGAGGAGGAGGACATCAATGCAACAGTCGAAAAGGCAGTTTGCGAAGGACCTACCGGTGATTCGGGATTCGAGGATGGTAGTGCAAAGTCGCTTGATCGTTACACGTCGACTAAATCGTTTTCGCAGCATACTGCAACAGACGCCGAGTAATGAAGATGACAGAAGTATATTGAAAAACGATGAACTGGAACAGTACAACGACAGTTCACCGTCGAACAGGCAAACCGCGAATTTGGCAATCCCAAGCAAGGTGATACTTGTGCGTTTGTCTTATGAAAGCTTTCGCAAGCAATTCCGTTTCCCGTCCACCTTCCCTTTTCCTCCCCTCGAATGATCCGCGAAAATGCTCAGGAAAAATCGTCGACTAATTTATTTTAGCTAACCGGTTTCCACGAATGACTTGTCATCAGCCATTGTACCGCGTTAGTTCGCCTTTGTGCTGTGCTTACAATGGATGAAAAGAATTGACAGATTATTGCGCTGTTGCGCATGTCGGCGGAAGAGAAAAAAGATAAAAATGAAATGAATCTTATTTTTCTATGCTACCGTATTCAGCAGACATTTGATCGCTGAGCAATTTCTTTCCATGGTTGACGTCAATCTCAGGCATTTCGCGGGAACACGATGTAAACTCGTAAGAAGCATTTTGGTTGTCCCGAGAATTCATCGCTGCGCCAATTTGACTGCTTGACAATTGAGCCGGTTCATCGGGAGCTGGAGGAGGGTATTCTTCCTAAAAAGTGTATTATCGTTCATTCCATTCGGTCAGTGCTTGCAGTATTAGATTTACGTAAAACGAGTCATCGGATGGCTTGAAACGTCCGCAGCAAAAATAGCAGCAAAAACAGCAGCAACAGCAACAGAAGCCGCAAGTTGCCAATGCGATGCAATAAAATATTGCCTGAAGATCAAATTGGTTAGAAAGTATGGATACGATTCGGACGGTTCATTACTCGAAACACTTTGTTCGTAAGGAAGAAGTCAAACAAGGCACTATTCCCAAATGCTTCCGACGCTTGCAGGCCCAATGAGCCAAGAGAGTCGTATATTCTCCGTTTGCTTGGATCAGATAGAATTGCATACGCCCGGCTGATTTCTTTGAACTTCAACATGCAACTGGTAAAATTTGCAAATCGAACAAGCGCTCTCCATTTTTTTGAGTCATGTTTAAACGTTTTATTAAAACAGCAACAAGTTCATTTCGGTGCTATCTTCGTTAACCTACTCCGATGAGAATTGGACGAGCAGTCCTGGGAAGGGATGAACGTCGGAAAAAAATACAATGCTACTCAACGTCCAAAATCAGAAATAAAGTTGCAATCGGGAACAAACTTCCAAACTGTTTATTAGAGCAATTTTTTAACTCAGCGCAAAAAGAGGACCTTAAAGGAAGAAACGGTCAAATGAAGGCTAATACAATTGTAAATAAGCGCTGCTACTACCACAACAACAAGCAACTGGTGGGAACTGTGACTTCCTTGCTTATCCTAATGCCTTCTGTAGGCTAACTAACAATGCGTATTGTTTGCTGTAGAAAGCTGGAAACTTGTTTACCGAACAACAAGCATGACTCAGCTACAGTTATTGATACGGCGTTTACGCAAGATCAAACTAACCGTTAATACAGTTTTACCTTTTCGCTTGCCTCAAGGTTGCCTAAATTTTTGTCCGGATGAAACTTCAACGCGAGCTAAATGAAAAACAGAAAGCTAGAAAACAAGCAGTGAACCATTCCCTCAGTGTGAACCTTCCTGTAAGTTGCCTTAATTTCGTTCGCATCGGCAGACTTTGGTATGCCAAGTAACTCATACAAACTATGTCCAGTCGATCTGAAAGCAAGCGGTGAACCAACTTTTGACAAAGTCGAAATCATAGGCTCACTAACGATAGTGCTCTGGGTCGAGGTGCGCTGCTAGTTGAATTTACGGAAGTTCTTTGGGTATCTTCAGCGGCACTTTCGCGCTGAGACGAACGAGCCATTGCAACGCTCGCGCTTACGCGACTAGAACAGTTCCAATCAGCAAGCAACAACCATTCTGCCTTTTCATTTACCGTGAGTGAAACGAATAGCAGGATTATCTTTTAAAAATACAGACTAGTAGAATGATGCGCAAGTAAAGCTGTCAGCTTCTCTATTTGGCATCTGCGTTTTCTAGCTTTTGTAAATTGTCTGGCATGCCGTTCTTCACTTTCGCAAATTTTATTTAATTGAAAACTCTGAACCAGAAAGTGTGAGCACGACGAAAAGACCAACAGCAACGGTTCTCAAGGAAGCAGTAATGCCCCATGCGGGCACTGACAGTTTT
The DNA here is from genome assembly GCA_037903355.1 of Trichuris trichiura. NCBI lineage: Eukaryota > Metazoa > Nematoda > Enoplea > Trichinellida > Trichuridae > Trichuris > Trichuris trichiura. The sequence goes on along the minus strand of JBAJFE010000039.1, from coordinate 320,281 downwards.
TTTGGGGTTCTGCTCGAAAATTTCAGGGAGCGTTAGAAATGTTGAAATGGCTGCTGTGCAGTTCTATTCAACGCGGTAGGTTCAGGCATGGTGATAAGAAAGATGAGAGGCAGAGATCGCTTTGACGGCTGCTGACGGCAGTTGCACCTACACTGTCCAAGGTCCTCTAAGCACATGGACAACACGCGCTTAGGTTATCTTGGTCAGTGTAGGTACAACTGTTTTCATTGATGTTTCCGTAGATGATCCATCTTAGGCTGGTGCATCACCATTATCACGCGTGTTCAGCAGCCTGCGCGCATGTTTCTGTACCGAAATACCGTATCCCTCCTCAGAAGCACGCTGGAACTTTCATCAGCGCTTTGGTTTTCGTATTGATCTTTTCGCGGCTTTTTTCAGTTCTTTATAAAAGTATTTGTAAAAACAAGAACAAACCCGCTAACAAAGGAATAGATGAGCAGATCGTTAGGAAAATTACAGTAAACGATATACAGGTACGCCTCGCAGTAAAACGAGTTACGCGTACTGTTTTAAATCTCACTATCCCTAGTTGCAGGCGGACTAAGGCCCTATAAGAAGTGGAAAGTAGCAACCCCAAAATGTCTCACCATCTCAGCAAAATAAAATTCGAGCTTCTTTTGTTCCGCATGTGTTCTTCTTTCGTGCAGCAGTTGCATATACGGTTCCAAGCTAGCTCGAATTACCCTACAAGGGTTAGCTCCAAGCTAGACAGCTCTTATAGGGACATCCTGCTCTGTTTTGCATTACAGCCATTGTCTTCCAGCCCATGTAACCACTGTTCAGTAGTTTCCACGGCATCTCCCAGGAAGAGCTTCCTAGTTTTCGTAATTATCTGCTTCTCCTACTTCTGATTCCCTGGCAGATTCTCGATAATCAGCTCATCCCCTTAGCACTTCAAAATGTTCCTAACATCCTGATATTCCATTCTTCAAAACCTAGCCAGCTGAACGCAGTTTTTAGTAATTTCGCATACTTGAATATAAGGTGCAGTCTTTAAAATTGTGTCTGAAATCTGAGATGAGCTTCTGCCAGACATGATGCACACAGTGTTTCGGTAAGTCATTCCAAACTTCTGCGATGTTCCTAATGGCCATTCTGTGGTTATATCTTTTGATGTAAACCATGTCTTTGTCGTAGTAGAATAGCCAGTGCTTCGCTTGCGCCTAATCGAAGAACGCATATGAGATCAAGGCCCAGCCTGTGTTGCTATCGGTGGATGAAAGCACATGGAGGCTACCGTCCGCCAAAACTTTCCAGCGAATCAAATTGCGTACGAGGGAAAACAGAATTGCCTTATGTAAGAATGTACTGCGATTTCAAAATCGCATATAAGCGGAAAAGCAATCTACGAGAACTGTCCGTGTAAGTGTTTTGAATAAGAAACGATTTCGAGGAACATTAGAAGCCTCTTCTTAACATATTACTTGATTTCATTGAGCTGCCTATGCATTTATTCAAACGCCCGTAAGCCACCACAGTTAGTAACAGATGTCTTAGCCTGTTTCACTGCTGTGAAAAATTTTTTGTCTTTTTCTCTTGCACACTTCTCTTCTACTTCACGTTCTTCACTCATTTATTTCAATACAGTGAAACTTTCCTGATCCGGACCTCCATAATCCGGACTCGTGGAAAGAACAATAGAACCACCGTATATATTAAAGATAATCAGGCTACCTGTGCGGAATGGACAGTCACTTGGCGGCAGCGGCTATAAGGGCAGCAAACAACGAGCCAACGTTCTTTTCGGCATACGTTACCATAAGCGCAGGCCAGCCAAGGCTCTGTCGTCGACCAATAAGTTGACTGCAGCGAGGCACCTCGAGGCCTGGCCTTCCCCAAATAAAGAGAAATATGGATCATAGTGATCATAGTGGCTCAGAAATTGCGTAATGAACGGCCGCTAACTCAGTTTATTTTCGAGCCAACAATCAGCTGGCAACTGCGAATACAGAACGGGAACTATTTCCCATGCCGCTTCGCGGTACGGCATCCACGCCATATAGGAAACTGGTCTCCGTTTGTCAATCGTTTTTCTTAATCAGACGGACCTCACTGCCCTTGTTAAGCTGTTCACTGTTTGCAGAGACTGACTTCGCGCTGTAGACGCCAGGAACCCACATTTAAAATTGCATTACCTGCTTTTCTGTAACCTACCGTACGCCTCCTCCATAATCCGGATTTTTCCTTAATCCGGACTGTCCTCCGCCCCGACGAGTCAGGATTATGATGATTTTACTGTAGCTCAATCAGGTCTTAAGGGGAAAATCCTATCGCTTCATTGTCGACAAGCTTATCAATGTCTAGATGTAACAGCTTTCCATTTTCTAGAAATTTCAACATCTAAGAACGTCACGAATCAAAAGGAAGCGCCTTTTACCATAAATCAGCTGCTGTTCTCGTCAACGTAAGGCACAACTTTACCGGAAACAATGCAAATTTCAATTTATCATGCTTTGATGCTTAATTTCTGAATTATTGTACGCTGCCTCAGAACTTCTTTTTCATCCTGGCAAATAATTATACGTAGAAGATTGCAATTCGTCTTTTACGTTTTCTTGGCCACACAAGGCACTAAAGCACGTCTGACAGTTTATTGGCACAACACAATTTCAGCGATAAAACAGCAACTTAGATAACGAAGGTAAAATTGCAAAAAGCTTAATCAATTTCTCATCACGTTTTTCTTCCTCGAAGTGCTGTCGTTCCTGACTAAGCCAAACGTCTGCGATTCCTTGACATGAACAGAACGCTTTTGCGGAGCATTTAAAAGTTTCGCAGAAAATGCGTCAGCTCCGAATCTTGTGGAGTCGAAATTCTCCCTGTTAATGGTGTCAATACTTGTTTTTTGAAGGATGTCTTTGCGAATGGCAGCCTCTGAGACTTCTTCCTTCGTGGCGTTTGAACTTTTTGCAGTCAAAGAAACTTCCGACCTTTTAGAGTCAGCATTCTCCTTTGAAAGAGCATCTTCCTTCTGAGAAACATTTTCCTTGACTACACTTGAAGACGTTTTCCGTTTCCCGGACCGTGCAGCGTCCTCTGACTTCGTGGAATTGCAGCTATCCCTGGCAACTTCCGCTTTTTGGCATAGCTGTTCATTGCCTGCACCCTCTGACTTTTTCATAAATTTTGACTTATAAAAGACGGTCGCTGCATTCATAGATTTTGTAAACAAGTCAATGATAGTTGGCATTAGGCTCTTCATATTTTTCAATCCTATCTCCCTTCGTTCCAGCATTTGTTTCAGCTGTTCGTCAGTTAGCTGTTGATTTCCATTCCCAATTTTCAATGCCTTGGAAGTATTCTCGCTTCTGCCAACGCTCATTGTTGTACTTGTCGAAACAGCATCGTTTCCTCTCTCTACAATCAGAATTCACCTTTCAACAGTCAACATTTCAAATTCATTCCATTTCTCACCTGGGTCTGAATAGACAACGAAGTCTTCATTACCCCATATCATCCCCGTCGGTGTCGACAAGAGAAGTCCAATGGCAAAAAATACCGCATTGAAAGGCCTCTCTTGAACCATTTTAGGTTCACGAACTCAGCAACAGCACAATTCAACAAATCGGTAAAACGGAGTTTTGCTAAATGATAGGTTCAACAAGTGAAAGAGCCTATATAGGAAATTTCTGGGTTATTAGTGCTTAAGTAAATGAGTCTCTCCCAAATATAATAAAATTTGCATACATTATCACTAAGTTCACCGCGATACATCTTCACAAGGTTTAGTTTTCTTTGCGCTGCGCAGGTTGCTGATCGTCAGTTGTATGCCAGAAATAATGGTACACGTCGGAGAAAATTCCCACGCAGCGGTTGATCACCTGTTACATGAAAATTGTTAATTCAATCTACCTTATTTACTGCTTCTGCGTTCATTCGCTTGTGTACCACGTAATAGTAGCCATTCTTAAATTGTTTAACTTCTGCGTCACTTCTGTACTGGGACTGCACCCCAACAATCAGTTACGTGCGCAATCAACTCAGTTACCTCGACTGTTTTCGCAGTGGTATCTGGAGAGCAGATTTGAAAACCGTATTTGCATATTAAGTTTGCTAAATAAGCTGCATTTATTTGCTTTCTTTGGGAATTTGTTGATACGTAAACAGCTGATTACTTACGTTAACTGACGCAAGGCCAATTCGGATAATCGAAAATTTAGATATCAGAACGATTTTATTCTGTTTGTCGGTTGTCTCCTCATTTTCCTATTTTATTTATTGTCAGATATACTTCTCGAAGATATGCCAAAGTTACTGTTTCTAAGAGGGCGCTAAAAAATTTTAAGAATGCGCAGAAAGGCGAAAGTTGCATTGGACCATAGACACTTGACCATGGTCAACTCAACATCAGCGTCAAAAAGCCAACGGGCTTTTAAGCAAAAGGTGCTCATGGTCAAATCAGGGCTTTAAAATCTTCAATCAACCCGATGGAATTGAGTCCGCGAACAAACAGGGTCTCGAATCGGCGCCAGCGACGTCTGGGGCGGCGCTAATACGAAAATGACTGAGAAAGCACGTCCTATAAGAATCTCTGCCTACCAGAAAATATTACCGTCAAAGTGTGGAAATCTACGCTTAGAGAAAAGTTTGTCCTGCTACAAGTCATCATCATGTCAAGATCTATTGCAATTTACGTTACTGAAGTAATATTAGATTCTTTGAGCTGTACCGTCTTTTAAAAATCGCAAACTTTGCATTCTTCTCTGAACAATAGACCCCAATTGCAAAAATAGTGTTTCAGAGCTATCCAATTGTTCGAAAATACGATTTTACAGTTCAATGAGATGAGCTGGCCCAACGAAAAGAGCTCAAGGGGCTGACACTGAAGGAAAAGGTTGACCTTATACGTTTTCTGGAACGCAGCAGCCAACGAAAAACGGCGGAACGTACGGGGGTTAACAAGACTACGGTTACGAACATCCAAAGACGTAAACGTGAGTAGTTGCGGAAATATGATGAAGAAAGCGGGGTTGCACAGCGGAAAAAGAGGAGAACTTCTATCGAGCAAGTTGGTGAGGTTACGCTAAGCTGGTTTAAATAAATAAGGCCAGTTAACGTACGCATCTCCGGGCCAACGATCAAAGAAGTTGCTAGAAACTTTCCACAGGAACTCGGGGTAGCAGGTTTGAAGGGTCAAGTGGTTGGTTCAAGAAAATTAAACTGTGACACGAGATCGCTAAAAAAGTTTTGTGTGGTGGATCCAATGGAGTTCCAGTCGAACTTGTGGAAGAGTTCACAAAAAAGTTCCCCTACTTTGCCAGAGGCTTTAAAGATGACGGCATCTTTAACGCTGATGAGTGCGGCCACCCACAAGTCAATCACCTGAAAAACGTTCAACTGAAATTTCTGTCTCCAAACACCATCCCAAAAATTGAGCCTGTTGACCAAGGGATAATCAAAACATTTTAGATGTATTACCGAGCCCAACTCCTGCAATGGATCATGGCTATAACATAAACCTGCGGACTGCATGTGAAAGCAACTTCATCCGCTGAATCAGTCAGCACTTTGAATGCTGTTCTGTGGATCAGTTCTGCTTGAAATAAAGTTCAACCAGGAAAGCTGGATTTGTTACAACTTAAGAACATGATGTTATAGCTGCCTCAGATAATTCTTCTCCCATGGTAAAGTTCGAAGGAGCTAATTTTGAACGTTTCGTTGCAGTGAATGATGAAGTGGCAACCTGTAGCGAACCTGATCCAGAAACCGTTTTCCAAGCGATATTGCCAGAAGCACGGGACAGCGTCAAAACACATGAAGCAGCTAAAAAAGTGGAAGAAGCAAGTGAGGATGACATAGAAGTCGCGAAAACTCTGAAGGAAGAGAATGCCTGGAATTTGATAATGCGGTTTTGACTAGGCATGATTTCTCATGATATTGTCTAGAAAACCTGCACAAGGAAGGAAAGCATATGTAGGTACTACTAGAGTAAGCCTAACCTCATACGTTCACTGTTTCCCTATGTTGACCGCCTCTCTACGTTGACCAGCTTGTCCAGTGCATTGGCTGGTCAACTTACAGAGGTTCCACTATATATGTGTTTTGACTGTGCATGACATTCTACAGGAAGACCTGTACAAAAAAGTAAAACATATGGTGGTACTACCAGAGTAAGCCTACTCTCATACGTTCACTACCTTCCTGTGTTGACCAGTTCGTCATAGCCCCTTGTGCGGTCAACTTACAGAAGCTTACAGAGGTTGTGCTATATATGAAAATGTAAAAGAAGAGCAATAGCATCAAATAATGCTAGCGGTGCCAGGAGCCACGGGAAATGCTTAAGACGCTCGTTCAAAGGAAATTAAAAAGTGCATTACTTTCCTCTTCAACAGACCTGTAGGAATTGAAAAGTGACCGCTCTGTTCATCGTGCAAACTGAAAACTGCAAAGTACTGCTGCAACATTGAATAATTAAAAAGATCAGTTTTCTTCGACATACTACTCGCAAATCGTCCCGTTCAAAGCTGCATCCACGTGAAAGGAAAATTAACCATTATAGACCTGCCTCTAAACAGGCAATATTTAAAGAGCTGTTAAAACGGCAACCCAGAGCACCCTTAAACTTTTAATATTTTTAGTTTACAGAAACCACAAGTAAGTTTTTAAACTGACCCTCACTCTTAAGTTGTGCAAATAGAAATGCCCAAGAGCTAGCAACGGTTGAGCGAAGACTACAGGAGCAACTTAGGACACAACAGAACCGTCGTTAACCCTGTCCTTAAATTTTGAAAATATGAAAAAGTTCTAAAATTTTATTCTTACATTTTTTGACTTAATTCGCTTTGACTTGCCTACTTCAGTGATAGCTGAAATGGCAGTTCCAACAAACAGTATTTCAAAAAAACCATACTATCCTTCCGTTAGCCACCGAGAAAACGTTTGGGCCATCGATAGGCGTGTTTCTTTGCCAGACGTATTAACCGTCGGAATGATTCTTTTAGGTCTGACAATCTGAACAAACCGCTTTAGTTCTACGTAACTGGAATGCTCGCTGTATGGAACTCCTACAAAATAAAGGAGTCAAGTTCCACCGAGTAGGGACTTCCCATGATATTATTGCTGTTCAAAGTCGAAACTTCAAAGTGAAAACTCAAAGTTTACAGGAAATGTGTCTTCCATCAATACACTACAATCTTCCTCATTTTTTTTTGAACGGGATAACGGGATATCCCTTAATATGCGTAAACAAAACATGCTATAGAAACCGACATAATTCAAATTGAGAAGTATAGCTAACCTAGCAGAGTCACAGCATTCGTTTCTTCAAATGGCTCCAAGAGAGAACGCTTTACTGATCCAATCTGCCAGCCGGTTGGCAGAATGCCCAACACGTGTTCATAACTGGGATAAACCTTTAGGTATTCGGTCAGTTTCTACAAAAATGTAAGCATAAATTCAACAACAGTTTCATAAACTGGCATGCCTTTTTTGTTACGCTGGCCATTGGCATAACATGAAGGAACGTGTCTTTTTTCTGAAGCGTCAGGCGTTCTCTCAACGGAGCATCATCTAAACAATTGAGAACTTGCATCTTTAGCTTTTCCACGCATATTTTGCAGTCAAAGGCTTCTGCAATTGCTGAAAAGAAATTCAATAACGATAAGACTATTGAGAACATGGCGGAATTACCGGCAAACATTCGCTCTTTCCCAATAGTGTAAGCTCCTATTACAATAAGAAGTTTAGGATGGACCTTCATTTTTGCCTGGATGAAATCTAACGCTTGCGATATTACCACACGCTGCTCCGGAAAATCATATTCGGGATTGCAGTAGGTCGTGTCCAGAAAAACCACGTCTATTCGAATTTGTTCCCAAACGGAATTTTGCAAAATAATATTTTCAGCGCGAAAGTCACCCGTGTGTAAAATGTTTTCTCCATTTTTCGTTTTGAATATAAACATCACAGCACCAGGGCAACTGACAAAACATACGGTAAACCGATGACTTCATTCAATGATGTTAAGAACATACTGGTTGGCGTCAATTGCCATTACAGCAGTGCCATCAGGCAATGTAGACCAATGGTTGAGCTCTAACACATGAAGAAAACGTCGATCGACTTTGAGCTTCAAAGCTACCAGACTAGCAGTAATCTGGTAATGAGGAAAAACGACTTTCGTTGACATTGTGACATTAACGCTTACTTTACTACAGTAGATAGGCCTGGAGAAACGACGATTGAGCCCTGAGTAATGGTCGCTGTGAAAATGTGACAAGAAATACATTTGTATTTGGGGCAAATAACCGTACATGAAGGCATCAACAACACATGATGTTCCTGAAATATTAATTTGATAGAATTTATTGTAAGCAACCAGCGATTACATACCCGGAATAAACTTAAAAAAAGGGCACTTGCCGGAATTCTTTCTACCAGTAAATTCAGGTAAAACTTTCTTGTCATTGCTTTTCGCTTCAGGGAATTTCGCGCGAGAAGTGATTCCTCCTGAGCATGTGAAAAAGGAGGTCAACTGGGTTTGCCTCTGTGAGGTAATTTGCACTGAATCTGACGAAGGAAAAGGTGGAGGACGACTAGCGTTATTCAAATCGTCATCTTTGGGTGAAGTCCGGCTCGACGATTGCAGTGACTCGCTGTAATCAAGCGATTTTGAAACAACAAACTTCTCTTTTATTTTGATGAATGAAGTTATACTGAAACATTCTATTCCGGAGGAACAAAGAAAAAGGAGGCAGAAGAACCTTTGTTGCGTAACCCTTTTCGCCTTGGCTTCTACGGAAGCACCTAGCTGGTCATCCTGTTTGCTAGAACGCTTACGCAGACATGACTTAAGATCCTTGTGTGTCCACACGTCAAATGCCATTTGCGGAAGTCAGGGCAGTTCTTCCCATGTCTTTGAAATTCTATCGTCTTTAATAATATGCTCAGGTTTGCCAGCGGACTGTTGCAAATGGTTAACATTTTTTGAACGGAGCAATCCAAAATTAATTGGTTTAATTAAATAAACAGATTATTTTTATCATTGCATTATTTTGCAATGATTTTTAAAAAATGTTGTTATGCCGTTGTTTCTCTGAGGACAGGTCCAGAAGAGATCCCAGAGCTTCAGTACCCTTTCGAACTTCCCGAACGGTTTAGTCAGTAAATAAAACATGCGTAATTTTTTAAAAAGTAATTTTCCAAAGTTTATGCATCTTTCCATTATCTTGATGATATGTGTTTTCATAACGAGTCTTCGTAATGGAGGAGATGGTTGAAAAACGGTTTATCCCCCGTTGAATGTAACAAGAAAAAGTATAACGAATCGAAGCTTTTGAAAACTGTCTGTTTCTGTCTTCGGCGATGTAAGGCACAAAACCTATTAATAAGAGCACCTTATTATTTCTTCCGGTGAAGTTTTAATAGACTTTAAATTCAGGCGTTAACGTCTTCTTAAACTACACTTCCAAAATTTCAATATTCTTCATTTTTTTGTACACAACTGAGAGATCCTTCGCGCTAGCGGATTGTCTAAATTTCTTTGCTTTTCCGATTTGGAATTGCAGAATAAAACGCTAAGCAGGAGAATTTGCATAAGTCTTAAGGTAACAAGTTCTCTTTTCTCTTTGCGCCCTGCGGCATATTCCTCCTTATGGTAAACCAGTTATTTTTTCAGTGGTCTGATGTAGCGAAGTAAATACACGGGGTCATTTCATTCCAAGCGTTCCATTGCCGGTCGAAGCGTGGTAGTTTCCCATTGGTTTTCGTTAGCTACACATTCATTCGATACCATCATTGATGTGCGTTTACGTTTAGACTTATGCTAAGACGAAGTTGAACTGCACTGTATTGAACCGATTTCACCATAGACAAGACGAAGTACCACGGTGGGTGATCCTCGCGGCGAAACGGACACGACAAACCGTAACGAACTTATGCTGAAGACTAGAACCGATTTAACGACAGAGGTCTGTGCAGCCTGTCTTAACAAGATTAAACTGTTGAATTAACTTATAGTTGAGAGAAATCGTGTAATGCAAGTTTACAATATTACGATTCTGTCTTGGAGTTAATAAAGTAGAATTCCGTGTATAGCAACTATTAATGTGCATAGACATACGAGAATACACTTACCTGTAACAACAGTCGATGCATACAAATAACATTAAATGAAGATATTAATGATGCAGCGACGATTCTGTGAATTTTTTTCTCTGCTTGACTCAGTGGTAGCTGGAAAAAGGCACTCCAGTGATGTCCGATAGTATACCGCCCCCGGTTGTTCTAGGAAAGCATGAAGTTTTGTTTTGTTTGTACACTTTTCTTCAATTTTTTGTAACAAGCGAAAGCATCTTAAATCATCCGCTGATTAGCTTCCGCAGATTCCTCGCAATTGTCATTCATTTCTTCTAAAATCTGTACGCTGCTGCTTATAGTACCAAACGTCTTATCCATATTTTTTACTGCGAACTTTCTTGTTACTGCAAGTTCCTTCAGTCCTGTTTTGTCCATATCGATCTAGCCTCGTTCTTCAGCTTCTCTGCGTTCACGCTGATGAGCTAATGGATATCCTCCTCGTTTAACTCTAACTGTAGCCCGTTATTTCTAGCCTAATGACCTGCCGCTCATTATTTCATCAGTTGCAGAGTTCTTGTTAAAATCCTTGAACGCGTTCACCCATGTTTCCAAGGCCATCTTTCAATTGCCTTTCATATATCACTGTATGACTTCCTTCCACGTACCACCGACATCCAGATAGAATTTAGAATATTAAAACCTTTTCAGAACTTGCAGTGTCCGGCCAGATTCAGCCGCTTCTAGAGCTTGCTCAAATGCCTGCCGTCACTTTATAAAGCAACCCGTATTCTCAAAAAATGAAGGAATGGAGAAGCGCAAAGCACAATATCTACGAGACATACGCAGCAGATGCCATCCTGCGCTGTCCTAGTGATCATGTGGCCGGCAGAGTTCCAACTCGCTACAGCAGAGCAGCATCGTGAGAAGACTGTACGGTTAGTCACTAGTGTTAGAAAAAAACGAAATGTACATTTTGAAACGAATGTACGCTGCTCTAGAACCCATCGTAAATCAGGAACTCCCTGTATATGCTTGAATTTTGTTAAACGAACCTCTTGTTCCTGAAAAGCAATTTTTTTTGTTAATGCTCTTAGTATGTCGAAGTTCATGTCATAATTTATAGGTTGACCATTCATGCTAACTCACTGTCATAGACTCGTCACCAAACTGAACTAGGAACCCACTGATAAGCAAACTTTTGTTTACTTCAGAATTTCGTTCTTTACTGGTGCGAAACACTAATAGCATCTCGCGATTGATGAAATTACTTGGAGGTAATCGTGTGGCTCCAATTTTTGTAAGCGATAAAAATTTTAAAAATCAAAAGGGTTCTATGTAGGCACCCTTCTAATTCACTTTTTTGACTGATTATTACTACCAGTACGTTACAACCACTTCCCCTCTTGCGAACGTCCCAAAAACTCTGTTTCTTTCCTTTTTTTCGCTGATCTTTTACTAACAAGCGAGTTACTATACCGTACCACCTCTGATGAATATTTGCGGTCTGCTGGACAAAATATGATTTTCAATAATTTTTTTTTCAGCGTGCAGGGATTCTTGCCCGGATTCGTCATAGTGCTGGTGCTGTCTGAGACCTATTCAATCCTGCTTTGAAACTTATAATCCTTATGTTCATATTACATTGAATGATGCTCAGATGCCTCTTCCTTGCCACTCTGTCGGCTGCTGAAATGCTGCCGAGTGTTCACTTGTGAGTTAGGCACCGTTTCCATGAATGTAGATAGTACGTCTATAGCGTGTATTATCTAATTGCAAGATACTGAAATCCAGTTGTCCATCCAAAAATTCTGACGGTAGTGATCGAGCAAACATTCGGAGAACCAAATGTCATAGTTTTTAACGCCGATACGCCAAATTGTTGGGGATACATGAATAGACCGGCAGTATTTTCTTGTTAAAAAGTTGTTACCTTTCAATCATTAGTTGAAGAACTGTCCAGTTTATGAGAGAGGCCTCAGGTTGATTGCTTTTGTTGAGATCATTGGGATGAAGGGCTGCTTAGGAGCAGTTTAAACTAGTCCAGGAGCTTTCATGATTCTTGCGTGGAAGCGCTCCTTTTTTCTAATATTCTACATGTCCCGTTGAAAGGCGCCTTAGCATATCTCGCATTAGTGGACTAAGTTAGTAGCTTTACGATAACAATAGTAACGGCGTTTCACATCCGGCTGCGCTATCCTTGCTGTGACTTGTTTAAATTCATAACAATTCCCTCTTTCCTAAAGTATCCATGATGTAAACTAAGCAATAAATGAGCCAGAACGCGTGAACTTCAACTATGTATTTTGAAATGAGATTTTCTGGTCTTAATAAGCTTACTGAAAATATCCAACCGTATGATTTATGAAAAGTGCTGCACTACTTCTCCCTAGGCAACATATACAATTACGTTTCGTCCAACCATCTGTAAGAAGGATAAATTGAGTAGGAATTCCCTAGAGAATGCAAAAGAAACACGAAACTGAATGAGAATTATTCCCATACCTTATACTATGTGTTACCGCATGTTTTCAACACTGCAGGTTTGTCAACATGCTGAAATCAGAATTGTAAAGAATCCGAAACCGAATTAAGTTCTTGCGGACAAGATTTTCACAAAGTCATACTGCACCCAATAACAAGACCGGACATCGATATGACGTTACGCTGCGTCAGGTTTTTATTATTATGTTTATGAACAGTTAGTTATTTCTAAAAAGTATGAATAAACTGTGGCCATCGCAACTTTTCTTCGGTAGTCCTTGTTTGCAAAGCTGATGAAATGGAAAACTGGGGAGCTACAATCCACAGACGTTTTGCTCAAGTTGATGAGTGTAATGAAAGTGTGTTGCCTACCTCGGAATCCACATGCACAAAGCGCCATTAAGAAGGTTGTCTGCTGAATAAATTAATTGCTATTAGCTAAAGCGAAATATTATTCATGTAAGTTTCCAAAGGTCGGCATCTTTATCAATCTACTCTTTGGAAGACAGGTAAACAAGCTGTGCAAATGTTTTGTTAAGCTTAAGTGACTTCTCTTCCGTGATTGTTGCAACAAAAGGTTTAGCTATGTAATAGCTTGGTGTTCAGTGCAACGAGCATTTCATAGTTGGTGCATTTTCCATGGCAGCGTAAGGCGTTCTAATAATAGTTTGTCGTTCCGTCATGCCAGAACATCCGTAACCTAATTTTCATATTAATGTCAAACTCAATTCTATAAAAGCAACCTTTCTTTGAGTTCATGCGTCGCTTTGTCATAGTGGGCAGTGCGTTTTTTAACCTTATGCAAGCGCTGCTTTATTCCACGGCAGTTGAGTGAACGACGGTGCCTATAGGACGTTTGAAGTTAATCTGAATGATGCTATGTGTTCGAGTATGATTTTGCATGCAACATTCGCATCCTAGCTGCCGAAAGCTTATGCGAAAGGTATTAAAAGCCTACTGACCACGGGATGACTTTTGGCCAACGTATCATCTGGTAAATTTTGCAAAATTAGCTTTATCGAAACGGTCGATCACTTCCAAAAAAAGCTTTAAGGACGCTTAGTTCACCAAGAGGTGAACAGCAAATTGGCAAACTGCAGCGGTCGATTTTAACTACGGAAGTGGCATTGCGCTACGTTGACTGGCGATGAACCTGTTTTGCGTTGGAATAACTCCCCCATAAACACTGCAATTACGGTCATAAGTGCTTGGCCGCTTGGATCGACTACAATTTTCATTTACACGTGCCATTTGGAAAATGCAACGGGAAATATTGAGCAGCAAGAAGCGGTTCGTTACGGAAGGGAAGTAGGCCGCCGCCGACTGGCGGCGGCGAGGGAACAAAAACAAATAGGCACTTCCATTGAGCCGGTTGGATCTCGTTTCGTGAAGGTTTACCTCCGGAGCAAGCAATGCCTCCCCGTTGTGCAAAGGCAAACGCACGGGGCGAGCTAGCCAAATTGAACATATGCTTCCCATCAAAGCGCAGTTATAGGGACAGCTGCCATTAAACAGCCGGTGAATAGGATGACTCGAGATGCTTCTCGCAACATTTCCCCTTTCGATCCCTCTTCTCACCTCACTCTGCTAACCAATTTGTCAAGACAGAAGTCGGTTTCCTCAATATCTGCCTATGCGCAACAAGTTGAAAACAAGGAATAGTTCCCAGAAGCTGCGCTGAAAAATTGACATTTATTTATTACATCTGAAAACTTGCTTTCAAAAAACTTCGCGCTTACGTCGACTGTACTTCCACACTTTGTACAATATGATTTAAGTAACGGTGCAAAAGGAGCTGCCAATGAGAAGTCAATATTCTTACGTCGTTCAAAGTTCGCTTTCCAATAAGTATTTGTAAGTGGTGGAAACATGTTTACAACATTGGCACGCCAAGAAATGTCATTTTCTTCCGGGAATGATAAAAATGTAAACTTTTTACATAACTGACTAGGCGATAAGAGCTGGCAATCCTTCTGAGAGAGAGAAAGAGAGGGCGCCCCAGTTGTTTTACCGATAATTCGAAAGGAACTCTCGCAGAATTTGGAAGAAAATAAGAGGCGGAAAAATTTTCAAAGTTCACCATAGACGTAACAAACTCGTTTTGCGGGCAGAGATGCGGAGATACTCTGCATCGTTCCTTTTACGCGACTACAATGACCTGAAGAGAGAGAGAGATCCCTATCGATGGCGACGGACTGGCGGCAAGGCGTTCCCAGGCGGCACGATGTTAATGGCCAAGTTGCGCTTATCAATCGTCAATCTGGCTTTCTTGGCAGTCCGAAAAAGCAGTTGCTTGAGCACAACCGGTCGGCCACGTCGAAGGCAGTTTATTTCAGCGTCCATATCGTCCGGTCAATTCATCATTCTTGTCAAGAATTTCGATCGCACCACGAAGCATTGCGCCTTAAAGATGATCGATCTGGCGGCTGTCACCCGCTCACTGACAACCAGAAGTTGCAACATTGGCACACGAGCGCCTAAGAGCGCGAATGATCGTATCGGTGCCACAAGCTTTGTTCGAAAATTGGCCCCACTTCACTTCCTCGTTTACTGGAAGAAAATCAAATAGAGAGAAAAGGACAGCACAAACTTTTTCAGGTGGAGGTGAAGGGACACCAAATCAGGCTGTGGTGGGCACAATGACCAACCAGAGCTACCCTGACACAAGCGAAAACAGCTAACGACGCCATTATTGACGACGACGACGACAACGATTGCACCAGGGTGGCTAGCGTTAACCGTGTGGCCCTTTTTCTATGGGGATATTTCCATCGAATTGTATCACGGAACAACAACAGTTGTCGACGGTCACTAAAAAGCCTTTTGCTGCGTAGAAAAGGACATGTCAGTAGCGTGAAGAACAAATCTTTTCAAATGGAGGAAATGAACAATGAGTGGGGGTTACATTCTGTGCTGCCAACAAAGGAGAATCAGCGCAGCCATGAATGCCAGTTTTTAACAAGCGCGTCATGGTAATAATAATGCAGATGTGCCTGTCGATAAACGCTGGCAAAATTTGCGCAGCCATCAGCAAATGTGTACACATAACTCGTAGAGAAAACAAAACGATTGGACAGCAAGATGAGCGCGCTTACATGGCTGCTGCCTTTAACGACCGGAGGAGAGGTGTGAGGTTAAGCGGTCAATGTGTCTTTCTCTATATGGACGCGTCCATCATGGTGTGAGAATTGAGCGCCAAGGTTGGATCTATGTGACCCCAGGCCTGGGCAGCTTGGTGAGCGTGCGCCGGATAGACGGCCGATGCGGCTGCATGGTGAGCCATCATCATGGCATGCGGGTGACCGGGTATCAGCATGGCCTGACCAGGTATCGCCCTGAAAAACTGAGTCCTCGTTCAAAGGGCCTGTGAACATGATCACTTGAGAACGTTACCCCGCGGCACCAAGTTGTGCATGAGCAGACATTGAGCCGTACGGATTGTGCGAAGTCAGACCTGCACCAGGAAACATACCCGCTCTGGCGTACAGTTCCGCGCTGTGGTTAGCCATATAAGGAGCAATGTTGCTGTCAGGGCTGTATGCGTTAGGCGGCCCTTAGAAAAGCAAAATGATGTCTTTCACCTACGCAAAATACCTCAGCACGTTTCTTACAGGGGAGCTTTTCTTCCTTAGGGTAAGCCCCAAGCTCACCAATGTGGAGCTTGTTACCTGAGCCGGGAGATGGACCCGGACTGTGACCGCTTGATTTACGGCGTCTTGACTTGAACACATTAACCACCGGTGAGCGACCAGCCCGATTGCTTTGGTCAATCATCGGTTGCACAATGCGTCTCCTCGCGTTGATAAACCTGAAAGGATGTTACTAACATTAATATTGATCACGTAACTCTTCGAAACAAGTGAGTTGATTTTTATGTAAAAAATTTATTTGCAGAGACAATCTGCTTTCGACGGAAATTAATATTAATAGAATAAGCAATCTGCTAACAACGGGTTTAGAAATCCATAAAATCTGAAACCATAAGAAGAAAGTAATCTCTACTGAAAAGAGGCACTTCCATAAATAACCTTTTACATAAAATATCATTAGTGGTAAATTTCCTACAGTACAGGTGGTCAGCGCGCATGCCCTGCAGGCTTAATGCTTTTATGTGTTCTTAGCAGCTCTGTGAAGCTTTATGCAAAATATACGGTTTCGTTTGTCTTGTAAGAACTTCAGCTGTATGATAATTAGCACGTGAAGTCCTACATGCATATGTAAATTAAAATTAGCAAATCAGAACTGCTGTTATCAGCAAAATGGCGGCGTCTAAGTTTCCCACATCCTTTACGACGCGACAAATAGAAATAGTTGACCACCAAAAGGGCATCGATATAACGGTTGCTCTACAATTACACGCTAGAAAGGCTTTTCAAGGATTGATTGTATCAGAAGTCTGGCAAGGCCGCCGCAGCCTTAAAACACAAACAACGCAACTAGTCGTTCAGTCATTTTCTATTTTCCTTCTCACGGACGGATCAATCCTGCACGACATGCAGCGACTGATCGATTTGTAAAGCTGTCCTTTAGGGGATGGACAAACCCGTCTCAAAACTTCAAAATGGCTACTTTCAAGAATGAGTCAATACTTTGGTACTTTTGCTAAGCACTGAAGTTGATAGCTACGGCAATTGCATTTTCCAACTTTCTCAGGCAAGGCTTACGGGATCCGTAACAATCAATTTAAAAAGCATTACAAATTAGCTCTGTGGCAGGCTGACTTTTGCATAAGTGACAGTTAACTAACTGAAAGAAATCTTGACCATATGTGATGCCTTATATAGCTTGCAATAGCAATGCGGACGTTATTAAGAATGGTTAACTAAGTGCGATTCCTTTTTTTGGAGTTCGTGTCAATTTCTCAACTTTATGGTCAATGAGTTCACCTGTGATGTCACGTAAGTAGTTCAAGTATACATAGAGCACCGTCAAAGCAGACTGCATCCATCCTCTGTGTATTATATACGCGAAGCAAACAGGCAGATGCGCAGTGACGCCGTAACAGATGCTCTCCAGAAAAGATGTTCGGAATGCCTGTGACTATGAGTTTCCTGCGACCAGGACGGGCGGGCTGTGGGCTGCGCCGCCGCTATGCTCTGATTTATGAGCAGCATCTGTCGCCCGTCGTACTGACAACCGCCTGCAAAGCCAGTCGACTTCGCACACACATTCCTTCACTGCGAAGTAATGAGAAAACATACGGCCAAACAATAGCCGCCGCTGATGAAGACGGCACTCCATGGGGCTTCCTTTCGCCTACCGCGGTCGGTATTACTTTGATATGACTGGCAAAAGTCAGAGCGTGGCATTTTTCATTCGTCTACAACGGGCCCATGGGTGTGTTGTTCCAGAATGATGAAATGTCAGTCGAGCGCAGCGGGTATCCGCTGATCAGCATACGAAAAGGGTCAGGGTGACATACACCCATACGCACGCATAGCGACAGCAAATTAGGTCGATCGCCCTAAGCATAAACGGCAGTGTTCTTATGCGATCGGCGGCAAAAATAGTTATCGTTCCTTTGGCTGCCAGTCGGCTGCCTGGGCAGATTGGTATACTGTAAAAGCAAAGATGACAGTGACGAAAATGGAGAAAAATTCCGGTTCCTTGTCTCAGAGATGGCAATGACCTTGCCAAATGCCACGCAGCAAACGCTGCTCGAGATAACGGACCGCTGTCTCCTATGGAGCGGCAGCGGTGTGGGTGTGTATGCATGTGTCAACTGACGAAGATATGTCCAGATTTTTTCTTATCATCCACCTCCAACTCAAGGCTAAGCAAACGGTTACTGTTTGTGCGACCTCTTTTTTCTTGTCCTATAGAGGGGGGAGAGGCGCGCGTGCAAGATGGACAGAGGACGTCGTCTAAATCTAACCATGTCAGCATAAATAAAATGCATCCATTGACAACGGGTCGCAATGGGAGATGTGCATAACTACAGTAAACTCTGAGGCTTGTCAAAGCGGCAGAGCAGGAAAAAGTGATTTTATTGCTTGTGCGCGCGCCTCCAACTCTTCTTGCCGCAAGACGTCAACTCTGGACGCAAATTGCCGTCTTTTGATCACGCAACCGAGGAACAAACGTGGTTCTTTCGCTCAGCGATGAAAACAAGTGGCGATGGCTCGTCGGCGCTTTGCGTCCGGCCGATCCATCACCGGTGCTTATATTGACAGCGAAGAAATTAAAATCACGCTGTCACCAACAGCCGCCTGTCCCACGATGGGCCCCACTCCCATAGTACGGTATATGCGTTCTTAATCATTGCAGCCCAACAAAAACATGGAAACAGACCAACGCGCACAGAAGAATAATAAAATTTTGCTTATCACTTACCAGTTGTTTACTTGGAGAATGGTGAGACCGGTGTCCTGAGCCAACTGCTTTTTCTGCTCCTCGGATGGATATGGATGCTGAGAGAAAATATTACTAATCCAATATTTACTGAGATACTACTATTATCATAATAAATGACATTGACCAACAACTCACTGTTAAGTGTTGAAAAAGCCATGCTCGCATAATATTGGTAGCCACTTTGGGAAAGATACCCCTTTTCTTAGGCGGCTTCTTTTCACGATCATCCTCAAGACCCTCCTCATCGCCTGTGCAGGCACCGTCACCTGACTCAACGCTTGCGTCGCCTGAAAAACGTTGACTATACATATGTTGAGGTTTTACAGTAAACTCATTGAGGAATGTTTGATCAGTACGGGGGGCGAGGAATAAAACTAAGGAAGTAACTGGATCCGCCAACGCCTTGGGCGCCGCTGAGATCAACTGACCGCCGTCAGAGATGATTACGATCAAAAGTTACTTAAGCAGAGAGGGCTTTTAGCGTAATTGCTCACAACTACCGGTGAACAGGCAGTGAGCGAAATTAGGCACCAACGTCCCCCCTTTTGCCACCGTACGACCAACCTACCCTTCCTCCCAGAAGAGAACAGCCACCGCTTTGAAATCTGATGACCACGGTCCAGTGAACAACGTGACTGAAATGGGCAAACCAAACAATCACCCATGCTTAGCATATGTCTCTTAGTTAACTTGCAGCCTAAGCAGTCAAAATGGGAAAAAGCAATGCGCTGTCAGCGATGCGGTCATCCCTTAGGAACAATGGCCGTATCGATTCAGCGGCAATACACTGACGCGACAACTACGAAATGGTCCAACGAGCAGTGGAACCTGCTTGACCAACCGACCTCTAGTTGATAAGGTGGATAGTAAGTATCATCGTCTCTCTTTTGATTTCTTGATTGGAAACCAAAGATTTTACAGTAGCCAGTTAATTGTGGCTCAGTTGGTTTAGCCTCTTACCAACATCTGAAATGGTGTCAAAACTGCCGTGCTGTTGGCTGAGCATATGCTGCTGAGCGACCGACATCTCTGACGGTAGGGTTGAGGAAAGGAGGTCCATTGTGGTTCTCAAGCTGGCGCCCACCGATGGTGACTCCACCGGGCTGCTAACTGATGAGGGGCGGTGAGCTCGTTGCTGCGGGGAAGCTGAGGACGCCTGCTTTGGCTGGTGCTGATGGCCAACGGGAAGCGAATGACCCTGAAGGACAAGTGTCAAGAAAAGAAAATATAGCCTTTCAAGGACAAAAGTTTTCTGAGTTCCCACGGAAAGATACTTACTGAATCATCCATCGCTCCGACTGTCACTCCGCTGGACGAGTGGTCACCCGCGGGAGTGCCTGGTTCTTCGGACAAACGCCCACCGGTTGAGCTGCTACTACTGCCACCTGTGGAGGTGCGCCCGTCATAGACGGATCCAACGCTTGAAGGGCAGACGCCCATCGTACTTGGGCTCAGTGAACCGGCGTTGTTGAGATGGGAAAAAGCTGATTGAACGCTGCCGCTGACCGGTGTAGTCGGAGTTTGTAGACCTCCGCATATTGAAGAAGCGTCCCCAGCCACGGTGGAGGCGCCAGAACCGCTCTGAGCTCCTCCAGTTCCCGCTCCCGGTTGCGGGTTGATGCCAATAGTCGACAGAACAGCCATAGACGACGTGCCATTGCTGCTGGAACCTCCTCCAGCGCTTGCCCCTCCGCCAGGTCCACCGCCTGTTAAATGGGACTCTGATGCCGAAGAGGCGCTACTGCCAGCCCTTTCCTCAGCCACCAGATCCGTAGGCATCTTTCCCTTCAGACAGTTGATGTACCGCTGGCAGAAGTTGTCACACAGCTCGTGCACCTGAACATTAGGAAAAAAAAAGATTATAGCATGAAGAAAAAATGTGGCGGGAAAATTGTCAAACAGTTCGCGATAGCCTCTATGCGCGAAGCAAGAAAACAAGTCGGCGCCCTGCAGACCGGCGGATCGTCACACTGACCGCCATCTCATAATAATAATATGCAGCAATGATGACCGTATGCCAGCGGCAATGAGCGCACGCAGCTCTGCATTCAGCCGACACTAAAAGGCATCCATCATTCTGAAGCGCAAAACTGGTCAAGCACGCATAGCAGCGCTCGCGGAATGCCAAATGGAAAAGAACAAAGAGGCGATAAGTAGACACGAAGAGCGGATTTTTGCTCACCTTTTCTAATTCAAGCAAGTGAAAGCGAAGCACTTGAATTGCTTGAACCATCTAAACAGGAGAAAAACCATCAGAGAAAGTGAGATCATATTGAGCGGTTCAAAGATGGACGCGTCAACACAATAGGCGGTCGCAGTAGATTTGAACAGAGCAGCAGATGGGTGCTCAATGGGGCGGCATAATCAGCTGCAAGTGTCCACAAGCCGCTGGTGACTATTATATGGTGGCAGTGCCGAGCTCACATGCATAAGCCTAATTGGATATGCGGCTCTTTTGCCTGTGCAGTCGACCGTACAGGGCCAAGGAAAACAATCCCCTAAGAGAACGTTACCCCAAAGCGCCATGTATAGGGCAGACGTGCGCGAGCGCGTACGTTATCTGCCAAACACATACGACGCGGGGAAAAAGCATAGCCAATCGAAGTCTTCTTACCAACGCATCCAGTTCGCCGTTCGGAGCGTAGTAAGGCTTGTCGGAACGCATCTGGTCGATAAGCAATTGATGCAAATGATTTTAAAGCCAAGCAATTTAAAATCATACTGTACCTGCTTTGCGAACAGCGCTACATCCTCGCTGAAGCTGTCCGACGAGCAGACGTCCACTCCGGTGGTTCCCATTTCTCGCGGGGTGCACGTGGCTAATTCGCACTTTTCAAAGATCAACGTAAGCAAAGGGAACAAAGGGTGGCTAAAGATCAAGGAAATCTTTTAAGCAAGGAAGAAGGGAGAAAATTTTTTTTGAATAATCTACTGTTCAGGTTGGTTTACCTCATGATCGATTCTTTGTCTCGCTTAAGCTGCGTGTCGGACAACAATTCAGCTCTGTGGTGGGCTGTCGCCGCAAGGACGTGATTCTGTGAACTGCCGGGAGGAGAGCTAGCTCCTGATGGTGCCTGAGGCGCACCTCCATATCCGCTAGCCGCAACGGCAGCCGCTGCTTGGCCCATAGAGGTTACTTGATAGAAGCAAAGAGATGATGGCGACGACTGGGGATCCGAAGACATAGTGGCCGCCGCCGGTGGGACCGGTACCGCATTGGTTCCAGCATTACCGTATCCGGCTGCTGCAGCAGCCGCCGCTGCGTGCAAATCAAGCGACGACTGGAGCACATAGTGGGACACGGCGGAATCGTCAAACTGAAAAGAGAACAATGGTCAAAGACCAATTTAAAAATGGTGGGCAGGCAAGGCACGCCACTCCATAGGCGTTGTCAGCAGAGCGAAGCAAAACGTATGCGGTTAAATGGCTAAACACAGCGGAGAAGAAACGCCAAACGATGCGTGAATGATTTCACTGAGATACCGACGAATTCTTCTTCGTCTTTCTTTTTGCCGTGCTGGCATTGTCACCTTATAAATGAATTCTGGCTGGTCACAAAATGACGATTGATCATTTGACGTCAATTTCAGTGCCCACCGTCCTTTAACTTGGAACAGGTGCCAAGGGCTCAAAAAGGACAACACTCGTCAGTGGCATATAATCACGGCCCGCCATCATAACCACTATTTCACTATGGAGTGACAAAGGCGTCGACAAGTTGCCATCACTAGACGTATTGTCGTCAGTTTGATCATGCGTCTTCTTCTGCCGCTTCTTCTGCAACTTGTTCACCCATTGACGACGACGTTGATGATGATGGTGATGGCCATTTGCACGCGCCTGCCTGTCTACTTAACTTTGACGGACTCAGTGCGAATGAGCCCAATCAAATGGCCCATCCGATCAACCGTTGACGCTTGTCATCTCAGGACTACCATCACTGCGCCAAAACCATATATAACAGTAATGACAATTGTAACGGACCCTGAAATCTGCCATTAGCGCCATGCAGTCAGTTTATCAGAATGGACGCGGGTCAAATGGACCGTAAACTGATATATCATTGCTTGGTCACCCTTCTAAGAGGCTATTAGTCGTAAAAGCTTTGTACGCTGGTGTCCGAACGGGTTCTGTCAATGTCCCAACGCTGCCGCCTACTGCTGGGTGTCAAAAACATTTGCTTACCCTCTGAGCCATTCGCTTTCTCTTCTAAAGCGTCGCCGGCAAGGTTGACGGCTGCAAGTGGCTGCTGGCGGATCGGTATTCCTTGCCCGGCACGACGTTAGATGCTGACGACGATGGAGCGGATTTGGCCTGCTTGGACGTGATGTGTCTCGTCAGTTTCGGACGGCCGAAAAGAGATAGGAATCCCAACGTCAACTCACCACAATGCGCACGTCGCTCAGTTGTCATCCGCTGACACCGATAGTTCGGCAAAACTGAATTTCAGCGATTGACGTCAAGCCAGCAGCTCGTTAATCATTGGCTCCGGCCCTTTATCAGTAATTCATTTCACTACCAATCATCACATGTCACCTAGCCGACGTTGACCAATCAGAGTTTGTCTGGGCGGGGCCTCGACCGCCGGCCGCGCCGCGTACTCCAATCATCGCTTCGCCTGCGCGCGTTTAGACGACTTTTCGACTATTTCCTTGAGCAACGGAGGTCTGCCAAACTTTCGACACCCCTAAATGATTAGCTAAAATACGTTCAACGCCTAGTCGCTTTCAGCGTAATAGCCGCATGGACACCTGAGCGATGGAAGTGAGCCCTAATGATTCAGTTAATTTTTCCCAGCCGTCTCTAGCTGACGGACACTTTTTTCAATGGCGTCCATTTGGTCGGCTGGTCAGCTGGCTGTCACAGCACTGGAGTTTATTGACGCTTCTGGCTAAGGGGGAATAAAAAAAGAAATTGGCAAACCGCTCAGTGTTTCTCCGACGACTGGCCAGAACCGACCACCGCTAAGGCAATGGTCAAAGAAAAAGTCAATTGCAGAAATATGGCACCACGCGAAGCAAGTGCGCAACCACCGATTTGAAAGACCAAAGGCGGCAATTAACGCAGGCACCACCACACAGTTTGATGGATAGCCAATTGAGCTCATTTGTGACTGAGAGGGAAGAGTGATAGCAGAGCATGTAACCTGTGCAGCAGCGTTTTTGGGTCAACAGTCTGATAGCGTCCCAACGTTCGGGAGTTGTACCGGCTTTACGGACCCGGAAGTGATCGGCTGG
Source organism: Trichuris trichiura (assembly GCA_037903355.1). Taxonomy (NCBI): domain Eukaryota; kingdom Metazoa; phylum Nematoda; class Enoplea; order Trichinellida; family Trichuridae; genus Trichuris; species Trichuris trichiura. The sequence continues at coordinate 296,171 of JBAJFE010000039.1, read as the reverse complement.
CACAGGAGCAGCCGCGGGGAAATCAAAGGTGCAAAGCGTTGCCATTGCCGGCAGCTGACCTTTATACTGAACGCAGTTGCTGGCCAAGGTTCACATTTCATCTTTGAGCATCCGGCTCTTGTTCTCCGTCAGCCAATAGCGCCAACGATAAACACTGTTCCAGTGGGAGAACACCTGACGCAGCTCCTCAAAGGGTTTGATCCTACAGGAGTCATGCGGTGCACTGCAGGCAATGGTAATCCAACCGAAACGGCGGTGCCTTTGACCACCGTCTGCTTTGTTGTGCCTGACTGATCGCTGACCAGTAGTCGGCATTGTCCGCGGCGAGATGGTTGAGCGCCGACAAAAGACTGACCCTGCCTTCCTGGTCACTTATCTGCCAATTCGCCGAGCACTCATCCAATTAAGTTAACGCTTTTCCGACCCTGACCCGCTGACCAAGTCAGATTCATCCCGCTGATCACCGGCAATCTGCTCACAATTTATTTATATTAATGGCTTCGCCTAAAAGCGAACTGCCGAGTATGAATTATCGGTATGCGCCATAAATTCGCAACGAGATGACCAGCTGGCTATTTAACGCTTTTCGTTATTTCCATCACATCAGTGTATGCATTAGGAGAAAGACCATTGATCTCCTCTGCCGACCATGTTGATGACTGTCAGGGTTTTGCACGTTCTCAACTAGCCTTTGCGTTTTAATATTTCCCAACAACTGTTCGCGCTAATGAACAATCGATTGCTCTCCTATTCCCCTGCGCATATAATACGGTAGTTGTGCCGGCGGTGATCAGCCATTTAGGGAGCAGTTGATGAATTCCGCTGGACAACGTTTCGCTTTTTCTAATCTTATCCGCCAACGGGGGGCTGGCAAGGAAAGAGTATCGTTGACGCGGAAGAGTTGCCTCCTCAAGAAAAATAGAAGGAACTGACGCGGCTGTCAGCAAGCAGTCAGGTATGCGTGGTCGAACAGTTATCAATCATCGCCAAAATAGGACAATATGCCGGCACGAACGGAAAGGCGCAAACTATGGCGGCAAGGCAAAACGGCAATATACTTGTTGTCAAAGACTTTAAGCAACAATTATTTTGAGCCTACTGAACGTCTGCCATTGGTATTTCTCAAAGAGTGATAAGCAGCGCAGCCATTAAGGTCGTCGGTGGGCACACTATCCATACAGGTATACACACGTCGACGATGGAAAAGAGTCGATAACCGGCTGTCAGTAGCGACCAATCGATCATGCGACGCCCATTGGGTGAGCAAGAAGAACGAGGCGAATTGAACGAGGCAAACAAGAGTCAGCCGGTTCATCGAATGTCATCAATCAAACGGGCGGCGGAGCGCGAAAATGCGGACTTTGAAAAAATAGAAATCCCGAAGGCACGTCAACGCACCCAGGAAAAGATGCGCGCTTAGGCGTTGGTAAAATACGAGGGAAAGAGAGCGCATTGAGAGACTCGCATCCTTTCTACTTTTCTCACCGCTGGTGGTCCTCGGAGAGGTGCACCTTTCAACTGTTATAATGGTTGCGTGCTTAGACCATCGCCTTAAGCAAGAAGGCCGTTCTTCTGCTTAGGCGGAAAATTGCCATATTATGTGACAACCGGTTTTGCCCTCATTGGCGAAATGAGATTCTACGCCAAGCAAGGGTTTATGGCTCTGGCAACAAGTTTGCCGGCGCAAAATGTACATCGCTGCGGTCAAAGCGATATGGAAGTGGCCTTCGGCGGCAAAGAATATATTTAACGACCGTGCAAATGCAATGTGTGATTGATTTGCCAGTCAACCGACTTAAACATACTGGAAGTCACGTCATTCCAGGCGACTGACGATTATCTGTTATCACGTTGCTTGGCATCTGCCAGCTTAGGAGAAGAACAACTGACAAGTACAAGTCTGGTGAATACGGTATGCCAAATGGAATCATCTTGAAACGCATCAACTACTCTAGCCTTACATACGACGTACTGTCGACATGAGCTATTTGTATAAACGAGTTGAAACTATTGGATAATTGTTGTCTTTACATTTATTTCCAAGGGTGATAAACATATGTGCAGAAAAGTCCATTGCAATTCAGGCAGAGCATGAGCAAACAGACAGGCCATGCGTGACCTGAATTGGTGAGCCATTTGGACGACAATTTCAAGGTAAACCAACTGTTGCAGTAGTTTTTTAGTTCATGCCTTTTCTAGGGCAGCAAAGTTTGAATTGGTTTCTGCCATTATTTCTTTCTTTTAAGTTTAGCCCACAAAACCTCTTTTTCAGCAGCGCTAAGGCGACGAAATTGACCGCTACGTCAAGTCGCTTAAGTCTGCCGCGAGGCCGCTGTTGATACGACGAAAAGTTTGCCATTTATGGAAGCCTGTTTAGCGGTAAACAAAATTCTGCCGCGTGCCGTCGCGTCAAGACGACTTTGACGACGAACAATTGCGGCAGCGAATCATGAAAAGGAGCTTTTCTCGATTCGTTCAAATTAAAATCAAAAAATGTTCGACAAGTACAGCAGCGGTCATTGGGTGGGAGGTGTTTAGTAGAAAATTTCAGATCAATGAAAGATAGCATAATTGCCTTGGGCTAACAGCTATACGGGGAAACCCACTTTGCTTACGTATTCTTTTAACAATGACCCTCAAAAGAGCGCACTTTCCCTAACGGGGTTTACTACCTTTCGCAAACCTGTGGCTGTCGCTGCCCTTTTACTGACGTGCGCGCACAGGTTGCTCACAAAGGCCGTTCAGTTCTGCGAAGCGGGTCAAGCTGATACTGGATCATTCGGCCTCTAAAATGAACTTCGCGACCAAGTTGACTGAACGGAAAAGCCAGAAAGAGAGAGCTCAGATGCTCCACTAAAAGTTCTACATACTTATTCATAGTTTGGAAAAAATAACTTCTATATTTTGGCCTTGTAAAGAAAAGATCCAGTCGGAACTAATATGTACAACTGAGCTTTCAGGACAAGAGTAATCGCAATTCACTCGTTTGCGCGGCAAGTTTTATGGATTGATGCCTTAAGAGGCGGCCCGTACAGCTGACTTTAAATTGAGAAACGCCATTGCCTAGAAAAAGTAGCTTGAAAGATTGCTAGCCATATTACACACCCACGACTGATATGAGCGGACAGCGACCGGATCAGTGTGGCTGCAAAGTGATGGATTTGTTTCCGGTCTGAGATGATCTCCCGGGTAAGCAAACGGGACAGAGACAAATGACCGTCGAGCTGGCGTCCGCCTGGTTGCACGCAAGTGCCGCTGATCGAAGGCCGCTCGACCAGGACGCGCTGTTGACAAGACAAATGGCTCGTCTCTGAACTGACTCAAAATTTATGGCGAAAAGAGAAAGCAGAAACGACATTAATTCACTTGCACGCGGGGCAGCGGCTCGCTTCCAATGTTCATCAAGTGCCAGCCGCCGATGTCCAGCCAACAATGGCGGCTATCGTAAATCTCCGGTTGCACAATGCACCCTATTGTGACTTCAGTTATCCGCTAGCTAATCGACCCTATCATGCACAGCAATACATGATATGTCCGTTTTAAAAAAGCCAAATTAGCATTAGACTTTTAGACTTTGCCTAAATTAGACATCCCTAAAATGGCCCACACTTCATTTGTTTCGACCTCACCGCGCGATGAGATCGCTTGGAAGTTAAGCGCCGGTTAATGTGATACCAACGGAATGCGCAAAACGAGATAGGAAGAGAGCAAAGAAGCGGACGATTCACTTGGCAAATAATTGCACAACGCCAAAGAAACGGAGATAACAAGTTGACGTTGGAAAACTGGCGAATTTAATGTCCCAACTGTAGCGACCCCTTTGACCATTTCGCGGAGACCTTGAAAGGACCGTAAAGCGAATGATGGTCGACATTTTATCAAAGCCTTTACGCAATGCATCAACGGCGATAGCAAAACGGCCATTTCATCAGCCAGGTGAGAATTGCCTTAGGGAAAAATATGTCGTCGTAGTCGACGACTGCTGCCGAACTAAAATGTTGATACCCGCTTTGGAGCCGTTACAACGAAGAGAGAAACATGCGGACGGCATAGCCGCCGGCGTCTCGACAAACAAGTGACGTTTGCTGACCCGCTTTTGTTGCAAACTGACAAAATAATGGCAATGAGGCAAAAAGCGCTTGCGCTCCGTTGACAGGCGACATGCCTAACTAGAGAATCAAACGTCACCGGACGCTGTTCTTTGAATGCGGAGGTGTTTTTCATCAAAAGAAAAATAAAGGTGACATGCCCTCAAGTTTGAGATTTACTTATTTCCAATGCCTTCGTGGCTTGGGAATAAAGGAAGTGTTCTTTTCTTGCTTACATAACGGTTTAGAATTGAAAATCCCAAATTCCGTAAAAAAGTAAGGCGCCTGGCCCACTATGTACAGTAAGGAGCGACTATGAAGTATCCTCTGCTTAAAAGGAAAACGCGCTGTCATCTTGCTCTCAGGCTGATCAAATATTTTCAGCTCTTCCCCAAAGCTCACCAGGCGGAAGCTCACTCATATGTCCCAGTGATCAGTCATTGATAACAATCACATGTGTACTGTAGCTGCATCCATGGTTACGCGGCAGTTCTATGGTCTGCTTCCCACCTACGTGACGTTTTGCCTCCAAACAGGCGCGTTCCAGCCGACACTGCAACAAAGATGTTTCTGTTCAAAAATTTCAGACGCAATGCATCGATTCCAACGGCAGGTTTGATAAAGAAAGTAAAGCTATCTAAGACATCTGACGAGAGAGTAGAGACAGAAATGTCAATAGATAATATCATGAATCGTCTGTTTAGCTATGTGTTCTATCACTTATCTTTTAATCTTTCTAACAAATGAACCATTTAGGTAATATACTAGTTAATATACAGCAACAACTTGTGGATACTCGCGGAAAAGTTGACATCTCGGCAAAAAAAAGAAATGCCATTTTTCCACTGTAAAACAAAGCAAAAGCTTCGTAACGAAAAGTATGGAATGGGCGTTGGCAAACTGTTGACAAGAAAAGGGGGTGAACCTTTGTTAAGACGGAAAAGCGCTTGTTGGCTGGAGGAAAAACGCCTTTCTGCCGCAAACGATTGTCGTTCAATATTTGTCAGATTAAAAACATCCAACTGGACGGTTAGAAATTCACTAAAGCGTGTTTTCCAACGAAAAAACCTCTTTGCGCTCATTATTTTCAAACTTGACAAATTGCAAACTTGGCGCAACGGCGGTCTGCCCCCTCCCTTGCGCACCAGTTAAAGGCATTTTCGCTGCGAACCTGCAGGGACTCCTGCTCACCAGGGGAGTGAAGCTCTCATTAAGAAATGGAAGCATAAGACCATTCGTCAAATAACAATTTGCCGTTGTAAAAACTACAAGTTGTTTTGAAAGGCTACTCGACTTTTCCGTTTCAGCATCAAAGCCGAGGCAATTATTGGTCAAAAAAATTAAGAACCAAAATGCTATTAACATTTTGGATATTAATATGAATAAAGAATGATCCCATTTTAGCAAAGGTTTTACTAATAACTGTCCACTAGTGCTTACGTAAGTCTAAAAAATAAAGCAGCAAAAGCAGGAAGGTATCTTCAGAAAAAACAAGGATTTTTTAACGTTTTAAATAATTTTTCTAATGGAGAGATAGAAACGGGCAGGTAAACTACATGAAGGGATCCGTCGATTAAATGGCTTGTTGAGCAACCGTATACGATTATCAATCAAGTCTTTCAATTGGATAGGCTATGTCTACGGTTCGGTAGTTCTGTGACGTCCAATATAAACAAGAGTCCCTCAGGATGGATACCAACAACGCAAGCACATTGCGAATAATGCGTCTCAGCCGATCTCATGTAGAACATTATTCCCTCAAGCGAAACTATCACCTAAGCGACTAAGTAACAACAAGAGGCCATGGCAAGGATTTTCTAGCCGCTGAAATATCTTCAAAGCTTTTTGCCCATTACCTCCTGCTGCATTCTACGCTACCATTCTTTCAATAAGCAAGAGTATTTATCAGCGGCCATTTGTTGTACATTTTCTCATTAACCTTGTCTGTGAGTAACTCATTTCGCGCCAAGCAATTTCCACAGGTTTGGCAGCCAAAGCGTCTCATGACGCTTCAAATGGTTGATGTACATGACAAATGGGGCACAACTTTGTTCTACCGGTTCAATGAAGCAAATAAATCACTCGTGGTTCATAAAATTACTCACTCAATGCGAACACATGCTCAAAAAAGGGGACTATAAGCGCAAATATATCGATGCGAAAAACTTGAACATTCACAACGGAAATTCTCGAAACCAAGATTACTTATTTTATAGCAAAAGGTTGCTTTGACTAAACGTTCGCATGCGCAGAAACTGAATTCTTTTGAGCGTCATTGCTGCGAGATTGAATGATTTGAAAACTGGCAGAAAAAAGAGCCTTTTGCGGTCGACTTTCTTCCCGCGTTAGTCCACTGAACGAATTATACGCCGCTTGCGCCGCTTTGGTAATTAAAAGTGACACAGTTCTTCAGAAGGCAGCTTTTCAAGAGTAAGCATGTTAACGCATTCATTGAGCAGTTCAGCTGAATTATGCCCACCGTAAAAGCAATGCTACACTTCAAGGAATGACCAAATGTCTTCGCCAAATAATCTACGCGTAAGCAAATGTATAAGCCAATATTTCTGATGCGTTTAATGTCAGAGAACCGAAATGAACTATTGTTATAACTACAGCCAGACTGGAGAGAAACCTAAGCCACACGTAATACGAAGGTAGTAGGCCCGCATTTATCCAATGGTTACCTGACGAAAAGATCGGCTGTGACTACACACGATAATAAAATTGCTGAACATTGGAAGGACAAATATAAGCTATGACTTGCTGAAGGTCTGTTCGAGAAAAGAAAGGTTTCACGCAGAGTCAACAGAGCCCTCTTACTGCCCACATGCTATTACGATAAATATCACATCACGCGCGACCTCCCATAAAGGGTTTTATCTGGCGAATGAAAGTCAACAAACACACATAATCGTCGTAGATGACGAACCATACCACAACTTTCTTACACGCGACATTTAACGATGTGACCAACGTGCAGAAGGGAAAGCATACCTGACATTGCAAGAGACAGAGAGAATCAAAGCATTAGAAAGAGAACGGTATGGATATCTTTCAATTATAATGAACGTGAGACAGTGTAGTTGGATTTACTCATTTCAGCCAAAGTTTGGGAATTGAAAATTAATTCTTTCACAAGGCAGCATTCGGAAAACGGTTACTTATAAAAGTGCTGTCAAACAGAAAACAACAATTAATCATGAGATAATAAGCATTAATATACTCACGTATGAGCAAGATAGCGCATTATTCGCCAAGCACACATTTCTCAGGTAAGGATTTATGAACAAAAAGATGAAACAAAACATAAAAGTTAAGAGTATCCCAGGTGTATCCCTGTTCTCCTTGTCAAGAGAATCAAAGCGACAACCCATTAATTTGGACAGCCAGGTAACTACAGAGTTGAGCGCGCTGAAACAATAATATTATTTAAACTTGTATCCTCGTCATACGCGAAAGGAATTGCTTCGTAAAAGTGAACGCGCACCTCCAGCTGAGAAGAACTCAAAACGCAAAATAATTTTAACGGAAGGACCCACGCTGGAAAAAAGCAAACAATACTAGCTTTCATCACATTCAGCTAACGAACCAATGCGAGCGGTTTTTTTGCACATTCAGTTTGTAAATAATAAAAGCAAGTTACATATATGAAGAACATGCGCCAAGCATGAAGGACCTTCAAAGTAACAGTGCCTTAATAGACAAATTTAGTGCGAGATAGCTTCACACTGCATATCATCAGTTAAGCTAGAAGGGCCAGAGACTGCAAGTCTCGTATGTGTACAACCGAGAAGCTACTAGACGACAAGTACTGCCAATAAACCAGGAACCGGCAATCTTTTCCAAGGTGATTAATGAACTGTGCGCCCCAATATATCACTTGGTTTCAACGGCACGGTCATATGGGATGTCACCTGCCATGCTGGCGCCTCGGAACAAATCGAAAATACAGCTACCCTTTACAAATATTTCCCCACGGAAATCATGTGCAATGCAAGGTAGAAGTAAAGAACGCCTTTTCAAAATCCCAGCGCAAATCTCGCTCAGCTTAGATTGTTAAAATTTAAGGCCGAAACCATTCCAACTAGAGTGATTACGCTAAGTGGATATGAAACAAATAAACGTTGAAGCTCTTAAAAAGGACAGAAGTAATCATTCAGGCTGATTGAATGCGATAGCGCTGTTTTAAACTCGTTCCCGTTTTTAGTTGATCGCGAAAATTAACACTAACAACGAGAAATGAGCCGCATCAATTGGATTAATAGATTTGCCTCAAATTACTTTAAAGTTGACATTGAGCAAAATGAGAAGTCAAGTTCTCTTATCCATAATTTAGCCCAACAAACCGAAACCAAACAAAATGATACCAAATGATATTAAAGTCATAAATAAATGTTTTCTTGAAAATAATCAATCACTAATACCATTCAACGAGCAGTTTATTCGGGTTAACCGTTTGTGAACTTAAACTTATGCGTACCAATTTCGTATCTCACACTGGTAGGCTAGAAAAAGTTGGAAACCCAAATTTATGTCCTTACAGACAACGAGTAGAGCGAGCTTAGCCAGACTTGTATTGCTGCCTAACTTAAAGTAAGCTTCGACGGATATTGGGTGATATTCCACCTTGGCAATATGAACAGAAGCTGAATTCAGTGCAGTTCGTCCAAACAATTAAGGATTTCATACGACAAGGCCTGTAAACACGTTGAACGCGCCAGAAGTTACTTTCCAATTATGAAAATGAAGTTTTTCAAAGTAGACGTTTCTAGAAAGTCTAAACAAGCTGCTATACTAGCAATAGCAATGAACAAAAGATTTAAAAAACATTTTGTCGCAAGCGTTCGTTTGGAGACAATACATCTGCGCAATGGCGTCATGACAGACTAAGTGTATAGTAAGAAATCTGACGATCTGACAGTTTGCTTCTAATACGGCGATAAAACCCTGTATCAAAGCGTCAACAAGGCCGCAGTAGAGAAGTTTAAATCTTGTACGAAACGGCGTCAGCAAAAGGAAAATACATGCTGTGTAATCAACAGCAAAATTATTAGCAGGCGATAAGAATGTAATGCAGAGGGGTTGACAGAAACGCAATATCTACTTCATTACTTGCTCGCATAATGCAAGAATGAAGTTGCAATTAAAATAAATTCCATTTAGCCTCGCTGTTCAACCCACTATTTACTCTTCCAAAGGTTCCACATGCTGCCAGTACCGTTTTCAGTACGTAATAAAATACAGCGGAATAGTTCGTATCCGCGGCTGCGAGCGGATTGCAAAATCAGACTATTTCCAGACTATTCTTCGTCCTTACTTCCGGAAGCGAAACTTTCTCGACATAAGCTCATATTAAATTAAAGAGTGACCTATTCTGTGTAAGATTATTTATCTGGTCCCTCGTTCTGTTCCTTGAAAAGGCATGAATTATTCCTTCGTTTAGCTTATGGTATTTAAGCAATATATCCCAATTAATAATAACGCCATAGTCATCAGGTCTTCCTCCCTTGTAGCGCTAGTTTTACCTTCAGGTTACTCCTCTTTTGTTTAATTGCGACATCAAGTCTACGACAGTAATTCAAAGTTGGCAACAATTCAGTGCGTTCAACGACTGTCACACTGTTGCTACCTACTTACGTAATGCAAAACGTTACGCCTGAACGAACAACGTATCGTGAAATAATTAACCATTAAACTATTGATGGCAACTATTGCAAACTAAGGTTGGCTTTCCACAAAACTCTGCCAACTATTTACGAAGTCACCAACTTTCAGACTTTTCACAATAATATCAGTTCCTAACTCCATTACTTCTGCAAAATGTAATTAATAATTAAAACATTCTGATTTAAGCAAAAATATGATTTGTAACAAGGGCGCTTCTCAAAACTAAGAACGGTATGGTATATGCTGTATTCAGCGTTCTTCCTTAACAATTACGTAAAGGCTTACCAAAAGGGTATATGTTGGCAACTGAAAAACGAATTGATACGAGCTTTTGGGAGAGACACGTTCCGTCTTTAGGCAGGGAAAATGTCATTGGAAACGTTTTGGCTTGTTATTCGAACAGAGCGCCTTCAGTTATTACTCTCATCAGTCGCACACTTACCTCGAACTGTGCGTTACTTTTCATAAGTACGCAGCAACAGGTACGGAAACCGTACACGCAAACGTTCGCTACTATCCGCGATAAGTCTGCGGAATCAAAAGCCGCGGATACAATGATCTCACTGTACTTGTACTTCGACCTACAGTGCAGCCAGGTGCAACTTGTCGTTCAGGTTTTCTGAAAACGGGAAGTCCTCTAACGGGCGTTGGTTAACCAACCGGCTTACGATAGGTACTATATACTAATTCAATTCTTCTTTCAGCGTATAATATTTACTCCACTGAAGACAGGATTGGATGGTCCCAAAGCTTCCGCCGAGTCTTTTCTTGACAAACTGTTCAACAAATAAAGCATCCGTAACTATTTACAAACACGAAAACATACCCCCTCCTACCAAGAGTCTCGTAAAAGAAATCACATAACAAAAGCAACAGCAACAAGAGCAACATTAATGGGCAACTGAACGAAAATCACCTTGCTAATATTCCCGGGTTCGCTTATCCTTAAGAGAGATACATTCTGATTTAGTCAATCTATGCAACACTTGCGCATCTTCGATCAAATAGTTCCAGTCAACTTCACGGAATGAAAGATCGGTTTGATGACCCTTGCGACAAGTTGGTAAGTACGCACCCTAAAGGACTTGAATTCGTAAAACCTGGATGTATAAATAAAGCATAAGCGACTTACCGAATAACATACACATGCAACGTGATCATCCGAAATCGACGACTCTTCAAAATAAACATCGTCTAACGTGCGCCCGTCGATTCTAAGCTGCGTATCTGTCTGGATATGAGTACTTTCAGCAAACTTTCCAAGTTGGAAATCGAGTCGCGACAGTTCGCAGTGAATTCCTTTGCCAACAGCTTTCAAGTAACTTTCCTTTAAACACTGAGGTACAAAAAACGGTCATCACCAATCACGAATCCATAATTTGTCCCTTCATTTACCCAGTAGCGGTAGAAGAGGCGCAGCCGGCCGCTATCGTCCAAGTTAGGCGACCAGAATGTTGCCCATTCGTTTGGAGAAAAATTGGATTTCATTAATTCAAGATACTCCCCTACAGTTTTTCTAACTTCTGAATAAGCAAACTGAACTTCGCTCTAACATGGTACGCAGAGCTCTCACTGGGAATCTGTAAACGCATTATGTCCACTCCGCACATGCCGTACGCGCCCGCAGCAAGGACGACAAAATCACCATGGTGAGCAATGTTGAAGGCGTATTGGATATGCTGATTACCAGACAGACAAGGCTTTCCATTTGGTTCCCTGCATAAAGTAAGTTCCCGCCAACTGAGCCCCGTCCCAAAACAAATCGCTTTTCTCAGCATAAGGCGACCAGCAACCGCTGCTAAGACATCCTGCTTGCATTGCATTGCTCCAATACGTTCGACCTCAATCGGTTGGATACACTCCAAGCTATGTTTCCAATTGGATGCCGTGGGGTTCCAACTTGAGATGTGAAAGGTCCACCGTAAGCATTCGCACTTGACGCGACGCATTATACCTGTCAAACAATGTTAAGGTATGTTCGGCTAGAAAGCTTTTCCATAAGATAAAAGGTCAAGTTTGAGGGTGAACTGCAGAATAAAACGGAAAAATGCAAAGGAGTTTAATAAGCGCACTGCGTCATGTGTCAATGTTCCACGCTGACCTCACTAAAATGGCGATTTGCAAACCATTGAGTAATCAGCGTCACCTAAAAATAAAACCACATTGCGTAGTGTTTATTTTGGTAATTCTAGTCGCCACTGATTATAACTGAATACGTATGGATTTGTGAAACACGCAAGGTCATTTCGTATGATAAAATAGTCTAACCTGCACACGAGGAACCGTCGATCCTCTTTCAAAGCTAACGGAACACACAAGAAGTTGCTAAAAAAAGACTGCAACGTTACCTATGTGATAAATAACGCTAACCTTTGATATAGTTGTTGCCAGTCTCGAGTAGCAGGTAAGATTTCGAAAAACCAATGGACAGCGACTTTTTCTGGTTGGGCTTGGCTTTAATACAACCAAATAGGAACTGTGCACAATAGATGGTAGGTTAGGATAAAGAACTGAAAACTAAATTATTAACAGCAAAGAATTTCATGGAAAACATACCGTAATCGACACCATAATTCGTCCCTTGTGCGACTATCCAGTTCTTTGAGCGGAAGTGAAAATAGACGGCATACAGAGAAGAAAAATTTGGCTTCATAGATTTTGACAACTCGAGGAATTCGTCAGGAGCAATCTCCTAAAACGCTTAGGACAAAAAGCTGAAAGGGAATTCCAAAAAAGATAGCACGCACCTGTTGATTACAGTTGAATACGCGAAGGCAGTTCAAATGAGATATCAAAAACCAAGCCTGTGAAAATTATACGCTTTCTTCTTTCCCTCAAAAGTTCGCAATGATCGTTTACTTCTTCCAGAAATAGAGATAATCGCCCATTGCTGTAAGATGGCGGTTCCTCTGATCCCGCGCTGACTGCAAGTTTCCCGAAACCACTCTTAGATTAAGAAAAGGATTAAAGAAACATGACTAGTTTCCATGCTATTATTACAGTATGCAATTGTAGACCGGCATCTGCATCTTCTATAACTACCACCAAGCCGAACAGGTTTCCTTGAACCGCTTTAAGTGAGAGATGCTCTGATCGTACGACGTGAGCGCATGAAGATTTCCATGTTCTCTTTGGTTTGATTCTGAGCGGCAAGTGCGGCAATACGCTCATAAAGACTAAGGAAGAGCATAATAAACTTGCTCTCAAGCATTAGCAGAGTACAAGGAGATACATGATCAAGGTTACATAATCAGGTCTTCTATAAGCAGAATTTAATTTGGTTTCCCTTCCCCACTAAGATATACGAATCGACTCTATCATCGTCGCATTATCCTCCATTTTCCTTCAACACATTCTAAAGTTGATCAATGGCAGCAGGCATAATACTTGGGAAAGCAATTACTTACCCATGTCGACGGAATCTTGCAATTTCCTTAAGTGCGTAAGAACATTCCTTTCGGCAGCAAAGTGAAATTCAGCGCTTAGATTCTGAAGAATTACGTCGACAAAAACTAAATGTATTCTTAAAAATTGACGGTGATACTACTTTGTAGATCATATCAACTATCTGTTTTGCTGTCAAGCCGGAATGGGAACTTTGCAAAGCAGCTAATACCGCTTGCTCTCTTTCGTTTCGATGAGCAATATACCGCAGAATTCGATCCGGACCATCTTCAACGACGGGACCGTGCCCTGGATACAACTTGACGGGGTTCAACCCTTTCAAAAGGTTCAACGACGACATGTAGGATGTCATGTTGCTAACCGCGGTGCTACCATGGCCTAATATACAATCGCCGGAAAATAAGGAATTTTCTTCCAAAAAATGAAGAGCAACGTGATCGCTGGTATGTCCGGGAGTGTGCACTACCCTAAGCAAATGTAAATTTTAATAAAGCAGTGCAGTAATCAGCATGACGAGGACAGAAATAGAAAGTCCCATTTTTCACGAAAATTAGCTCGTCGGTTAATCTTCTTCATTAACTTAATAATTTTATGTGGCTGCAAAAGTTATCGATACTATTCATAATTTAAAATTTTGTAACAATTATATATGTGCACGGTAAAAGCCTGTTCTTGTGTGCAATTTTTATTATTCATCGGAGCTTTCAGGTACGAACCGGCAACCCTCATCAGCAATAAATAATTTTGTGATTTGGTATGAATGGCCCTTAACAACATCATAGAAGCCTGGAATGATGTACCAAAAGAATGCATGCGTCGTTCTTGGTGGAAACTTATTTTCAATACACACTACTAATCAAGAACTACAACTTGCCTGGAAACTACTACTTATAGATAACTTACTCATTCGAACTATTACCTACTTCATTCTTCCCGTCATCCCAGAGCCCTGACGAAAAGAATCCTTTATAGCATTGTAAATCGAGCTATCACAATTTTTGACAAAGTCTGAAGACCCAATCGTCTTCAGCAGATGATAAAGAGGGAACGACGGAGGTGACATCGAAGGTCTCGTCTGTCAGCTCGGTTTTAAGGTGGGTTCTGGTGGTTTTGCGTTGTGATTTTTTAAATTTCTTAGGGATTGCCTTTGGTCCCTGTCAGCAGTCTTTGTGCTGTAGATGTTACGTAGTGCACAGTAACCATAACCGCCAAAGCATATACATCTGTATTTGTAACCATTTTTTAAAACTATATCTGTGTTCATTGTTACATATCCATTTTTTCATTGTTCTTTGCTTTTAAGTGTCATATCTATAATCACTGCGTTTATAACCATGTTTTACCATAGCTATATCCACACCTATTGTTTCTAAATTCATTGTTTCATATCCATATGTTTGTACCTATATCCATGTTTATTGTTTTTTGTGCTTCAAAAGCTATTCATTTTTAAGACGTATTCTGATCCATTGTTTTTCAAATCCATTGTTCCATATCCATATGTCTGCCTCTATATCCATGTCCATTGTTTCTGCGTTTCAGGAGCATTTCGAAGAGCAATATCCAGATCAATTTTTTATTTACAACCATATCCATTTTAGGTAACCATATCCAGTTCCATTGTACCTACAGCCATATCCATGCCGATGTTTTTTTTATCTGTACCAAGTCTTTTTCATTGGGTTACTGCGCTTCGAGTGTTTGATTTCTTAAGGAACCATAACATATGCATCGTTTCATTTTTGTTTCTGTGCCTTGATCTTCTACGTATCCAGAAACCCATGTCTCATTTGAACTATTGGTATCCTCAATTACAGCAATACTTTGCACCTACTTGAAAAGAGTTTCATGAAAGGGAACACCCTTTCGTTAAGAAGGACAGGAAGAACTGAGAAGAAATAGGGAGGTTGAACTTCCAACCTGACAGCCTAAGCGCTAGAGAGTCTTTTTACAGTTTCTATTTTCCTGCGGTTGAGAAGTTGTTAAAGAAACATTAACGGAGAATAGGAGTTCCACATGGAGAAAATATTGAACGCACAATGGAAGGCTAGCCTCCTTGTGCATGAACGAAGAAAGCTATTTCAACTTTCAGGGAATTTAAGCAAAGCGACAGTGACCCAATGAATAGCTCTATATTTCCCATTCTCGCTGGTCTTCATGGAAAAATACGAGAGTTATTCTTCCTTCGTGGATAGAACCCAATTTCTCTTATTTTGAGGAGATGTTAATACGTAGGTGACATTTTTGCAATTATTGAAAACCGCAAAAAGGCTCGCTGGTCAGAACTTTTGAATACAGGTATGCCCCGCTTTATGAAGTTACAAAGTTACGAAGAAGCTAAATTGATGCTCGTTTTCGCTTTACAAAGGATTTACGGTAGCGCTACTCGCTGTTACAAAGAAAGGGGAAAGGATACAAAAGCATCTATAACATTTTTCAAGCATTGAGATCAAGGCGGACGACCAACAGCAACCGTTTACATCCAAGCACGCAAGAATTAGTTACCCGCCTGTCCTGACGGCTCTGCGAAGTCGTACCAACAAAAGGAACTTCCTGTTTTCCTGCAAGCATAGTTCTCAGTTCTTTATCCTCCCAATTATAGTAACCGAAAGAACAAAGCGTTAACGTTATTTCCACTTCGTATGGGGCTCTTCTTTACAAATTATTGCGGCTTTCGTTATTATATAAAAATTTTCTGGATTCCATGTGTCATTTCTCGTCCGTGACGCTGCTGAATAGTTTTCTTCTGGACTCTGGTCCGCGCAAACCCGTTAGCTATGCTAAATAATAGAAATTGCTCCCCAATTTTACGAAGGTTTCAGAACGCCAAAGAGAGAATGAATGAGTAAAGTAGCAGACGACAATCCCTGGATTCGAAAACGAATGCGGAAGAGCCTATATCAGTAAAATCTTCCGGGCAGTTGAAAATATCCCGAAGTTTCCAAGTGAGCTAAATCGTGCTTTGTACCTGCCACGAAATTTACCGTATGTACGTAATGAACAGCAACAATACGATCTCTACTAAATCAAGAAAGTATGACTTATACAATATGAAACTAACATGCGCTCTCACATCACGCTGGAATGTGAAATCACGTCAGCAATAGTAAAGGTTGACCATCAATGTCTGTAGTATCTTAAACTAACTTTAAAATAGGAAAAAAAGTGCGATAGGGAATGTAAACAAGAAAGCGTTTCTGTTTCTGCAAACATTACGAATGAGTGAACAGCCCTCCTTGGAATTAGGTACTGATTTACCGGTATGTCGCAAAAGAATCAACCCCTTTCTGCAGATAACAAATATCTGCACCAGCTTGAAGATGGTGGAGATCACTGCAGCACTTACTCAGCGCTCCCCCAGTACCTACGAAAATCAGCGGCAATGACATGCGGACCGCCTGGAGGTCCTCTGTTACATCAGAGGTTTAATCTCAGCAACGATGACAGTCTCGATCAATCGTTGCTTTCCGGTTTGTTTACCAATCAGCTGACCTTCTTAGACAACACGCAAAATTCAGAAAAGTGAACAATGGCGAACGGAAAACAATTTGTTAAAAAACAATTTGTTTTTTTGCAGGAAACACTGCAACAAAGGAGTGCTAACTTTACCAGAAGGTCTAAAAGCGACCAACAACTGGGAAAGATCGCTTCCTAATGAAGAAACAGATAAAATGCACAGAGAACATTTGAAAACATTTGATGAAAATACTCTCAGCAAGTAAGACCACAGAATGTTACCGTATTTGCTATTAAAACTTAATTTTACAGTAAAACTAAACCACGGAGAAGCGAAGAGGGCGAATATGCTTACTGCAACGTGCCTGTGGAACATAAAGCAGCGGCACTGTTCAGAGATGCGATTCTACTTCAAAAACCATTGTCGGCAGAGCAATTTCAGTTCTTAATAACGCAAACTGAACTGTGCATAAACTTAAAACTAGGTCCAATGAAGCAAATGATCCAAACGCTTATTATTAACGGGGATATGAGCATGAAAATTGGTGACTTAACCGCAAGATGCGTGCAAGCAACCGCAAAGATGAATGGTGGAAGGCTAAAAATCTCCGAATTTAAACGCATACTGAACTACTTTATGCGCTTGCCAAATCCTAAAGAGACCAAATAAACGAATGCACGAATATTTCGCGTCATGAATAGCCAATTAAATAACCCAAAATAAATTTCAGCACCATGTTCGCATCACGATGAAAATGAGTGGGGGTTTACTCGCTTTTACAAAGAAAGGGCGCTATAGCTTTCAATGTTTACTTCACGACGTGTTGCAGTCTATACGTGAAGCTCTTTGCCTACTTTTACCTGACTCTCAGTAAACAAGTTGTTGATAAATTACTGAACATTTTGTAAAACTGTAAACCTTTAAGCTGTCCAGTATTTAAAAGGACAAGGCTGCCCTTACCTCAAGGTAGCCCCAGTGGTCATCACTTCCTGTCCGTCCCGAAGATGTTCATATTCGAACTTCAACGTTTCAGGCCAGTTTACATCTTCGCTTTTGTCAGTAATACTGTACTTCATCACCGATGGTTTAGGCTGCCCAATGTTCTGCAAAACTTTTAAAACATCTTTGACACCGCCAGTATGGTCCAAATGCCAATGAGTGCAAATGATCGTAAATATTTCAATATTCGAGTTGACGATGAGCTGCTTTAGATCGTTCAGATAATCTGCATCATTCGCTACTCCAGTGTCAACCAAAATACGCCTATTCTTACGGAACAGAGTAAGTTAACCCAGACAATAGCGGTTAAAATTTACCTTTTACCAGTTCCAACGAGGTAAATATTGGACCCTTGCAGAGTAAATGGTCTAGGATTACGGCCAAGCAAACGGAGAACAGCAGCAGAAACTAAGGCGACGTAAGGCAAAGGTTTCTGGGCCGCTGTCATGAGGTTATCTCTAGTCCGCGACGAACAACAAGCTAAGATTAAGCTGAAAAAAGAAACGTTAAAGTAATAATAAATCGAGTTGCCCTCTAGACACAACCTGTACAGCAACTTTGACCGCCGAAAGAACTGCTTGACGAAACAAGAGCATTAGCCAGATAAGCAATGGTAAAACTGCGCAACCTTTTTCTGATCATTTAACCAAGGGCAAATAAAACAGGTTTCCGTAGAAGAGTTAACGTCAACTTATCCCAACGATCATTTGCACATTACATTTTGAAAACAAAAAATTACGAGCTTTATTGGTACGCAGGTAAGTAAAATAGTACTGTTTAGCAGTACAATGATTTCAATTGTCTGCCGTGCTTCTCTGGGAAGGAAAGCCCCCATAAATTTGCACAGTCACACTTTCCATAGCTGCTATAACTTTTTCTTCGCCATACTATAGCGTCAAACGGAGCCTTAATAATTTCTGAATTCCTTAAATGTGGTTGATCGATCCACCTACTCAAACCTGCCTTCCTACAACCGGGGTCACGTGTAGCGTTGGTTTTCGAATTGCCTTCATCAACCAACCGAGTTTAATTTGTTTTTTAGGTGCCTTGCTTTCGACATATTTCAACTTCATGATTACTTGATCTCTTCAATGAATAATGCAACTTAGTGTCGCTGGGTACGAAACCGTCTTTTGTGTCTAGAACACGCGCAAATTGGAACACCGTTCAGCCACCCAAAACGCTAATTGAAACAGAGGGGTTAGCAATTACCGTAACATTAAAATATTCGCATGTACGTTTGTATTCGTTCAATACATAAAATACTCCATTTTATCCAAATCAGGATCATTATGTGGTAAGGCTTAATGGCAAGAAAAAAACGTTTGAACAGCGTTATTTTTTTGGAGCATAAGGCCGCGTCAGGATACTGGCCTTCTCTCCAGTCCTCTCTGCTGAGTGAGCCTATTCTTTGACACCTGCAATCGCGCAAATGCAGTATGCTTTTGCAGATATTTGTATTCATTTATTTTTATTTGTCCACAGAAGCTTGTTTAAACAGAATCATATTCCTAACACGTATTTGCAATTACTGTGTTTGTTTTTTAGACAAATTTCTGAAATATGCTATTATAGTCCTAAAAGCCCCGAAGCTCAGTTTGCCTCCTCTCTTTCTCGTTTCCTTTTGTAGACAATGTTTCACTAGTTCGCCGTACTCAGAGGCGACGCCATTTTTTTCAATAAGCAAATCAAACATTTGCATAATTGATTGCTCATCCAAATTAATGCTAGCGTCGATTTGGTCTATTAAGAACGCAAAATCGTTCATCGATATTGGTTGGTGCTGGAGAATGGCTTTGCTAAGCATGTCTGCTGCTTTTTGCGAAGGAGTCACTTGTTTCTGATCGGTGTGTGCCTCTTCAACTCGCACAGATTCGGTTGACCTGAAAGAGTTCGTAACAAATGATTTTACATTCAACTCGATGCCAAAGTAAAGCTTACGCTTTTGTAGCAGTGGCCATTTCAATCTTGTCCGCTTCGTTTTCTTCCTCAACATCCTGCTCTTGCTCCTTCTGTTCTCCATCTTCTTCCTCTTCAGAAAATGATAATTCATTTAGCGTGATTGACTTGAGTGTTTCCAAGAATTCACAGAATACATTATAATTGATTTTCCTGCAATGAACAATTTTGTTTTGCTGCAACTCTAGTCGTTGCTGACCTTTCCAAATCAGCGCTAAGTTTGATTGTTCCATTTCTGATCCGCACTTCCCTGGATGATGAAGACTGGTCACTCTTGCTTGGAGTGCTCATGCTCGGAGCAGTCAGGCTAGCCTTCATATGCAAGGGAAGGCTTCCTGGTGGCCCGCAAGCCATCGCAACTGATCTTCGCAGATAGTTCGGTAGCTGAGGGCCATATGGTGTTGAGGTATCGACTGCGTATTGATTGAATACTTTGCCATCACCTGACATCAGTGAAGGTGACTCAGACATTTCGCCTCTGGAGAGATGCAAGACACCACCTTCCTTACGTCAGCGCAGAACGTAAATGAATGCTGATGTCATCTGTTGGTTCATCAGTTTAAAGAGCTTTGAGCGGCCACTTTAAAGTTGTTGTTGTTCTGTCTGATCTCTGATAGATTTTATCAAGTTAAGCATGAATCTTGGCTTGTATTAATGTTAGAAAAAGATAGGTTGCGATTTTGTATACGAATTTTGCTGGTTGAAACGCAAGACTAGTGTACAAGCTTGCGTATTTTCAAGTTCACAGCTTAACTTTTGATTTTGCCTTGGGCAGCTTGCCTACGCTTTCAACGGAATACCATGCTGTATACTTAGGCGTGCGTTAACACCAATAACGAGCTCCTAACTGAATTTATTGCTGTACATGTAAACTTACAATAATTAGCCATACAACGCATAAAAAAATGACTCAGACTATGGCGTAATCGCAGGTGGATCAGTAAAGGAACACTTGGCTTAGTAAAAGAATAGATCGCTATATCTTAAGGTCAATTCAGAAAGAAGTGATAACTTTCATAGGTTTCGTATCTTTAGCAAACCAACATCAATGTGTCACTCTTAGGCTTTTCAATGGGCTATATGAAGAATTAATCATAATCACTATTAGAATTTGTCAATTCTTACCACCGATGGCGGGTCAAGAGAGGACTCGAAAGCTCCGGAAAAAATGTCTTGATTATCAACGTGTCCTACTGTATAAAAAACTACCATGAAAACTTGTGTATCCGTTACAAAACGCTATGCGTGCTTGAGAATAGTGCATAGTCTTTCAAATCACAGATAAGTTTCCGCCGAAAAAGATGCATGCACTGTTTCGACACCATTCAGGCTTATACAACGCTATTCATAGCCATTATGAGATTATAGCTTTTGATATGAATAATAAACATTTTTGTTACAGTAGAATCAGCGCTTTGCCTGCGCGTGGTTGAACAGAGCGAATAGGATCAGTGCGCAGTCCGTGTTTAGCCTCAGTGGATGAAAACACAGGGTGACTTTGACGTAAACCCGCGCTTTTCAACCGGCAAAGTCGCGTATAAGCTAAAACAGAATGGCATTATACGAAACCATCTGTACTTCAGTTTTTTTCATTCTGTTGTGTACTTTTTTTTCTACTATAACTGTTACAGAGTCGCTGGCCAGAGATCGCGCACACCCGTTTACTCATTCGCCGAATACCGTATATCACAGAAAGCAGGTACTATAGAAGCACACAGTCGATCACTACTACAATAACCTTCTTGGATCTCAATGCTATGAAATCTGCAGTTCCTTAAACATGCTAATTGCCGGCGGCACTTTTGAAGTGTCGGTTAAATGCAGTGATTAGACAGAAACCGTTTTTATTATGCCTCATCCGCTTTCATCAACCATTAATGTACAACTGCGCTTCCTAACACTTTCTTTTTTTAAACTTTCCAACTTAAAGTTTCGCCCTAACTTACTGACGGTGCATATATTAGCATTGTGGAGACAGTTGGCGTTGTCTGGATAGCATTAGTACGTCAGTCGAAAAATGCTATTCACAATAGCGTCAATGATTTAACCTCTTAACCGGCTCAATTCTACTAACACCAAACTACGGCAGCAGCATTGCATGTATTAGAATAGCCGCTTTTTGGCTGAGTATCGATGAGTCACTGCCAAGTCTTTGTTAACACCAGTAAATGCTCAAGCAGCAGTCTGAGAAAAACATATATCAATCTGCCAAAATAATCTGAAATGCGGGTGGCGGCATGGAAAATCTGTGGATTAACATTTTTTGCCGGACGGTGAATATCTTTCACGAATACACTTGAACATAACTATGCTTAGTGATTAATTCCTTGATCGTCCTTAAGTCTCGTAGTACATCGGAACTGGTCGATTTCTGCTGCTTTGTAGAGGAGCGGTGATCAGAACTCTTCGCCGAACTGGCCAACGTTGGACGACGCCAACCGTGCGGTCCGTTGATGGCGGTAGTTTTACTTGAACTAACAGTTGACTTTCTCTTTTCCGGGCATCGCACTTCTTGCTGAATCTAATTTTCACAAACAATAAATGAAGCAAGATTAACTTAAGGAATGATTACCGCATTCAGCCGAGCCTGCAGTCTGCGAACCTTGAAATCAGTTCGAACAACGCGATCTGCTATTTCTTTTTGTCTGACCAGCAGATCTGATTGAACTTGCTTATTCTCGCATACTGCTATTTCCTCTCTGACGCGATCGTAAATACTATAAGTACAAATAACTAACAAATTCTAATTGAATATATAGCATTTTTTGACAGGTTCGTAAACTTTTATGGTAAAGTTTGTTAACGGTGAGACCAGTTTATAACCATTGTTTCCAGAGTTTTCGGGTTCTCAGCGGTAAAGATTTGTTGTGCAAGTAAAAATACAGGTTTTTGCTTATTCTTCGAAAGTTCTCCGAACTTACGTTCCCTTTAACGTAATGAGTCCTTTAAACAAAAAACAGCAACGAACATATTAAACAACTGACCCCGTATGGAAACGCAAAAAGCGTTCTGCAAAGCGTCAACAGTAACGCTCATTGTGGAAGCACTCCCATACCTAGAACTTATGGATAGGGGATTAAAAGCATCAGCCGTGAGAAACTTGGTCACACCTAAATGAAATCACAAAGTGTTGTTCTGCATTTAGGGCGTGGCTTTCTCTTACGGGACCATAGATTTTCATGAAGTTCAAGATTTTATGTACAGTAAGAATCTCACTTCATAAAAGGTTCAGCAAGTACTAGTGCCAGCGGTCCTTGCCGACCTTTCTGTGAAGTGGTCAGACTCTAGAGAGGGGATAGGGTTAAAATCTTGATAGGACGAAAATGCACTGTAAAGTTTGGCATGAAATGAAGCTTCAACAATATTTGGCGCTTGATCATAAAAACATGGTAATGTGTACAGTTTACACCTCAAAGTACATACTTTAAGACGTTTAACAGATTCAACTTTCATGTTTCCGCTCATCAGTTTGATTAGTCTTTACCGCCGAGGACGGGTAATAAGTTTGTTATAAATGAGTCCCACTGTAAATAAACTTTACCAACAAACTAACAAACACGAAAAATATTTACCGCAAGTCTGTACATATATCTTCACACAATTCATCGATTTCCCTTTCACAGTGTTTCATAAGACCCAATATAAACTCGTGAACGGAGATAGGCGCTTTGACTTTCGAACAAAAGTCAAATAGCGAAGGGTCGTTCAGTTTAACAGAATGCAACAGTTCTTGGGCATTTGCATAAACCGAATAGCTCGAGCTAGTCGACTGTAAAAAAAAATTTACGTTTGATTAAGTATACAGTACCCCACATACCATTCCTGCGACAAAAGGCATTTTTGAAGATAACCGAAAGCCGCTTGAAGATGCTGAAGTGCTTGCAGACTTTCCTTCATTTTTTGACGAAACGACAGCACGGCGCGGTTCCGACTTCACGTCGGCGCTAACAGTTACTTGGACATTTTTTACCTCGCTGCGGACTGAGCGATCAGGAGACTTTCTCACTTGGACAGTCTGAGAAATTTCGGGCGATACAAAAGCAATTTTGACGAGAATTTGGTAACGTACAGTTTCTCTGCGATCGCTTGTTGACAGCATTTCTGTAGGTTCACTGAAACCTTCATCCGCTACGTTGCAGGAACCAGCAGACGCAGTCTTCCATGAAACCTGAACCGAAGCGTCCCTGCGACATGGAGAAACGTTTTCTTGTTTAGATGTCTAAATGTGTAACTTATAAAAAGCTAATTAAATACCTCGGCCAACCGAAGAAATGTCGAAGGTCCGCTCTGAGCTGTTTACTGCAGAAACAGCACGGCTAACGTTTTCAGGATTAACTTGAATCGATCGAGACATCTTGGAACATGATGGCAACGTTGTAACTGCCTTAGACAGTATACCCGGGGAACCGCTCATTTCAACAGTGGGTAAGCTCTCAGACGTAATATTGCTACACTGTTCCTGTATACGTGTCCTTGAGCCTTTATTTGGAGAACTACTAGCGATGGGCTCTTCAAGAAAACAGGAATATTCGGATGACCGAAAAGACGTTCTTAGAGCTTCCAGGCGCCGTTCTTGTTCCTTGCTGAGCTTAAGAGTAACTTGAGGCTCCGACTGGTTCGCATCACTTGGATGCTCAAAGCTGTGGCCGGTCAAGTCGGACAGGGAACTTGCTGAACTTAAGGAAGGCACGAACGACAGAGCGGCACTTTTAAGCGTTGAAACCTGCGGCTGTTCATATTTTGTTTCTAAGAATTTGGCGCAACCCGCACGGACGCTTTCAATTTCCGAAAAGCAGGGATCTTCGCCAGAAACGCCTGCAGGGCAGTGAGTGTTTTAAAACGCAAAATAAAGACTTGAGTATTACCGTCTACAGTAGACGAACTTGAACTGCTCACGCTTTTGTTCAGCGACCGCAGTAGGTGAGCGTAAACGTCTGCCTGATCGGTCAGAGCGTTCGCCTTTCCACTCAACGATTCCTGCTGATTCAGCAAAGTAGAGATGGCGGTGTGCACTTGTTTTAATCCATTAACCAGTCCTACAATGGCAACAAAACTATAGTACGAATTTCAAGTCAACATAGCCTTTACCTGCTCGACTTGCGGAAACGTCTAGCCTCCTGTTAGATAACGCATCATTTGATAAGCCGAACTCGGCAGACTTCGCTGGCGATCGTTTCGTCCAAGCCTGAGTCAGCTCCGTCAAAGAACAGCACGTAGAATTGGGAGACAGGAGGCGGAAATCTTGAGACGACAACCATGACGAATTCATGGTATACTTCAAAGTTTGGAAATAAGGAAAACTGGCATCTACTCTACTTCAATTACGCACGGTCGATAAAAGTTAAAACCTCTGCAGCTGCCATTGACGTTTCAGCAAGGATAAACGTCGTGCCGCGGAGTTACTGTATTACAGATGTAAAATGATTGTCAGGTCATACGGTAAACTCCTCGAGACGAATTAAGATGCTTAAAGTAATTAAACGGTTGGCCGAAAGGATAACTTGCCATTAATGCTTTAAAAACATCAGCAAGTGATTTAACAGAGTCAGCGTGTGTTAATGCTACATTTTGAAACGACCGAAATTGCAAAAATAAAAGCGTGAATTTTGCCTTTCAAGATAATTCGGAGTTTTATTTTAGACTGTTTTTACAAGCATAAAAACTAAGGGAAGGGGCAGCAACGAATTCAGTGCAGCACTTTGTTACATAGCACATTACAGTTAATTAAAAGAATTTAAGTAAAATTTGCGTACTGTGTTTATTCCAGCATCCGTGAAAGGTCATAGTTTGTGTAATTTAGTCAGTATTTTTGTCAAGAAGTCGTCGTAGTGAAATAGAAATGACTGCCATATTGTCGGCTTGTAAG
Organism: Trichuris trichiura; assembly: GCA_037903355.1. Lineage (NCBI taxonomy): Eukaryota > Metazoa > Nematoda > Enoplea > Trichinellida > Trichuridae > Trichuris > Trichuris trichiura. Next base: position 270,730 of record JBAJFE010000039.1, on the reverse strand, counting down.
TCAAAGTATACCTAAGCAGATTGCTTGTACTTCCAGTTTTCCTTTAGCTGGAATCATCGCCCTTTTGGGTGAGGACAGCCCCAAGATGAAGATTTACGCTTTGCGAAAGCTTGACCGACTGGTCAACATATTTTGGCATGAAATAGCAAACGTGATTGCCAATATTGAGAGCCTCTTTGAGGACAGAACTTTTCCGGAGAGAAAGTTGGCAGCGCTTGTTGCCTCAAAGATTTACTTCCATCTCACTGCTTATGACGATGCTTTGCTGTTTGCTATTGGTGCCGAAGAATTATTCGACGTTGACGCTAATAGCGAATATGTTAATACAGTTGTTGGTTAGTTTTTTTCTTTACTTTTATTTATCTATTTCCGTCACGTTTAGCTCGCGCAATTGATACATATGCTTTGTCTCGAAAGGAGGGTGCTGAACCTGTACCATTTTTGCAAGAGAAAAAAATGGCCAGTCGTTTACAAGATCTTATAAATAGAATATTCGAGGGTTGTTTTGCTCGCAAAGAATATAAAGCGGTTTGTGTCGCGCTTTTTTACTGACTTCTACGTGGTCCTCGCTTAGATAGTCGGAGTGGCGATTGAAACAAGGCGGTTGGATGTTTTGCAGAGAGCCCTAGATGAAACAGTGAGATTTTCAACGTCTATCTGCAGCGAAATAGGCGTACGATTATTTAGGATGAAAAATTGGAATTGATCACCTACTGCATTAAAGCGGTCATCGAGTTTGTTCAACATCGAGGTTTTCGCAATCAAGTTCTGGTCGATATGATCAAACGCTTGGGAAGCACCAAAAATAGCGATTACAATGGAATATGCCAGGCATTGAAGTACTTGGAGGACCCTGAATGCGTGGCTGAAATATTGGTTCATCTGATATCGGAATCCGACGATGCAGCGGCAGTTGCTTACCAGCTTGCCCTTGACATACACGACTCGTCGCCACAATCTTTTATGAAGGGCATCGGAAAGGCTCTACAAGCTAGACTTGAGGGCCCAAATGAAGACGATGACTCAAAGTCAAAAATGGCCAACGCCTCTGACCAAGAACAAAAGGGGCCATCAACTGTTTCTGAGCCTTCACAATCGGTATCCGAATCGGAGGAGAAGACAATGGTAATAAATTGTGTGGGATAATTTTTATTATTGATTTATTTTGTTTATGTGCGTCTGCATGTTTACCCTGTTTATCTATTTCTTTTCAATACTAGTCAAAAGCACTCCTTGCTGAGGAAGAAATCATTCTGTTCTGACAACACTGGTTTCATCACTTAAGTAGTAGTGAAATTATCTTTTTTCTATCTATTCTCTTTCGTTAGTTTACGGGTTGACTTTTGTGCAGCACTGAAAAGAGCGGGATCTATGTCACAAGGTCATCGTGAGCAAAAATCCTGTTACCGATCTTGTCTTAGCACAGTTTCCCTTCATTCATGCGTTTGATCTATCCCATGAAAAGCAACGTGAATCTTTTTAATTGTCAAAATGGAAGTTCAATGCTCGCTAGGTGTCTTGAAGTTCAGCAGCATCCTTTCTCGTGCATTACTGAATGCAAAAGTCTGCAGATGCGGTAGTTTTTTATTTACTGATTATTGCTCGAAAGTGAAGCTGCGAATTTTGCTGTAACGTCAACAAAGAATTGATACGTGCTGTTATTACGTAAACTTGACGTGTGTACAGTGTCGGAAATGGTTGCTATTGATTCAGAGATCGAAACTTCTAAACAAGGGCGGAAGCTTCAGCCTTAAAATACAAGACAGCTGAGAAAAATTAAGTCCAAATGTGAAAACCCGTAGGCTTTGCGTATGAAGCTGTTAATACTCATTAAGACGACTCTGTTTGTTTTCAGTTTATCTACGACATTTCTGATGGATACTGGGAAAAATTGGTGTACCTTGTTAACATTGTAGCATTGGGGTAACACTAAATATAGTGTGGTAACAACAATCAAAAAATATCGGCAAAATTCTAACTTGAGAGGTGAACTATACGAAATTAATTTAGAATTATTTGGTCTACGCCTACACTTTTTCTGTTGTCATTCCCGGCTTCCGTTTGCTCATAGGTTTACATGCTTATGACATTAATAAATGGTGTATCCTTTAGTCGGAAGAGGACGAGAATGAAAGTCGCGTGAAAAGCCATGTCGCTGCTTTGAATCGCATCGTTCGTGGCGATCTACAAACGGAGTTGTACCTCCAATTCTACATGAAAAACAATCACTCGGATATACTGATACTAAAGACGATTAAGGTTGTGACACTTCTTTCCGCTGTGGACTTTTTCAAGCTGATCTTCATTTCAGGACTATGTAAGAAACAGTGTTTGCCACAGTGCTACCGTAATTTCAAATGCTCTAATGCATCATGGGACGACAAGTGATGAATTCTTACGGTATTGCTTGCTTGCCAAAAACATTGTTCTTCAAGAGCTTCCATGCTTACTAGGACCAACCTTGAATGGGTAAGCAAGGCAAGCAACTGGGCTAAGTTTACGGCTGTTGCCAGTCTTGGCGTTATTCACAAAGGACACGAGGCTGAGGCGATGCGAGTGCTCGAAAACTATCTGCCTAAGGAATCGGCCAGCTCCAGTTCTGGCTACCTCGAAGCGGGTGGCTTATACGCGCTTGGTTTGTATTCTTTGAAAAGTCTTCAAATTCTTAATGCCGCAAGATTGCAGGGCTCATTTTTTCTAACAGAGGATCGGCCGAAGTGATAAGCTATTTGAAAAAACAAATGATGGCGTCGTCGAACACCGTTATGCGCCATGGTGGTTGCCTTGGCTTAGGCTTAGCTACTCTTGGCACGCATCGATGGGGTCTTATCCTTTGTTCTGTTAGCTGCTTCCGAACACGCATGCATTTTTCAGACGTTTACGATTGCCTGCGAGGGGTCTTATTCTACGACGATGCAGTTTCTGGGGAAGCAGCCGCACTAGCTATGGGTTTAGTAATGGCTGGTTCAAATAATTCGCGTAGCGTGCGAGAATTAATTGCGGTAAGTGATCATCCTTTCCTTCTAAGCTTAAGAATATAGAATAGCCTATGTTTCAGTATGGAATGGATACTCGGCACGAAAAGATTTTGCGCGGAATCTGCGTTGGCTTAGGCGTCATTGCTTGCGGTTGCCTAGAGGAACCTGAACCGTGGATTAAGAAACTATTGAAGGACAAGAATCCCCTCCTACGTCGAGCCGGAGTGTACGCTTTAGCAATGGCCTATTGCGGCACTGGGAATAGCACAACAGCTGGTCGATTGCTGTTCATATCTGTTGAGGATGTAAATGACGATGTTCGCCGTGCAGCGGTTTCCTGTTTGGGATTTGTGATGGTCAAGTAAGTGTTTACCGTAGGTTATCAGGTTTTACGTAAAACTGAAACTGGCCTTGAATAGGAATCCTACAAGCTGTGCTCAATTGGTGTCACAGTTGACGGAGAGCTATAATCCGCATGTACGGTACGGTGCCGCTATTTCCCTTGGAATAGCTTGCGCTGGCACTGCTCTTCCGGTAGATGAACTTTCGCACTTGGTCTTACCACATTAAATGCTTAACTTTTTTTAAGGAAGCAATCTACTTGCTGGAGCCTATGCTAAACGACGCTGTTAATTTTGTTCGACAAGGAGCGCTCATAGCTCTCGGCATGGTCTACATGCAGCATAGCGAGGCAATGACGCCTAAAGTAAAAGATTTTCGCGCTTCGTTGATTAAGACGATTTGCGACAAGCATGAAGACAGTCTGGCAAAGTTTGGCGCCATCATTGCCCACGGCATTCTCGATGCTGGTAATCACGCGTCTTATTACCGACTTGTCAGCATCTTTTTTTCGTTAAGGGGGAAGAAATGTGACAATCGGTTTGTTGGCTCGGATGAACTATGTTTCAACCACAGCGGCAATTGGGCTCTTAGTGTTTTTGCAAACGTGGTATTGGTTTCCATTGAGTCATTTTCTGTCATTAGCCTTCCAGCCAACATGCCTCATAGGCATCAACACGAAACTGCAGGTAAGGTCAGCCGCGATTAGAGTCCTTTACTCCCACGCATTCGTTAAAGCTATCCATCAGCTATAAAAACATAATTTTTGACATAAAAGCAATGTCTGATTTTCTAATTTGCTGTAAGAACTGGCAGGCGTAATCGTTTCAAAAGAGCTACAGTATCTCGTAACCTTCGCTAGTAAAACAACCCCAGCAAACTTGGTCGTTTGAGAAATTTCATAAAGCTAGTAATAAATTGCTCTGTGAATAGGTCGAACTTAATTTGCATACTTGAAGCATAGGAAATAATTTAGCGGAAAGCGCAGCAGAGTAGCTCAATTTTTTTGACCGCTAGCGAATCCTAAGTTTTTGCTTGCGGTCACATTTTCCCCACTGATAGTATATTACAAAATGGTCAGTTCGCCTTCATTTCAAGTTTTACATTCAGATGCCGCAAGTGGATTTCATTTCGAACAGCAATCCGTCCCTCTACGCTTATCCGCCACCTATGGAAGAGAAGCGAACAAAACAACTGGAAAAATTGCCGGCGGTTGTTTTATCCTTCAAATCGAAAAGGCGCGATCGAGAAAAGCAAGGCAAGCAAGAGCAGGAGAACAAAACGGAAAAAGCAGACGACGTAATTCTCTTTGTCCCCTTCGCGTTCACTTTTTATGTTGTCGCTTTTTTTTTGAAACTTAAGGAACCAGCAAGCGTGTCGGAGGCAATATCTGAACCAGAGGCAAAAAAGGACGACGCGGAACCGAACGTCCAAAGACTGCCCAATCCAGCCAGAGTATTGTACCAGCAGGTAGAACACGTTTTTGTAGCTATTTCAAGTAATGCAGAACTTCGATAATCCGGGTTAAACGGTGTTGTACGGAAAGTCAAATACCCCTCTTTTTATCCATTTTGTATTCATTTCATTGATTGTAAAACGTATTTCTTACACACGTGTACAGTAACTTATCGCTGGTTAAATGTTTACATTACCAAAAATACGATTTGTATAAAATCCGTTTCGTGTGTTTGCTTCAAGCACAACAGCATTTTTGAGTCAAAATCTGTTTGTCTTTCAAACCACCCTACAGCAGTTAACAGTGGCATCCTGCCATTTTTGCCAGTGAAGTTTTAATAGGCTTTAACCTCTTGAATGATGAATACTTTGTAATGGGATAGTATTTCGTAACACAGCTTTTCACATCCGATTCTCCGTCGTTCTCGCAGCAGGTTTCTGTAATTAAAGCGAGTCAATTCAAGCTTGAACTAAGTCTCTCGCTTTTCCGCATAATAAGAGGTGAGATAACGAATAGGTAGTTGAGCGTTGCTGTGTAAGTTACCCATAAAAAGCTTGCTTGATATTTAAGCTCAAGTTTTCCTTCATAAGCTTGCGTTCCGGGTTCCAATCTTTTCTATCAAAATGCATTGAAGGCCTGGTGATCTTTTTTTCTTTGTTTTCTATACCACATTCTGGTGAAAGTTCAACTCCATATTCTTAAGCCAATAATTGGCTTGATTTACTTTCGTCTAAAACCTTACTAGCTCTGACTTTGCTTTTAACGATTACACCACATTTTTTCCTCATTAACAAAAGTTGTTTGTAGTTCTAACAGAAAAAGTTCAGCGAGAAAGTGTCAGTATTCCAGAAGTGATTATAAGAATAAAGCAGTGGTTCTCAAAGGGGGCGCTTGCGTTCCCAGGGGGTGAAGGACGCTAATCGCCAAGGGGGCTCTTTGAGGGCACTTTTGATCTAAGGGGCGCCGGCGCCCTGGAAGGGGTACTGTCCTGTGAACCCCCCCCCTCCGCTCTATAATTTCAGCCAATGAGCGTGTGGGAAATTGACAAAGATCGCGGTGACGATCCCGGCTGTGGGAAACGCTGCTTCAGTCACTGTGCTGAGTAGGAAGCCATCTTCGTCAGTGTAACCGTCGTATCGTCGACAATTGCAGCATAAACTTTTTCGCTTTATAGTAAAAATTCTTGCTTGAAAAGTAGATACTTCGCTTCAGGAAGCAGTTGCCCACGTTATTAGAAAGCGCACCGTATTTCCATCAGCTTTACAATCCAAGCAGCAATTATCCCCTATTCGCGTAGGTTCTTGACAAGTTCGCTCCGTTTTATTTCCGTAAGGTCGCGTGATCGATAGACTACTATCGACGTCACTGCAATGTTAACTAGAAAGAATTAAGTGTATTGGTTTGGGTGATAGCATCTTGTGGAAACGTTTTCTGTGTGCCATTGAGTTAGTCGTGCGTTCGCGTCTGTTTCGCCGGCACAAGTCCGCTTCGCTATTCAGTGCATCAGACATCGACGGCTTTCCGAAACTACATCCCAGGCTCCAAAAACAAGTGCAAGTTCTGCGTTCTGCTGTGTAAATCGTGATAGAAAAGTTGCTCATATGTCTTTTGTCATGGGCATGCAGACATTGTAAACTGACTGCATTTCCGTTCCATCATTTCAACCAATCAGGGTAGAGGGCGTACAGCGCACCTTGCAGTAGTAGTAAAGCAAGTTACCGCGGTTTTCATGGAGTTCGAAATTTGCTAAATTAACGAAATCGTACAACGATAGCTTCCTTTAGAAAGAGAATCTACCTTTAGTAAAAACGGCGGTAATAAAATACCGAAAACAACGCTATGTTTTAGGGCGTTAAACTTTTTCTGCCGAAGTTTAAAAATAGCTTACCAGTCGGTCCGAACAATCAAGATTCTGTTGTATTTCTGCTTATTATTCTTTCCATTTCAGCTGAAGGTAATGACAATGCCGGAGGATTGCCGCTATGAACCGGTAAAGAGCCTCAAGTCGGGTGGCATCATTGTGCTACGAGATAAGGAGGAAAACAAAGAGGAAGAATTGGTTGAAATTGTCAAACGTACGTTTGAGTTGACGCGCTGCCATTTAAAGGTTGTGCTTTTATTTTTGTTTCAGCCGTCATCGATGGCGAAGAAGCCAACGAACCTGAACCGCCGGAACCTTTCGATTATACCGAATAAGCCCCGAGAAGTTGTCACCTTCCCGTGTTTGTAATAAAGAATTTTTTACTTGCGCAACTGATCTTGACTGAGAACAATGCGCGCTGATACATTTCTGAAGTTGACATCACATCTTCAGGCGAACCCAAATAATGTCAGACACGGAAAATGTGAGCAGTGGAGCCTATTAGGTGCCCAAGTGAAGCATTTTAAATTTCCATGTCGGTGCCGACTATGACCGGGGGTGAGCTGATCGAAGGACTAGTGACATCCGACTGTTCTTCAGACGAATGATCCGCCTCGCTAATCGCGTCGGCAAAGTCCAATTTTCTTACTTCGCCTCCGCCGCTTGAGCAGCCGGACTCGGAGTCCAATGAACTCGTCGACAGGCTACAAAAGCAGATGCCAATTTTCACATGACGAAAAATGACAACTATGGTGACGGGCAACTGCTTTGTACCTATGCTCCAAACGACTGTTGTCACAACGCAAATGACTCAATTGTCTTTTGGGAGAGAAGCCAAATTCCGTCAAGGCACTGTCCGCTGCAGTGTTTCGACGCTTCGAGCAGGTGAAGTTGCAGTCTTCGATACCTGCGAAAGTCTGGTTTACTGTAACATGTATGCAGGTAAATGAAAATATGTAAACGTTCACTTTTTCGCTTAGGCCGGCTTGGTTGCATAGCAATTGGGCTGAGACTTCTAGAATAGTAAGCCGTTAATGGTTGCCAGTCGTCTCGTTGCCAGTGGCGGCCTACCTCATTAGGCAATTGCGTGCAGGAATCGTCGATGGGCCATCCGAGAAAACGGCGTTGCGCACCACCTGCTGCATGGATGGCGAATAGCATTGCTGTCAAAATTGGAGCGTTTCTACATTTTTAAAGTATACATTGTCCATTAGCCTACTCGAGTTGGAGGCGACGGTGAGCAAGACGACGGATAAGTTGGGGTCAACACGTGAACGGGTTCCGTTAAGGAATTCGCCCGGCTGCGAGTCTTACAAGAGTCGTTATTGGATTTGTCCTCCTGAAAAAGAAAACCGTCAGCCAAGCATTGCGCCTCTCCTTCCTACCAAAAAGAAGGAACTCCAACTGTTGGTCAACTGAGTTGCATCTCGCATGAATTTTTCACCGGCATAGTCCAAAGCAATGTGCGTCTGAATGCTCGCTTCCCTCTTAAGTTCATCCAATCTGGGCGTCAACTTGACTGGCATAAATCGAGTCTTTAAATTAGCAACGGTAAGAATAAAACGTAACGACTAAGCATAAGCTGCAAAACTAATGCTTTTATAACAAAAATTGAATTCAGCCTATCTGAATGAACGCATAAATTGCAACCGGCCAAAAACGGTTCCCTAAGACAGCTGAAATGAGAGCTGCATGAACGAATTAAATTACCATTTTCTATCGGTTATTCAGCCTAGCTCCAATTGAACAATGGCGGTTAGCGCATAAACAGAATACCGCGCATAGCAAACACGCAGAAGTACAGGTGACCCGTTATAGTACGAAACTGTCAGATGTTCTCAATGGCTCATGACAAAATTCGTTTTCATGAAAACATCTTTGATAGACTGGTAGATTACGTGACGGTCACCGCATCATACCATAGGAAAAAGCGTTCTATTGCAACATAGCCGATCTGTTGCTTAAGTTAATAGGAAATCATTTGTGCAACGATGACGTAACGTACGAAAATTCGGAGTATCGTAGCGAAACAAACGCGAACTGCATGCAATGTTGACAGTAATATTAGTAGCAGACTGCAAACAAGGTTGGAACATTTTTTCAAATGACGAGAAATGCTTAAATTTCGCAACAACCTTCAGTGAACCAACCTGATGGCAGCCGGCGTGGGACATCGACGAGGGCAGTCTCAATTTATGTCGGTGCACCGCGTTTACGCGCCGTATCGACTGGCTACGGGCACAGTAATCTGTCTTGAAGGTCTCAATTTCGTCGATGTCAAATTGAAAAAAGATCGCGCGGCGGAAAGCAACGGAGTCGAACGTTGAACAAATGGGAAAAATGCGATTGACGCAACAACGGCCTTCTGTAAACCGCCCCAGCGCTGAGAGCAAACGAAAAAAGAAGGAGAAATGGGCGGAAACACCAAAAACAGGACTGACGATTAGGCGGAAGTTGGAAAAACTATTCTAAGAATTCTGAAAGTCCATCGTTGAAGGACGCCTGGCACGCGGGCCGGGCAACAATGAAGACTTAACGACTGAACAAGCATCTGATGATGACCGCAACAGGTTCCTGACCAATCACCTAAATTAAAACATACTTCACTGCGTAAACGCGATTAAGATATATTCAGCCTTTGGGTAGCCATAGAAAAAACTGCATAAGGCCCAGACAAGCCCACGAGCGCATTCAATGTAGAAAAAAAATGCTACAGCAAGCTAGAGTTTTCCAAATGCGTATGCATAATTGCAAGCTGACTCGGTGTAACAAAAAAGATGATGTCGGGACGGCAGGAGGAATTGGGAAATCGTTTACGAGGAATCGAAGGCAAGATGATACTCAGATAGGTTCTTTCTGGATACCGTAGCGCACATTCGACTTGCTACCGTTTATTAATGTAGAAAAATGCTCCTACCTCCGTATCACGGACTAGAGAGGAGCCGCTATGATGCCGTTTTCTGATCGACCGGCAAAGTCTAATCTGGCCTCTGGCAGAATCGCTACACGTCGGCAGATCGTTTAAACTTTGAGCTGAGCGAGATAAACTGAAAGCACGAATTGGCAAACAATCGACCAGGGGAGATGAATGCAAAATGTTGACTTCAGCATAGGCATCACTGCACCTAACAGCATGTCGTCGCATATTGGAGGAACACTTGCGCTTCGACCGATTTGCGTATCAGCCGAGCTACTACCCGGGCATGATGCCGGCTGCTCAACAAATAATAAGCAGTCAAGCTCGTTTCTCTGGATCTCCATGTTTGGGAAGGTCTTCTATCCTTAGTCTTTCATGCACGAATTCGCCTCAAGCCACAAGGCCATATACCGGTTGCAGTTGCTACCTGCGCACATCCAATTACTGTATGTAAGAATAGCTTTCGGTTATGATTTTTTGGTCTGCGGGTTGCTGATTGAATTAAGAAGAGAAATACCTTTGCAAGAACAAAATGAGTAAAAACAGCACTTCGCATTTTTGTTTAACGTAGTGACAGGCTTTCTGGCGAGATCGTGAGCTTAACCGACGCGGTTCGCAATGGCATGGTGTCGATTTTTTAGAATTGCTTACTCGGCAACGCTGTGAGCGAAAGAAAGCCGTTAAGCAAACGCAACATAAAGCGGTTGTTTGCGGGATTGATTTTCTCGTCATCCGAAGTCATGGGTGCTCTTTTGAAGCGGTGTATCAACTTATTGCGCGCTGACAGCTTCCAGTATGAAATCTTGCTCTCGCCGCTGCGCTGCTGCAAGCTCGATTGCGCCATTAGACTTATTCCAGTAGACGTAGGAAAAAAACGATGCAAGGCATCCCCTTTTTTCCGGCTTAAACTTCTATTTTAAATGTCATTATCCCTTCGTTAGGCGGCTCGGGGGCTACGCGCTAACATTTTTCCCCAAGCTGACTATACCATTGCTCAGCTGCGCAGGCTTAAAACAGTGAGTACCCGAAACAATGCAGTAATTGCTGCACCTTTTTTTCATGGTGATTCAGTGCCACTACGTAAAGAAAGAAAATGTGACTGACAGAACATGATTAACAATCAGAAAAGCTAATACAGCTATTCGGAAAGGACTCGTAAGACAGCCTACCTAAGTATAATAATTGAAGCAAGTTTCTTGAAAATAGATGACATACAGTAAAGCAAAATTGAACCACCTCATAAGCCATGAACGAGAACGTAAATTCTTTAAATTCAGGAACCATTTAAATTTTTGTTCATTCATATGCAAATTATTTATTATTTCAAAAGCAAAATGGGCACTGCTGGCAATTATGATTAAGACGATTCAACATGCCGAACTGCTCGCAGATGCTTACACGTTCAAACTGACAGTGTTACGTTTACGCCCCTGTCGAACGCTTGTGAATCAGCGTGATCGAAATCCAATCCAATCAGCTTGTTTTTGTTCTTTTTTACAACAACTCAATGCCAAACTTTAATGGCGCTTAATCTAATTTACTTTAGCGATCCAACTTTCTGTGGGCCCAATCCTGTGCTAAGGCGTTCGTTTCCACTTCATGTTTCTATTTTGAAAACTCTGCTTTTTTGTGATTCTGTTCACTGTTTACTCTTTGAGGTCAAAGCGGTCTTACAAAGGTATAAACGGCGTCATGACGTCTCGTCTAGCGCAGAGCAATTCAAGGAATTCAGGTGCTTTTTGCCGGAATCTTACTTCTTTTGATTTATCCAATCCATAAATGCAGCAACTCGAGTATAAATACCAGGTTGCCCTCTGCGCGCGCAGCCGTAGCCGAAGCTAACCACTCCGTGAAGATACCACGAGTCGTCGTCGTCATAGCAGACGAAAGGACCACCTGAGTCACCCTAAAGTATAGCTTTGAAAAACGGCACTTTGCACCAAGAAAAAGAAAGGTATTTCACTTACTCACCGTGCCAGCACTGCTGTTATGAAAAGCAACTATATTTAAATAGCTAGGATACTTTGCTCAGCAGATTAGAAAGCCATAACGTTTTGTTAGAAATTCCATTTTTAACAATGGAAACTAGTGCACGAAAAAGACAGTTTTCAGGCATGAGATCTAATGCTACAATCGGTCATGTCCCGGACTCAACATTCCGTTGTAGAAACGAAGAAAATAAACGCGAAAGTGAACTTTCATTGTCTTATGATGGAAGTAACTTGTTAGAGGTACGGTCGTCGTCTTTTAATAACCGACGTGACTATGAAAACGAGACATAGTGCATTTGTTTTCGCGAAACTTTCCGCAGCATTAGTTCTCCGGCTAGAGCTTGAAGAACCGCTATGTTGTTCCCTTATGATCAGCTAAGCTGACTCGTCTGCGTGCCACTTAAAGCCGTTGTTTAAACTCTATTTGCTTCTATAAATAAGTTAGGAAAATCCTTATATCCTCTGAATGCGCTATAACAGAAAAGTGGTCTTAATAACTGTAACTGAGCAGACCGTAAAGAGGTTTGCTCTGCTGAAAACAGCTCAAAAAAGAATACCACATATTTTTACATGAACACATGCAAAATACTAGGAAAGCTATGGCACGTCTGAAAGCGACGTATTTTACTGTTTCGCAATGGCATCTTAAACCAGAAGACTTTGCGGGAATTTCTCTTTTCTAGCCACATCATTATCTAACGGTTGGCCGTTAGACGCAGACTGGCTTCAATTTTTTGACTCGAAAATGACCCTGGTCGAAGTCGCCGAGTGTAGTTTACGTTTGGACTTTATCAAAACTATTATATTCGCGCGTCTTTTTAAAAGCGTCTGTTGCTAGGTGCAGTAATAGCACGAGACTGCTTCCGCTTTGTCCGCCTTAAATATTGTTTAGAAACGGATATCTATTGCAGTTGCTTACGTCGCGTACGGCCAGGGACTAAAAGACTCTATGCTCTAGTTTAACCTTAGGGTTTCAGATGGGGAGGGAGTAAGGAAAGGGATTTTTGAGGCGATAGGTCCGCATAGAGGAATGAGAAATGTTTATACGGGTCATTGTTGGGTTGAAGAACCGAGGCTGTGGTGGCCCAGTTGAATGCTATGTGTGTTATATACTTGAACTTGCCTGTATACCAGCAGCTGTTAATCACATAAACCTCAGGAAATAAAGAGCAGGAACTTATAATGAATTATGATGAATTGCCAACTGACTGGATACGTCGAATTATAATTTTCGTTCCCCTAGGATACTCATCTTAATAAATTCTGACAGTCAATCGTTAATCAATCGCACCGTTACCGATATCTCTGTGCTCAAAGCATTAAGGTAACTGTTAAAGTAGGTATAGATAACTTCTGTATACAGTCCTCTGTATACGTTACTAGCAATGTAATAAATGCTGCCATTTCATAAAAATAAATGGCATTTTTAGGCAAAGCATAAAATGTCTATATTATTTTAGTATATTACATACTTTGCGTAAGCATCCTAAACAATGCTAAATAATATTTAGGCAAAGTGTTAATCGCATCATGGGCAGTGAGTGTTTTTTAATCGTGTTGATTAAGACCCCTCAAACCTACAGTGGCAACAACTACAGAGCAAAGCGTGCTGTTTTCTCACTGCGATGTGGCTGCACTGTCTTTATATTTTGCCTTAGGCTTAAGCTAGGGCAGAACACTGTAACCGACGAGGTTCTACGACTGCAGAACCCAATTTTTCTCGCATCCTTATCGGCTACTGTATTCCGCCCTAACTTAAGCCGAAGCAAAGATATAAGAAAAGTATAGCCAGCAAAGGAGCGAAAAGACAGCCCATTTTTGTCCAGTAGGTATAGCTACTGTAGGCTTGGAGGAGCATAATGAAAGGAGTTGAGTTAATACCTTATCGCCTTGCCATTAGGTATTGCACAAAACGCATAGGAAATGTGCAAAATATTAAATGCTTCGTATATTCCATTAATTTTACCGCTAAAAAGGGATTACGTGTAGACTCGAAAGCACCGGATGAAAACAAAAGATTTTCTTGCTCGTCTGAAAGGGACATATTCTGTATGACAGCTTCGCATACTACATAGGCATGTACTTTTCACAACTCAAAGCATACTTAATATTTGTTAAGCTTTAACCTTCGACCTAAAGCATTGTAAAGTAGATAAAATGAGTAAAGCTTTTCTAGCACGCAGCAAATTAACATATTCACCCAACCGCTGCATTTTGGAAACCTTACTTTGCGCGGCAAAAGCTATGAACGGTTTTAAATGCTACTAAACATTTTTATCATCTTCGACCTTTTCTAGTTGTCGTTTATCAAGCAACAAATTAATTTCATAAACCCTAACATTACCTACAAAATTTTAAATTAATACCTTGAAAAGACTGTAGCACATGGTTACGATAAATGCCCTCTACTCAAAAAATCTTAGCTTTTTTCCTGTAGAGTCTCTTTCCTGAGGACCGAGTTTCATTGGGTGCTAATGTCTTAATAGCTGCAATGTTTGTTAAAAACTAAGGGCTGCACTGTTGTTCTTCTCCCCCTTATGTGCAGATAAATTGCATCTAGTCAACGAAGATTTATCTCGTGTAGGTGCCTGACTGCCTAAAACTTTTAAAAAGTGGATAAACTTCGTTTAGTAATTTAAAATCGTTATTAGACTTTATGATCACGTACTTGACAAGAGTCAGCTCCGCCGTTTTCATAGCCAGCGCAGGTCATAATTCCTGGTAAGTAGATCGAACCATAAGCGCGTCTGCAGTAGTTGTCAGAAAGAATAGGAAGATAGACTTGTTTAAGGCGATCAACGCCGGTTCCTGTTTCTGCAAATGGGATTGGTATGATACTGACAAAACAAAAGGGCAATAGCTTCTCGTACCGGAAGTGTGGCCCCAGCCTGAAACCAGACATCGAATGCCTACAGGCAAAACTTGATTTTTATCCGGAAGGCAAGCAGAGCTGACGTAATTAGTGAACTCAAATGGTCGTTGCGTTTTGATTACAGCTATGTCGTTGAAATACTTTCTTGCAGCAAAACGTGGATGAATGTAGCTCTTCCCCACTTTTCTGATTTGTGCATGTCGTTTGAACAGATCATACGTCAGTGAATGTACTCCTGCAACCACTCTAATTTTGTAGTCTGGAATTCTTTCATCGACCTCGAGTATTGGAAACAATCTTAAAACAGATAAATAAAAGTCTTAACCTTCAGTAGTTCCTGCAGTATACGTTATAACACTAATTACAAACAAATTACTCACGAGGTAGAAAAAAAGCAGTGGGCAGCTGTAAGCACGTAATAGGAATGATTCGCTCTTTTGTTCAAGGCGATTATTGTCCCTCCACATCTGTGTTCATTTTCTCTTTGCACGGACACCATCCAAGGAAGGGAATACGGGTTAGCTTCACTGCCTCTAACAATGCGAAAAGCGTTAGTCTCTTCAACACTTTTCGGTCGAAAGTAAGGTTTTCCACATGTCACGTGCTTGGGTGGTCTTTGTGACTCTTCGGCGCCTGAAACTGTGGCTTAATCATTTTTTGTTTCCATAGAAGTGCCTCCTTTGCGTTGTCATTATCTGCGTAGCCGTTAACAATTCAGCGCAATACCTTTAATAAGCGGTGATTCTATCCTTTGAGATTTCAAGCGAGAAATTACGTTATTTCATAATTTATTTGCGCAAGAGCCGCTCATCTAAGTCACAAACGAGGGATCCTAAAATCGTCCCATTTTCCAATGCTAGATAAAGGCATACCCATCAACAAGTTGGGAAATACCAACGGGCAGTCAGAAAAACTACGTTTTCAAAATCACGACTTTATCAGTTTTCGATCATACGTTTATGAAAAGCTTTCTGTTCCTATATTCATTGTAGAAAACGGATCGTTGATACGTTTTAACTAATGCAAACAGAACAGCCTAGCACAGTATTTCTAAAGCTCAGGATTGCTTGCGCTCCCTACTCTCATTGGTCAATCTCGAGGGCGCTCATTAGCTGGAGGATGGGCGAGGGATTAGTTGGACGTGACAACATAACTGCCTGAGTTTGCTAGCGGAAATTGGTTCGTCACCAGCCTGTTCTAGTTAGTCCACTTCGCGCGCGTTGATTGGTTGAAGTGGCAGAACAGAAAGAGTAGAAAGAACAGAAAGAACGTGCAACTTTGTCTTACGCAGTACGCATAAAATAAGCTATACGCAGAAAAATGCAATAAAATAGAATAAATTAGCCCCATGAACAAATTAAATAATGTTCAGCCCTATGAACAATGCAATTTTTCTCTGCTCAGTCTCACATCTCATAGTATGGTGCGTATCCATGCACTTCATCATCACATCCTCTCGCCAGCTGCCGCTAGTTAGGAGCCTGAAGTCAGGAGGATTACATAAGCACACCACCCATATGGCACTGATATTGTTCTGACTGTTTAACAGTAAGTTAATTTCATTAGGATTAATAATTACGTGAACAATACTTGTTTTTTCTATGGAGAAAACAAGTTTAACCTTACGGGTTTGCAAAGACCATTATCGGTGCGCAATAATATGTGTGAAGTCCCTTTTAATTTCCGGCAATTCTGAGAACAGAACACTGGTCTGCCGAGTTCTGAAAACTCCGCCGTAACTTTAACTTTAATATTAAAAACGAACTTAACGCGATTTTGCTATCAAAGTTACGAAATCAGACAAAACTTTTCCGATGAAAATAGCTGCTAATGTTACAAACGATTCTGAACAAACAATTTAAAAAACTGCTAACCAGGATAAAGCACTGTGCAATATGATCTTCATGTTAGGTATACAGTATGCCTATGAACCTTCATATGAATTTTGAAACCAA
Organism: Trichuris trichiura; assembly: GCA_037903355.1. NCBI lineage: Eukaryota > Metazoa > Nematoda > Enoplea > Trichinellida > Trichuridae > Trichuris > Trichuris trichiura. The sequence continues at coordinate 254,361 of JBAJFE010000039.1, read as the reverse complement.
CATATGATGCACTTTGGATTACATAGATGCGTAAGCATATAACATGAACCTTATTTAAACCGAGAACCGTTCAGCGAATTCAACTTTCAAGCCGGAGCTTTCGAGTCTCAACCTGAGCAGGTTTTCGGTGGTAACACAGCAGAATATGACGACATGATATGCTGATGATTTATATTTCCGTGGTATTAATAGATAGACACACGCTCTAAAATCTGAAAAATCTCAGATCTGCAGCACTTTTGGTCTTTTGCATTCTGGATAATGGATTCTGTATCTTATCAACAAAAAAGGATAATTGAAAACTACGCTTTTGGATGATTCTTACAGAGGCCAAAAATTAACTGACCTGGTGAGCAGTCTTTAATGAGGCCGACAAATTCCTGTGTTCCCCAAAGTTTCACGGCAGTTTGGACTGCATTGGCTATCAGTTTGCACAGACTCATTTCTTCAACGTAACTAAAGGCACTGCAGACGCTTCTGTTATCCAAGCACTTTTTCAGGCAAAGTTCGACGCTTTCGACTTTGTCTGAGAACTGGGTGACCTTCATACCGTGTAGATAACCGGCACGAATCCTTTCGATCATACAACTTCGTCCGTCCTTAACAATCATACGTTCCATTCCACCTGCCAGAATAACGGCCTGCAAAGGATGCCTTATAAATTTTAGCAATAGAAGGTCGTCTGTCTGGTCATTAGGAAATACTCAGAATATAAGCAGTTTCAAGAATACGTACAGGTAGGAATTCGAGAAAGAAAACTGCAGTGATTAGCAGAAGAATCAATGTATTCATGTACAACAGCGATGGCAGTGCAGTGAACTGTCAGTTTAGATACAACAATGCCGTCTGCTCTTTTCTGCTGGGAGCAATGTGATGAGCTTATATTTGACCAGCTTATTTGCCCAATGACTAGGCGTAAATTGCTGCAGTATGCAATTTTCCTTAATCAAAGTAACAAAGATGTATTTATACATGAGTAAGCTTGTTAGAAGGAGAGCAGGCTAGCGACACGGTCAGTCAACTTACCTTGCTTTGTATCAACTGTTCGTCCATTCCCGCTTGTTTCCAACGAGTACAAATGAAGTCTTACTCACCTGCAAAATTGGTATGAATCAGCGTCGTTTATAATTCCATTATTTTAAGCTGTTGTTTTCTGTAAAAATCCATTAACCAATGCAGTTATTTCGACACTACGATTAATACAGTAAAACCCCCGTAAGTTGACCACCCAACAGACTGGAGTAAACTGGTCAACATAGGAGGTGGTCAACATATAGGAAGTGGGAATAAGTGGCTCGGCTAACGTGCGGACAAACCAACTGGTCAAAATTCAGTCAACTTAGGGAGGTGGTCACCATATAGGAGCGGTCAACTTTGGGGGTTTTACTGTATTAAAGTTCACAAAGAAGGTAATAAACTCAGAATAACGGATCAGCTGCAACTTTTTATGCCGCATTGAATTGCTTGAATTTGGATAGCACCTTCGCATTTCAACATTCCTATGGTCCGATCATTAGCATAAGAGATAACCAATCAAACACAATTGACCTTGAAAACTTACATGCTGGGCGCGAAACGAGCTGTGCGTTGGATAAAGGACTAGAAAGATACTTTCAGCTTTCTACGAGAGAAAGGCGTTCTGCACCACGGCAAACTTGTTCGTCTAGCTCGCAGCAACGCGAATGAGTGCTATAAGCACTTTTCACCTGGAGATGTACTAAGCAGTAGTGCTCAAGGGAACTGCTTATGCGTTCGCGCATGTTTCGACGGTAAGGAGAATTAGAAAAAGTCCCTTAAAATTGCAATGCGCAGCTCACAGGGCGCAGAAATAAGTTTCATTGAGAAAGACTGTGATCTCTCTCTGCTCGTGAAGCTGTGGTTTTACCTAGTCTTCGTGGAGGAACTTAAAATCGCCGCAGTTACGTTTTCAATACAGGGGAAGGACACGGAAGAAATGGTTAGCCCTTTCCCTATCACTCTGACTATCGCACCTGTATATTCTGAAAGTTCTGTGGCGTGTATAAGTATAGTATAGTACCTACAGGACATATTTATGCCATACATGGAATGGATGTGGTATGAATTAGACCTAAATAGACCTAAACATTTGCTGTATCCCGAATAGGCATACATGTAACGTCTATGGTGCTCATTGTTGCACGAGACGAATATTTATGGCTTCTATACTATACATGTGATACACACTGCTTTTAAAAAGATGTTTATAATATTTAGTGCCTCCACGGTACACATGTAGTATACCACGTCCTTACTATGCATAGCATAAACATGTCCTGTAGCTAAGTATATATACTACAGATAGTGCACGTGTGGCTATAGAGCCTGTGTATCACAGGCATCCTATTTGAAGGCAATGCATACTGTTTATGTCGTACATACACCAAATATTCCCGCTAGCCAGATATATACAATATACATTAAATAAGCATGCCGTAGAGATAGTAGATACCATAAATACCTTCTTTCTATGTAACAGTAACCTTCATAATGAAATAGCTTTATTACGGAGAGTCCCGTTTAATGTGCGATAAAGGCGTGAACTCCAGAGCTTTCGGGTCACTCGAAACCCGTCTTCAGCGGTCTTAAATTATAAATAATTTCTAATTTATAATTTATAATTATAATTTAAGACATTTAAGATATTTATGATTTAAAACCGCTGAAGACGGGTCCCGAGTGACCTGAAAGCTCCGGAGTTCACGCCTTTATCGCAAATTAAATGGGACTCTCTCCGTACTAAAGCTACTTCATTATGAAAACATACGGCCCTGTACCAAGAAACCACATCTTCGAAACAGTAACCGTGTATATATCATACATTCTATGAGTACACCATGTATGCAATTACATACAACATAGATACTGCATCTGTGCCGTAACTATCCTAGTTATAACCAATTTGTACCACGAAGAAGTCATATATGACGTAACTAATCCTCGTATGCAAGTACATACAGTATACACACTACACGTATACCATAGAAACTGTGGGTCTCGCAAGTATTCTGTTTATAGGCGAGGAATACTGCGCTAATGTCGCAGACTCCACAAACATCTTGTGCGTATACGATATACAACCTCTATATTAAACATATGTTATCTAAAAGGCGTATAGTTTGTAACGGGTGTAGTTGTTAAACAAGAGATGTACATGGATTTTTGCCTTGTAAGAGATTAAAGAAGTTTTTTCGCTTATTTGACTCGCTTTTAATAAGTTCCAAGCAAGACTTTACTTTCCAGAGCGTACAAGATAAACACAACCAACCATCACACACCTCCGTTCCACACCCACCGTAATCCTCTGAAATTAGGTTCTCTGTGTTGTTCGTGGTCAACGCTAGAGGCAGCCGTGTGGCTATAGCCCTGCTAGTCCCTTGGCCCTATGTAGCGTTGTCACGGGACACAACAGCTTTATGGGCAAATACGAACGGGACAAATCCATGTACATCTCTTGTTTAAGCATATGTTGTAGAAATTCTGGAGAACAGAAAATATCTCATGTGTAAGCAGCATGTGCTGCAGGCTTGTCGTATATAGCATAAATACGTGCTGCTTATGTACTTACTACGCATATCTTCTATGTACCACATATACAGGATTTGCACCAGGCGAATTGTGTAAATGGGTGCCGACACGGCTGCAAGACCAATCGCTTCGAGGCCAAGTAAAGACTTGAAGTCAAGCCAGCCAGGTTAAGCAGCATTGCTCCGTACCCTATAGTAAAATAGAGGAACTCATTTCATCGCAAAAGTAGTCTTCGAAAATGAAAAACTTTATAATGGCATTTTGAAATTCCATCTGTACATTTACTATGGAAGCAATGCAAAGCGTTTATTTATACTTACACCTAAGCGAAATCCTTGAAGTTTTCGGAGCCTGCCTTGCTTCGCTTTTCAACGATCAACGTTTATTTGTAACTGTTGAAAACGGAGTACGGCAGGCTCTAAAAACTTCGAGGATTTTGCTTATGCGCAAGTATAAATAAACAGTTTTTACTACTTCAGTAATAAATAAATAGGGGCAAAAGTGATCTTGTGAAAAAATGCGCAGGATCGATGCTTACTGTATTACGTGCAACAGTTTCGGTGCTGCAAGCTTTAACGGTACGGTATGGTGGGTGATAATTTTGAACGCTACTGCAAGAATCTTGCTGAAACCCGAGCAATGAATTATACAACCGATGCAATTTCGAAGTGGCTGGAGATTTTCTGTCAAACGAAGTGGAAAAAAATCCTTATTGACGAGCTCAAGGTGAACGGCAAGGATTTGCTCTCTTTTCGGAAGGAAGACCTAACTGTAGCCTTGTCAAATGGTTACAAGATAGAAGAGCTAGATGAGTTGATGGATTGCATCCGATCGTTTCGAATGCAGCAGCTTTGCGAACCGGACGCTCTGATCTGTCGTTATCTGACAGCTGTCTGTTAGAGAAAACTCTAGACAGGTTGGACCTCAACTGCTAGTTGTATTTATTACTCTCGTTATCTCATAGCAGTTTAGCAGGAAAAACTAATGAAGAAAAGCAGTGGTTTCTGTAATTCTCAACGCCCGAAGCTTTTTGGAGAGCATTCACGCAGGGATTGTAGGTGCGAGTGTACTAACGCAGTTGTCCAATATCCGTGTTTCAGGCAATGGGAATGCCACGGCTAATACGGCTGCATTTAAACTTGAAAAAAAGATTGATTCGAGTTCTTCTAGCTCTTGTAGCCTGGATTGTTCTTCGCAGTACAAACCGAAAAGTCAAAAAGGTGTTGCGCGGCCTCCGGGGGACGAGAATGAGAATTTAGATGAAGGTGCAGGTAGTGTGCAGCTATCAGCGAGAGAAGAAGAAAACTTGCATGCGACCAATGTAAACGACGTGTATCCCAAGCAGTTGTCTCTTTTGAATGAGATTGAAAAGGAAAGTGACGGTCTGTTTATTGCAAGAATATCCCAATGGGAAACTCCTAACCGTTTCTTCATTACAACGCAGAAATGGGACAGGGAGGTCAAAAAGATGGAAAAATATTTGACTGAATGTTATCGTGAATTACCAACAATTCAATTAGATACCATTTTCCCCGATAAGCCTTGTTGCGTACTGTGTGAAGCGTCGGAGACGTGGATGCGTGGACGCATCTGCAAAACAGTACTAGAGCATGGAAGCCTGCCAGTACACTGCGTAGACCATGGCTACACAGTAGAAAGCCCGTTTCGTTCCATCAGAGAACTGCCTGTCAAAATGATCAAGCGACCACCTCTGTCTCTGATGTGCAAAGTGGAATTAGGCGGTCTTTATGGTGGCAGTGACGAAGAGTGTTTGGAAAAGGTGTCCAAGTATGGTTTCATGGTTGCTGTCCAAATCACAATGAAAGATTATGACAGGTGCACTGTCAAGCTGTTTAATCCAAAAACAAAGGAACGAATTTCAGCTTTACAGCGGTGATATGTTATTAAGTGCAATGTCAGCTCCGGTTATTGGTCGTACAGTAGTTGATCTGAACTCCTTATTTAGAATGCCTGTTCAGTGTAGCCGCTTGCTCTGTTTGGTCTGAATTGTTTGTACATGCTTTTCAACCTTGACAGTCCAGTGGGTAATCCGTTTTGCCATCCATCAGTTAATAAACATTCCAAGTCTCATTGGCGCTAAAATTTTTTCTCTATCCACTTTTAGTTTGCTGATAGGATTTGAAGGTAGTTTTGCATAGGTGAGGATGCTAGGCATCCTTTTTTCGGCGGATAAGCAGAATCTTCAAAGTTGTTACGTTCGTAATTGGCACTGCACATGCTTGTAGACCTCAGATTATGCCACTTACGTGCAACTGCCTTTAATCATCGTCCAACCGTTGATAGCAGCGTGGTAGGGCACTCCTTTTGCTATGCTCTGAAAAGATGCTACATTACACTTCTGTCAACTGGTGGAACGCAGTTAGGAGTGCTTAGCATATTTATTCTTCGTTGATGTGAAGATACTTTGGTCACATGGCCGAGTTGACTCATATTCGCAGAGTATTATACATGACACAAATATTGCTCTTCATAACAATTTCGGTTGGAGGATGGACAAGGATAGTTTACCTGAAATGATAAAATCTTGCTGTTCTCCAGCAGTCCGCACTTTCTCTGCTGACTACGAGCCGCTGGCTCAGAGTACCAGTGAAACTGATGAAGAAAAGTATCTCTTGTGACTCATATATTAGCTGACAAATGGTCCAAAGACAATTAGTCAATTGCGAAAGTTGCATCTGTGGATGCATGCCGCTTACAGGGACAAAACGAAAATCGTAGTGCAGAAACAGTTCGTACAGGTGGAATGAATTAAAGATGAAAACTTCGGATGTTCGCAAAAAATGCCAGAGACTAAAAATGATGAATTGGCTTGAAACGGACTTGATCGCCTTATACATCGTACACGAACAGATGCGAAAGAACTGAACTACATCATATATGCGGGTTGCCAGAAACAACGGTATGTGCGGCTCTTAATCGAAATAAACGAAAGGCGTAACAAAACGTTAGTGAATGCCGACATGGAAGAAATATGAAGGAATGGAAACTTTTAAACCTACGTATAGTATAGTGCTAGCCTAAGTTGTTAAACCTGTGTCTGTGCATGAGACTGCGTATACATAAGCTTGGCGGTTTCTTATCAGGAAAAGACAATGAATTAATATTAATTCATGCGCTGAAATTAAAAAAAAACTGGGTTTGAATGGTCCCGAGTCGTCGATGAACATAATGCGATGAAATGTATATTTTTTGTCAACTGATATATAGGTTTTCATTGCTTCCAAGACCCGTTTTATTGCTGCCAAGAATAGCAGAGCTTTTAGGGCATATCTGACCCCGCCATTAGCGCCTGAATAACTAGACGTCTTTGAATATTCATACATAGCGTGAAAAATATTTTTTAAGGATTTCATTCTTCGTCGCTGTCTCCTATTTTCCGTTTCAGAGCACGTTCCCTTACCTGAAATAGACAATGACAACAGTTAAGCTTAGAAAAAAGAACACGGACCGTTCCGTATTCATAATATTCCGGAACCAATTCGTACAACCACTCTGAATCTATAACTGAAATATCTCTCATGCAGTCTTGTAGAACTTCCGTGAAGATCACCCTAAATTGAGAAAGCGAGTAAAAAGCGGCCGTAAAGCATTAGTGCCAACATTATATCGTACCATTTAGGGTATTCCTTGCGGTACATTATTGCCGAACCTTTGTATATTTTCAACGTGAAATCTTCCCTTATTGTGCGGTAAGTGCCGTCGTGGTGCAACTTGGCTGCATTGCTGAAAAATCCATACACCAAACTTTGCTTTATGCGATCTTCCGAGTCGAGGCGTCCTAAAATTCGTCCATTCCAAACGGATAGCAGCGTTCTTTAAGCTCGTACGAACCTCTGCAGCTGAGTAGCGGTACCTTGAAACGTTTTAAAAAATGCAACAGTTGCTGACGAATTTCCACTGCCCTGCAAAGGCCGCGATAGTTGACATAGTGGTCTTTGCACCAACGGATATCGCGGCCACGCTCGTTAAAACAAGTAAACACATTCAGCATGGTCAGGTGGTCGCCATCTTCAGTTGAAAACTTGCGCTTCATTATTTCCTAAAGAAAGCTCCATTTTCGATTACCCAAAGGCGGCTCGTACTCACAGCGCGATGTTTCTGACCAACAGGAGTCAAAAATACGTTTTGAATTTGCATCATGGCAACAATGGAAAGTATCTCTTCACTGCATTCCAGCTTTCCTAAAAAAGAGCATCCAACTAGAAGTAAACATTAAATGCCTATGTCCTACCCGACATTAGTAGAGCTTTGGCATGCATGGGCGGTAAAGGAAGTTCTGCGATTTGGTATCCCAGCGGTTGAGTCAATTCGCCATCATCATCGATTGCTAAAGACACACAATAATAGTTTTGGGATGAAAGGTACAGCTTCAAAATTAAACCTGCATGAGCTTGCAAAGCGCGAATGCAAGACCTTATAAGAGGAAAGAATGCTAACAATTCTAAGGATCAAAAAGCTCACCTCCCAAGGCTCTCAGCAGTTCAAGCCCACGGATCATAGAAAATGAAGGGGGCCGCTACAAGTGACAAAATTACTAGAAAATAATTGGCATTCTCTAAATAAACTCGTACGGATATGTAGTGGAATTTGAGCACATTGTCGACGCCTAATGATTTCAGCTGCAACAAAGCGGGAGCCAAGTTTGTGCGCTGTATTTCCGGAACCGTGAAAGGTCTTAACTTCTCGAATTCTGACTCTAAAAATAAACCAGAGCTTTTTAGCCTAAAAAGGACATTCCAGTATAATTTGTTCCGTTGCCTGGATAGAGACGGTACGCTTTCCCGTACCGTATGCGACCAGCTCTGCCAGCACGTTGCTCAGCGGAAGCCTTTGAGATTGGTACAACGACCAACGATTCAATTCCTGTCTGTGGATGCACTGCTCTAAGTTTAACGAAACCGCAATCGATTACTGAAAGCTGGCCGCCATTAAAAATGTTCGAAATTACGTAAGATAATACCGTAAACTATTCCGGGAACAGTTACTGATGCCTCAGCTATGTTTGTAGCTACAACGACTTTTCGAGTGCCTGCAGGGCAGGAGTCAAACACTTTGATCTAAACAGGTTTTCTCTAGCTGAGTAAATGTTGAAAGAACAACAACAAAACAGCTACCTGTTCTTTAAACGGCATTGCTCCATATATTGGAACTATCCAAAGCTTATCACAGTCTCCCAATGTTTTACTTTCCTCCTTTAGCAAATTACAACAGGTGATCACCTCTTCTTCGCCAGTAAGAAAAATGAGAATGTCACCGCCTGATGGCTCGCAACGGTGGATTCGGATTGCAGCTTTCACGCTGGCGTTCACGTAGTTTGGAACAGACCTAAAATTTCATACGAGCACTTCAGCCATGCACTTTAACAGCGAATAAACAAACCCCCTCGTATAATAAATGTCTATTGGGAAAGATCTTCCTTCTACGGACATAATTGTTGCTGTGTCAAGAGCTGGGTCATCCGTAGCATTGAGGTTGAAAAAGTGGCGAAACTCTACGGCGTCTAGCGTAGCCGATGAGACTATCAGGCGTAAATCCTTACGTTTTGCCAAAATCTACGCAAGCATAGCGAGAGCCCAAATTACACATTACAACCTACCTTGCGCAACAAACCGAGAAGAATGTCTGTATTGACATTTCGTTCATGAGCTTCATCTACCATGACAACACTAAAATAACAGGTGCAGAATACGTCTGCTGACTCACAGCATCTGCATAGTGTAATTTACCTGTACTCAGTGAGTAGGGGATTTCTCATTATTTCTCTAACCAAAATTCCGTCAGTCACATACTGAAAAAAGTTCACGCTGCAAAGTATTACTCCATCTCAACCTCGACAAAAAATTTACCTTGATCTTCGTAGACTCTCGCTTAGTAAAATCATCAAAGCGCACGACGTATCCCACTTCCTGACCAAACATGGTGCCTCGCTCCTCGGCAACTCGAGATGCCAACTAAAAAACAGGTCTCGCTACTTTGCGTGACAACCAATTATCGTTTATACAACATCCGAAAGCGAGTAGCCGCTGTTAGATTGCACACTACGTCTCTACGCTTAAAGTCCGCAGGTTTCTGAAGTTTCAGGCTACTACGAAAGTAGGCTGCAACAATGTTTCTTACTAAATTCGTACTGATTTCACAAGAATATCTTTGTCTTGTTAACAAGCGGCAAATGCTGGAGTCAAAGTGAGCCTCATTGAACAAACGATACAGTTACAAGTTATTCAGCACCTCAGAGTTCAGAAATCTTTCTAAGTTATGCACTTTTAATTTTTTAGTCTCTACTGCCAACTTGATGCATTGAGTTGTCTCTATTGTTTCCTGTCAAACCATTTATACTTCGAACAAGTCAAGCCACAAAAGACAGGAAGCAATAATGAATTTCAGGGGCCAAGCTTAAGGTAGACTTCGTAACACATTCAATGTGCAGAGGAATAATGCGCTAAACCAATGAGCTGGAGAAAATTTTTACAATCAGGCACCTATTCGTCGATTATCCCGCTTGTAAACAACTTAACGGATCAAGCTTAACATAGCTTAGGGATTATTCCCCAGCAGCTGTCCTGTTGGTTCTTGTTTATTTTTTAGTAACTTCTTAAGTAGCAAACGTTTAAAACAACTCTGTTGCTAGTTTCAGAAATTTCTCATAACAAACGCGCATTTCTCCTTTTTTCTGCGATTGTACGCTCCGGGATAGTAACGAGCCCGAGGCACGCTGCCTTTACCATTCTCGGGGCTAGCTAAGGAATGTCTAATTTATAATTTGGCATTTGATGAGGCTAAGTACAATAACTAGTTGGAATAATAGAAGGGTGTGTATTACACTAATAAATCAAAGCAGTTACAACATAGCGTAATATGAATTGTGTTGTAACCTATTTTTCAAGATGACGACAGGTATCTGCGTCAAGTCGAACAGAAATGATGCAGAGTTATGCTCCCATTGACTTTCTGACAATGCGGAATGACGACTGTCAAGCCACAGCTGCGCTCGCGGTTGGCTGCCAGGAGCAAAGGATGTAGGTAGCTGAGAATACATGAAAGCTGATGTTAAAAGGTTTCTCGAAAAAGCAGTGTATGCGTAAAGTTGTCTCCCCGGTTTGAAAACGTAAAACAGCTGCCGGAGCGGTCCCAATCTTTAAGTGATTGTGCAAATGACTTTAATACTGCTTTCCATAGGATTTGTTCCATACTTTGCCTTTTAACACCTGTGTAGTTCGAAGCGTCTCAGCCAACTTCGGTAACGCTTGCATTGCTGATTCTACTGCAGAACCATTTTCTTCATGTTCCGTTTCGTAAGTTCTTCCAATTATTAATCTGCTAAGGCATCTACTACATGGCCTCCGTGTATGCTTTTCCATTTACCCAGCAACCATATCCTTAAATTCCTCTTTACCTAATTGCCACGCTGCTTCAATAATCTTTCCAGCTTTTCCGCTGATCCGTGAGAAACCATTTTGGGTCATTTATTCTTCCAGCATTCTTTCGCACTTTCAAGTTTCAGTTCATCTATTATAAGCTTCGAAAATGCTATCACATAAGGTACGGTAAAGAATTTTTAACATTACACTGCTCAGACCAGCGTCTTTACCAAATGCCCATCGGATATTACCAAATAGTCGTCGGACGCATACAGCCTCGACATACCGAAGGTATTCAAACCAAAAAAATCTTGGACAACAAGCTTTTCAAAAAGTTCTGCGCTTTCATCTGGTATGAGGGTGAGGATTATGCCATAGCAACTAACAATGACTTGAAGTTTTATATACCGCGCTAGCTTATCTCCAAAACGTGCTCATTATTGAACAAGACCCTTTTGACTAAAAAAGGATAGCGACACGATTTGGGCCTATCGAAAATCTGCTCTGCAATCCAATTTGCAAAACTTAGAGTGCGTATGCTACCATATTATGCTTTCCAATTTAAATCGGCACAGCAAAAAGCAGTGTCAAGCTCGGCAAAACAAGCTTACACGCAAGCACACGAAAACATACGTTCAGTTAGATTATATTGAGTTATCATTCTCTTAAGAAGTTATATTAGCAAATCGTTAAGTGATGCATTTCTCTGTAGACTGTGGCTTCTCATATAGCGTGAGAAACCTCCCAAACAACATTGCGAATTTTTGTTTGCGATTACTGCTTCTGGTAATTACAAGCAGTAGTGTTTATAATTTTTAAAGCAGGGCTTCACATTTTGGAATAGATCTCAATTAATGAATGACTGAATTTTCCGTTGGCTAACGCGTGAATGTACTTAATGAATACGTGACTTCTTATTGCTACTTTTCAAAAGCTTTCGAAAAATAACAATACAAAAATCATGTAGCCTTTAAGTAAAACTATTAAGCTGTACCACTTTTAAGTAAAATACTTCGATCAATGGATCGAAAGTCAAAGCAAACTAAACGTTCCTACCGTAACGGCGGCAACTCTTCTTGGTTCAGAAACGCAAATTTTGCCTTCATGCGCCCAGCCGGCTTCCAACAAATACTAAACACGAAGCAGACCATAGCAGTAGGAAACAAATCATTTGCATACTCACCTGAGGTACCTGCGTGCTTTTACCACAGCCAGTTTCACCTAACAGGACAAGAGTCTGATACTTTTCCAACAAGTAGAGAATTGCATTCCTGTACTGCGGAAAGAAGACAATAATAGAATGGCAAAATTCAAATACCTTATAGATTGGTAGGCGCACTCGCTGCTGTTCCAAAGAGAAAGCAGCTAACATTGTACTGTAAATGAAGCCAGGGTTCATCTCAATGCAGTCATCTTCCTTCGGTAGTCGCTCTTCACCCAGAGGCAATTTATTTAAAAGGTGCACTGGCGTTGGAGCGACGGACTTCTCTTCCTCTCTTGGCATGTTTGCTGAGAAAGTAACTAATGCTTAATCTTTCTCGACCACTGTCTGTTTGAGAACTGTATGGAAAAAGGCCATAACACCATAACGACAAAGACAGGCACAAAACATAATTTTTATTTTCGTTTTACGCAATTTCAACTTCCAGTCTTAACTAACTCTCTTGATGTACTTTGTACAATTTGCCCATTTCATGAGCTGTCCGAATCCTCAAGCACAGTTAGACTCGTATCTACAGCCGCCATCTTCAGTAAGTCTAAACCTGTAATGGACTCGAGCTGTACTGGACCGTTGCAAACATCAATTACAAAAGCTCCTCCTCTTTTTTGGTATTCCTTAAGAACGGGAAAGCTACAAGCGACGCAAGACGAAAATCTTTCCACAGCAAGCGACACCTGCTCGTAACGGCTTAGGTAACCACGCACTTGATGAGGTACCGCACCCAAACAAGTCGCATGAGTGTCTGAATCTGAAGTTTCCGCAGGAGCCATGCCTTTTAATGGATGCTGCAGGCACGAAGCCATCAATTCTACCGCGATTCCTGCCGCCAGCAAGGAGACACCAGGCCGCGTAACGGTGCACTGCTGATCCAAAGTCCTGTCGAGCATAGAGTTTCCAGGAGCAGTAACATCGCAACAAAAGTAGCAAGCCAGTTCGTTGCCACTTATCTTGCTGACCGACGACGGTGGGCGCTGACTAGAGATCGACTGCTGCTGCTGCTGCTGCTTCCAGCCAATACCATGTCTGAGAATTAGATATGAGTCAAACCCGACAGCTACCGTGAAAGCTAACTAGAACAAAAGATACTGTACGGGAATTAAAAAAAGTGAACCAATGAACCTTGGAGTGATAAGTGGAGAGTAATGTAGGCAACCAACGACCCTCGCGAGTATCCATTAGTAAAAAAATAATGTCGTGCTCTTTGATCAAGCTTTCCAACTTTTCCACGTCTTCCACCGTTTTCGCTTCGTCTACAAAATTTAAACCCTAAGTGGCAGTAAAAGTGAATTAAGCTTTTGAACATTACCACACTCTTCAATAAGGTGACCTGGCATTGGAACGGTAAAGCCGTAACTGTACACCTCCTAAAGGCGAAAAGGAGTAACGTAATTTTAAAAAGAAAAAATTCCACTACCATAGCAGGGAAGATTTGCTTTAAAGCAGCAGCGGCGGCTTCGTGCTTCCATTTCCCGCCGTCAATGCAATCTTGGACGGTAAACAAAGACTGCCGAGCCGGATTGCTGTACGAAACTCGTCCATTATCAATAAGGGTGATCTTGCGAATTCCCCAACTCTGAATGCGGATCGAATAGCACAGCTAGACGGAAAGAACATTTGAGCTGAATTAGACAACTTACGCCAAGGCAACGTGCAATGTTGCAGCCTAAAGTACCCGAACCGAACAGCAAGCAAGAAACTCCAAAAATCGTTTCCAGATCCAATTCTGGCATTACCCTCCAGCGCATCAAATTCAAATTGAGCTTTGTGGCATTCTCTGACAGCCTGATTTAAAAAGAATTTCTTTGAAGTTAAGTCAAGAGCCACCAAAGACGAACTTCGAAGGATCAAGCGAGCTGCTCAGATTGAGCCGTTGTACAGAAATGGCACCCTCGGAATTGCGCTCCAAACCCGGCAGAAAACGAACAAGGAGATCATCAGGCATGCTCGGCGCAGTGCAGCTCAGGTGTAATACCAAGCTATGAGAATAATTAAGACCACTATTGGAATGACGAAGTCGCCAGCACAATATTCGCACACTAGTGGCATCGGGTCTGAAAAAAAGTGATCCCATTTTAGTAAGGCAAAATTAATTCCAAACTGAAACAATGCTGGGTTGAAATTATAATTTTTGCCGACTCTGGCTTAAGATGAATTAACAAAGTTACGAAAGACTCGCACATCTGCTTTTTGTTGCTGATATGGAAATTGTATATAAGATATGCTGTCCAGTAGATCCCCTATTCTCGTTTGATAAATGATTTATTTTAATACCGCTAAAGACGAGCCATGTGCGGCCCGAAAGTTACGGAACTATTAAAAGTATATTACCGTACAAAAATACACTACAAAAATAAAAACATATAGTCCCGTACTAAAAAGCTATATCTTCAAAAGTATACAACAATATTTATACAACAGTACAACTGAGCTGACGGGCACTTCATTGCATGTTCTCTAAGTAATTTCATAATCACAATATAAAAACCACCCGAATTCACTTTAAGACTGAACTGACAGCCGGTGCTCCTAACGTCACTTCTGTCGTTCCCCTTTTATTATCCGTTGAAGATGGGTGTAGGAGTTACCAAAAAGCTCCGGTTGCACAACTTTGATGTCTTCTATAACGGACTATTCCGTGATAAAGCTACTTACTCGACATGTCATTTTGTTGCTTAATAAAAACAAGAAGGCAGTGACGACAAAACACTACCTGAATGCCGCCCACGCAGCCATCAGGTTCCTTACAGGCCAGCCTGGTGAACATAGGTCGGTGGATGGATCACAACAGACAACAATAAGCTAAAATGCGTACATTTACAATTTTCACGTTTCATGTCTGAAAGAACTGATGTCACTGGAATTACGCATTTAATTCCAACGCAATACGGATATTCACGCTTTGCTCTGATGCCACACAATAGCGATAAGAAAACATCGGTCAAAATGCAATATAATGCTAATCTAAACTATTTTACATAATGACTTCTGCGGCCTAAGCCTAAGCTACATTCTGATTTCAGAATAGGTATGGAGCAAAGCGGAATATGCAGTATTCAAATAGGAAGCAAATACCTTGGAAATATCCAAATGCTTAGCTCGAGGATCGCCAAATGACAGTACAGCAAAAGGGAGGTTCGCATCGTCGGTTTGTTCCAAAATAAAGTGGTTCATCGAATTTGCTGACTGTTCCTGGCAAAGCTGGCACACCACCTTCATTGCGTGTTCATCGAAAAATTCGCCAATCCTTTGAATGGGACGCGCAATTGTCATCGGCGCGGGATATTGCACCACTGGATGACCAACGATAAAATGATACACGTATTTTTTGGGGTCCTGAAAAGAAGCCGAACATTTCGTTGCAACCTGACTATTACAATACTGACGATATGGGCAAAAAGTTGAAAGCGATAAAGCAGACATGGCCTGTTTAACCATGTGCCATTTTTAATGTCGGACCATATCTTAAACAGCCAATAAAAAAAAGTAATGCATTTCTGCTGCCATATACTTCCGACGCAGCATTTTTCAAATGGCCATTCAAATCAAATGCTCTGAATGCGTCCAAACTATTAAATAAAAAAAGCTTTCCAACGGCAGCATATTGGTTAGGAGGAGGAATTCGATCTGGTTCAAGTGACTCGAAATCTATCGTTAAACGTGGCGGGAGTCCCGGAGCGTCGGCTAAACAAAAAAGGCCTTCCGAACAAGAATTTTAAGCTGGCACTCACAGTTCGTATAGTATCCCAAAAGCGGCAAAGGGGTTTCGTCCAATTTCCATTCTTCCACTTTACGCTTTGTTGCCGTGTACCAAAAGCTATTATCAATGTACGACCGAAAACCCGCTACAGCAACGAGGTTATCTTTGAAAGTGGATGCCATATACTAAAAATGCATAGTCCTTTAACCGACAATGGAGAACGACAAAATTTAGAAAAGAAAGATAACAAAAGCAAGTCTACCCTTATGAAATTGTTGCTATCAGGTACAAATAGTTTTAGTAAAGTTCGCTGGGCTGTTTATTCTTTGGGCTTTCTTCAAGCAAACGAATTTGTAATGGAGAACATTAATTCCAGCTGTAGCATACTAATGTCAAACTTAAATCGGTTGAAATCTAGGAAAAATAGCTAGTAGAAAACAATATTAAGAAAAGGTATATTGCAAAGATAAACACGGAACTACTGAAACTCCACCAATTCGTCTTCAACGGCGTAGGACGAAGAAGAGAGGTTCCAATGATTTCGCGTTCACTATTGCACGAAACGTCTTCCTACAATCAGCGACTTGTCGTAACTTTACCAACTCCCAGTCAAAATGACACATAACACAGAAATGTTTCTCTTCTAGCTTATTAAACACTACCTGAAGTTGTGCTGCCTTCGGTAGAAAACTTTGATCTAGCCAGCTGTCTAGTGTAACCTTAAAAACGAACGTGTACTAAAGGTAAGGAAACACTTGCTTAAAACCCGATCGCAGTACGAACTTTTGAAAAAATTGCAAACAATGGACTTTCTCCTAGGAAAAACAAATCAATAAAATATGGCATATTGACCAAGTGCGCATATTTTATCTGTTAAATTTAATCCACTGAATCAAAGCATAGCATATACAATCCTTTACCCAAAGTGCGAAATACAAAATGGTTAATGTATTACTGTAGAGGTAACAGAAACGCAGGTTACGTTCATCAATCCATTTCGTAAGAAGTATTTTAACCGCCATGTAAAAGCAAGTTTCAACTTCTGTATTCTGCTACTGTATTTAATCGTGTTTTGATTAAGTTCCAGTATGCTTTACGCTGAGAGCCAAAACTAATTGAACAAAACTTTTGCTTTATTTACTGTAAATAGCTGTTACCATAAAGATTGATCGTAAGGAGTAGATCACTTCTGCTGCATCTAAAAGACAGCAAAATTCTGACGTTGAATTTTTCCTCCTTTTTCCGTACTTCAACTACGCACAAATGCAAAGAAACTACACAATGTTCGTTAACCGGGAGTAACATAGGATATTTAGTGACAAACGATTATTTGCAGTATCAGTCTTTCGAAACGAATGCATTTCTGTACTACTTGTTTGTTTGTTTTTCAAATCGTTCAGTTGTATCCCAACCTTCGAGACTCTTCTGACTATAATGATCCAGGCGCCTTTCTATCCTCCGTTATCCCCTGGTCAGCCGAAACAGCTTTGTCATCTGCATAATCTCATATATCTATCCTGGTCATTGCCCTCCACTTTTGTCAACATCAGGCTCTTTCCGAAAAGATTATGTCTTCTCATTAAGCGGCCAAAATGCTAAAGCTGAAGCTACAACATCAGGCAGTCCCGACTCCGGATTGATTTCTTCCAGTACGGACTTGTTTGGATTTCCGTGATCTCCAAAGGACTCTGAGCAGAATTCTTGAGGACCAGACTTCGAAAGCGTCAGTTCTGTGGCCGTCAGTTTTCCTTATAGGTCTCATTGTTACAGCCATACACTACTGCTGGAAAAACCATAGTTTCGACTATTCGTACCTTGGTAGTCAAAATGATGTCTAGTTCGGCAGATCTACAAAGGCTGATCGCCAGATTTAAATGCTTTCATTATTTACAAATACCCGAAATGCACCCTAAGTTAGGGGCCCCTGTAATCTCTCAAACAGTCTACAGATAGTGAGCTTTCTACTAAAACGGAAAAAGTATCAAGAAATATTCAAATCAAGGTCTCTGGCAACCTAAAAGATCCGCTATCAAGACAACTCAAATGACAAATTATTTAATTCGCACACTGAGGTGTTGAAAAATTTGTAAATCTTGGCAGTCTAAGAATACAATTGGTAAACCGTTTCCTGCTTGGTATTAATACAGAAGCAAATTATATAGGCAAAAATTCCAGCAGACGGAATAACCACGAAGTGGATGCCTCCTTCACTGTCACATCCATGGTTCCCAACCATGCCACGTACGTGCCAACACCAGCGGATCCACAGCGAGCTCTATAATTTAAAAAACGTACGACAGAGAAACCGATCCGGAAAATAGCGTTAGCCAATGGAGAAATAACTGACAACTTGATTTCAGCTTTTAAAACGTTAGGCTAAAAAAGAAGTATGTACCAATTAGACATGAAACTTGATCATCCACGGAAAGAGAATGCAGTGAATAACCACGAGGAGCGTTGCGCTGAGTTTCGGTAAGCTCGGGAAATTCTTCCGCACCGTAGATGCAACAAAGCACCTGTTGCAAGGGAAAGTTGGCTGCATCTCTCCTGGAGGACAGCTCTTCCCTAAAAAGTTATCGAAAAATTACAACGGTAAAATGACACTAAGTTTATGCAGAAGGAAACGGTAGGAAACCAAAAGCAGCTTACGCCATGATGCTGACAGGGTTATCCCCTTCAATTTTACGGCGGCAGATCTCGATTTTCTGCTTTGGATACCAGGACAAGTGAACCGGCGTTAGCGGAGGGTCGGACGATTTTAATTGTTTCAAGGCTTCGCGCTGTGAAAAATCAGCAATTTTAAATAAAACGTTGAAATTCAAGCAAAGGAGCATTTCACAACAAACCCAAGACTTACCGTCCAATCTAAAGAAGGATCTTTAATGAATATATCTAGTGCACTTAGCAATAGTTGTCCACTGTCGCGAACCGATCGTTGGAATTTGACCATTGAACTACGAAGGAGCCCACTGACACCAACTGGGTCGCAAACACCGCACAGCTGATTTGTAAGACGAAAGGGCATCAACTCGGGAATCGGCAATAGCTTAGAAAGGTTCATTTTACCCTTTAAATTCATCCTCGGATGTTCTATGCCTACCTGTAATGACGTTCCGAAAGCACATCCAAAATCAATGCCGATCAATTCGCCCAAGGACAAGTCAATAAGAATGTTATCAAGATGGCGATCGCCGATACCGAGTACGTAAGTAGCCACTGATAAGGCAGCGAAGCTCGCAATGAATCTTTCACGCAAGCAACAGTACATGTCCGGACTGGCGCAACAGCTTACCAACTTAGTCCTACAAATATGTAAAAAAAAAGGCATCAACATACCCTGGAAGTACAGACACCATAAGAATTTCATAAAAAGCAACCGAAGGGCTTAGCTGACATGCAGACCTGCGCTGAACAAAAAGAAAAAATAGGCTAGCGAAAGCGGCAGAGAAGAGAGGTTGCGTTTATGTGAGAAAAAGGTTACCAAATAGCAAAGATAATTAAGCCAGCACAGATATCACTATTCACAGAAATATCATGAGTAAATAATGGTCATACCTTAGAAGATGCCTTGGAATATGATCCAGAAGATTTCGAAAGCATTTGACTACTGCGCTAGGTGTAGCGGAAGCGTATGACTTCCAGTAAACCGAAGGGCTCAAGGAAGCGCCAGAACTAGCATTCAAAATAGCATTCGGACCTTCCGTTAGAGCTCTCAGCCTAAATGATTTCATATGACAAAAAGCCGTCGGTGCATTCACCTAGTCTTTATCCGACAATGTTAGCCATGTAGCTGTATTCCATTTTCAAACTAAATAACCTGCGTCCGCAACTTACGCTAGAGTTTGGTACTTTTGTCTGTCGGCGGAGGAAAGGAAAAACGTTTCTAGCGCAACCACATTTGGCAAAAACTCAATCATGCCAACGCTGTAAATTAGCATATGCTATTCGAAAAATAAACTTCATTTCCTCACCGTAATCCCAGCGGTATCACGTCGTATGTTCGAACCTGCAATTTGCAGTCGTTGCCATTTTGTCCTATTTCAAAAGTGCAATTCATCAGCTTGAATAGACGCTGAATGCGCTGATCTTGGCGCAAGTCTTCGCCAGTTTTTATAAGATATTTATGCCTGTGACCATCATTTCCATGTATGCTAATCACCTTCGGCTTGCGAAGCGAAGAGACAAGTTGCAACTAGAAAATTAATTTTTAAAAAAATTCATTTTCAGTTTACAAACACTCTGTATCAAAACTTCAAAACAAATTAAAACTTATGGAGATACTAGGGATAAGGTCAGGATATCGTCATCATGACTAGCAAAATGCTGTTAACAGTCCCTTACTTATGGGAATATAAATAATAAAGTTCTGCCAGAAATCCAATTGAAATTCGTTTACATCTGCACACTTATTTATGAAAGACAAAAGATGAGTTTGGATATTGGTTGTTTTCTAACGGATCGATATAGCTTTATTTCTACTTTTAATGCTTCTTTGGTCCGCGAAAAGTCAGAAACTCGCTGAAGATTCAGTGATTCTCAAGGACGTACTGTAACCTCAATTAACGTGGTTTCGTCACTGCTTCACGTTGATGACGGCATTTCTTCAGCAGATGAGCAGTTTTTTGAAAGCTCTGTATTACCTTATGTTGTAATATTACCTGCTTTCTGCCAACAGAGCTGCTCAAGCTTCAATTGGTCAGCAATCTGTTTTTAGTGATACAAACACTACGCATTGTCGTGCAGTCTGTCATCGAACGTTGAAAAGAAAAACCAAAAACAATAACAGAAAGATTTTTGCGTATGTCTTATCACGATCAGAACCTACTGAAACAACGACAAAGATGCCTTACCTTGGAGCCAAAACTGTTTATACAAACGTGACGATCAGGCATTGGCTTTTGATCACCAGTATACTGTCCTGAAAAGTGAAACGCAGAATCGTTAAGTCAAGGTATAAAAAAACAAGCATAAATAAATACCAGGTATCTCAAGGTTAATTCCGCTGTCCATGGAATTATACTGATGCAGCCATACAGAATAATCGTAAAGGGAGTCAGAGCAGTACTTTATTCCAAAGGCTCTTCTCGTGTCTTCTAGCATTTCAAGCAGAGTTTGTTTTGTATCCTGGGTGATTAAAAATTGATTTATGCAAAAAGCAATTATTTCGTAACAACAACTTCAAGCCACGAGGCGTCAACTGTAACAGCACGTTCAATGAACAATTGTTCAAGCCTTGACCCATACTTCTAAAACGTTCGTGGATGTTAAGTAAAAATAGAGAGCAACTTTACTTTTAGATATTTTTTCCATATTGATCCTAATGCATCAGGTTTGTAGTCTTAAAAGAATTCAACTCGATGCATCCACGAAACATATTATCAGGCTAACCTGACAACAGGAGGCGTGAGCCAATTTTAGCTATGTTGAGCGCGGTTTCATTCTCCGGCTTCCCGCCATAATTTACAGTGAGACTTTCCAGCTCTTCAAAAGCGTCCTACAAAAGCTGACTAAAAAAATGAAGAACTGAAGCGTATTACTGCATACCCGCAGCATTACATCCGGATGGGATAGCAGCATCAAGGATTCCGCGAAATCGTATATAGCCGTACTGCATTTTAGGTTAGCTTTTAGCCTACAGAGCTTAATTTCTCACAGAAATTGCGAAAATATTTTGTTTCACCTCTCCATAAGCATCTCGTAGCACAAGGGTGATGGGCATTTATGGGCAATAGCCAACGATAAAGGATATATCAACGCCTATAAGTTTAACTGAGCAGAAGTTGGGATAGAAAACAACAAATACCTGCGGATAATCATCGGCTATTTGATTCAAGACTTCTGTAAAGCAATAGCCCCAAGAGGAATTGAAAACAACCAATATTTGGTCTAACCAACCCAAAAACAGCCATGTTGGCACCTGTTGGCTCTGCAGCAATTGAAACGGAATTGCAGACACAGCGGAGCAGCGTGAGAGAAACAAATACCTCTTTCAGGAAAGTTGCCCTACAATCCGGATACTGCTCCATTACTGATAAAAGGCGCGGGAAAAGCTGGCGAGCCTTTTTAAGACCATTCCTCAAAGCGCTAAGGATAGCTTTGACAACAAAACTGCTGCACTGTGCGGCAGTCAAAGTTCTTGAAAAGTTTGGCTCTGGAATCAAGTTGTCACCATTTTAAACACGCAAAACACACAGCATTGATTGATTGCCTTCTTCAAGGGTATATAGAACTCCACTGCACATTTCGGCCATCACTAGGTTAGGTTCAATGAAGTTCTTGAAAGTCGTTCCATTTTTAGCGGAGATACTTGCAGCCTCCTTCAGCAAAGTAAATGCGTTGCAAAACAGATAGTCGGCAGTCTGAAATAAGATCACGTTACAAATGCGCGCGAAAACCGAAAGGCAGAATGAACTCTGAAGGGTCACATCGTACACTTAGAAAATTTGAAGTCTCAGCTCCTATAATAGACCGCCGAACAAAGTGCTCGAGTCGCTCCAAGAAATGATTTTCCAACTTGTAACGTTTCAAGAAACAATCTGCAATTGTGCTGTACAGCACTGCTTTGAGGGTAATATGATCCGAAGCCAAGTGTCCGTAGCAAGCGAGAGTTTCGCGATCGATTTCACAACTTTCTACAACATTACAAACTGCAGTCTTGAAAAGTATCCTACCTCGATAGCAAGCGCACTGAATAAGTCAACAGCTCTTTGAAACAGCTGCACCTTTTTTTCCAAGCACACAGTTCTGTCCTTCACGATTTGACATATTGAATATGCCTCGTAATTCTCCAATTCCAGTAGAAGAAGTTCGTCTTCAGTGGATATCTGTGCAAACAAACACACTTTGCTTCATCGATAACATTTAACTGGCTTAGCATCAGTGGTTGAATGAAATGCGTACACCCATTACAGACAATAAATACAAACCTCCACAACAATAAGAGATATTTCAAAGAACCAAAAAAAGTATTCGCAGAGCACTTCCGAACCCACGTAGTCCTGGATAAGAAACTGTAAGCTGAACTTTTTCTTTTGCCTTCCACCATCATTTATCCCCCTCTTTCCTCATTCCAACAGAAATACCCTGCTCTACTCATGTTTACTCTTAGCTTATTGGTTTATTTATTCGATCCTTTCAGCCTGTCCCCATCAGCTCCTTTTTTGGGTTCTGCATGACATATCCTCTTCTTCAGATTCAAATTTGCTTCGTAAGAAACAGCAGCAGGAGAAACTGATTAATGCATATCAATTTTTGCAGGCAGATAAACGATTAGTGTCCGCCAGTCTGTTTTAAGCAAGCTTCATTTCAACGGCGGCATACTAGTTCGTATATGTATTACAAGCATGGATAGCCGTCGAACGAAGCACTAAAAAAGCTTGCAGAGAGAATTCAAGCAAGTCCGTTTTAAAAAACATCAATAATGCAGGATGAAACAAACATGGCAAGGAATGCATAGCTTGCATAAACAAATTACCTTCCTTGCTTCTTCCAACTGACTTAACGCCACAGCATAGTTCCTGTGGTGCACAGCATGTTTGACGTATTGGAACCTGTACTGCATTTTAAAATGCGCTAGCGAAGGATGTATCACTTCCGCGGGGGTCAACTCGCTGCCTGCAGTTTCTACTAGCAAGTCAATGAACAAATTTCTGAAAGAAAGTTTTCCGCTGGTCGAATAGAAATAAAGGCAATTCACAAAAAGAGTTTACAAGACAAATGACCCCGATTTTCAAACATTTTTACATAAACGCAAGAGACATGCGTACCTGTTGCAAACGAGATCATCCACTGTTGAAATACTGTATGTTCTAAGGTCTGTGCTGCTGTTTTCCCACAATGAGCATAAAGTGGAAATTTGAGGAGCTGTAATTTTTTCTGAAAATGGTGAAGCTAATATTCTACAATGCTCTTAGCCGATGCCTACATACCGGAAGTTGCAAGCTTAACGTAACCCAACATTTCAGCCAGAACGTGCATGTTTTGAATTACTTGGCTTCTGGCCTGCAGGTCGGTCACTCTCAACGATGGATAAGACTATAAAAAATAAATAATACAGTTATGGACACTTTTATTCTTCAGAGCACCATCAACATCGTATCAAAGGCGATGTGGGTCAGGTACTTTGCCTTTACGCAGTCGCGATGCAAAATACTTAACAAGGTAAGGCAGTTGGCGTGTCGACTCTGAAAACAGTGAAAAGCAATAGCGCCTTCGTCTACAACCCGAACCAACCAGCAGAATTTGCCTGTTCGCTTCGTCCGCTTCGCCGCGCTCGATGAAGGAAATAAACTCTTCACGGAATGTCTCGGAGGCTGACATCATCAGCTTTATGTTCGAACGAAGCAAAAGCGGTAAATGAAAGTCCTGCCAGCATGAAAATAATGCGAACAGACAGCCACACCGACGTAACATACAATCGAATAATCGTCTCTCCATATTTCATCGTATTGTGGCTGCCCAGCTTCGTTATAGCACGGTATCAGAGAGGCCATTTGTTTCCAGTTGCTCAATTCATTCAAACACTGGTTAAAAATAGAAATCATATCACGTGCAGTGACAGAAGAACTAACCTCAAGCCTCGATTCTTCCCACAATTCCGTTTCAGCCAAGTACAAGGAATTTTGATTATTACCATCAATTTCTGATAAAGCCTAAATCAGCAAGCTAATGGATAACGATGAAGTTAAAGCACTTTGTCAACATTACATCTGTATACACTGATATTGCTTCTTCGTAATTACCCGCATACTCCAGCTTCAACGCTAACTTTGTGCATTCGGATGCTTTCAAATGGTCTTCAAAAATTGTCCTCAGGTTTTCTAGGCCTCCCAAAGCCTTGTAAAGCCTAAGCAGAAACTGTTCATGAACGAAAGTTCACGCATAAAATTTCGACGACACCTTCCCAAGCAGATCCAAACATTTTCCAGGGACTCGTTAGAACCGCTGTCCCCTAATGATTTCTTCTGGCGCTTAGACAAAGGAGCTAATATTTTACGGTCTTCTACATATCGCTCTAGCAGAAGTATGCCGCAGTCAGGTTGGCCGCTCATCAACGCTGTGTGTACAACATGTTCCGGATTGAAGGTGACGAAATCGTGGAAACGGTATAAATAGTTCTGTGCACAAAAGCTGCGTTTAAAAAAGAAAAACTGAAGTACATATAGATTACTATAAGGCAGGAAACCAACGGTCTGTAGTAATTCGACATGCAAGTAAAAATGTCCGCAATGCGAGCACTGATTGTTCCGAAGAAATTGATCGAATCGTCCCGTTGTTTGTCGCAAGAAATATGTTCTGACAAACCGCACATAATCGCTTCGAAAAGAAGACCAGCGGAAGTTCCATCAAGCTGAAAGCAGACACGGCGCCAGATGCATCGCAAATATTATTAAAAAGAAGCAACAACAATGAACCTGAGCAACTGCTTGCAGGGTCGCAATGATGGCAGAGTGTGGAATTTGAATATCCGGAAAATCTCCGCGTCTATAGGTTCTATGCAACTTTACTTCGTATTCCTTGATTTTAGCTGCTTCGGCGGCCAGTCTCTAAACAGAAGCACTTCCGCTGCCTAAAGCATTAAAAGCAAGCAAAAATGAAAGAAACAAATTAACTTACATGAGGCTCATGGAGAGAACGTTTTCAAAAAAATCAAAGGCAGGATCTCCTTTAATCAGACAGAATTCAAGAGGAGACAGCCCTCACTTCTATTTATGGAGTTCTCTCGTTTGTCAAAATTGACTAATTTACTTAAATGACCAAAAAGTACATTGTTATCTTTCAGACCTTTCGCTAAATCGATCCGTAAAGTCATCTTTCCAGTTAACGGTTTTGTACACTGTAGGCGCTCAGGGAGTCTACAATCGCCAAGAACACTGCTTCTTAACTAGTTTTCATAATCAGAAAAACATTTCTCAACGCAAAGCAAAGAACACCTGCCAACATATGAGCGTCGCAAAAAACTTTTGAAAGCTTCGGTATACTCGTGCTTTTGCTTAAGTTGTTCGCTTTACGCTAGTAAACGTTTTTTAGCCACCAGAACTAATCAGGAAATAGTGTTTCTAGCATTTGAAAACTAAAGGAGGTGTCTACACGGTACAAAACTGTTAACTAGAAAAATGAAGTTACGCTAAGTCTGTGAAAAAACAACTAATATTCAAAGCTATCGGTTCGTAAGTAAAAATACGGCTCTACGGACTCGTTCGCAGCAATTTCATGTTCAACAGACAGACCTGACGCTTTAGATATTGCTGCTTGCCCAGATTAGCGTAGAACTCCTTCTGTTCAGTGTCTTTCAAAATTCGGCGCTTCAAAAGTTTGAAGTCCCTGCCGATAGATCCTAAAATAAAGCAACCTGCAGTAACATGGGAATTAACGTTCAATGAAGACCTTCAGGAACGTCATATTCTAATGATACGCGACTTCCCGCAACTTGCATACCAGCGGCACCATCCGGTTCAAGGTTGCCGGAAAGTTCATTCCACACGGATCCGTATGTCTCAATGGACTTACCAAGAGAACCTGGCGGAACGGCTGAAAAGAATAGGAAGAGAGCATGCAGATACAAGCTTATGCAAATTCTATATACCTTCATCTGCTGTTGGTGTCAGCATAGGCCAAGCGCTTGTAGAAAGTTGTGTTGACCGAGTAAGGCCCATCTCCTTTTCGCCTGGGGTGGCTTGTGCATGAAGGACCTTTTCCAACGGTTTCGTCAAACTCAAAAAGGTTGGAATTTCGAATTGCGCGTAACGACTACGCCAATGCGTGGGCACGTGCATATCCTTAAAGTTCAACTTTTTATTTTGAACTTGCCAGAATTCCAAGCAACACATACCTCAAAGTCACAGTCTTCCAGAGGACGATCATATAAGGGGCGATTGAAGTCAGGACTGCGGCTGCTCAAGTCAAACATGAAGCTTGTTGCCTGTCCCAAGAAATCTTTGCCAGGCGAATGGGAATACAAGGAAAGGATATTTTCCAGACGAGCAGCGGAACGAAAAGATAAACGCTTTTCTTCGCACCACCATGAGAAAACGATCTTTCTACAGACAGGAGTTTACAAAATTCTAAAGTATTTGGTATTCACTGACCGAACTGACTCTTCCTTGTCTGCCAGAAGGGATAATGAATACTCGGTAAGGGAATCCAGCGCGGTTTTTGTTTTCAGGTTAGATGAGTCCATCCCGCTTAAGGACAATAAAAGAACTAGAGAAAGGAGTAATGGTAAAGTCATACCTTAGTTTGTCAATCATTGAACAGCACAACTCTGCCAAGCGGCGACGACAGGAAACTAACGGATGCTTAACGAAAGAAAATAATACGTGCACGATTTCCTCAATTTGGGTGACGGACAACTGCGGGAGTAAGGATTGGAGCAGCTTGATCGAAACCAACTGACACTCGTGGTCACTACAGAGCAAAAGGTTAGCCAGCAAAGGACATTAAATAAAAGGAAACAAACTGCGAAGAGAAAGTCTCAAGAAAACCGTGTCCTTTTAGATCAACAAAGAGGTCTTTTCTTTTGTCAACAAATGAAATGAATATTTCCAAGCACAACGCTTTCAGACGTCCGTGCAGCATAGGCAATCTGCTCAGCAACTCAGCGAAAAAGCTAAGAAGAAAACAGGACAAATTACTGAAAGCTGAACTCTTAATTTCCTAATCTGCTTACCCATCGACAAATGAGGTCTCATTTTTGTTTATTTCGCTTAAGCATAGTAAGAACTTGCTTCTGTCCGATGTTGTGCCGGTTATTTTAACAATAGCAGAATGCAACATGTCTCTGAAAGATCCTCCGTCTGTCTGCAATAAAGCGAAAACATCTATCGCCCTCCTTACGCGTGGACTTTTTGTAACCTCAGACAGTGAACGCAGAGTTAAACCACTGACGTAAGCTGCCGGCTTATAGATTTTTGCATATTTTGAAGACAACTTGTTGATAATATAAAGAAAAATGCTGAAAGTAAAAGGTTAATACCTACATAAATATGATTTCGGACAATACTGGTAATTATTCTCAACTTCCTCGCAAAGTTTGCATGGTTTCTTCATATTTTTCAGCACCGACTGAAGCAGAGTAATGCCAAATGCGTTTTCGTTATCCATTTCGGTCAGACTCAAATGAGCAAACAAAATTCTAAAACTCAAACAGCTTAAATGTGGCCTGTTATTGGGAAAGCTCACTTCATGTCCATAGTTACGGCGTCTTTCAGAATATCAACCATAGTTTCCACCAAGCGAAGGTTACGTTTTCGCACAAGATAGTTTTCTGACCATGAGTACTGAATACAGTACTCAAGCAACCTGTTACATAATGCTTTTGAACTTGTCGCGGAAAGCTTTTACCGAAAATATTGAGTTAGAACATACAAAAGTGCTTCGCCAGTCATACCTGAAAGTGTCCCTCCGAAATCCACTGCAGAAGGATAAGAAGAAGGTCAAAGCGGAAGTAATGGACGCCCGCTTCTCCAAACTGGTCGTTCAAGATAAGCTGCGCGATTGCGTCGAACCATTCATTAGAATATGGACGGAATATCTACAGTAAAACTCCAAATAACAAGTTTCTTGGGAAAAAGGTTCTAACCTGTATTTTAAAATTTTCGCGGGATTTTTTAACCCGTTGTTCATTACACGTTTATTTAAAAAACGTTAACGGAGCTTTCGGGTCTCCGCTGGACCCCTACGCTGATGACAGGTCCAGCGGAGACCCGAAAGCTCCGTTAACGTTTTTTAAATAAACGTGTAATGAACAACGGGTTAGAAAATCCCGCGAAAATTTTATAATAAAAATTTAAAAAACCCGTTACGAAGAAAGAAAAAAGATTCTAGCCTGTTTTAATTTGATCAGAAGCTTGGCAATGAATATCTTAACATTCACTGAGCCAAACTGCATGAAATCCTTCATCGAAAGCATCCAACGTGGCATACTGTCTTTCTAAAAGACGCAAAGATTACACGAAAAAAATATATAGTTTAATGTTAATGCTCAGAGTAGCAGTTCGCAAATCTACATGCTGCAATAAAAAAAATATCCAAGCTTGCTCACAAATTTGTATGCATTCTTACCAAGCGCATACCCTTTTGCATTGCCTCAAAAAGAGAACGGATAAAAAATTAAGAAACCTAGATTATTTCTGCATGTACACAAATGTAATTAGGTATTCGTCTTTATGCAAGCTAATCTTTTGAAAGATACTTCTATTCTCCCATACCCACCTCAGTGCTGACACTGACAAATTTTTCGGTTACGTATTGAATGACTGAAACCATTGAAGCCATGCAAGGATGTAAGTCCACAGCGTCGGTTTTGACCGATGGACGCTCATAGGAAGATACCTAAAATATGTCTCGAGTGACCATGAGCAAAATGATTTGGCCATATCGCACCGTCGGACGACCTTCGGTATTAATCGGCTCGTAAGATTCAGTGAAATCGAATCGCGTAATTGTCGGAGCCAAACTGCTCTCCAATAAAGTCTGCTTACTAACGGAAGACACCTTCTCGTAAGATATGAGGTTTGAACTTGAACTGTCTTCGCTCGGTTGCGCATCAGACTTCTGAAAATGAGCGCTCTCTAGTGAAAGCTGAAGGTAAAAATTTGAAGCCTACTTCCTCTACAGAATATTCGCCAAATTCATACTTGAATTCGCTATCGGTTATGTAATCGAAACACTATAATACGAGAAATTATTAAACTGCAATGTGCTCCATTAGTAGACGACGAACTTCGGAAAAAATGAAGCCCTCAAAGTGCTTTAACTGAGTTTGCGTTTTCATAACAACCGAAGCAACGCAGTTGTGAGCTGCGCAACGTAATTTCCAAGACTTGGCGCGCAAAGTTCCCGTTGGTAAAAGCTGCCTTCTCGATGCTACCGAAAGCCTATAACGTGCGACAATGATCAACTGGGCAGCAGCTGATTTATCCAAAGTTTCTTGCTCCGAATGCTGGACTTCTGACAACATACGGCGTTGAAGAGAAATACGGCCGAAATCCGTTAAAAGTAGATTGGTATCAACAGAGCTCTCAGAATTTTCTGGATTAGTTTTCAATGCTAAGACGATTACAGTGACTATTTAAATATGCCGTTCTGGGAGCTCTGCTTTTACTCTTATCTTGCATGAAACGATTAGGTTAACACTGCTAACAGAGTTTAAGGCGTATTTCTCCAAATATGCAAAATGTATCACGCAATGGAAGTGACCTTTCGTTGCAACAATCAATTACGCATAGAACTTTTAGCTTGTAACTAAAAGTTCTATGCGACCATTAAATTGGGAGATCAAAGTCTTAAAACGATAGGACATAAACTTCAGTCATTGGGGCGTCACCACAGCTCTCCGACTGAATAGTTAAAATTAATATACCAATCACCTAACACATTCCATCTAGTCAATTAACGCCAGTGTCCCTGAAATTTAAGAGGTGCCTATGCAATCCCTCGAAAATCATAAATCCCTAAGTAATATTAACTGATCATCAAAGCTTCACCGAAAAAGCCGCATTTAATGAGCGTTTCAACCATTTAGATTTCGAATAAGAATTCCTACTTGAAAATTTGCAAAATCAGACTACCTGGCTAAGAAACTTACGAAACTATTTTCTTTATCAATTCCGTTTTGTCCAAGCTCTTGCTTTGACAAAATGTATCATTGAGTCGACCTTTAAGTTGCTCAAGAGACAACACAGCGTACAGCAAGCTACATATATTGTAACAACCAGTCTTCATAACCACCTGTCTTTCGAAAAGTTGATGAATAGGCTGAAAGTATACATATCACAACGGATACAAATAATTTACAAACGGACGCTTAGGTCTGTTTCAGAAAGCGTAGACACAATGGATAGTATGTGTGAGCAGGCAAAGTTTTCCAAGGTAATGGCGTCCATACTTTCTAGCAAGGGCAGAAGGAAAACATCGAAAAGCGAGCAACGATAGTCCTCTGAAGGGCACTGTGCCTCATCCAAAAACATGGAATAAAGCTTATCTCCCACTGCACTTACGGAAGAAGGTCGAACGCTGAAAAGCATATGCTCAACGAAGCTTCAGTGTCTACCATTTGTATAGGAAAAATATTTATAATAAAATGCAGCAATTGAAACAAAAACATTACGCTTTTACGCAACTTCCGGTTGCTACGTTTGCGAATAAACTGCTGTAATTTTGGCAAACGCAATGAACAGAGGGCTCTAGAATTGCCACATTGTAAAGATTAGAAATTTAGCCTACAACAGTCCTAACTACAAAGTAAACATAAGAAATGAACATATCTGGCAAAAACGTGGTTCTTGCCTCTGCATCTTTGAGGCATCCACTGCTAACTGCTTATTAATGCTAAGCACAAAAAAATTTAAAACGCATACGAGAATAAAATGAGCTTTTTTCATAAAAGATTGTAACATGACTAAGCCTCTCACCTATGGACGAAGTAACGGAAACTATTGTGCAAGTAAGAAATAACTGGATGCTTCTCTTCGCGACAAACGACCATGAGCAACAGATCTAGAACTGCGAAACAGCCGGTGCTAGCGAAAGCATCGCAAAACTAAATTTAGGAGAATGCAAACCATAAAAGAAAAGGCAAAACAGACCCTTTCGCAAGTGGTTACGTATTCTTTGAATTTCGCAGTATCTGGTTCAAATTCTGAACTTTTCAAGGGAAAGTTGTT
Organism: Trichuris trichiura; assembly: GCA_037903355.1. Taxonomy (NCBI): domain Eukaryota; kingdom Metazoa; phylum Nematoda; class Enoplea; order Trichinellida; family Trichuridae; genus Trichuris; species Trichuris trichiura. Next base: position 222,852 of record JBAJFE010000039.1, on the reverse strand, counting down.
GACAATAAAAAGCTTCAACTCCGATTCAAAATTATCTTTCTCCTTTTCGCTGGTGCAAAATGCTGCCAGCAGGGTAAGCATCTGATTCTGAAAGCCATACCCGCAAATAGCAAGCAAAAAATTGCACGCGCAGGTAAAAATACCTTGAAACCCACAGAAACTGATTGATCGTTCAAGAGTTTAAAATAGCAACGGCAGATGACGTCTGAGCATGGCCAATTATCAACCTGAAAAACAAAATTTACATAAGCACTAATGCTTTCGCCTAACTCAGCTCACCCTGGAATCGATTAAAAGCAACTTCATTACTAACTTTACCCAAAGCAACTTCAACTGCTCGGAAGAGGTACTAACGTCACACCAAAGGCTCATTTTTGAAATGCACCGCGAAACTATATTTTCGACAATGAGGGATCCGTAGCTGAAAAACCTGCTGATTCGTTTCCACTTACGCGTAACTTTTAATTCTTACCTTTTCCTAAGATTAGAAGAACGAACGATACAGTTCAACAAGGAACACAGCAACTGGATGAAACCCTCATCATTGCCGTCAAAAGCGTAGATCGCCTCTTCGAGAAATATCGGCGAATTGTGGCAAAACAAAATGGCTATTTCTGTTCCGAACAGAGATGCAAAAGCTTCGTTCCTTTTCGTCTCAACTGGTGAAAAGTTGAAAAGCTTTACAAGTTGGCAATCGGCTAAAATGTGGACAAGCGATTTGACCTGCAAAAGTTGGTGTTAAGCAAAAGCAAAAAAAATTTTGAAAAAACCTGGGCTGTAGTTGTGGGCACAATACTAAGTATTTGTTTCGCGAGACGAACTCTCGCAGACGGCAATTCAGTTGAACGTAAAAGAGCAGCTTGCCGGCCAAAATAGGAGGATACGAGCAGTTCCCATACACGATCGCAATTCGAAATCAGTCCTGCTGGCAGTTTATCCATTTTTTTAAGCAAGGCGTAACCATGAATTATCCACGCTGTTTCAGTCATGTAAGAAAAATCCATGGACAAAACACTGCTTAAGTCAGGCCATGGATACTGACTGAAAGAACACAAAAAGTCAATTATAATGTCAAAGCTGCCTCACGTTTTTAGGAAATCAATGAACACTGAAGAAACATATGCGCAAAGATGATTATCCATTTTTAGCGAGTCCATGAGCGCTGGAATCTTCACTGAATAGAACTCTGTAGTCTCAGTCGCATAATCAGAGAAGCCCATCGATTCTGATTCAAAAATACACTTAATGACAACGCACCATACATTCTTGTCCTTAACAATGGCCGCGAATTGCTGAAGCAGAAAGGTTAGGAATTTTAGAAAGTAATACTTGCATACATCATCGAAGTTTTCTTGGTACTGCTGAACAAAGAGAGTGAGAAAGTTAACGTAGGCTAACAATGTGCACTTTCGCCTATAAAAGGTAAGCATAAACGCAGTACGCTGAAATGTAATGTTGCCTTTTCATTAGAGGACTCTTTTCGGCAGCGAAGTCCAAAACAACTCTATCTGATGGCCACGACAATGCGACAAAAGAAAAGTGGGCGAAACTCGATATAAAGCGTTCACCCAGCTTCTCATTACCTAGTAAACGTGTCAGTCAATAGGCATAAATAATCTGAAACAAACGTGTATACTACGGAGGCATTGCGTCCATTTTTCGACAGTGATTAACTTTGATTGCAAACTGAACGAGTATAAGTCCAATACTGCTTCAAAAGATGATAGCCAAGTCAACTCTTCAACTCGATTGCTCAATCTTTCCAAATGACGGCTTTCGAAACTTAAAACAAACTAACAGTTGACAAACGTTAAAACTGTAAGCCTACTGCTCGATGATGCGGTTAACTCCAGGCCCCAAAACGCCTTGAAAATGTTCGCTTCCTAGATTGAAACTCACTGATTGAAAGATAGGATTCCGTCGGCAAACCACTTACCAAGAGCAACAGTAATGTTGAAATATGAAGAAAAACACGCAACTCGAAATTTGCTGGCTGGACGGGTCATTTCTTCTAGCAACCAGCGTACGTAACTGTAAACTGTAGCATCCTCCCAGCCGCTAAAACATGGCAATAATCTGTCACCCATTAAATGTTGGCTATCATTCCTGCGCAACAAATGCCTGCCGTTCCATTGCATTAGGCAGTGGCATTAGAACAACAAGATTACTATTGCAATAATAACTTCGTTTCTGGATGCGTCAAACTGCCGGAAGCACAACGGATCAATTGCGAATAAATTCTTATAAATAGGATTTCGAAATAACTTGTTCTTAGAGCACACAAGATGATTGTTTCATGCTAATGCATAACGTGGCCATTGCCTAAAGCAGCTCCAACAATTATCCTCCTGCGTAAAACGACTGGTGTTGTTCAAAGCGCTAAATCATTTGCCGAGGAGGAACGCAACTCACCTATCTATTTGCATAAACTTGCGATGATTTTTTTTGGGCTGACTAATACAACAAATTTCTTAGGCACATCCCAAGAGTGTCACGAAAATCTCGTTGCTTCCTATGTTCTTGAATTTTTACCACTCGCAACGAAGTTCGTCATCGTTTAACCGATGACGAACTTCGTCGAGAGTGGTAAAAATTCGTATCCATTTTGGGACATTAAAAAGAGCTCAAGCTTTAAAAAGCTTGAAAGCAAACTAAAGTGAAGGGACTGAAAATGGCACATACTGTGGTTTCTGCCGTGTAGCGGAAGGTTTAATGAAGAGCGCCATGTACCGGAGGAGTACTCTTTCAACTCGGCGAATAGCTTTTACACATTCTTCTTCAACTCCTTAAAAGTAGAAGTCTATTTTTCAAATCTTCGAGTATTATCCATTCAAACCGTAGGCATCGTCGTTCTCATTTGCGATGATGAGGGACTTCATTAGTTCGAACAAAAGGGACAATGTGTACTTGTCCGTACAATGTTTGTTTTCCCTTAGCAAAAGTTTTGCAAAAACCTTTCAACAGTTTTACGCCCAAACCTGAGCACTTCTATTATTCCATTGTTCAGTGCAAAAGCAGCAGCAAAGCGCTTTATCCAACTGCAGTGCAATGTCATATCTTTCAAACGTTCCATCAAGAGGTCCGCCTTGTCGATGCTTTTGCTCACATGTTTCTCTCTTTCAGCTCTGTCCACGGACCAAAGGAGAAATTCTGTGAGATACGCGGCACTCTGGGTGCGCACGGAAGAGCTTGTTGTACTACATAAATTATCCTGCAGATTGGTACATTACAATCACTCGCGTCTGTGTACCAGCCTGACACTTACAATGATAATATCCAATAACGTGAGTGCTGTTGTTTCGTTTGCAAACTGGGTTCCAGCAAACAGGTGAACAATTTGGCTGAACAAACTGGAAAACAAGCTACGTGGCACCTGCAAAAGGCCAAAGTAAGATAGCCGTAGTCACTTAGTAAGTTGAACCTCGTCAGTGTCGGAACTCAAATGCAACAGTGCCGGCAGCAATTTTCTATACATGACAGCAATGGATTCCTAAAATTATTTCACAGAAAATAACAGCGAAAACCAATAGCTTTTCCTCTGCAAAACGCATAGGCTAACTTAATGGGTCCAATTCCTAACAATGCTTTGTTAAGATGCTCTTCATTTAATTCACATTCTTCAGATGCAAAGGCAAATACATTCTGTTTTACCTTTTCTGACGCAGAAACGTTTCGGTATGACTCTTTGCCAAGGAGAAAGACTACGCAAGTGTGCAGAGCTTCACAAGCCGCCACCTTTAAGGGACGTTCAATAGCTGACAATGCCAAATCGCACAGATGCGGAAGAAAGTCATCTAAAAAATAAACATACATGCAGAGCTAACGCATGCATACATTGATTTTAGTACATTACCAAGGCATAAATCAATTTTCAGGTCGGGAAACGGGCATGGAAAGTACAGAAGACGATCCAGCGTCCACCGTGTTAATACTTGTTTCACGGCTTGGCTATTCATTGCTAGCAAAGCCTTAGACATCTGCGACAAAGAAGGTATTTCAATAACTTTGGGATATTTAACTATACAAGCAAGCTACATCATGTCCATGAGAGCCGACGAACACAGCTATACGCCTAAGTATACGCTGCGCTTCTGTTTCTGTTGTCGTTGAAATTTTAGAGGAAGACTCGATTTGAACTTCCTTCATACGTCGAACATTTTTCAATTTCCCGCTTTTATAAAATCCGGGAACCTCAGGAGAATCGAGTATCTTTCTACCTTCTGAAACGCCTAGTTTCGTGGATCTCTTGCGGGAATTGGGCAAAATTTACCAAACTTTGTACAGCGCAAGTAGTCGTCCAGCACAGGCATTAACTCCATGTAGAATTGTTGCCGCTCAGAATCGCCGCAACACAATTGTTCTGACCATTTTTCCAGCGCATCCAAACATACGCTGGCAATTGGAAGATAGGTGAGGCCAAGAAGGAAACCGTTCTGAAATTTAGCGGCAAAGGATTATTCGCATTGCTTTTAAAATGGGAGGTACGAAACTAGAATAATTCTTTTGATCAAGTCCCTCTTCTCCGAAACAATACTGGTCGGAATGCAGACGACGAAACGAAGAAAGCTTACAGACAACTCCCCTGAAAATGAATGACTTCGTGGGAATACCTGAAAACACAGTGTGCAGCAGTCGCATATAAAAAAACCAAAATACTTCATCCACTAATTTTTCCACAAGAACGCGGAAACAGGCACGGTCTCCAATTTCCTTTTCATTTTTTGGGTTATCAAAGAAGTTCACATTTTCAGCAACAGTGACGCAGTATGACAGCAGCTTGTAAAAGCCGCTAACATAAGGATTGCTTAAAAAGTAGGCGTGAAGATTTATCTTTACAGCTACAATAGCCTGCATGCAAGTATTATGCATGTAAACAACTTTAATTAATTTACCATTTTTGCCGCTTCAGACTTAAAATTTTCAACGTAATTTTAAAAACGGCTACAGTTTGATCGTTTCGCGCTTGACGTTCTGGTACTCCACCTCGCCGCAAGTGCCAGCAATCTCATAGGCGCTAAAGGACATCAGTTTAACAGTGTCACTGTCTACTTGAGTCAAACCAAATTAAGACAAGTGAGGAATGAACATCACGGAGGTAGTCTTCTTCTTTGGACGGCTTTTCAAAACACTTTCCAAATTCGGTTATATTTTCAGTCCACATCTGCTTAAAGACTTTTCTGTCAACATATTTCGGTTTGGAATTTTCCATTGCTAATTACTTGCTCAAAATACTGCAGAGCATTTTTTCCGTAACAATTGCGGCCGTCTGACGCTTTCCTTTCTGAACTGTCATAATCTGTTCCAAACATCGATTGAGGCACGAGCATCTTTACAAACACTATGTTCCACTACTGAGATATTTTTTCCATTGTTCTAAACTTCAATTTGGTTCTTCGCCGGATTATGTTGACATCTATAGAATTGATGCGCTCAGACTTTGAGTAAATCATAGTAGGTCTGCATGCGCTCCAAACGAACCACTTTGTGTTCGAAAGAAGCATATTTTCGACTTCCACATTTCTTTCACAAATTTTTTCGATTGTCAATTTTCTTTTCTTCATTTTTCAGCGCTTTGTATAAACAGCGAAGGACGCAGACTGGATATGAGTGAAAAAGGTCGCAAAGACTGGCTGCGGCAATGTGTGCAAGAATGCAGAAATCAAAGCTTAGCCAATTAACTGAAGCTTTATCCTTATGAAAAAAGAAATGCGACTAGAACTGGCGGCAACCGTAAAGTCAATTTTGCGTGGAGGCTATTGTAGCGATATTATAATTTAGGTAAAAATTAAATGTATTAGGGAAACTCACGCAAAGGTCTGCTTTACGAGCATTGAGAAGAAAGGCAGAAGCCACGGTTCAAATAAGCCTTTGGTTGCAGGTCCAATCAGGAATCTAAATCAACATGATAGTTAAACTTGAACTGCAAACACATCCATGCACACACAAAAACTACCAAACAGCGTGAAATGGACTTGAAAATGGACCAAGTAAATTATGAAAAGCACAGCGGCCTACCTGGTAACCGAAGGTAAAATTACGTGATAAACGAAGTTAAATATTGTTTTTCATGTTCAGCGCATCAGTCGCCATTAAAATAGAGTAGAACTTCATTATTCCGACTTCGATTATTCGGACTTAAGTACAATAAAGATTACAATAGAATTTTATAGTACAAAGATACATATTCAATTATCCAGCGGACCCTCATCCCGTTTATCTCGATAACCAGAGTTCTACTGTACGGTACCTTGGCCAATCGACGTACAGTGACTTAGGCGCTAGGCTTGCTTAGGCGGAACGTACACACTAACCTGCAAAACTCGACCACGTTAAAAAAGATGTTGAAATCAGCTTGATTTACGGGAACGACTACGTAGGCTGTCGTCGGATGTTTAGGCGTTTGGGGAATCTTTAAATCAGAATGATAGCACTTTAGCTGCGCCTTCCTTGTCATACTTCATCTTGATCTATAGTTTCCGCGCCCAGTTTTATGGTCTGCAAAATTTCCACTATGCATTTCATGGTTGCGTCGAAAAACTCTTTTTCTGCCAATTTCTGCATGCTGCTATCGTATCCAAAGTCGGAGAGCTGCAAAAGAAGCTGGAAAACATCAAAAGGCCCATTTAACATTAAAAGATCTTTTGAACACTAGATTACTTTGAGCGGAGATACAATCGAAAAAATTAATATCATTTCACAGATTAAATGAAGCTCTATCAAACCCATTATAAATAAACTAGTATGCAGAACTTCCGGAAGGTAAAAATGCAATATCCAAGGCGTGCTGACAACATCATACACCGCATATCCCTGCGTAACTTTGATGACAGAACAGAATTGGCTTTGAAATTTCATGCGTTTACAGTTCTACATCTCATTAATGACACAGGAGTGTTTAAATAAGAATACTGTTGGAGTCAGCTCTATCGTACTTCCTAAGCTCGTTGTTTTTTCGTTAGGGTTTATGCAAGCAATAAATCCAATTAAGGCAACCTTGCCTAGGTAGCAAAACTTTCTGGACTTCAAAGCAATCACTCAGTCTCGTACTAGCAACTGTCAGTCCAATCTGGATATACAAAGACAGAAAACTTATAAATCAAACATTTTCTAGTCCATCACAAAGTAGAAGAATCAACGTTATCAGTCGATACTGCTGCTTTATCTGCATTAAACATATGACTCCGTCACGTGCGCGTTTGTCTTCACGTCAAAAGCTTCTAGACGGAATATCCTATTATAGTTACAAAAAGTTGTTCTTGAAGACGGGTGCTTCTTAACGGGGCAATGGATTTTCATCGCTACTTTATACGGTATGTTTGCTTCGGTTTAATTTCAGAACCCATCAACGGGCAAGAAAACATACCGTATAAAGTAGTAACAAAAAGTTGTTTACTAAAAAGACAACTGGAACTTTTGGTAAGTAGCTAACCGGATCTTCAGCGGACTTCGTTGAGATGGAAACGTTTCGTTTCGCTAAGGACGCGATGAGCTATGTGAAAAAAGATCTGATCATTTTTTTAGTAAAAAATATTTTTGTTAACGTAAGTAGGTATTATGTCAAAATCTTTAAACCTGAAACTTCATCTGATATAAATAGTCATCAAGGCAACGCGGTATGTAACATACGTGAATGTGTTAGAAAATAATCTCAAAAATTTTAAGTATAGAAACGTACATCAACGACATCATAAGCTAGAATCTTCCGCCACAATGAGCCATGATTTGCTGCGGTAAACTGCTTTTCACCGTATGTCACATCAAAAGTCGTCCCGATGTAATTGTCCAAAGGAGGAAGAGTCAGGAGATGTATCAAAGCCTGATAAACTAAAACCAAGACAACATGCAAGTAATAAACGAAGCGCGTTTGTTCGTCTAAGAATTTGCTAATAACATTGCCAACCTTGCGTCAAAATATGGACTCTACAAGGTGCTATATATACCCGATAAACTACATCTACGTTTATATACGATGAGTACACCTATATAATCAAGCGCTGCTTAGCACAGAACTACGTCTAACACCGTCATCATTGGAACACGGTGAATTTCAAAGCTTCTCATTTTAAAGTATAGAATATATTTAAGTAGATGAAGCATTTCTTTCGATCCAATCTGATGTTAAGAAAAACACAGCAGCAGACCGTTGTCATTGGTAGAAAGCATACTGACCAACAGAACTGATATAAGATCGATCGATCGTTACAGTTGCACCAAAGATTGCATAAGTGATTTTCTTGCAGCGGGCGCTCGATTTGGCACCCAGTACAGGCAGGTGAACGAACATTTGTATATGAATATCTTCTAGCGTTTGCCATATGTCAAAAGGAATCTATAAGCACTGTTATAAAGAGAATTAGCGAACTAGGACGATTAGAAAGACCGTTTCCTTGGTCAGATAAAAAACGCAACGAAATTTTCAAAAAACTATAAGGGGGCATACATCTGGCAAAAAAGGTAAGGCTCTTGCAAATGCTTCCAAAGGACTTGTGACATAATGAATCTTCTGTTCCGGTGATTCATCATCACTGTAATCGACAGAAAAGAATAACAGCTAGAGAATACAATGCTTATTCAATTACCGGCAAAGGAATTGCTGAAACTGGAACAGCACTTGACGCAAAATCCTCATGACTTCCCAACTGCCATAAAGAATATGCGACACCTAGAGAGTTATACCAGCAATAAATACAGTAAGCTTTTAATTACCGCAAACAGACGACCATAAGACTTAGCAACCATAGACGCTCTTCTTAAGTCACGAAAATTGGACATAGTACTATCGAAAATGTCGGAAAAATACTGAAACAAATTATATTAGCGACGCAGAAGACGCGAAGCAACCACCTTGTAAATGTTCTGAACATTTCTTCGATCATGTTCAATTATTTTCAACAATTCGGCGCAAACCTAAAACTCGACAACGGGTTACCAGAGAAAACTCAGCAAAAGCTAAGGTAACCCACTTCCTGCATGAGCAAATCTTGGGCAGAGAAACTGAGATTCCTTAATTCGCGATCGTAATGTCGAGACCAGTGGGAAAAATAATTATTTAAAAGCTGTGATTTAGAAAAATGTGAATTCGTCTGTTAACTACGTTTGCTTACTTCATAGTGACGGAATAGCCTTCCACGAAATAGGTTGGGACGAGAGACGAGAATGTTCAAGGCAGCTAAATGTTAATAAATCCATTAATGGAAACGTAGACAATAATAAACTCAAAATTTACGGCATGAAAACTTGTACTTTTTAAGATAAAATAAAGGGCGTTTTCGTCCAAAAATTGCGTTCATAGTTGCGATTACCAATTCACCGTCAGAAGTGATACACTCGACCTGCTTACACCCCAAATTTAAGATAAACAACGGTTGCTTAATTACCTTTCACCGGGCCCAGCCTATTCAAACGGCTGTCCGGATTTAGAACCATTTTGATGATCGAATGCATATCGTCTATGTTCATACGACATTGTCCATCGAAGACTGAAAACAAAAATATGAGAAAATGAAAGAATGATATAGAAAACTTGGACCGCTGGCAAAGTGTTCCATGCAGCCATTCAAACCAATGAAGCAACCTTCGATCACATTATAAGCTGGTATGCGGTAATCAGAATAAACCTTTGAAAGTTCTCATTTAAATTATGCAGGTGAATGTCAGCAGTCCTACCTGGCTTTTAAGCTCCTCTGACAAGGTATTCGCGAATTGCAGAGCATAAGTTTTTCCCTGCTTTCCGAGCAGTTCTGGAAAGTGTCGAGCTACGCTTCCCATGACCATAAACAAAGCCTTCTTGACTACAAGAATCGCAACGTAAGATTGCATTTGTGACGAAGTTATAAATGCGAAAAGATGCTCGTTTTATAAAATAACTTACGGCAAAACTGCTGTAGGACACCTGCAGCGCGTCCAAGAAATTTTTGGTCAACTAACAAAGCTCGTACTTTTGACGAACAACTTAATTACAAATGAAACTCCTTCTAACGGGTGTGTGGAAGATCATGTTGATACGGAAGTACTGCCCATTAAATGTTCGATCCGCAAAACTTTCGGGAATCACCGGTTCCTGTCTTCAGCGCATAAAGGTTCCATATGCGCTGAAGACGGGAACGGAGGATACCGCCTTCTCCCACATAGTATGCAATTTCCAGCAAATGTAAACGAAGACATCTTACTCCCAAAGATCATACCGTAGGTTTACAGCTGCATTACAAAAAAATAAATCGAACTGCACTTATACGTAGCTCTAGAGAAACAAGTAGTCCCTTTTTTTACATAAATTCGGATTCATACGTAGACAATTGATCCGAGAATGAAAAATGCTCAACACAATACCTCCACTCTGAAGCTTTCCAAGTGAGTCAAGTAGCACGAGGCAACAATGAAGAATACCATCTTGCTCAGACACGTCCAAGGCACTTTCAACACTAGGCATATGAAGAACCTTGAAAAAATTCGATAAACAAAAAAATATTAGAGCAATGCTGACAAACTGACTTCATCAAGCAGATATAATACAAGCTCACGTTTTCCTTTCAGATGGTCGACTAGTGCACATTTTAGGGCAAAGCACTGCAATATGTAAAACATAAAAAATTGAGAAAAGGATGGCACCACTGTCTTACCGTTAAAGTTTTCAGGTGCTCTCTGCTGATCCTTTCGGCTCCGTATATGACTGCACGCAAAATGTCGATCCCAACTCCAATGCTCTCAGTAAACTGAAACAAGATGACAATAAGTAAAAACAAACGCATTTTCATCAGAACTAAGGAATATATTCTCTAAGAACTATCTGCTTCAGCCTTTAGCTTCTAGAGTCGATAATACTGGAGAAACCGCTGTAGTAGCTTGACAATAATGGGGTCACCCTATTACGAACACTACACACGGACAGAAGAAAATAGACGCAGCAATTTTAACAAGCAACCGTCAATCCCTACGAATATTGTAGAAGAAAGAAGAGATTGCCAGAACCGCTGCCTTGATCTTTTTGGATTAAGACATTAACTAAAATTTCGGTTATCTGCACTACGTAATTATTGCCGGCGGAAGTTCAGATAATCGGAAGTTCCGATATCAGTGAAAACTGTAAGCTCTTTAAAAATGCCTTAAGAGAACTTGTCATGCTCAAATTTAACATCAATGTGACTTAACGAGTCGTGAATACGGCTTTGTCGCCCGTTTTAGGATTTCTGAAATCAGGGCAAACCAACATCCAACTAACAGCTGGACGATCACTTATTACAGAAACTAGAGGGAACAAGTTTCAATTAACATTGCTGAAGGTGGGATAAGGCGGTCTCGTGGACTCCGAAATAAGTTATTCTCATTCCTCTTAGCCTTCTGGCAATCTAGGTAAAGGCTAGAAGTCTTTTTAATACGCGGAAAAAACGGGCGGCAAATTTTGTGCATGCACAAATGCTTAGGGCAAGTCGCGGGTAGTTTCAGCGCTTCAAAAAGCGTCATACTTTCCATAATGTGAAAGTCAGTTGTGAGATAGCATGTGCTGACATTCAAAGTGTTGTAGCTTTTAATACCAGCCAAAGTAGAAGAAACGAACGAAATCTTTTCTGGCTAATATCTTTAAAAAGTAAGGGGAACTGGGATCCGACTTAATAAACACAAGGAAACATTAACGCGCTGCTAAGGCTAAAAGTTCGAAAGTAAAAATGCAAGAAAATAAAAATAGCCTAACATAGGAGTAGAATAGCTCAACATTTTCCTGCACTATCTTCGATAGAGAGAAAGTGGAACTTACGCTAGGCGATGGTAGGAATCGGTAAAGGATACCAAGCAGTGCATCGTCCGTCTTTGCAATAAAATGAGAAACAACGAAATCTGCATAGAGGAGATTGGTATATAAAAGCTTGCGTAAAAATAATTACCAAAATCGCTCTCTTTTCCAGAAAAGTAAGACAAGAGATTTTTGATATCTTGTAAATAGTCTACAGCTTGGTAAGCTGCGCTACTACCCTTGTCAGCAGAACATTTTAAACTTTGCAGCTTCGAACACAAATCGTCCAGTATTTCAGTAACCATCTTAGTCTGTAACAAATTAAAAGCAAGAAATCACGGATGCACTGACGCCTTAAGATGTACTGCATTTACGCAAAAGGAAGCAAATTTAACTTGCTTTCCGCTTTACTGTAGGTCACTAAAATTTTAATACCAATGTATTTGTTCAGCTTGACTTTTTTACATAGTTCTTTACTCAAACAGAACTGGGAATTCACATATGTGTGCATTCTATTTGTGCTGTTCCATATCACAACTCCAATTGAAAAAGCTCTGTTATTCTAAATGAGCAGATAAAGTGGATCTTATCGACATTGCCTCCGCCAAAAGTTGCGGCGGCAACTTTTGGCGGAGGCAATGTTGATAAGATCCATTGGGTTTTTGTATTGCATGTACCCCCAAACAGTACAGTACTCCCAACAGTATTCAGGTTTGTCTATTCGTAAGTCGATTATTAACTTTGCGCTTTGCAAATGCAGCGTTGACTTGCGCAGTCATCGTCGTCTATTCTGCTGGAGATTTTGTGCACAAACAGTAACTTATACAGAGACAGCTTACTCGCAGCTACCTGCCTGAAGCATTCGCTGCTTCATTAAAGCGGCAAAAAACGAAACCACAGATACATCAGTCACGTTACACGCGAAGAGTCAATAATCGACTTTGTTTGACTAACTGTAAGTTTACGAATAGACAAACCTGAATATGGTTGAGAGTACTGTAGTGTTTGCGGGTAAGTAGAAGAACTGATTCGGGTTTTGTCCCCTCTTAGCTGGCTAATGAGGATTTGTATCTGTGCTTCTACCGAAGTGTAGGTATTCTTTTATGATTCCGTACAAAGACGTGAAGAAAGCAGGTAGGAAGTCCTAATGGTTCTATTTGCTGAGTTTTCTTTCTAGTTCATGATCTGAAGCTGTTGCATGGTAAACAAGCCTTGTCCATAAAAGAAAAATACGCTGTCCTTTCGGAGCGTGATGCTATTATTAGAAAATGTATGTTATATTGTGTTTTGTTGCTTCACAACACAGTTATGTAGATTGATCGACAGAGAATCTCACGTTCCTTATGGTGTTTCTACAGTTAAGATAGGCTTTCTCTAAACCTTTATTTAGTTGTTTCAAAATCATTTAGGGGATAAACAAGAAGCTAACTTGTCACTGCCTCCAGCTTCCTTCTTGCTTCTGCTATGAACCCTTAAAATATTATCATTAATAAGTTAACATGTAATTAAGTGTAGGATTTTAATGTAAGGGATGTAAAAGCTTTCTTGGCTAAATTGCCTTACGGCCTTCTTACTTCCTATCCACCATACGTACTGCAGCTCCTCAAAATAGGCGAAAATGCAGTTACTTTAACTTCGCTTCCAATTGGCCGGCCACTTTTCATGTCACCGACATTCCCAAGTGAATGTGCGCAATTAGTTATCCCCTATAGTGCCTGCCAGCCGCGTGTCGAAGTTTTTCTTGATCCGTCGTAAGGATACCGTCGAATTTCCATAGTTGTGGAAGGCGCTAAGGATTCAACGCATTAGATTTTGCATATAATACTTTTTGATTACAGCTATTAGACCCTGATGACAGAGTTGCTACAGTTAAGTCGTATTCAGAACTAAAACAAGAATAAGTGTTGTCGCATTATTCCGTTATGTTTACTGTGTGAGCGGTACAGCTGTCGATGATCATAAGCTGTTTGTTGTCTAAGTTATTCTTTCTTCAATAGAAGTGACGTAGTGCCTCATGTAGTGAGAAGAGTTAGCCTGCTTTTCTAACCGTTACGATGAGCTCAGAAGAAAGCAGGTACAGTCTTCTTATGAATGTTTTGTAGCGCTGTAAGGTATCCGAAGTGATTCGCAAGACTCATTACCTTCTTCTATTGCTTTCTGTTTCAGCTTGATAAATAGGCAAATTGCTTTCTTAATAATGAAATAACTCAAAGGTAGCCCACCATTTCCGCACCCGCTGATTAGCAGTCACATAATAGACTATCCGATCTGTCCATTACTTAGGGCCCACTAAGAATAACTGCTTTCCTTTTTCCAACGGTAACTTCTGCAGCCTTCAAGATTTTATCCTTCTGTAGCTATATGCTACGAATGATGGATGTACACAAACTCAGTGTGCGCGTCATGTCAATACTTTCTCTTGCAGTTTCTAAAATATCAGTGTAGATTTTAACGTAGATATTTTGAACAGGCAAACCAGTTACTATGCGTCTGGATGCAGCTGAACCGTTAGTTGGGCTATGTCAGTCTATGTGTCCAGAGAAGGAAAGATACGAGAGGCAATTGCGACATCGCTTTTCTTTTTACGAAAGCTTAGCTGCCTGTGAAGAGGGTAGTGATGGCAATAAAGCTGATCCTTCCTTAATGGTCAAAGAATTCGTTCGATCTGCTGCAGGTTCGGTATGCAGTCCGGTTATAGGAACGTTCTATGCACATTTGTTTTCCTATTTTCATGTTATTAGGCAGATTCTTTGCCCTACGAAATTAGATCCATGGAAGCACTAAATAGAACAATGGAACACATGTTGTTGCATGTTATAGCAAAAGAACCCACGGAAGATAGTCTTCTTTCCAGCTGGTATGACTTTATTGCCAGTCGCATAAAAATGATTAGAAGGGTACCTTTGTTTCACGTTCATGTTATTTACTTGACGTAAAAACTTTTAGGAAATTATGCAACAGATGATCTTGTGTCAAGACGCGGTGAAAATATTAGAAATGTGCGTCAGATTTTTTATTTACGCGTCATACAGACTATCTATACTTCCGGAAGGCGTTTTTAGTGAAGCGCTGAATGCTGGTCAGTTACATAAAAGTTATTTTCAATGCGTGCTGTATTATTAGTACTTTAGAAAACATAAGATTGTGCCTGTTGGGTTTAGAAGAACTCACCGAGAATGGGGCTGACAGTAGCAATAAGCCAGAGTTTGCTTCTTATGCTATTTTGCTTGATCTCGACTCCATACATATTTTAAGGTTTTTACCTTTTCTAATAACATTTAATTTTTCTGCTTAAAATAACTTCAGCATGCTTCGAAAGCACAGAAGTTCAATGGTGTCGCCAGAGTTGAGATTTGCAGCCAATCTCTGGATATCGTTCCATACTTGCGATTATGTTCAGTATTTTCGCAGTATTAAGAAAAAAGCCACCTTTTTGCAAGCCTGCCTGGCAAACTACCACGTTTTGACCATGAGAACTCGCGTGTTAATGGCTTTAAAGAAAGCTTATGGCAGGTATATTCATCAGGTATAAATTAGTTTTGCTCTTTCCCAGATAGACAACAAACCTTTCAGATTCCAGTGGAAACGATGTCTACCTGGTTAGGTTTCGAAGACATCAATGCCGCTTCTTGTTTTTGCGACCAGTTCGGCGTTCCAGGTGGACGTTCAAATGTCAAAACTGTTTGTCCTCCGCCTAGAGCCAAACTACCGCCTTCGTTTCGAGAAGTTCTCGTTCGCTCAAAGCGTGGTGACACCCCTGTTGAAAAGGCAAGATAATTTGAAAATTATGGTAGAAATTAGTCTTTATTTGGTGAAATAGTAATCGTTTACCTTCGGTTCACAAATTTGGCCTGTTTGATGTGTCTATAAATAAACTTCAAAACCAGCGAACGGATGAACAAATCGTTAGAGAAAATACAGAACAATTCTATACCGTACGTTTCGGAACTGCTCTTGTTCAGTCGTCAGCAGTGTAAGAAAGCCATTGACGACGGTACAAGAGCACTTCGGAAACTTACGGTATAGAATTGTTCTATATTTTCTCTAGCAATTTGCTCATCCATTCGCTGATAAGGCATTTTGAAGTTTATTTACAGACATATCAAACCGGCCGAATCCGTGAACCAAAAGACCAACTATGAAACAACCTAAGCCTGTTAAAAGACACCCTCTCTTTCGAAATAGTAATCGTATTCAATTTCTTTGCGTTGCATATCGTAAGTGGGAATAGCTTTTGCAAGGACTCTTTATCCTTAACGCCGCCGGAGTCCAGTTTCGACGAAGAAGGTCGATATAATAACGATCCCGTTTATTGCTACTTCGTTAAGCATTGGACAAACCTGTTGAGTTCACATAAACCAAATTCTAACATTACTAACTTCAAGTTCGTTGGGCCATACGTTGGATATTAAACAATCTGGGATAAACAGTTTCGCGTTTTCAAAGTAGGCCGAATTTGTGATACTAACAGAACGTGGCATATTTGAAAGTTGTTTTAATCGGCTCTGCCGTTTCCTTCACCAGTTGTGTCGCTTACATTTTCAAACTGCATGTATATCAAGTACGGTGAAATGTCGAGGCAGACTGGACCAGCTGACGTTTTAAAATGTTGAACGTACAGCAAATAATCCTTCATCCAGAATGCTCCGAAAGTCATGCATTTTGAAAGATTAAAATGACGCGTCGAGTCGCTTACAAAGAATTTTGAACGATAGAAATTGTAAATCAGCAAAGTCGATTACTATCGATGCGGTTATAGTTTTCGAAGCATGCTGCACATTATTTCAAGCATATAAACTTGCGTGTGTAATGTTGTCAGCATCACTGCAGGTAATAGCAAATCTACGAACGTGTGTTTGGTGTATTTGATATGAATATATTAATACGGTCGGCCTTCGTTATCCGCGGATTCTATACAACGTGGTTTGCCGGCGTGAAATAGTGGCGTCGTCTTTTACACTGCAGTACACGAGATAAAGCCTAGAACAGTCAGCGGTTGCTGGAAGCGTTTGTGGGGAGACGCAGTCAATGAATGCTAGGGCTTAGGTGCCATCGATGAGGTGGTCATGGACATAGTGAATATTACCAAGGAATTGAGAGGTGAGAGTTTTTCCGACATGACAGAAGACAGTATCAGGGAGCACACAGA
Source organism: Trichuris trichiura (assembly GCA_037903355.1). Taxonomy (NCBI): domain Eukaryota; kingdom Metazoa; phylum Nematoda; class Enoplea; order Trichinellida; family Trichuridae; genus Trichuris; species Trichuris trichiura. The sequence goes on along the minus strand of JBAJFE010000039.1, from coordinate 205,975 downwards.
GGATTTTGAAAAACTGTTCACCAACGAGGAACTCGAAGAACTGATGCAATCACATACGGGCAGCGACGACGACGTTATGGAAGATACAGGAGCCTAAACACTCTCAGATTGGACGCTGCAAAAGCTTGCCAGTATTTTCCGGTAGGCGTAGGTCCTAAACGATATGATCGATCCATGGAACGTGGCATCATGGTTACACGAGGAGTAACGGTTTCGTTGAAGCCACTACAAGATTTATTCGATGAAGCGAAGAAAAGGAAGAGGCAGTTCCCTGTAACAATGTTTTCAGATAGAGCTCCGGTAGCTGCGGAGCCTAAAATTTTAAGGTGAGAAGTTTCGCTACCAACAAGTTCAGGAAACCATAGGACTGGCCGGTTTCCAGGGGATCTGAGCCTACCTACAGAAAATGGGTAAATTGTCTGATAATTTCGTTTTCTAATATTTGGTTAATTTGGCGTTCAACTTCTGGGCGAAGGTAGGCTGGGACTTGGCTGAGCGATACACGAACTGGTGAGCTCTTTCCTGTTTGAACGAAACAGAATGCAGCTTTAGTACATCAGGGCTTGACGTAGAACAGTTTTTCATTAGATATGATTAAATCGTGAAACTGCGGCTGGGATTGAAACGGTTCGACTTTCGATCAGTGCGCTCAGGTATCGCGCTGCTTTCCAATGTATTTTCTTCCTCTTTGACAACGGCTGCGTTTAAGAAATGCCGCTGAGCGCAGTAGTAGGCAAGACGTTTGGTTCGGTACTGAACGTGGCGGCTTAGTGCGCTAAGCGGCACCGCGTCTAGGAGACGACCTTTTAAGCACACATCAGCAAACTCTATCTGTTCTGCATAGCTGCGAAGAAAATCAGCTCCGAAAACGCAAGAGCATATCAGTTGTTCTATGAGTAAGAATTCGTAGTGAGTGCGTGGCTACAAGGGGACTACAACATGATGTTGCACCTGGACAGTGTGACTAGCCGCTGGGTAATTTTCTGCTTTGAGTTAAGACAAAATATTTTTACGTTCATAATGTGCACGAATTATTTCAGTGAGACGAAATTAAAGTACAGAAACCTTTTGCCACCATTTTCAAGACAACGCTTCTCCGGTTTTCCTGACTTACAAAGACTTGAATCGTCTGAGCATTTGAGGACAGCAGATCATCGGTTATTTGAACTTGAATGGCTCAGTATCTTTCGAATAAGTTTAGCCAAGGCAGCATTATTGAAATGGAAATTTAGATCTATCCAAAGACCTTTAAATACATGCGTAATGGCTCCATTTGTCATACTGAACAGATCAAACGTTGGCAGTGGTACACCTGCTTCAAAGATTCTGTTCAGTTCCGTTTCAATTGCTTTCCCAGCTACTTCATTAATAAGCTCCACCACGGTTTCACTGAAGTTTAGTTCGTCTTTTGGTTTAAACAGAAATTTGTGAACTTTGACGGTACCATGCAGCCTGTGGTTACTAACACGTAAAGTCACACTTGCTTCTATTACAATATCACTTCTCATTACGTACACTTTTGGAGAAACGTCATCGACATACGCTGACATTGCAGCAGTAAAATTTAGGTGGATACCTCGCGCACTGAAGTGAACGAAAGGGGCTTTGTTAACCGCCACCATTAGGCTGAAGGTTTTGTCAGGATGAACGTCAGCAACTTCTGGTAAAAGTGTTCCCAGGCAAACAGCTTCACAATCTGTCTGAAGAAAGTTTTCCAACTTTGGAGCGTTGGTAGAGTTCAGCGTAAAATTCAATGCACCAATGTGGTAAAGGCTATTTAACAATGTATTGACCACGAATTCATTTATACCAATATAGAGCATTTTGTTACCGTTCATTCCAGTGTCATCCATAGTGTGTCTTGCTAAGTTTGTTCTGGATTTAAGACCAGCATGTATTTCTCCATTCAAAGGAATATTGATGAATACAGTACTACCTTTATTTTGAACTGAAGGGCTTTCTACCAAACCGAAATTGATGTAAAGCTGGCGAAGAGCTTTTTCTAGCTTCTGCGCGAAAATACTCATAAATGAACCGTTTGGTTTTCCTAAGTTTCCCTTACTACCAATTAAGCCTAAATTGTAAGCATCACCGCGAGCCAAGTTTTCATTTCCTCCATGTTTTAAATGAGTGTCGACTTCTCCAGGAACGTGATTTTGCAAAACCGTACACAGCCTTCTGTTAACGAAACGGCGGAGATTGGAGCGCAGCACAGATCTCACAAGCTGCCAAAGCAAACCGGAACCCTCTAGTCTCTCAGTGAAAATCTTCACACGTCCAATGCTAAAGTCGCATGAAACGATGGCCACTCTTAGTTCTCCGCCTGGACTAGCAGAGAAACTGAGACCAATATCAAATTCTATGTCTGAAGCATCAACAGTGAATGTAACTCTGCGTATTAATTTTCGATTAGTTGAAACCGTAACTGTTAGTGCAAGTCTACCGATCCTAGCAGATAGTCGAATTTGTTCTCCGGTATTCTGTTGCAACATCAGACGAAAGTGATCAAAAGAATCAAATGTCGCTACTTTAAGTTCTTCTATATTGATATGAGCTCTAAGAACGTCAGCTCTACCCACATTGCGAATTGTAAGCCCTGGTAGGGCGATTCTTAGGCTGTTCCGAACTGCGGAAGAGATTTCGTCAAACCCATTTTGTGTTATACGAAGCAAAATTCCAGCAGGTACCGGATGCTGAACGCTTGAAAATGCTGGTCTTGTGGTATGCATTGAGTAGCTCTGGAAGTAGTTGTTCTGAGTCCTTCTTCGTCGTGCAGCAGTCGCTCCTGATAATGCAGCAATAAATAACAATATGCAAATCCATTTTCGCCATTTGACGTCAATCAAGTCAAAATTTGAAGTCATGGTGCCAGGTCAGAAAAGGACTCGTCTGCTTTTTCACTCTCTCCTAATGCGCGCTAAAATTCAATATTTGTAAAACTTGCGCAGCACCGACAAGGAATTTCTGTGTGACGGATACACATCTTGTTAGCCTCAGTGAAGGCATTCAAGCAGAGTAAATTCCAGAGTTGTAAGTTAAATTTGTTTTTATGGAAAATTGTTATAATCAGTCTTGAATTAGTAAAACGAATTGTAGTATCACCAGTTTGAAAAATATGAACTACTTGTAAGTACAATCTTGAAAGCAAGCGTTTCTGGTCATCGAAAATTTTGACCCTCCGGAATTCTGACTTTCACCTCACAGTTGTCGCCGAAAACGCGCCAGGAGTAGGCCCGAAAGCTACGATAAGAATTCAAATAAGTTTTAACAAGCGAGTACCACCGTAATCAAAATCTAGCTTGAAGAATATACGAACCCATTTCAAGTTGTTACGTATTCAGAGCTATAAATGTAAACTCTTATGTAACCAATTTCGTTCTCCGGAGATTTCCGGTCCCCTTTTAATCTGTGCTCAGTGGTAAAGTCCAATTAGAAGTTGGACGATTTCTATTAGTCTTTACCGCTGAGGACGGATCAAGAGTGGATCTGAAAGCTCTGCAGAACGAAACTGGTTTATAACCATTGGGTGCCAGCGTGAAATAAACTTTACTGGGAACATTTACGAAGCTGATACAAACTACGACGTGTTCCATGAACGAAAATAAGGATTGCCTTACCCAGCCGAATTCATTCACTCGCAACTCTAGAGTTGAAGACTGGCGGGAAACTCCGTGTTATTTCTGGGTAAATCGAAGCTCATTAAACGGCTTTCTTTCCATAATAAATTATTTCATTTGAGGACATCCTTACGAAAACATGTCTTCAGAAGCAAGCTGAATTCCATTTCTCAGTAGGTACTAACAACAACGATAATAATAATAATAATATTGAAAGCCGGGTGTTTTTTAACGCGACGATGAATTTTCATATCTTCGATACGGTTCTTGCCTAGCCCCTTGATGAAGTCTGAAATCAAAGCGAAGCAAATGCCCTACCAACGGATGGATGAGCAATTATTAAGGAAAAACTCAGAACAACAACTTAGCAGTTTCAGAGCTTTTGGGACCAACTTTGTCCCGTCGTCAGCGATGATGGTAAGGTCAATGTTCAATGGTAAGCGCCGAAATTGCTAAGTGCTTGTTCTGAATTTTTCCTTAATGATTGCTCATCCATCCATAGGTAGGGCATTTGCTTCGGTTTGATTTCAGACTTCATCAACGGGCTTAGAGGGAATTCCCTCTGTCATTTTCATACGCTGAAGACGGGGACAGGAGTTCCCCGAAAGCTTCGCAATATTAATAAAAGTTTGAACGGGTAGCTTATCCGTACCATAATGCTGATTCACACATCCGTTCGGAGAAATTATGTTTTCAAAGCAATAATAATAATAATAATAATAAAAGTTTGACTGCAAATGAGATTACTGCACCGTCTTGAATAGGCTTTACGTTAGCTCGAAATGGGTGCAGAACCTGGTTATGCTTTCATGAAGAAAGTTGTTCATAACTCTAAGAGAAGCTTTCCCCAATCAGCACAGCACACTGAATCAGATAGAAGTGCAAACATTAGTTATATTTAGGCAATTCTGATGAATCACATGAACTGTTACAGACTCTGAAAAATAAAGGGCCGAAGTGCAATTTTTCCGGTGTTAAGCTCTAGCTTAAATAAGGCTGCCGCTACTATCTTACACCTGAATTTCCTGCGTTTAATTGATTCCGGATCATAGAGAAATGCGAATGGCCGAAAAACGGTAATATTTTGTTCTATGTACATCAGATAACTTAGTCGCAGTTTTAATAATGAAACTCTGAATGGGTTGTTCAAGTGAAGAAGTAGCTTCGAGAGACAAAAAGGAACAAATGTGCGCACTTCAGCCTAAAAAATTTCTGAATTTATATTTCACGGTTTCCTTATCACCGCGCTGTATGTGCATCACTGACTGACTAAACGGGCACTCAAAAGCAGTTATCTGCTCTAAAATTGGGGTGCCACGAAACGGCAGCATAGGTTTTTGCTAGGGTGAATCATGACAGGGTCACATCGTAACCCGGTGGAAGTCACACAACCAAAAGTCGAAAAACTGAAAGTTGGAAGACGGGAAGTCAAAACACCGAATGGCTGAAATATCGAATGCCATAATACCGAATGGTGGTATTAAAGTTCAACATGGTGAGTACAATGCTCCGTCAGTACCACTGGTCTAGTATTCGCTTGCTCTTTTGAAATCCCCAATTTGCATTTTTCTCTTGGCATGGCACGTATAAGGCAACAGTAAAAGAAGACATGAATTATGGTTTCCTCTTCCATCTGTGCTATTCCTTGGAGAACTTTGTTTAACGGCTGATACGTCACCGAGCAATACTCAAGTGTTCATTGAAAAATTCTTTAGTAACAGAAATTTTAATTTTTTTCTTCATTACATTTACGATGATACTCCTCGTTCATCTTTTCAAAAACTTTCAGAGCAAAACGTAGTTCGTCATAAGCGTATATTAATCTTAAGTGCTCAGAGAAATAAGTGCTTACTTCGTCTTTCTCCTATGTTAAGTAGTGAAATCTATGACAGCTGGTTCTGTATTGAACATGAACAAATTTTCCTGCCTACCAGATCAGGTTATTACAAGAAATCATCAGATCGTGATGGAAGAGTAAATATCGTTTGCTTATCACGTTTGTTTAATTAGAAAACAATAGACGTTTTTGAACATGTGGTAGTATGAAAGTTGAAGATGAACCATACTCCAGAGTAAGTTCTCAATCCTTGTTCTTTTAGTGGCTTGTCAGTTCAGGCCTACTCAGAGCCGTGTGAGCCATAGCACTTTTCCTTTACCTCGTTTAGTCGTCGAGCCAAGTGAAGCTTATGGCCTATTTTATTCTGTGTATGTAAAGTTTGCTCTTGGACTGCCTCATGGCAGATCTTCATGAGGGTGGAGAAAGTATGTATGAGCTTATAGTCAAATGTAGACGATACAGAATTTCAAGGAGTCTGGAAATCTTTGACTGAAATCTTATGTGGTAAAAAGCTTCCGCAAAAACTAAAGTCAAAAGTCTACTGCACTGCCATCTGCAAAGCGGTTCTGTACGCTTCTGAATGCTATCACCAAAAAAGATGCACACCAGTTGAACTTCATGGAAACGAGTATGTACCGACGCACTTTCGGAATCAGTAGATTACAGCATACCCCAAATGAAATAGTAAGATTATCAACGGAGGTGGCATCTATAATAAACAAAGTCAGGAAGAAACGCCAGGGGCGGTTTGAGCATGTACTCTGACGAGAAGACATTCATCCCGGGAAAAAGCCACTACTGCACACTCAAATAGAAGGAAAACGCCCTTGTGGAAGACCCAAACTAAGACGGATGGACAAATGCAAGCAGGTCTAAAGGAACTACAAATCATGCACGACCAAGTACATGAGAGACGCAACTGGAAGAAGATTACCAAAGCCGCAGACCCCACATAAGTGGGACACATGCGAAGAAAGAATTTTTTGAAAGCTTTAACTAAACCTAGGGATACCTCTGTGCTTTTCAAAAACCGTGATTTAACCATCAAAAATGATTAACTTACTGGTACTCAAACCCAATGGTTAAGGTATTTTTATTGCTCCAGGTTGTCCGTTCTGGGGCAATCTTGAAGGTACCATGTATATCAGTATGCGTATGATGCACGCAACGCCATGCTTCTAGCATATAGTAATGAACAATCAGCTTTCAAAAAATGATCTTATCGGTACTGAATTTGGAAAGCGAGTAACCATAGTCCTGTCTTTACGTGATCTATTCAGGGTTGCACATTGCCTCACAAAGCGATTAAAATGGAGCGCAACCCTACGCGTTGCTGTCGCTTTATATTATTCGCTACGGAATTTGCGGGGTAGAAAATGGAGTAGAAAGTGCCGAAATCTGACTGGTTTCAGCTGAAAACGTGTTTCCAGCTTGGAAAGGACTGCAAGATTAAACGATGGTACCATTGTCGCCAATGTACATTCAAAGCAAGTAATCACAATCGATGGCCCGTCTTTAGGAAAAAATTCTAGACGTCATCCTCTGCACTGCCAAGGTTAATGATTGTTAAGAAATTGCGCTTTAAACGAACAAACGATTACTGTTCGTTCACACAGGCATAGAAAAAGCTGCGCGCTGCGTTCTCTTTTTTTTGCAAATTGAGAATCTTCCACAAAGTTTCAGAAAATAAAAGCCAATTGAAATTTAATTCACGAGAGCAATTATTCATAGCAGAAAAGTTCTTGAAGCGTGGAATACCCACTTTCCAGTGCTGCGCTAGACGTTCTGGCAAGGTTAGACTTCTTCTGCTGACTACATTCTAAGTGAGCATTAACAATGTGAGTATGATGAGGCTCCAAGCAGCGACTTTCCAGGTTCACAAAAATGCTTATTTAATTGCAGTATTAATTCTCGCTACTGAAGTCCGAAAACATCCGAATGGCATATATTTAATGCCTTCTTGCGATGGTATATCATAGTTTCACTACCTCCACCCACTACCAGCTTCCCCAGACGTCGCAAGTTCCATTTAGCCACCGACGTTTGGTTTCGGGCATTCCAGTGTTAGTTCCATAGGTTCAGCTGTAGAGACCAAAGTGTTGATCCCATTTGGACTAGCTTTGGTGTCGAGGTCTGTCTGCTTGCCGGTGTTGACAGACGCTGAGCCGAATATGAAAAAGCGCTGACAGTCCAGCCACCCTCAGCTTTCTAGGAGAACTTAAAATTTCCCAGCGTCTCTAGATAATCACTAGGGTCCACTTTCAGTTGCAAGATTGTGTCAGAATCCAGAGACAGACGGTAGTCAGCTGTCGGTAGTTAAAGGAACTATACAGGATGGATCTCAAAATACCGCTTCTTCAGTAATAGTATTTTAGTTTTATGATCTTGTTTTCCTGTGAATTCATACTGTTTGGTAATCAGTACGAAGCAACAACTTTTATTCGTACACGAAAATCGATGAACGCAGTATCTCTTCCCGTCGTCAGCCTGTTGGCTAAATTTATCAATCATCTGTACTAATAAATGTTGTGTTGATTACTGAACAAAATAAAGCCATAGAAAAACAAAATTTTTCAGGACGGAGAAAGATCTTTATGCTGAATTCTCCACCTCTTGTACAGCCTTCGAGAAAACCAGCGATCATGCCCTACGCAGTAAGATAACTAACTCTCTTTCCATGCAACCGCAGGTGCGCCTTTCACGTTTTCTGCTAGGCAGCTTCGACCTTAAGGCAAAAGACATCCGCTATGATAGTTTCTTCTGGCCTGTAGTATAGGTAAATGCCCATTGCACATCACTCCACTGACAGGATGACCTTCTTTGGATAGTGAACCAGTTTTAGGCTGTAGACTGCAGTGGGTGTCTATCGAGCTACACGGCTGACTCTTCCGGTTATCGTACAGGCACCATTTTTCATCATGTGTAAAGCCCGGCGATAGATTTCTTTTGTTGACGTCTTTGGATTTTAGTTCCGTACTACCGTGGACCTATTCAGTCGAGCAGTTCGCCATTTCACTTTTTTGCTTTTTCTCTTTGCGCCAAGTCCTAGCTGAGTATTGAATCTTTTTGCACCAATTTTTAGAGCTAATTTCTGAGAGGAAGTTTCCGGTTGACCTTCCAACACTCTCTCCTGCGTTTGCCCATCGACGACTTCTGGTTTCTCTGAATTTTTTGACGTTTGTAACGCGCTTAAATAATTCTTGTTCCAAACACCGAACTGCGGAAAACTTAAACAATTTTTCCCATAAAACTTTAAAAGCATTACGATAAGCTTGAGTCCATGTTTGCAGTTGGCAAGCAAGGTCTTGAAAGAGTATGTCTTCACGGTCACTTAAAAGATTCCTAAAGGCAATGATTAGAAAAGTTCACTCTATCAGTCCGCTCTCAAAGCGCCTCTTTCATCGTAAGTCCCTCGTCCTCACGGTTCTTTTCGGAAGAAAAAAAGTCGGTAGTGAAGGTACTGCTATTAGAAAGTTTTTCTGTTAACAAGGACGACATACAACATTTGTTGAGGAATTCAAACTGGCACGTTATTATGACCGTATGATTGTGCGTATTAGGCTGACTCACGTTTGGCATATTATCAACTCTGTGGCAGTTTTTCGCTGCTAGCTACTTGCACTTGCTTTCGCTTAGGCTTCCCTGGCCTGTTTTCGACACCAGCCTCGAGTCATGTGGCACGGAGAGCGTCGTCCAGCACTGTTTACGTCAACAGCGCCCGCATCGTTGCCCTCCTGGCTCAAACCGCCGTTGGCGAATTCAGACCCCAGGTCATCCGAAACACATTATCATGACGATATCAGGCTAGTATAGTACTTGCATTAGCAAACATCCAAAGACAAATGCCATAGCTTGCAGGACTCCCTCGGTGTCATCACTTCTAGCGAAATCAAAGTCGATAAACAGATGTCATCGAGTCTGACACTGATTTAAATTTTCTTATAGGTAATAGGTTGTCCAACCCGGCCATCAAACCGGAAAGTCTTATCCACAAACCAGCAAAGCATCTTAAATGAAGTCACGCTCCGTCGCCTCGTGCTCACTAAGAAATGTTGGTCAGATGCTGGCGCTGACACAGTATCTCAGAGCTCTCAAGTCAACTTGATTCCATAACCAACGATGAGGTAGTACCGAATATTCAAAGTTCAGCTGCACCTCCACCTATCATTGGAACGGAGACTTAGCAATGCGTGTCTATCGCTATTTAACAGTGAGGCATTTCAAGGTGTTAGTGCCCATAGGTGCCAGAACAAAGAATGCCGCCGCCGCTTGATTAAAAAGATGGTACAGTTCGTGGTAACAATGTCAGCCGAATAGTTTTTAATTGTTTAAAATAATTGCCAGTTACAGAAATTCCTAAATCCAGGTGGAAGCTTTTTGTGGAAGCTGTTAGCTACGCGAGATAAAATTGCGTCAGCGGATGACAGGGAAGCGTACTCGCATGATGACTTTACTTACACATATATATATACAGTCGGCCGTCGTTATCCGCCGTTAATTCGTTCCGGACTTTGAGCGTTACATCGTGTTAAACTGAATTCGCGTTATGTAGGATACCTTATCAAAAAGGTAGAATAGTTCGTATTTTAATCGCGTATTTCGTCCTGCCCCCTTGAATTCCTTCTGGAACGTTTATCATAGCTAGTGATCCTTCGAAGCTTAGTACTAAAGAATCTAGCTGCGAAATAATGACATCAATGAGACTGCGCTTGTCCAATGGGCTTAGCCATCAGAGTCCAGACCGTTAGATACAAGAAAGGATGAAAGTAAGATTTTTTTCTCTAAACTCCTGGGAATCGCCTTGCTTTAATGAGCTAAGCGATGTACTGGTGCGCGGAATGGGTACAAAGCAAGGGAAATACAAAGTACACAGGTGCACTTAGGTAGAAATACTGAACATCGTATAGAACATATCCTAACAGAACGAAACCTCTAATGCAGGAACGTTTGGAGCATCAAGAATTAGACAATTTACCCATTTTCTGTAGGCGGCGCAGATTCCTTAGAGACCGACCAGTCCTACGGTTTCCTGAACTTGTTGTGAGCTAAACTTCTCGCCTTAAAATGTTAGGCTCCGCAGCTGCCGGAGCTTTGTCTAAAAACGTTGTTATAGGGAACTGTTTCTCCCTTTTCTTCGCTTACGAGGGTTGTTCAAAAAGTTTTCGGAAAAATAAAACAAAAGTTTTATTTGCAATGATATCAAACTTATTTCTGAACGTATCTTCCGTCATCCTCCAGCCACTTCTGCAGACGATGTCTCTCCATCTCCGCAGACCTTCCTTGTAAAGTTCTGGGGGCTGCGTATTGCACCAAGTCGAGACGGCGCGTTTTGCGTCATCCATTGACTCGAACAGCGTACGTTTTAAATGTTATTTTAACTCTGGGTGAAGAAAAAAGTCTGACAGGAAAAAATCTGGACTGTAGAGCGTGTGTGGAATGACTTCTCACCGAAACTCACGAAGAACAGTCCCCGCAGTCCTTGACGAATGAGCCAGCGAGTTATCTTGATGGAAAAGGACACTGAGGCGCAACTTTCCACGCCGTTTTTTTGCCAGTGCGGCCTTTAATTTTCGCAGTACTGCTTTGTGAAAACTTGCCATGACTTCTCGCTCTCTTTCGTCCTCGCTTTGTGCTCTGCAGGATTTCATCCTCCCGCTGGTACTGCCACAGCAGATCACGCTAATTCAGTGCATTTTGTTGAGATACCGCCTTTTATTTCAATCATTGCCAACAACCGAATGCATTTTTGAGCCAAGTACTAATGATGCATAATGAATTGGCTTTAATTACGGAGTCCAAGTCCCGTCGAAAAAACGTTTATTTCTTCGGAGCTTTCGGGCCCAACGAGACCCGTTTTCAGCGGTTATAAGTTCTAGCGGTTAAGTAACTTATAACCGCTGAAGACGGGTCTCGTTCGACCCGAAAGCTCCGGAGAAATAAACGTTTTTTCGACGGGAATTGGACTCCGTAATTAAAGCCAATTCATTATGAAAAATTATTGTGCCGTACCAAGACACCATATATTCAAGTACTAATGATTACTAATTGTCCGCCGAAGCGAAACAATTTTTTAGATATCCTTCTGCATGTCGGTAAAACGCAGCCCCAGGTCATGTAGGAAAAACTTTCGTCTGCTAGCTCAACGCAAAGGGTCGATCATCGATAGCACGCTGATTTCCATAATCAAAGGCCTTAGGTCCCTATATTCCACGTTGCGGCCCTATTTTCTAGCTACAAACAGCACTGACGCCACAACAGCTTGGGCTTTGGCCTACTGCAGCGAAACGGTCAGTCCATAAATTCTTCCAAACGAAGTGGTTGCTTATACATGCACGCTCCGTTCATTCCTATATACTAATGCAAATTTTAGTTGCATCAAGTTTAAGCCTATGCTTTCTACCGAGCCTGCAATATCCTTGACAACGTGTGCTCGTACTGTTTGTTAATCAGGTATTTTTACGGTCTCCATTACATTTAAAATTGCAGTGCTTTGTACCTGAGCACACTTTAAAGTAAGAAAGAGTCAAAGTGGTCGCTTGTACGTCAACTAATTACCGTCAAGTTTATAGCTGAGCGTAAATTTGATCTCTCCGTAATACAGGTTTTATAGGGGTTCAGTCTGTCATGTTTGAGCAAACGGATGTTACTCCCGAAAGCGTTTGCTCTGCTGACATGTCGACAGAGGTGTTACTACGCGAGCTTATGGCTTTAAAAGAGCTCACTGAACTACCGCAGCTTGTACAAACCATAAGTTGCATCGAAAGCAAAGATACACCATTGGCAAACGACTTGCTCGATTTGTGTGCTCAAGTGGTTTTGCCTCGCTTGGAGCGATCTTGCGAGGAGCTCGTAGACACTCTAAGAAGGGTTACTTTGAAGCGTGATCAAGTAAATCGAAGAAAACCAACTGTAGTAACGGTTGAGCAAGCTGAAGCGTTAAGCAAAGCTGATCAGCAAGAAGATAAGGACGTGGAAACAGCTGTCATAAGTAACATGAGCTCGCCTCTGTCTGTGCCTCCCATTTACGAATCTAGTACCGGTGAGTCACAAATCTCCAAGGATCATTGTAATGTTCCCCAGGATAATTATTGGGTCATATTCTAACTTCTTGCAAAACCCCCGGGCTTGTTTTTCTGCATGCGTCTTAAGATCATATCATTTTTCATTTTACTCACGTTCAAGAGCATTTAACTAATTAAATCTGGAATGTTACTCAGCTTTGAACAGAAATCAGTTATCTTCTACTAACTCAGTTTCTCAGGCTTAATCTGAGAAAAGTGGGTAGCACCTTTTTTGGTAAACAGAGCTATGACATGAGAACCACATTAAGAAGGAAGAACCACAGCAGTAGCTTTTCTTTACTAGATGAGTCGAAGAAAGCTAAAAATGTAAGCAACCAACGAAAAACAGTGACTCTAGAAGACTGATGGATTTGGGCACCAGCAGGCCAAACGTGAATAATCCTGACACGCGGAACTGATCCGCCCATACTGACATACCAGTATGTATTCCTTAACGGAGACGCTGTTGTAGCGTTTACGATAAAATAACGTTCGTCAGAAATGAGTAGAATCATGTCTGCCTTCCTAAAAGTGCCAGTGCTCTTTCATGTTGAGTAAATTCTAAATTCAGCCATCTTTTAGAATGACGATTCATATGCTTTTTCTTAATTGACTGCCAACGAAGTCTCCAACAGCGGATTTTTTACTTGTCCTTTCAGAATTCGTGACAGAGCAACGCTTATTAAATTTACAAGCTTTTCTTACCAATGAAATGTGATTCTGTTTATTCTTTCTAAATTGTTCGTCAGTCATTGCTTTTCGGGGAAAAAGCCGTGCCGGACATTTTGAAAATACTCAATCCCGTTAAAGGACTCCTGATATTCAGCAATATTATTTTCAAACTGCGGAACCTGTTATGTGTTGCTTACGCCAATTTAGTATTGGACATTAGATTTTTTGCTTTTTTAGCGTTGAACACTGCTGAAGTGGAGGACAGTTGCACCCTGAAGACAATTTCTGATTTCAACTACAGCGAAATAAATTCGATTGGAATCCAAGCGGTGGAAAAACCTTGTAAGACTATACGGAAACGTGTTTAATTAATGACTGCATGATTACCACGCAGGTACATTTTCTTACGACGAAGTTATTTGTGATACCCATTTCATCGGTCGTCTCTCCTTATGTCGAGACGAATTGCCACAGTTACGTAATGGTAGTATACTCAAATAAGTTTTGGTTGAAATGTTACTCATCAGCTTTAGGCCAGCACCCGTCGAAGCATTCACTGAACGAAAACTCTGCTGCGGTCAATGCGAATCAGCTGGCTAAACCATGCGAAGGAAAGGTAGACAACCGTGTAAACCTAACGCTGGAGATGCACGACAAAGCAATCTACGTAAAAGGCAACAGCCAGAATATGAAAATTTCTTTAGATTTTTAATTTCAATCTTCCAACGTCGGTAACAAATAAGAAAAACGGACTAGTTGGCCTTAAGAATTTAATCTAAAATCGCTTCAGTGCCGGTTACTGTATAGCACAAGTAAAACTGTACCGCATATTCCTATGCTTCGTTCCTTCGATTTTCACAGCTGATGTTACCTGCTGATTAGAGCAAAATATTTTCTTGACTTACAAGACCGCTGCATTTAGAATAGAAACTTTCAAATGCTTTGATTCAGTCCAAACTCATTAGGTATCGCTTTTTCACCGAGTTTTCTCTAACTGAAATGCAGTATGTGCTCCTGCGTGCTTAATAATCGCTTACTTGTTTATACGCGCTTTCGTCAAACAAAATTGTGACACCATCTCATCAACTGCTCTGTTTACAATACTCTGGTCGAAATGAGGTCAAGTGACGTCTAGTCAAAGTTCGAATCATTTTCTTGTTTTTCCTGCGCTTCGTTAATAATTATACGCTGGATGTACTTTCCCGTATGGAAAACTTTATGCATACTGTATTTCTTCAGTCAATTGAGTCATGAGCTTCCATGATAATTTCGATTAAACGCATACATATATATTGTCAGAGCATAAAAACAAATCAATTCCTGCGTTATTGATGTAGTTGAACTAGTTCTGGCTCCGATAGAATTGGCTGCTGTGTTTTCCACATTGCAGCATTGTGTAAAGGGCTTATCACATGACGTATTCAGGTTGCAGCACTTCATACATTTGGTTAAGGTATTGGTTAAGCATATAGTTTTCTGGTCCGCCTAAAGCTGCCTGCAGATAACCGCTAGTACCCCGCAGCAATATGGGCGCTCCATAGAATGTTCCCGTTGCGACAGGGCGGTAGCCTCCGCCCCAATATCTGACAAAGCCAGGGTCAGGATAGAAGTTCAGCGGCGGCATGAAAAGTGGGTCCTAAAATACAGACAAACGAAGGATCCCTGTGCCTGAACTGTTCAGTTCTATACATCTTAAAAACTTAGAGGATTCTTCAGCTTAAATGTTTTCTTGTAAATTCTACCGTACTAGACAAATTAAAAAATTAATACTTCTCAGTAAACCTTGCCGCATTCATAAACAATTGTAGCTTACCAGTGCGCCAAATCCAGGTACGAGACGCTTAACCCGCGCTACCGCATGGCGGTTGTCGGGCCTAAATCCAAAAAGTGGAGGCGGCATTCGGAATTTAACTCCTCCTACGTACCTTAATAAAGCAGAAGATGTAACAAAGGAAGCCGCGCAAATAACGAGCACTAGCATTTCGATAATAAGTCTTTCTGCTAAATGAACCAGTTGTTTAACGGTTCCATACTTCAGACAACCCAGTTCCATTTCATAACAATATAGTGGTCTGATTGCACAATCGAATGCTCAGCCGACCCCTCTGCCATAGAAGTTATTACTGCATCCTAGTGGTCTTGAATATCAAACGCTACGTAACAGATGAGCACAGTTTCACTGTGGACAAAGCCGGCTTCCTTCTGCTGAAATATATTACGTAATTAAGAAACCTTTGGAAGTAGCGATTTCCCTTGTAGGGGTCATAAGGTAGTATAGGCAAAGGCAAAGTCTATATTAAGGTTCCCTTTGTGTTAATCTTTTGGAGTGTTCAGCATAAGTAGTAGATTCGGTTCGCGGTGTACTGGCTATCGATGCTTCCCAAGGTCAAAACTGTGGGGTCGAAGCATCCGATCGTCAAAACGTCCCTATGAAGAAACGGGACTTCAAAACAGAGCGATTTATAAAGCCATAACCCTTATATAGTGTTTCTTTTCGAAGCAGTTCGCATGTATAGGGGCCGAAGGTGTTGTAGAGAAGAAGTGCTCTTCTAACCCAAAAAAACCTGCGTTAAACATCCCATTAGTTGACAACCGAGTGCTATCATGCATTCTTTCGTAGCCTCTGCTCTTTACTAATAACGAGCTTTAGTGCTTCGTTAAGAATTTATCTAAGAGAAGTAACCAATGCGTAAACCATTGAAATTTACTACTAAGGCGCATCTCACCTTTACCACTTGCTCATGGAAACTTGCATTTCACGTTGTCATTTTTGGTGAACGTGCATAAGAAGTCAATATTAGTGCTTTGAATAGAGGAGTGCGTAACAGTCTACGTGGACAGAAACGTAAAATTGTGCAAACAGATCTGGGTCTCTGTTCTCGCATTAACGAGGGAAATAGCTCCTGTAGCGCTGATCGTTGCTAAGTATGCCTGGATTGTCCGCTAAACCGGGTAGCGAAACGAACGCATTATCCATTAAATAATTGTCGTTCGCTGACTGCTCGTAATGGTATGTATAGGTAGGCAATGACCAACCATCTGACCAAAAGTGTACGTCTCCCATATCACTAAACGTCAGTGGAAAAGCGTCGGTATCCATAAAAAGAGGGTTCTATAAATAACTAAAATAACCTGCGCAAGAAAACCTTAATTTATAATACTTACAAGCCACCCAAAACCTGGTGTAATTCTTTTTGCACGAACTTTGTTGACAACGCTATAATTATCAACATATTTCTTCTGCTGATAATGGGACTAGCATTGTCCTGAAGGCTTGGGACATCTCCCAATAAATATTAATTGCTTAACTTGTGGGATCCGTAACAAATCACCTACATGAAAACATATTCCCCGTAACAAAATACTTTGTGTTCAAAATCATAAAACAGCTTTTGCTACGAGCTAATGACAAGCGATGTAGAAAGCTAGCACATACTTAGAAGCTTTCTGCTGTGCTATGAGAACAGCTGAAGATTGGACGCTTAGTAGAAATTCCGATGCTGCGCACTAAAGATGGGGTACAGCAAGTCTAAGAAGTAACAAAATAAAAAATTCCTTGTGATCTATTAGGCAACAGTTTCTGTAAGCCAGCTAAGCCTAAGCCGACACATGAGACTATTGCTGTTGCTCAGAGTTCATCCGCTTAAACCAAAAAATCACCAAGAGCTCCTGTAGGCCACCTAAGGCTAAACTAAACTTATTAAAACAGCTGTTGCTCATAGTTTCTCTAAGTAAACAGAAGATTCGCCAACGCTGCAGTAAACCAAGCACGGTTGATGGCCTCCCATCGCATGTGATCTAGGGTCATCAGTAAGCGGGTCAGATTATGGCAATGCGGTGACATAAGGTGGTAAACTCTACCAGAGGCGCTCATGCAGGACAAGAAGTTAAGGTTCATATTTTGTTATGGATTATCAACGGTCGGTCGCCAACTACCAAGAGTGAAACTTAATAAAGGCTACTTAAACTGAAATTCGGTTGGGCATATACCTGTTTGGATCTCCCCATTTGCTACAGAGCTCGTATGTTTAAAACAGCAATATACGTTTTTAGTTTCTTTTCCAACATCTACGGCGATTAGTTTTGCCCACGGTTTGTAGAATTGCTGAGATGTAATTTAAAAGCACGTAATGAACCAGCATCCGTCTTTGCCTTTCATTTGAAAGCGTCGTTTATGCTTTAAACTAGCACACTCCGTTCTTGCTTGCAAAATATAAAGGAATGGTAATTTTCATCTTCCCAATAACATATGCCTAAGCACAAAGGATAAGATGGCCTCCTTTCAGACTCAAAGCTAGTGGCACTCAATGATTAAGTAGTTAGTAGTATTCAGTACAACCTCATTTGCATATCATCGAAAATCCAGTAAATTCATAAGCTTACTTATCGCTGTTTTTTGCGACGGGGGCCGCTGAAATTGGCTTAATCACGAGCAAACACTGCATTATTATTGTGAGAGTAAATAGAATCATTGCAATTGCCTGAATCAGCCCATAAGCCATTTGATATTGTCAAACCCAACGCGCACAGTTATTATTCCTGCTCAGCCTCAGGTAAAAGTAGACGGCAGTCAGTGTTGAAGGTTGATGAAAAACTAACTTATATTATTAATTCTGGTTGCAGTAACTGGACAGCCTCGCAGACAGCTCATGTCTAAATGATAAACGCTCCACATTCGTACACAGAACGAGAAAATCTGTTCTACGAACTCAGAGGCATCCAGTATGCCTACATTGTTTCGTGCTTTTCTGCACGGCAACGAAAAGAAAGCAAGGTATTCCATAAAAAAAACAAATAAATATCATAACATAAAATTTCTAAGAAACCGTAAAGGAAATGCAACGCTACAATTGCTTTCTAATAAGTGAACTCCAGAAAACTGAAACTTAGTTCTCATTAATCATATACACGGTTGCGCCGTTTTCAGCGGTGTCAACAAACCTTGAATTCAAGCGACATTCAACAAACCAGTCAAGCAGCGGCTTGTGAAGACGCTCAGTTTCTTCGGCTAATAAACAAGTGCCCATATCTGCCGTTCATAATGGGCCGACTGTCAACATTTTCCCCCATCTATGTACGAACCGTAAACTGGCACTGGAACTTACCAAAGGAAACTTAAGGAATCAGGTTCTTAAAACCAAGGCTTAGACAATACTCGATTTGTTGTGGAAGAAGAGTACGGTCCTGTTCTCTATCCGACCGTGGACCTCGCTGACATGCGAAAAGCCTTAATTCCATAGTATTGTTTACCTTTCTCACCAAGGAATTTCGTTTACAACTAAACCCGCTCCTTGAATTCGAATAAGCATGCAAAAAGTGACTGTAGACATGGATACTACTCTCCAACTCATACTTCCGCAATATTGTTAAATTTGCATGCGTAAACAATCCATAAAAATGATACTTGCTTGGGGACCGCAATCACCTAAACTCCATATAATGAGTGCAATAACGAAAACAAAGGTAAGAATAGAAAAGTGAAGCCATTAGTTCGGAAGGTTGAGGGGAGGTAAGTGCTTTAGTCAAGCAGTATTATAACACAAGGATCGCAACAAGTACTCGATCAAAACTCTAAGAACGAAGACTTAGGCATCCGACGTTCGCTGTAAGCAGTATAGGTGCATCATAGCTTTATGACTGGATTGTTCGTTCATCAATCGGATACTTAGGGCTGGAATGTCCAGAGTTATCATTAGCGTCACATCCTAAACCGCACCGTCTTCCTCGAACCTTACTTCCCTCGGAGCGTTCAATCCAGAAGGTAAAAGGAAAAGCATATATCAATAATGGATGAAAGATGTTTTCCCCTTATGAGTCATTCGAAACTTCAAATAGCGTGTGCTTCCTCGAACCCTTTTCTTCTTAACATGCTCTGCTTTATTTTCTTTTCAGGATGTAATCTTTTTGCAGAATAAATCTTTTCTTGAAGATAAAGACTAAGGGGGTCTCCTAACGTTTTTGCATAGGATCCGACCACCTGCCGTAGGGTTCCCTTTTGCTACAGCACTACGGTGATTGATAAGCTGGTTAATGATGACCAGTTATGAGACGCCGTAGCGGGCCATTGAGCAGTGGCTTCTCGGTTGTCGCCTTTAGACTGTATAAATAAAATCTTGCGGTTTTTTCCTTATGGCTTTGTAAGGAGTAAAAGGCATTTTATGGTTGAATAATTGACGATTTATGTACTTCGAATTCTGAAAGACAATTTATATTTATTCAATATGTCGAATTTTTGTACTTTAAAATAGTGGTGTCAGGCTCGCAGACCACTGTTTTCTTCGGGTAAGTTTGCTAAGTACATCCCATTTTCTGAGCAGCACAGTAGTCCTGTAGGATTTGCAGGATGCTTATCAGTATTAATTTTGCGTTTGCTTGTTTCAGATCGTCTCCACTCTGTATTGAGCCATTTCATTTCACCGATTGAAAGTAGCTACTTGTCATACTTTGAAGCATCTTATGATAATAAGGCAATTAATACAGCATCTAACGCGCACTGGAACTGCTTTTTTACTTTTCTATGATGAAGAGTTTTATCTGTCATTATCACTGTTTAAACCGCTGATTGCTGCATCTTTGATGAACATGGAAGCGCCTTCAGTGAAAAGTCCGTATTGTAATCCTCTTCCTATTTTTGGTAGTACGTTTTTACTATTTTACAGATCAATATCGCCAGCGAACAAAGAATGATTCACACCATCAAAGTCATCAGAGCCATGCTACCGATAATGATAGTTAAAACGCCAAAACAACCGTCAGCAAGTTAAACATGAAATTTTTGGGTAAACCGAGTTCTCTCCGAATGAAACCATGCATATCTAGCAAAAAGTCATTGCACTCCTCGCATCTGCTGCACTACAGTCCAGGACTAGCTTATGAATACGTATTTAAAATGAGTGCGAAGGTTTATTCAAAAAAAATCAGCAACCCGCTAACGTAAATTCTTTGGTGTGTCTCAAGTTTACAATTCCAATTGTAAGTCTATCAATGCAATGTACCGTCACCTTTATTTCCATTATGTTCAATCATGGAAAAGTATCTGACTACTCTCGCAACCAAGTACTGCTACCGAAAATTTGAAAAATGCCAAGCCTACTTCAACGTTAAGCAAACCCCGCATGAATGATCAGCTAATTGAGTCACCGAGACAGGCTTAAGCGCTGCGAGTACATACTTGCAGAAACAGTCTGTTCCGTTCGACAAAGATACCAAACATTTTATTAATAGATGGATGCATGCTTTGCAGTACTAATGTCTTGACATGAACAAACTATACGTGCATAATAAGTTTTCAAAGTCATTTGTGCTTGATTGGTCATCTCTTATGCTAATGACCAGACCTAAGGAATGTTGAAAAGCAAAGGAGCTGTTTCAATTCAAAACAATTTTGTGCGGCGTAATAAATTGCCGCTGACCCGTTATTCCGGCTTTTAGTACCTTTTGTGAGAACTTTTATACAATGCAGTTCTACCTGCAAACATGCATGTAGGTTTCAGTATTAGCATACTGTGGATTCTCCATGTATTTTGATGTGTCTCATTGAAGTCCGCAGACGTTGGTATAGCACTGATCTGATAAGTCCCATTGCAGCCGCGTTTTGTCGTTAATTGTTTCGCTGCTTTGAATCAACAACTGTTAGTTAGTATTGGATTGGGTGGAATCTACTGGGCGGTAAACTTCGACGTTTTGCTCAACGAGAGGCTTGAGCGTCAGTCAGTGAGGTAAGCGCTTTCTCGGTTGCATTTCAAAATGAAATGCCTGTTCGTTTACTGTCCTGCTCAGCTATTAATTAGAATAGTCGAGCGTGCAGAAACGTCTGCAAACAGGTGACAATAAAGTTGAAATGCCTTACAAGTTCTAAGCTGTGTTCGTTAAGCAAAATTCGCAGTGGTGGAATAACTGTCTTAATAACCAATTAGTTAATGGTAGTGAAATAAACGACTACGATTTTTTTATGCATTTGTTAAGTTCCTCCGAGCAACAGCTGTGAATCATTCCAAGAGTTCACTTTCAAAGTTTAGAAGTCTTTTCGCAAGTAATGATTCAGTAGAGACCTTATTTTGCTCTTTCGTTAAGACTGAAGTTCGTTTTTTCTTCCAACAGCGGTATCCCAGTTCTCCGAATTTTTCATTGCACAGACGTCTATTCGACCGTGCCTGCCAGTATCTCCACCGAATGTTTCATCTGGTTGACCACATCTTAATAATTTGATTGACTGACAAGACTATAGATATGTTGTTTTTGCATTCTCTTTCGAACAACAAATAAGCCTTAATTCGAAAGGCTTTTATTCTGTTGTATCTCCGAGTTACGTTTCTATAATTGATAAGTCAGTGAAGCCATTGTGAAAATGAGACTGCTTTCTTTCACGAATTTCAAAACCTAATGCTTTTGTGTCCGCCCTGACAAATTATATTCCATAAATGTGCCTTTCCAGCTTGGCTGAGATAGTTTCCCAAGCTTAGTTAACACCATCCCGATAACCAAGCGGAGAAAAATAATTAAAGTTTACTTATCGGATAGAAAACCAGCAGTAGCAAAAGACTGTTTATGTTCGCGTAATGCCGTTGCGTTTATTTGAATTTATACCGTATGCTAACAGGACAAAGGTTCCGAGCATGAAAAATAGTAATCGTCTTCATTATTTTCTTTTTCCTTTTCCTTCCCTTTTGCGTGAGCTGATAAACTTAGCAAAAAATAGCCGCGACGGTTTTTGTTTATATGTTTTAGGCATATAGCTTCCGAAGTGCGCAAAGGTATTTGCCACTTTTGATTGTTTTCTGAGCGAAGTCTAGGAAGTAAATTAACTGCTTCTGCCAGGGTGCGTTCAGTTTATCCTGTGCCATTTTCATCTGCCGCTGAGAAGCTTCAGCGAGGTAGTTAAACGTTTTGGCGTAGAACTTGAACGTTTAAAAGTGCCGAACGTTGGAGCTGAAGTAAAAATTTGCCTGTATACTTCTTATATTTGTGTTACAGGCAATTTATGAAATGCAGTCGTTTTATAGGATGCCTGGAAAATTTGTGGAAGGCACGAGGTTTTCACGCAAAGTGTGAAGTACGTATGTTATTTGAATAAGCTGCATACTTTGCTTAGGCATTGTACATAGCACTTAAGCTTTACATTGAACGCCAAACAATATTGAGGCAAGGTGTTTAAAGAGTAAACGGCTACAATGGCGACACCCATAGGTAAAGTCTTTTCCTCTCTCTCTCTCTATACTATATTGCGGCTAATTCTTATGTTTTGGTTTTGGATTAGGGTAAGACAGAACAGAATAGCCAGCAAAACTCTACAATCAAAGCACCCAATTTTTTTCGCGTCATCGTCGGCTGCCTCATTCCGTCCTGCCTTAAACGTAATTCAAAATGTGAAGGCAGGATAATCGACAAAATAGCGAGAAAACAGCACACTTTGTTCGATCAATGTTGGTGCTGTAGGTTCGCGGGGAAGCGCAATTCACAAGTTCTCGCACACATCTAATATATTTCCTATTTCTCTTTTGCTATTAGACGGAATGGCTAGGAAATGACAAAATATTGATGAAGACATGACATAATGTAAGACAGACAGTGCAACGCTATGCACCATGAGATCACCGCTGTGTAAGCAAGAAGGTGCACTCTTCTTAGTGGGCCTCACAGCCTTCCACTAATGCGTTAATTCTTGTTACAGTTTTCCTGGGCTGTTTTCCTACAAATCAATCTCAAGGAACCGTCAGCGAATTTTAACATGCGAGTTCATGCTGAAGCTCAGGAATATGTATTTGAATTTTCGAAAACCCTTAGAAATTTCACCGAAATCTTGAATTGTGATATGTTGATATGGGGACAAGTGAACTATTAATATTCGTCTTTTCCGGATAAGTCTTCCATATATTCTGCACTTTCCATAGATGGCAGAAATTGTCGGGATGTACAGATACCTACGAGTACTAGTCTTTTCGATGTTTTTTAGATGAGGCACTTTCAGAATTTCGCTGGGTCGTTACATTGTTTTTAGTTACTCGTGTCACTTTGAACTTGTAAAATATAGCATATTTATTGACAGAATCGTAACCTTTCATCGTCAAACGATGTTTTGCCAAACCTTCAGAGTACGGTGGCAGCGTTGTTTTACAGCAGCGTATGTCTGCAAAGTCACTAATATAGTGTCAAAAGACGATTGAAAGTTACTCGTTAGCGTTATGCACAGAAGATGTTAAGTTACCATTATACTTGTTTAGACTGCAGATTGCTGAATCATTGAAGAATATGGATCTATTTTTCAGTAAAGGTTTGTATTGCTATTCGATTTCCATTTTCAGTAGAACCTTTCCGGTTTCCTTTTACAGACGACGACCAACTCTTGCATACGATGGATGGTTCACAACCGCAAAGTCATCTAAGCTACGTCTCAAACGATGTTGGTTAGTCAAAACATTGTTAGCTATTTTCTTTACTTTAAATTTTTCTGTTCTTCCGTTTATAGCTAGTCAACGTGTCTCGCCTTGTCATTCCACCAACACCGGTGAACCGAACATGCCTACAAATGCATCTATAAGTTCTGGTCATGAAGACTCTTCAGAGTCAGAACTGGATTCTTCCTTTCGTGATTCAGAGTGGGAAACTGTGGTTAGCATCCAGAACGAAAAAGAAGACCGCGAAGCTATGAACTGTAGCAGCGAGGAGGGAGATGAGGAATTATCTGAAGTAGAAGATGAGGAGAACACAAGTAGTGTAGAAGCTATTGATACTGTTAGCTCGAGTGCGGATGGGACTAATAGTGTGTCAAGCGACATTTCGGTTAAAATCTGTTTGATCTGTTTACAAGGCGGAAATGTAGTCACATGCGCTGCATGCGGTCTACCGGTGCACAGGCGATGTTACGGTTCGAATTTGTTTCCTCAAAATGTGGCTCAATGGTTCTGCGACACATGCTGCAGTATAGGTCAGAATAGCAGTGGTAGCGATGCACCCTTTTGCGTACTTTGCCCGGTAAGAGGTGGCGCCATGCGAGTTACCGACGTTGGTAATTATTTTCATGTCGTATGCGCTATGGTGCACAAAAAGCTGTTGGACGAAAATGATGCTTTATGCGAAAGGCCAAATCTCTTAGAACTTGCCAGTCAATTCGGTCAAAATCCATGCGTACTGTGCAAGGATAGCGAATTCGCCTGTTGCGGGGTTAGCGTGCTGTGCGACTCAGGGTTATGTAAAAAATCTATGCATGTATCCTGTGCGCAACGTGCCGGTTTGTTTGTCCACGACGCTGAACCGAATGTTTTCTATGTCTGGTGCTATGATCATCGTGACATTGAGGCGAGCAAGCATAACAAAAAGTTGTACAAAGAAATTATACAGCACATGCTCAACTTTTCTCGTAGTGATCTCAGTATAAAACCAACAAAGAAGTTGGAACAGACTGTTTCCAAAAATTTGACCGCTACGATGAAAGACGACGTAGAAATACCTGCAACGGCATTCGCTGAGTTTATAACTTTGGATCATCGCAAAAAGGAAAAGCTGTGTCAAAATAAGATGCACGCGAATCAGGCGTTGAGAAAAAAGAGACTGGCGAGGCGTTCTATTGAACTATACATTGATGGTATACTGTTTGACAAAAGTATTCCGGTGGCGTTCAGTGAAGAATTCTTCTATTACTATCACGCCCGGGCGGAAGCTCTTAGATGCACTAACGAGTTCAATGAAAAAATGGAAAATAAATGCAATGCAATAGAGGTAAGAAAGCTTCGTGTTCGTATAATACGTTTGTAGGTAGCTTGTGTTTTTTTGGGACACGCCGTCTTGTTTAAATGTAAAAAATCATCGTTTTTTTCTGAAAAAATGTTGGATTGGTAACGTGGACTTTGTTCATGGCGGTAGCATCGCTTTTATTTTTTTTTGTCTCTATTTTCCCGCTAAGGATAAACTGTTTAAAGCTCCGACCATCGCTTGAGACCATTGTGTAGTATAACTGACTTTCAAAGTATTTCAGGTTGGTGTTTGCATAAAGACAGCGCGAATATACCTGTAATGTCATTATCAGCGTCTTCTTTTGTTGTTAACACTAAAGTTTCTAATAATGCAAGTGCTTTTAAGTAATGGTTTTTTTGAACTGGTATACGCTCAGCATCTTTAATTTGTTTTTCTCGCAGAAATGATATAAGCTTAGGCAAGCAACTAGCTTATGTGGCTTTAACCATTCTTAAAAATCTAACATTCAGTTGCCGGCATGATGTTTCAGGCGGTAGAGAAAGAAGCTCTTAAGCGAGTACATCCTGCAGTAAGGGAAGTTGTGAAAATCTTTTCGCTTACCGGAAAGGATATATGTGGTGGCGAACTGACTGCACTTGATGGCAAGGAAAATGATTATCCGGAAAATCGACCAGTGTTACTGTTGCCTTCAGTCTCTTCAGATGAAGAAACAACACCTAAAAAGAGGATGAAACAAGATGTTCGGTCGCTGTCTAAATCGGAAGCAGTTAGCCAGAATTCGAAAGACAGTTTTATACCTCATGATAAAGCCGTGAAAGCTTTGAGACGTAGCCCGCGATTTGCTAGGCATCCGCAAGCGTTGCCTTCTAAGGAGTCAAACCATGAAGAAGAATCTTCTGGCCAGTATACATACGTCGAACGAATTTTTTTCGTGCACTTTTAGACGAATGTTTTTCCAGAGTTGCCGATTGCTTAAAGAACTTGCCAAGCTATAATCAGGTGGCAGAATCAGAAAGTATGTCTCCTTTGGAATTGGTGGACCGGAATGAGTCGGCGAACGCAGCTGGACAAAACTATGCTGCGTCTCCGCTTGCCCCAGGTTTGCCAAAACCTACGGTTTTATTAGAAGTATCCAACACGCATTAACCGCGTTTTTACTTTTCTTTTCCTTGAAGATTTTAACTGAACATTTTTACTTGCGCAAACTATCTTCTATGGTTTGACTGTTTAAAACAGGATACTCCAAGCTGAGTGTCGCCACTGCCCCCTTTCATGGCCCTAATCTTTCTATCATTCCGTGATTTGATTGGCCAGTGCCTTTTGAGCTTATTCGCTGGCACTAGCCGCCCACCATAAGAAAAGTTGGAGAGAAAAGATGCAGATAAACCAACCGGAAATCTTGGCCTTGTTCCCGATAGGATTTTGGCATCGGTGGTGTTGTGTCGGTCGCTACAAATTTCGGTGAGAGAAAATGGAGCGGCAGGAGAGGCCCCTGTCTGAGTTGCAACTTTTCATGTCGACTTCCAGTGCTGATAACACCTCACGTTCCACTGCCCCGCAAAGACCTCGAATTGCCGACTGGGAGACGATATCGCTCTCTTTAGGAGACATTGCGCCACATTAATTTTGAAACAATATGGCAATAGGAAAACAGCATGGCTGCTTATAATCAAAGTTCAGACAGAAACTTTAGTCATCCGCTAATGAACAAAGAAAGCTGACAAATATGAATCATTTACAAGTATATTTCGTCCTACAGTGCAAATGGAAAGGTGCAGAATAGCTGAGCTGTGCCATTTGATGATATCTGCGTCTTGATCATCCATCATTGGTAAAATGCGATGCTATAACAGAGACCTTTGCCAGCAATTCGCGCGAATTTATACTGAAATAGGGAATCTGCCTAGAGCACTTAAGATTGGCCTTTTGGGACCAATTTGAAACTCATCTATGTTCTGTCCTGTGCATAAACGAGTCACGCAAACTGAAGCTAGCGGCTTTCTCAAGAACACATGGATGTCTGGTCACGTCTTAAAGCCGTATATAGTCTACCGCAAATTCAGTAAGACCCCGGCGCTTTCCGTCGCCTCTGAAAAAACTCCAGTCGGTCCCTTGGGGAAAAGTTGCCTTAACGCGGCAGCGTAGAATCTTGAAACGTGCTTTTTTAGTACGGAACACTGCTTCATATTGTATGTAGGATTTTATTAGTACGATTAGGTCCAGGTATAGACATTACCGTACACATGTAGTCGGAAACCGTGTTAAAAGGTTTACTGCTGTGATGTGACCGCTTTTTCAGGTGGTATTAACCATAGGTATGGCAGGGTTTAAGGGCGTTTCCTTTCTTATGCGAGTCGTAATTTCTGCCATTTTTAAAGGGATATTTTAAACCTGTGAGCATTTTAATTTTGTCAATGCTCGCAGCGTGTTATGAGCAACTTTTTCAGAAGAATTAACAAAGTCTCAGGTGATTCTCGATGTGCCAAAGGAGGCTGAAAAGTTCGAAGCGGATGCAATGGAATGCGGGGAAGCAAGTTGTTCGACTACAGAAGTGTATGTTTTCTTTCGAGACAAAGCCTATCTCCAACTTCACATCTTTGTTGCAGAGATTCTTCTAAAATGATCTCAAGTGAAATGAACGTGCAGGAAGAAATGGCATCGATGAAAGATAGCCGTTGGCTAAGAAGGTTTGCGCTGACCGACTAGTGTCTCAGGGTCAAATTTTTCTTGTGATTTAATAGTTTAACCGATGAGTCGGACAATTCATCATCCGAAAAGAGCATCAGTGCTTCGATTGCACAGCCGTCCTACTGGCTTAAAAATTGCAAGCAGCCGGATGAACATAAGGCTAAGTTGTGTGCCTTTTGACGACTTAACCACATGCATATATCTTCGTAACACCAGTGCTTGTAGAATTGCTGATGAAATTGCGCTAGGCGTCACCGACTCAACGCAGTATGTTGATGAAAAGGCTTGTGAATGTCAGAGAAGTAATGGGATCAACTTCAACGAAGCTCTAAACGGGTTGAAGCATATTGCTTTAAACTTAAAGTTTGTTTTTTCTCTCTGTAGTTGAACTAAATCAAACGATAGCTTTGTTTAGGGCCACGAAGTCCGCAACTGCACAACAATTCACTGTGAATTCAACAAGCGCAGAGTATGTCTGCGAAAGTGAAACTTCGGCTGCAGCTTCAGCGTCACCTGTTATCCTACAAAAATTCGATGAACCTATGTATGTCCAACTTTTACTTTCAATAGAGATTTGAAAAAAAATTTCAAGTAGATCCTGTCACGGTAGCAGTGGTTTACTTGAATGTCAAGAGGGCGTTTGTTCCTCTCCGATCGAATGCACACCGTCACAGTCAGGCGAAATCATGGTGTGGCACGAGGATCAAAAGTTCGTTTAGCAGAATAAACTTCAAACCAAATGTATTTTTGCATCCTTAGTTCTAGTATACTGCTAGAAGGAGTGCCGTATCATTCAGTTGAACAGCAATTGTCAACAGTTTTTCCTCAGAATTCAGAGTATGATGTGGCCTTATTACAGAGTGCTACAAACGAAGAACTAACGTAATATCATTATTTGAATTTTAACTTAGTGATGTCAACATTAAATTAGTCTAGTGATTTCAGAGATAAGAGAAGCAATGAGTATGAAGTCACGAACGTTGACGCTGTGAATCAACAGTTAACAGAATGTGAAGAGCTGACTGAAACTACGGAAGAAAAAGTCATCTCTTCAGAAAGGTATATACTACTCTTTCGAAATGTGTTTGAGACAGCGGGCTTGACTTTTAGCGTCAGCGATAATGTTGTATATTTGGTTCCATGCGAGGAGGAAAAGGTCGAAGTACAACTTTCCATGCCTGACGTCTCTGTTGAATACGAAGATGTGCCTACGATTGGAATGGAAGTTTATGTTAATAATTCGGAAAGTTCAACAACAGTTCCTCCAAGGTACCGTGCTTTCTACACGTTTGAAGATAATTTCATGTTATGTTTTCCTTCAGGCCTCTTTCAGCGGAACTGCCCCTTCCAAGTGAAGTTAGCAACCAGAGTGAAAGAAGAAAGCGCACTAAGAAGCGCCGCAATCCAAATTCTGATGCTGAACTCATTATTCATGTGGAGGACATTGTATGACCACGTTTTGTACTGCAAGATTAGGGTACTTTTTATTGTTTGCTTTTCTCGCACGACTAGACACAACTTCTGTTCTATGGTGGTAAGGAAAGCTCGTGTACTGTTACGCCATGTGTTACCATCAGCTACGGTACTGTACATTGCGAGGCGCTTTCGACAAGGGCTGAACTTTTTAGCGAGATACAATCACCAACACTACTGCAAACCAGTAAGCGCTACGATGTCTATCCGTCGGAAGTTTTAATTCTTTGCGCGTGAATGCAACCAACAACACTGAATGCAGTGAGAGTAACTGCAGCAAAAAAGTATGACAGCTTCAAACTGGAACATAGCCAAATGCCGAGCAAATCTTTAAACGTTAGGGCTGCCTGGAAACTTTCACCATGTGCACAACTCCATTCCCAACTTCTTTTAATTTGTATTGCTTACCAAATTCCAAGAGACTGTCAATAGTCTTTAAGCATAGTTCATCTTCAGGATGAACGTGAGGCTTATTCTTAGGAACAGCACGTACCTCCATGTCACAAATGACTACTCCACCTAATATCATTGTGTACTGCTCACTCCAGCCAACCAAACGTTTCTGGTTGATTTCAATAGGTAGGCAAACTTCCTTGCACACTTCCGTTAAGGCAGCATGAGGTTTCGATCGCCAACTGGAAATGCTCATACTTTCGAAATGTTTGCTCAGTGCTGTAAGACTTCTAGTCAAGCCGGACAGACGCCATGCAGATGGCTCTTGGTGAACAGCTGTATCTTCGGTACCAGAATGCAGTTGAAACTTAGCAGAACCGATCATCCTTCCGTTTACACGAACAAGGCGATGACTCGGACGTTGTAAGATTTCGCATGCCGTATCGCAAGCGTTCATCTTTGCTTGCAGTGGATCACCCCAGTGCAACTGGGTCAATAAGATAACTTCATCTACCTGTTCAAAATGTATTTAAGCTCAAGGAAAGAAAAGACTCATCAAGCGAAATACAAATGTTACAAATAAAACACTCACATACCAGCAATGTACACTCATTATTCGTCAATTCAGTACGCCACACGCACTTTACGAGGTTGCACAATTCGTTCAACCTTCGAATAGGATTATCTTCTTTTGCAGCTACACTCAGCTGAGCTCTCAGCCTGCAGAAGAGGTCCTTCACCCGCTTCTCGTCAGTATCCTCAGCTTCATGTCGTGTTTTGGAACTAGACGCGCCATGATTTCCTTGTCTGCTCTCCGGGGAGCTAGTACGTCTCATCTTGGTTGGAATGTAGCCTAGAAAGATTATTTCGAACAGTAAGCACGTCGAAGACGGTACTGTTAAGAATGAGCCATTAGAGTTTCGTCTGTTTACTGCACTTTTCCGTTTCGCATAAGCCTCTAACTCACGATGGGTTAGACAGTGGCACACATTCGATACGAAAAGTGCATTTTGTTTTTTCCTAATGCTAAGGACTAGCCGTGCAGTGATCATACGGTGTTGCCTTCGCAAAGAGAGCTGCAACTCAGGGAGTCGCGTGATCACCAGGGTAAACAACTGTTAATCTTGGCGATCCGCCACCAAACAGTTTACCCGAACTGCTGATCGCATTATTCGTCAAGCTATTAAAAAGATACTTCACCTTCCCGCGATGACTTCGTATATACGTATCAAGCAGTCAGGATGGTTTGAACGTTGCAAGCTTATTGGAGAAGACGGACCTCAGCCTTCTGCGATTGCAAAACTATGAAAGAGCCGAAGTCTACGAAGCTATCGCTTAGGTATGGCATTCAGGAAGGTACAGTACAAAAACTGTCAAGCTGCATGTCTTGCAGCGCCGTATTGACTGCTTTCGGCGTACGTATCAAGGAAATGGCGCTCACGAGTTCCGTACTCGATTCAGCAGCGAGTGGTTAAAAGAGTATAGAATGAAACTTCTTCTCCGCAATAAAGATGCGTACCAGCCTGATCCTCAGAAGTCTGCAAACCAACCGTGATTGAGTAGACTAGAGGGGCATCTAGGAGTCTTTCGTCCATATTGCCGAAAACTCCCAGTAAAACTGCGGACTCATCGAAGTCAATTATTAGTTATATCAGCTAATTCAAGAGTTCGACCTTGTTAGCATAAACTGCATGAAGTTTTGACGTTCAATAAGTTTTAAACTTTGGCATATCCGTTTCACCGTAAGGGGGTGCTATAGTGACCTTTTCCTGTGTCTGTGCTGAAATCGATTCAAAATTATGTAGTTCGACTTAATCTTAAGCGTAAGGCTACGCTTAAACGTATACTAGTCACGGCATTGAAACAATGTGTAGAGAACGGAGAGCAGTGGCAAAACTTCCACTCAGGAAACCGCTGAGGTCCGGTTCGGCATTAAGTACGTTGATTACAATGTCTTGACTCAACGATGGAACGCTCGGAATAGAATGACATCTTGTGTAAAATTCGCAAGCAAAAATACCGATGAAAACTGAAATGCCTAGCAGCTAAGAGACTTGAGAAAATCTGAGTTCCAAGTGGGAACCGTGGTCGAGAAAAGGTCGGCAAACACTGTGCTAAGGTGTCAATTTCTTCATTTTGGGCAAATTTCACGTGCTTATTTATTGCGGAGAGCATGCAAACAGTTTATTTGTACTAGCACACAGTTTCAAGTCTTCGGGGCTTTCAGAACCTAGGGCGCTTTCTTTCCAACGATCAGCAGTTGCAGGTAAAAGGTTCCTGATAATCATAGAAACTCACTTATGTCATCCCTTTGTTCACGTCGTGGCAATATCTGCTGTGCCAAAGCTTTAATTGGATTGTGGTATGCTTCTATCAAGTCTCCAGCCATTTCTCGCACTTCATCCATAACAGAATCAGGGTAACTTGAAAAAAAAGTATTCAGTAAGGCCTTTATAGGAGAGATAAATATCCTACCAACAATCATACTGTTCCATGTTCATAAAAACACTTGAAAGGCAAAATAACCTCTCTTTGGAGACCTTACCCCAGTTACGGCGAAGAAATCTACTTCGAATATTCCACGCGTGATCAGTCTCCCAAGGTTGTCTGTACTCGTTCAAGTTAATGTCAACTGTGTCCATTTTGAATCGAATTCAGATATAATTAACACTTCAATGGATCATTTCAGCAAAACAGAACGCTCAGCATTAACTGCGTAACTTCGCCTTAACAGTTTGAATAGTTATTTTGATTACCGTATTAGTGAAAAGTAAGTACTAACACAAACGTTGCCTTATGGATTCATGCAACAAAATCAGATTCAGTTTCATGCAATACTTTTTATTCAACTTAGCTTGAGTAAATTATTTAGCCGTAGCTTGATTTTCAGTAGGTTTTGCTTCTTTTTCATTTCCAGTGTGCGAAAGTTGACGTACGTTTTAAAGGAGTCAGTACCATCCCATGAACCAAAAGACCAACTATGAAATAACTGAGTTTCATGCATACCAATCTTATTAACAGTGGTTATAGTAATTTTGCTGAAAATGTTTGTAATCGTTTTAATGAGCATTGCGAAAAAGTCAAAAAATGCGAACAACTGCTCCTCTAACGCGTTCTTTGTTGAAATTGTTGAGCGTTTCAATTAAGCGCCGTTTATTGGAGGAACTCATAGGTACATGGTCAAGTTCGTGCCCATTCAATTCCACAATGTTGTAGCCAAGACGAAGGAGCTGTCGCTTACGGGCTTCCACATGCCCTAGCCAAGTTGTTGTGAAGAGTCGACACCGATTGTTATGACATAGTAAGAGAACCACGCGAGTTTCACTACTTGGAACCTGAAGCTCCTGGAATGAGTAGCTTTTAAGCACCAGCGGGATGTCTCCTTTGCGAAGCTTTCCCTTGGAAAATGACAGCAACAAATCTGGAGCAGTAAAATGAGGTAGCACAGCACCAAAATAAATTTCACTTTGGCAGCAATGAAGTTCCTCGCATAGCGTATGAATCAGTGATGCGCATAGTCTGGAATATTTGCTGCCTCCAGCTTTCTCTGGGGGACATCTTCCTATATTCTTGTGTGCCGCCGTCACTGCGAAAAAATCGGCCATGTTCAACCGATGGTCACTGCATTCCGGTCTGTCGATAGCAATAGAGCAGTCGAGGAAAAATATATCCGTGAGTGGAAAGTAATGACGACGATTTTCCGAGAAAAGGTCCAAAAACTCTCGAGAAAAAGCACGTTTTATCAAATCCATCGGATATTTGTTTCGCATGGCGGCGCATCTCAAAGCTGCGCTGAGGACTTCAGGAAATCGGTTACAGCTGTCAAGAATGTCTTTACTCCTGAATTCGTCGATTAATAATTCGTCAACACTGTCCGATCCCTCGCTGCCAATTTCGGGATAATTAAGTAATGTGAAGTAATGAAAAATTATAGCAGCGTCTTTAGCACGAAGATGACCGCGTGAGCTGGAATATTTTTCTAAAAGTGCGACAGCGAACTGCTTATCGAAGAAGCAAAGTTTCGTACACCAATAGGCGAGATGAACCCAATGGATCAACATGAACTTGTCCAAAGGAAGTTGAGCAAAACTGTGTACTAATGTTCTCAGGTAAGTCCAAAATTCTCCGCGCTCTACATATCGAAGCTGTTTTAGAATAGCAGTCACAGAAACATTGGCTACACAACCCAGTGTTAATCGAGAGCATAGAAGTTCAGCCATGCGCATTACTATATTCGAAGTGCGAATACGTCGCTTACACTTAAAAAACGATATCGCTATCAAAGCAAGATCGTCCAGTGAAAGCTTGTCTAATTGATTGGAAATCGCTTTTTCTAAAGGTTCCATGATCAGCTCGGGAATTTCCCTCCGTTTCATGAAGAAATAAACGAGACGCAGGAGGTAAGCCTTTTCAAGCTTCAAAACATTTGAAGCAGTGGCTGTCAGGGAGAATTCGGAAGTTAACCTGTTAACCTCAACAGCCAGAATGATTGATTTCAGTAGATCATGCTGGTTTTCCCACCGTTGGATCGAATTAAAGCGAGTATACAGTGCCTCTGCAAACTCGCGCAGCGGTTTTCCATTTGAGCTTGGTAAAGGATGAACGAAAAATGAGCGATCAAACGTGTCGGCCAAAAGTCTTATAAGAAAAATTAACTCTGCGTCATTTGCACTCTGAACACTTCCCGTTATTTGCTCCAAAGCATAAGCAGTATTCACGTGTAACTTGCTCGAACTGAGAGCCAGCTTTTTCTTTAAGGAAGACAACCATTCTGGATAGGCAGCAACGACAGATTCGTCCTGTTGGCGACACTGAAGCTCCAAACGCTCGACATACGATTTGAAAAATGCCGATTCCACAGGAGCACTTTTGACAGGAGATGGCAAACCGGGGTGGAAATTACCCAATGCTCGACCTTCGATATAGCAAGCATGTGAGAACGACTGCGCAAATATGCATAACTTACGAATGATTCGACCAAACATAATGACATAACACTTAGAAAAAGACATAAATATAACTTGCATGGACCAATCTGATACAATTAACAGAATGCAGGCAAAGAGAGGGCTTGTATAGGTGCAAACTGGACTGCCTCATTTCACTCTTAGAACTGCGTTTCCTGTCGGAGCGGTTTCGCCTCTGTAGAGGACATTAAAGCACTGCAAAGGAGAAAAGGTAGTGGTTAGTGAGCATGGTCATCGCTAAAGGGTCAATTAAGACGTACGCTGAGATGAGAACTTGTTATCGCGTGAACTGAAGTTGGATGCTCACATTTTAGGAGAAAGTTTTTCATTTCTTCTATCGCAACCATGCTTCAATCCGACTGCAAATATTCATAGTAAATCGTGCCGAACTAAAGCATTTACTTACTGATATTGAGCCAAACGTGGAAAACCAGCTGCTTGTATGTTTGTAGTAACATTCGGTTGAATGATTTACTCTTAGCAATTCCGAATGCAGTAAGTAAACACGTCAGTCTTAATGCATGCTTTTGTTCGCTCTGCAGATAGTTTTGCTCGAACAGTATAAACAGTCAGACATCAGTTACATTTGTAACATTACACGTCCTCAATGATTCGTATCCGGAGGTTGCGTTTTCTTCATGCTGTGTGCATGCATTTCACTGACTGGTTTTACTTTTTATTTTGTTTGCCTTGCCTTTCAAAAGATTTTCGGACTTGGTTTTAAAAAACATTGCATACGCCCTTCTAGTGTCAATTTTCAACCTATAAGCAGAGCATTCGATCATGGCACCAAACGATAATCAAGTACCAATTATTCGCTGAATACGCTTATGTTGATCGCGTGCAAACTTATCCTACGTTATCGGAACAGTTTGATTTGTAATGACTTTGAACTCACCAAAACAACGGCAGTTTGAACCTAGCTTATTTCTCCATTAGCAAAAAGAAGGCGGCGGAAAAAGAGAGGGTCCCGCGTTCTTTCGGTTGCATGTCCATAACTTACTGTACTTGACAACTTAACCTGGAAGATCGTTGTCTACTGCTGTTCTCTGTTGTGAAAATACCGACGATGCTGTTGCTCGCATCAACAAGTCTTCATTTATCCATTTAAGGTTAAGGTGCTTTTTTCAGCTGCGTCTTAAATTAAACGTTAATCCACGATAATTCTGTCCTGTTACTTATAGTGCCCTCACGCCTTCTAAACCTGATCCTATAAGAAAGAACAATTCCGCCCAGACAGCTGCTCAACGCTATGCAATTCCTGCATTATACGTGACAGGGAAATACGTTTTTGATTTGGGCTTAGGTTGCATACGTTAAGCGCGACAAATAGGTCTATATTTTTTATTTTCGCTTTACGTTGCCTACACTATAGTTGGCACCAGGAAGTGCGTATTTTTTGGTTTAAGCCTAAGTTGTCTGCGGTCGGTAAAAGTAACAGGAGATTCTCGTAGGCGGAAGCGTAGTGTTCTTCGTAGGAGTAAGCTGATAGAGGTATTTTTTAAACTCTGTTACCCTTGTAACCAAAAAGCAGCACTTATTAGGGATTTCTTGGAGCTATAAAGGTCAGCCGAGGCTAAGCCATCATCGGATATGAGCGGCTGGTGTCCGGCGCTCATAGAATCGAACAGAGTTCTTTACAAGTTGGCCTCTGATGAAAAGCTGTCCATAGAAGGTTGCGAGCGTAAAGGCTTGCCAATCTAAAACAGGAGAGCCAACGTGTTTATTTCTGAAAATCGAAACATTCTTGTTTTTTGTCTTCTTAAGATTACTGAGATCTTGTAATGTCGAGAATAAAGTTTATAAAGAATGTCGCATTTTCAACAAGAGAAGGGAAAGGAAAAAACGGTCTTTATGGGCCGAAGCTGTCATTTAGTTGAAGCGTGAGCTATGCTCTTTCTCTACCGTAAATTTTTGTAAAAAGTACGGTCGCTATTCAAAAAACTATGCGAAACTGAAAGTGTCCAGCAAAAACTTCAAAAACCATCTTCAGCAACACAATGGAAGAAGTGCGGTTTGGCACATTCTAACTAGTTGCTCCCTAAGTTTGTTTAAGGTTACTGTGATAGTATACAACCGGTTGAATAACGGACGTAACCACTAGGTATAGTGCCTTTTAGAATGTTGCATTTGTTTTGCGTAATGACAGGAGCATAAAAGTACAATTCGAATTATTTTTGGCATAAACCCGAAATTTTTGTGCATACATTAGTGAGCGCACTTTTCCGCCAACGAAACGTGTTTAAATAATAACTGAAATTGCGATCGACTTGTCTATTGCGTGAAATGTCAGTAAGTGAAGTAAGGAAGCATAAAGCTTTTGTCTCCCGAATAACCTCGGCTAGAATACCTTTTAACAGTTCGTTGCAAAACCTTTGATCTTCATGAATTCTGGATGAATCCTTTACTTACGTAAAGCTTTCGCAGTGAAGATTCCGTTCTTGTTTTACTTGCTTTTTGTCTTCTTTTCTTGTATATCCCTTTTAATAGTTTTCTGTAGAGCAAACTGTTTTATTGAGAGTAAAGAACATACGAAGCTTTCAAAAACGCTTCTCGTCATTCTCTCGTTAAAAAATGTCACTTTCAAGTATCTTCCAGTCAGCTTGTCATTACTCTTTCACAAGCGACGCGCAATGTCGATTAAAGTGACTGAAACAACGGCGTTTTAATTCTGAACGTTTATTGTAATCGAGTTTGTAATAATTTGTCTTTGTTATTCATGTTTAATCTTTTTTAAGGCTGGCTGTTTACAATTTCTGTTGAAAATCGTCTTCATTTTTAATTTTTTGCACTACTGCTTTATATTAAAAGTAACTGTAAGGTAGGCTAAATTATGCTAGATTATTTTATTAGTTCTGTGGTATTTTTCTTTGGAGGTTGTATTATTTTTATTCAATTTTTCGTGGTCGCTTTCAGCTCGTTCGGCTCTTGAATTGTTGACTCTAGTCTTGCATAAGCTCCCTGTGGCGCGTTCGTAAAGTTTGAAAAAAAGGGAAAATTGTTCTTAATAAAGTTTTTCTGCTCATTGTTTTTGAATTCCGCCTGGTTATGAAACGAGAGATGAAGTTCTTTGTTGCTTGAGAAACTACTGAGTGTTTATAACTTAAGGGTGGCTAGATTTCAAATGTTCAAATACCGAAGCTTCATCGATTACCTTTTTAGCCTTATGGGAAACCGTCCTTTTGACCCTGAAATACTGCAGCGGATTGCGCATGACAAATTCATCCATCTTCTCGAGTGCGATCATCGCGACAAAGTTCTGGTCATTCAGTCGGAACTTATGAAACCATTGGACCGCATTCTCGGGGCAAAGGTGCTGCGCCAACATGGCGTCGTGAAAATATATCGTTGGGAAGAATTCACGACGGCTTTGATCGATGATCGATTGCATCATCTTTTTCTTGTAAGGCCCAACCTCGGTCTTACCCATCGGGTTGCACAGATGTTTGCACCGAGACTACCAACAGCAAAGGAGCCCATGACAGTGACAGCTAAGGGTCAATTAATATACGTTCCTAGAAAGTTGGCTATATGCGACACTGTGCTGGAGCGATACGGCGCCTACGGAGCAGTGCAAACTGACGAGTTCAATTGGTCTTTCATACCGTTGGATAGCGATTTGCTGAGCCTAGAACTACCAGACTATTTTTCCTCAACCTTTGTGGACGATACCAACCTTTGGTTCCAGACGGTTGCCCAGGCATTGTGGCACTTTCAGTCATTGTTTGGTCCATTTCCTGGACAGCTTTTTTGCTTGGGGAAATCTGCCACTGTTGTGGCTAATCTGATAGAAGCTATAGGTTTGCAGTTAGGCTTTTCCAGATTGACGGATGCTTGTTGCACTCACGTCATTCTTTTTGATCGAGATGTTGACCCTGCGGCTGTGTTGCTTTCCTGTCTGACCTACGATTCTCTGCTTGATGACAAGTTTGGTCTCAATTCAGGTTTCCTGAACGTTCCCAAGCAGCTAAGCTCCAAGGGTTCTCCTCCTGGTAGGCTGCTCCTCCATAGCAGTGATCCTGTTTATGCCTCTATTCGCGACCAGCATTTTGCTCGCGTATTTGGTATCCTCAAGGAGCAGACAGAAGCATTGCAAGCTGACTTTGACAAGAGACATCAGTTCGACGTCGGTCAGTTGAAGGAGTTTGTTAAAGGATCATTGAAGCGATTGAAGCAACAGCAGCAAAGCTTGAATTTGCACGTTGGTCTTTCAGAGGTTGGTATGTCAATTCTGCTTCTAAAAGGTTCAGCTTACCGCCAGTATTGTCAGGCAATCGTTGAAGAGAAGAATCAGTATGACTTTGAGCGGCTGCTCGAAATGGAGCACAGAATGCTTTGCAAACTGGACTACCATCGTAGCGTAGAGTTCATTCAAGATTGCATGGCACAAAGATTGCCTGTGGCAGTTACCTTTGGGCTTCTTTGTCTTTTGTCTGTTGCTCAAGGCGGGCTACCGCAAAAAGATTATTCAACATTGAAACGTGAGTTTTTACAAGCGTACGGGTACGATTACCTGAGCGCTTTTTATGCCCTCAACAAAATGAGACTGTTCATCTGCAAAGAGTCTGCTTCAGTTACATCGCTTCTATCTTCTCGGTTCATGCGAAGGCCTTCAATGTCCAGCTCATTCCAGTCAATGTGTGAAAAGTTTAATCTTATACCGCTGGAAAGTGTAGATATCAGGAACCCTGAATGCCCGTCATATGTCTTTAATGGAGCTTACATTCCTTTAGCCTGCCAGATCGTGACGCAAATATTGCAGAACGTTTTACCTGGCGAACAGGCGCTAAGGACTGTTTCCAACTTCTTTCACTTCAAGGAGCTGAATCAAGCTCGCTTCGTAGCTCAGTCAAAGTCTGAGCGCAGTAAGGTTTTTCTTGTCGTCTTCCTTGGCGGTGTAACGCGGGCCGAAATAGCTGGACTTCGCTTGATTGCAAAGCTGAGGAAGTGCGAAATTCGAATAGCTGCTACAAGCGTAATTTCGAAAGCCTCTCTGCTTGAGGCTATGTCCAATTGTTGATGCTCAACTTCCATTAAACTCTGCGTAGTTCAAATGCGGTTTAAAACTGCAGCGGTTTTAATTTCGGTTTAATTTTGGTTACACAATCTTACAATATGGCAAACGAAGGATGAACATATGGTACCTCTGAACGTGAGTGCCAACCAGAAAAAGAAACGTTGTATAAAACTGAGGGACAAATGCGGGGTAGGATATGGCGTTATTAATAATTTCGTAAATTAACCCATACTTGGTATTTCAGGTGCCAGTCTTGTATGTTGGCGAAGGCAGATTCAAAAGCGTCTTGTTTGACCATTGTCCTATTCTTACGAGCGTTTATCGACCGCCGAAATGGTGCTATCATGGCACAATGCAGACATTGGTGGGGAATTTTGGAAGCACGCCGCCTCTGTTGGCTCACGAACGGTAGCCTTTGCTTATGTTTCCTATTAGTATACATGGTAATAACTTAGCTTTTTTCAGGGACATGCTGCCATTAGAAGACGGAGGTCAACTGGCTCTTGATTGGTTTCCGCCATTGAGCTCAGCGACATCTATGTCTCGAATTGCTGTAATCGTTCCTGGTTACACAGGTTTTTAAAAAACTTACAGATTCGATAATCGTTGCAGCGCATATTTAGGTTCTACTTTCGAAAACTACGTTCTTCGAGCTGTTCACCTTCTATTGCCTATTGGCTGTGCCGTCGTGGTGTTTAACAATAGAGGTCTTGCTAATGCCCCATTGTTGGTATACGCTTTGCATGCGTTGCACGTAACGCTTATACCATTTCTCAGACTCCAAAGGCATACTGCTTCTCCAGAACGGCCGACCTGGAGGCAGCGTTGCAGAGAATTGAAGACAGAACGCCAAACGCAAAACGCCTCATTGTCGGCTATTCTTCAGGAGGGTGAGGAACAACAATTTTTTAACGTAACAAAAAGAAGAATAGACGTTTTATTTCAGCGCATTAATAGTGCAATATTTAGCAAGAAGCAAGGCTGAAAATTGCCGTGTTCACGCGGCGTTGTCCATAAGTACACCATTCAATGCGCAAGTGAGTGTGCACAATTTGGAGAAGTTCTGGTATCGGTGCATTTTCAATCGATACCTTACAATGCGCATGCGTAGCTATCTTAAACGGTTAGTAGACGGTTTGGTGTGCTTCTTTTGCTAGTTATACTAAAGGAAGGAAAGACGTACGAGCTGCTGTTAACAGATTAACGGTGAATTCATATAACAAAACAGCGTCTGCTTTAACTTTTCATTGCGCACTGCTCCTAGTTCCAGACTTTTACGAACGACCACCCAAAAGGAATGTATGCTGAAGCAAATAGTTAGAGATTTATTGTTGCTTGTCGCAGTTGGGCCTTTTGACTATTCATAAAAAGCAGGGAAGCTTTCATTTTCAAAACAGCGATTTTTTAGACTGACAGAGATGCATTTAGTTGTCGCTTTCTTAGTCATTATGTAAGCTAAAGTTGCTGTCCATCTGTAAACGTAATGAGCTGGCGTGTCAAGCAAGATTGAAAATATTAAGCTTCTTTAGGCAAAAAGTACAGTTGGACTTTTGAATCTGCTTTCCCTCATCCTCTGTCTCAGCGGAAAAAATAAGCGAAAATGTCCAGAAATTTTTTATTTTGCTTGCCTTTGAATATACTTCTATTGCAAAGGCGCAACTTTTCGTAACAATATTCGTATGTTTCATGTTTTGCGCTATGGAAAGTTAAAATGGATGGACAAAGAGCAAATTGCCTCTGAACTTAAGAAGTGACGTTGCTGACGGTTGAAGCAGCATCCTTGTTGGCTGTTAAAGATAGGTGCACAGTATCGCTAATGCACGCAATGTTCTTTTGGTCATTGTTTAACGCGTTAAGTGTAGTTGTGCCCATCTCTGCATTTAATGAACAAAGGGTAAAGTTCGTTATTTTTCACAGCCTGATGCGCTGCGTACGTATCAATGCTAATACATTTCTTTCCATCACATATTTTTATTGTGAGCAGTCAAAGTAGTTTTCTTATGACTGTTAGGTTTAAATCGCCAAGCAATTTTGCAGACTATATTTGGAAGTATGCAGAGATTGATAACAGTTGTGGCGTTGAATTGACTAATCCGTGAGCTTATGCTGCTTTACAGCCACCAGGATGTTTTTAAATCCATTGTTGACGTAGAAAGGATCATGCGTGCTTCGTCAATTCGTGAATTCGATACTCTTTTCACTGCGCCAATGAATGGCTACGGATGCGTCTTGGAATACTACGAGGACGCTTCAATTGAACGCAAGTTGGACACCATTACTGTTCCAGTTCTGTGCTTGAACGCGGCTGATGACTGTTTTGCGCCACTGCATACTGTTCCGACAGGTGTTGCTCAAGGGTTGCCCAATGTAGCAATCGCTTTAACGAAGGCAGGTGGGCACATGGGGTTCCTGCGCAATCGCTATCCAAAGTCGCAAAGTTTTGCCGACGAACTTCTTCGGCAATATGCTGTTGCAATGTTTGAAAAGTACTTGTGAACTTAAAGTCTAGGGAAAGTAGTGTTAAAAATTTAATTATGTCAAGTTTTCAGCCAACCGAACTAAGTCTAAAAACTAATAGCTGGAATACGGTAGGCGTTTGGAGAATAAAAAATGTTTTTTGGAGCTATTAATGCTTGTACCATTGCTGTGAATTAGTCTTCTATTATACGTCAGCAGTCAGGGTGACTTGATGTCAACGCAGTGATTGGGCAGGTCAAAATCCTTTTCGCGAACAGAGTTCTTGTCGCATTGGGCGCAGTTGCGAAGCTGAAGTTTCTTCATGTCATTGTGGGTTCGACGAACGTGGCTGTCGTGGGCAGCATGTGAGGCAAAGGCCTTTCCGCAGAATTTGCACTGAAATGGAAATTTCAGAGTGATTATTCAGTCAATCTACGAATTATTATAGGCGGACTCCTTTCCTTTATGAGCAGAAGAGCTAGTCCTTCTTAAACTGCCTACATGTCATTTAATTCCATGCGGTTTTATTTCCGGTAAAACCTTTTTTCTAGTTTAAGCGCTTGTGCTGGTGACTAGTGACTTTTGAAACAGAAGAACTTTAATTAAAAATTTGGCGCAAGTCTTAAGGTTGTTAAAGGATGAAACTTCCTGCTTATAAAGGTGCACCTAATAGCTTAGAATGTGCCAGAGAGAGCGGCTTTAGTTTCGTCTGTTAATTTTCAGCTTTGTCGTGAGGTGACTGTTACGGAATTCTTGTACAGTGTGCATCTGACATTTTGTTGTAACGTTAGGTAACGAAACGTGGTCATACTAGTCAATCGATCACAGTGTCTGATTTAGCTTGCTCTCCTTATCGTAACTTTTCTATGATCTGATTCGTAAAAAGCAGTTCAACTTAACTGAAAAGAATTGTTGTAGAATGTAATTTTCGTAAGAAACTCCCGTTGCTCATTGTTTTTAATTCTCAAGGAGCAGTGTGTTTTCCTTTGTGAATAGAGGGATGGCACAGATGTTTTTATTCTTATCAATTTCCAGTTTTCTTTTTTCCTTCAGCATATGCGTTCGCACGTACGGAAAATTAACCGCTAGAACAGTGTTTCTCAGCTCAGAGGTCGAGAGCTGCCGAGCTGTGATTGGCCAATCTCACGTGGGCGCATTGGTTGAACTTGTTCACGGGAGAGCGAAAGATGGCAAGAGAAAGTTCGGCACGAGCTGATTGGCTAACGCTGTCCCACAGTAGCATCCCTGTTCGTGCTCTTCGGTTCCACTGTACCCCTTGAGAAACGCTGCTCCTTTACCATGATCACCCATTAAGGTTTGGGCACCTCTTATTAACATAAAAAACCACGTTTTCAATAGCCTTAAGAACGTAGATCAGCACAAAACCCACATTCTTACTGCAGTTGAAATCTTAATTTTGAACAGTCTTCTGTGCAAAGAAAGGCACTTTGTTCTGGGTGATATAGATAATCGATTACACATTCAGCATAACCTGAAGCACAATCCGGACAAATAAATGCTTGTGTGTGGTATTTAAATCAACCATCAAAACAAGGCGTCGCACAATCCTCTGCGGATATGGCAGAATGGCAATTTACTGACAACGTTAAGTTTATTTAAGGTGGAACCTAATCATCAGCAATTTATTTCTCTGGAGCTTTTGGGTCCACCCATGAACCTTCCTCAGGGATAATGCATAGTTGAAGTGCGGAATGTTCAGCCCGTGAAAACTTTTATTACGTAAAGCTTTCAGCAAGTCATTACGTTTGCGATGAAGACAGGATCAGCAGGTCGCTGAAGACTTCACCTAATAAAAGTTTTCATGGGCTGAACATTCTGTACTTTAATTATGCATTTCTTCATCTTTGTTAGAGAGAGCTTCGTTTCTAACGCAACTTCAAGGGTAAGAACTAATTCAAATAATGAATGAAAACCTTGAAAACGTAGCTTCTTGGTACAGGACAGCGGAACTCCATGTAAAGTATTTAAGTTTATTGTTACTCAAATTGTCCTGTTATACCATTCAAATAGTTAGTTTCGGGAGCGTTTCTCTTACGGTTTAACCCGTCTTCAGCGGATAGGTAGTGAGGCTACCCATCCGCTACCGGTTAAGGGCTGACGCGAACTGTCTCAAATTTTTTGAATGTCATTACGTGACAGTTCCTGAACCAACAAACTTAAATGAGTGGCAACACGAAAATTGAACCCTTTAAACGTTTTAAAGTGCCAAGTGTAAACTCTCTATTTGACAGTTTTGTTATTCATCAGCCGCCTTCGAAACAATTCTTTGTAAAATCCATCTAAATTCAGCGCATAATAATAAATTTCATTGAAATCCATTTCTGTTCCACTTTGACGTCCGTATGAGACGTTGTACCTTTTAGTTCCTTTGAACTCCGCTTTTGTTCACAGGGTGTTCATTTTTGTTCCATTACAGTTATTCACGTTCTTTGAATTCCAC
Source organism: Trichuris trichiura (assembly GCA_037903355.1). NCBI lineage: Eukaryota > Metazoa > Nematoda > Enoplea > Trichinellida > Trichuridae > Trichuris > Trichuris trichiura. The sequence continues at coordinate 161,641 of JBAJFE010000039.1, read as the reverse complement.
TGAAAATCAGGTAGGTATCTTGCACGCTTGCGCGTTGCCTCACTGACACCAGAATAGTACGGAGAGAACAGCTGGGGGCACAATTCTTCATTGCTCTTCCTTCTTGACTCTCATTCGTTTAACCTTCCAATCTTGTTGTTTATGTCAGTCAGTTTCCTTGGGAACTCATTCCGTGTCAGAGCCCTACTGATATGTGTACATCTTCCCGTATGAATTCTCAGTCACAAACTCTGATTGCATTATTTAGCATACTTATGGTCAAAGTACGCCTCACGTTTAAGCAACATAAAGTTAGCTGACAACCCACAGAAATACAGTGAAACGGCAGTTGGGAGAGGCTGTGGAGAGTGGAGGTCGACCAAAAAGAAGGATGCCCATAAGGCCATGGAAAAAACGGTGGCACTATCAGCGGTTGAGAAACACGTGTTTTCCAACTGCTGATATTTCTTCTGGAGAAGTTTCAAAATGTTTCTTCCCTGATGAGAACCTCACATTAAGGGACCGTCGGAAATCTGACTTCCATTTCTGGAGAACCAAAGATGCTCTTTGTCGTCACAACATTAAGCATCAGCAGAGACGAGAGAATAGGAGTGAACAGCGTATGATCAGTACTGGCGTTCTTAACTAGTTGGTACAAACCAATTGCTAACCCATTCAACGCGTTTGTACAGCTACAGAAAAGACAAAAAGCTGTAGGAATGAGATCGTTTGTGACTTTGCTAGACTTTGGCTGGCATGGCATACCTAACCGCCAAACAGCTGCATACAGCAGTACTGCTTGGTTTAAACGCTGAAAATAGAAGCAGAGAGTTCCAAAAGCTCATTTCACTCTTTTCTGCTAGTCATGGACCATGGAGCTTCATCCCGGGGTCAGAAACCTATTTTTCAATCACTTTTTTGTCAGGTTTTTAAAGATCTTGTAAGCGTAACCTTCAAGGCCTGTTCCCATTTTTAAGAGTCGGATGTAATTTAAAGATATGTAAAAAGCGACTCTGCTTTTTGTGAATAAACTATGAAGTTTTGAAAAGCAGTTGCAAAATCAAAATCGAGGCACCGATGAAAGGGGGAGCCGCCTACGGAAAGCCTTGTCTTCTTTGCCGATATATAAAATGGATCAAACCTGATCTAACATATTTTAGCATGAAAATTTACACGCCTGTTACAAGACATCCTGTATTAGGCACAATGGTCCAAGTGTTCAATGTTAAATCGCTTGTACTGATTTTTTCTTGAATAAGTATTTCGTTAAGTGCATTGTTTTTACGCTAAAGTTATTGTCGAATGAACTGATGAGTACACATTCTCCACGTTCCGCTAGGGGTTGTTCCAATGAAATGAGGTAGATATTTCTGTAAGTAGCAAGTTCACGTGGATGTCATATTCGGGCGTTTGAAAGATCTGTTGTAGTTTAAGCAGAAAAAGGGTGTACCCTTGCAGAACTACCAGAAACTTGCGCGTTCATTCCTAGAGCAACGATATTGTCTGTTTTAACGGATATCTGAAAGGTAGCGCAAATGCAAGGTAGTTTATCACTTATGCATTTATTCGGTTTTATAAAATCCCAGCTGTAGCTACCGTAGCTGAATTAGTCCCAATACTTAAGAGGCCCCACGGCAAAAATTGAATGGCGGTGAATGAGAATTTTACAGTGGAACAAGTGTGTTGGAACATGTTTTATGTTTTTTTAATGTTCCAGCAGCGATTTTGCAAATCGTCACAGTTCCTACCGGTAAGCGTACAGGCATCTCCAGATTGTCCTTGTTTTCTTGTATAGCTATTTCGCATAGCATAAAATGCGAGGCTAATTTCACTTGTATTTTACTTGGCCAAAGTGCTTCCCCTTGCGTTAAGCTTCAAAGTCTTGTCGCATAGATTGGATAAAGGAAAAGTGTCACCGTTATTTATCTGGCCGTTTTTACTTTCTCCGAGGATGAGTACAGAATCTCTTTATGCTGAATTCTAGTTCCCCAATTAGGCGTTTAGCCTGGTGAAGCGTTTATTCATCTCCTTAACTACTATCTTCAGGTATGACGCATTTCCGCTTTCTCAGATGTGAGTGGCAAAGGCAGAACTGACAATCAACTCTAGAAGATTTATTAATATCTTCTTTTTAATGAATAGCGTCATTATTCATCATTAAGTAGTTTGACTCAGTAAGATCGCTATAATAATGTACAATTAGTATGCGCACAAGCAGTTAAGTGTTTAACAGGAAAAATAGCAAAAAGATTAATTCAGGTTGTAGGAAAGATGGCTCAGAACGGGTCTGTATAATTTCATGATATGTATTTACGTCTAAATCACCTTGCGAAAATGTCTGAAAAAAGCATTAGAAGACAATGATCTTTTTATTCAATTTAAAACGTTGTTCTACTGATACTGGTTTTGACTTTTATTCTAACGCTGATGGCAAATCAGGACTGATCCAAAAGCTATATGTTTCGAATTTTAAAAAGCCCTCTTCACAACTGCTACGGAGCCGTAAATACGCATGTGATGAAATAACCTTCAAGTCGAGTAAATAAAAAATGTTTTTAGTCAGCTAAGCTGCTAATCGCCGCGTTAAGCGCAGTTCTCTTTTTATTCGTAAAAACGTTTCCTATCAAACAATCTGTTTCATTTAAGACGAGTCTGCTCCTACAGCTGGATGGTTCCTAAACGTCGCACTGACTTGTTACGTTCAGAATCATTCATCCCAACTGTAATTTGTTCAGATAGTAGCTCCTGACTCATTGCGTCCTTACAGCTCTTAGTTAGCTAAGTTAGTACGCGCTTAATGGATGCTTTCTTTTCCCTTCTCGGCTAATTGGGCTAACAGATTGTAGGGTTGAGAAAAGGGAAAGCCAATTTACTATTGTTGACTGCCTTTCCGTGCTTCTAAAAGGCTTGCCACTTCCGCTTAAACCTGTCGCCATTTTCTTGTTAAGTTGTCATAAGTTTAGGCTACCTTAAGGCAAGATAGAAATGATGGGGTTACCTTGAAAGGTTTTTCTCCACTGTGCTGTCGTATATGCGTTCTTAGGATGCTGGACGCAGTGAACGCCTTCGTACAGTATACGCATTTGTATGGTCGTTCGCCGCTGTGAACACGTAGATGCTGAACAATAGCGAGAACGTAGGCAAACTCTCCCATTGTTCACTGATACCTTATTCAAACTGGAAGACTGAGAGAACTGCTTTCCACAGACGGTGCAGACATGAGGTCGGTATTTTTCGTGCACATGCAAGACGTGTATTCTCAAGCGATCACGCTTTTCAAAAGACCTTAAATCGACCAGATCAGCGATGAGGCTATTAGTGACATTAGGCATTTCATACCTGGTACACAGATGACATGGATATTTTCGGTCACCCATATCTACGCATCTTGTATACTTTAGATGCTTGTCTCGGTAGTACTTGTAGGTGAACACTTTCCCACAGCGGTCGCATTGAAAGCCGTTCTCATCATCGGCAAAGGGATGAAGCGCCCAGTTAACTTTTGGGCTACAAGCGGAACCGTAACTATGCTCTTGGGCTGTCTCAGCCTGCAGAGATGTTCCAATAATTCGACACTCTTCTGGCGGTCGCTTGCTGTCAATTGTTAGCAGAGTTTCGTTCTCTTGTATAGTCCTCAGCACGATTAGGCATACGCCTTCGGCATCGCTAGTGCGCAAGGTGTTATGTAGCTGACTGGGAGACAGCACTGCGGAAACATGTTTGACAAAGGGAAATTGGTCATTTCCATTGGTCTATGTAATGGATTAATTCGCCGGGTTACGTTTGCTAGCGAAACATCCAAACCTGCTCTGCCGTGCCTGATGTTCTGTACATGTACCTCGTGCCTGCCATGATTTGACAGCCGGGCTTGCATGAGAAAGCTGCGTAATACTTGCCCTTTATTGTCACGACAGTCAGTTCGATTTCTGAAAGCAGATAGATTTTTGCAGGCATACTACTCTTCCGGAGACTACCAGCGGATGTGTGCTCTGCTAATCTAATTTTACGTTCCTAGCTAAGAGTTTCATGACGCCGCCCATTGGTCATTATGGGATGGCTCAGATGGTGGCACCGAGTTTGAACTTCTAATCAATTAGGACCAAAGCATGCCGGCGTTGTTACATTACGCTGCAGAGAATATACTCCTTTGGCGGGTTAGCTTTTGACGGCTGCCAGCGTTTAGCTACTGTTCTCCACTTAAGGTTGCCTTTCAGCTTACTCGAATTGACTGTTCGACTCCAATTAGGATGACATAATTGAGCTAATCGCATCAGTTGTTAGCCCTACTAAGACAGTTTTGCCTAAATAACTAAGTTTGCCTTTTCTGCCTTGAAATGGTGAGGCTTAAGCGCAGCCTGCTGGCGGCAGACAAATTTAGACAGCTTACCTTCTGGTAGCCGAGAGCTCGCCTGATCCATCTCCTTGAAACTGCCTGAAAAAATTCATGATCAGAATATATTCCTTCTCGAACCCTGCTTAAGCTTGGGACGCCTGTAGTCCCCTGCGTGCTCATGTTGTTCGTCGTTTCTGTTTGTGGTCGATATAGAGTTAATTAGAGCTAAGAATCTGCGACGAAAATATGTCCTTTAGCTGAATGTAAAGGCCTCCAGTCACTGTACGTGACTGCCCTTGATTCACTTGTGTTGTAATTAGGCGCCCAAGCGCTCTTAAGCTTTTTAATTTTGTTCCCGAGTCCCGCTGATCGGCTGGGAGTTTTGGTCAATTCAGCAGGCTGCCTACAGCCCACTGACCACTTGATGTGGCGTAATAAAGTGCTTCATTCCGATCGCTTATTCTCAGGCCGGATCAAAGATCAATAAGGTAGTAACGGAGGATAAATGGCCCAAAAGGGTGCGTTGCTTCCTACCTGGACCGATGCTGCGTAGACAGATTGTTCGTCGTTTAGATTCACCGGTGCACTGAGTTAGGGTCACTTCATCTTTGTCAGAAACGTTCCAAGGGCGCCCTAAAAATTTAAACAGTCGCTGCTTACTGTTAAAAACCAGGGTTTGTTTATACGGTAACCATGCATAGTACTTTTGAAGTACTTACCTGCTTCAGTAGAGTCCGTTCTCTTCTGGTCAGGAGTTTGTCCATCATTGATAATGTGATCTACAGTGAACGGTGGGCAGGTTGCACCAGTAGTTTGCTGTGGTATCAGTGAGTGCTTGCTTGGGGATAGCATTGGCAGCATAGTTTGCGCTTGAGCTTTTTGCCAAAGCAATATTTGGCTGAGTTGAAACGGAAGCCAAGGATATGCCCAATTGCCTGTCGACTGGTTGGTTCCGTCGAACAGTGGCATTACGCCAGGGAGGCGTGCCACTGATGGGTTCATGCCTAGATCAAGCCTTGCAGGTGCCAAGGGAGCGTGAGCATTTGCTATGTAAGCCTGCAGAGATGACCAGTCGCCGTGGCAGAGCATGCGTGTTGAAGGCGGTAATATCTCCAAGTATCTGTTCACAGAGTCGCTTAGTTGCACCCAACGTTGCGAGCGTCCCTTTTCTGTCAACCAATGAGCGTTTCCAAATTTTCGTTTACTGTAGCGAGGTCGATACCACCTCCGGTTTCTTGCATAGAACCACGCAGCTGGTGCGAAGGGTTTTCAATTCGATTAGCGTCCCTGACAAGGGAATGACTGTTGATTTTCATGATCGAGTCTAACAGAGGAAAAGATCACCTAGAGGTCTTCCTTTGTTGTTTCATTTTGGAATGATAAAAAACTGGATCCTTTCCTCGGACAGGATGGTGGCTGGCGTGTTTGCTCACGGTCTTCCTGATCTGGCGGCTGACAAGCGCTTGGCCCCTGTTTGCGCCCTAAGTGTCAACGGCTGGTAAAGTCTGCTCGACTAGTGACCACAGCAGATTGTCGTATTTTTAACAAACGGAGCGCACACAATTTTTGGGTAAACACTTGAACGAAGTGATAGTCATGCAAAGTTGTGCATTGTGCTGCCATGTGTGCGCACCTCACAATCGACTTTTCATTGGCAATGCGCTGTTTACGCTGGAAATGGTGGCTTGGACAGGGTTGCGGGTCGCTCCGCACATGTTCATTCTTAGGAAGCGTGCAATAACGACGCACATTTTGCCCAGACGACCGTTGCTGCTAGCGCTGTGACGGCAAGAGTGCCCCGTGTTGTTTGAACCTTAAAAGGCTCTAACAATCAAGTTAATGACATTGTTTACTAATCTTGGTAGATATTTCTTGAATTCTGAAAACATGAGCAATGATGACACAGTTACTCAAACTGGAATGGTACGTAATGTTTATGTAAATTTATACATTCATGAAAAAGCTGTCGTTGCTGCTAAGAGAGTGTGAATTGAACAGGTTTTTATCATCACCCTTAGCAAGAAACACCATTCGAATTCGACGATTAGGCAATAATTTTCGCTACCATTAAAAGCAGTGCGCTCCTGTACACTGCATTTTACATTCCCTCTTTGCGAAGAGTATGGATGCTTATCATTCATCACATTTAGTTAAGCTTGCAGAAAGATTAAAGGATAAGACAAAAAGTAAAGCTGTGATGTTTTGGTACGGGACTATATGTTTTCATGTTTAACTGTCTTTATTACGGATCTACTGTCCCGTTGATACGAACAATAAAAAGTAAAGCTGAGTTCTAAACAAGTTGTTATCTTTAAGTGAGCTTTTAACCTTAGCTGTCGTGTGGTATTTGTTAATGTTACCGTCTAATCGAAAGTAGCATGCTATTTGCTCAAAAGTTGAAGACACAGTTACGTATAAGTCACCTAGTCGGTGAAGCCTTTGCTTTCTCTCAGTTCATACATGGAAGCTTATTAACAGGTAAATGGCTTTTGTCGCGCTGGCTAAGCTGAAGCTTTCTTTGGTTTACATAGTTGGTTCTGAATGTCAGGAATTCGTATCTCTGCTTTATCTTCACATAAAGTAGAAATGATAGTCTACAGTAGTTTTTAAGGTTTATTTCACTTTGCTAATTCATTAATCTGCTTCATAGGGTCTGATTCGTGGCCTCTTTACTGCATCGTAGCATCATTTATCCTTACCTGTGCAAGCGTACCTGTACGTCATTTGTAAACTGGCTGCACTTTTTCGTAAGGTTAACTCAGAGTGCATTGCCATTGTTACTTGAACTACAACTTGCTAAAATTATGGCGGTGTCTGGTGTCATAGTGTTCTCTAAATGGCAAAGAATTTCTGAGAGAAAAAGTTAAACATGAGAATAAGTACTCCTTGCTACATACGTAAATCAAGAAAGACAAGTGCTGTGCGCTAGCGCTTCGGTCTCCGATACGTGAGCTAACTGAACCGAACAGTTAGCTTGACATCACGAAAGAATTTTAATCAGTTTCGTCCATTCAATCTTTGGTCCACTATCGAGTCTCTGAAAAATCTTTTTTTCATACTTGTCTTTTTCATTGAAATGATGAAGGCCTATATCATAAGAGAGCAGGTTACGTTAAGGCGACAGAATAATGCCAGCAGAAATTTGCCAAGAAAAGGGCTTTAAAAATTGACGTAACTAACTACGCTCATGAAGCCCCAAGAATGCGGACATAAACATTTGTAGACATCGCATTGTGAGAACCCGCACAAACACTTTGCGTACAGGAATTGTCTGTTAACTGTGATGGGAAAAGCTATTGGTTCGGTGGCGCTCCTGTTTCCTGACTTTTCCACGGTGGACGGTGTCATCATTTGTTTTCCAATGGTGCCAGAACGAAGAACAAAGCTTTCAAGTGGCGCATTCTAGCTAAAGATAAAACGTGGATCCTGTGGGATGATCCGGAAAGGAAGAGTTGCTATTTATACCCAAGACAAGAAATGACGGCCATAAAGAGGTCAACTTTTTTGGCCAAAAAGTTTTCTTTCGCATGGTCGAATCAAGAAAGCATTCTATAACTTCAACTGCTGTAACCTGATCATACAGTCAATACAAACCTGTGCTGGACGCAGCAGCTTACAAAATTTTGACTACTGCTGCGAAAGAAGTGGGCTAAATATGTGTTAAACGAGCGAGACGTCATTCTGCTGCGCTATCCCAAGATAGGCCCTGAGAAAAAAATCCTTCCGAACTCGAATTTAAACAGAGCTGTGAAGTTTGAAAACGTGGTGTCTTGGTACGGGACCATTTATTTTCATAATGAGAAAACTTTATCACGGATCGGTTCCCGTTTATGTATATAAGAGACTCCGGAGCTTTCGGGTCATTCGAGACCCGTCATCAGCGGTCTAAAGTTGTAAATTTACAGCTTTAGACCCCTGATGACGGGTCTCGAATGACCCGAAAGCTCCGGAGTCTTTTATAAACATAAATGGGAACCGATCCGTAATAAAGTTTTCTCATTATGAGTTGTGAAGTTTTTTCTTTTATTACAGATTTCCCGTTTTTTCTTCACAGATTTTTTGCAGACCTTTCGGCTCCCAATCATGGGCTGTCATCAGTGCGACGAATAAACAAACAAATTTCACAAAGAAAAATATCTCCTTGCCTTCAGCAGGATTGGCTGGTAAGGCGCTCATCCGTATTACCAACCGACGTGGTTGAGAAAAAAGAGAAAAAATGAGAAAAAAAGAAAATAGGAAAAAACTCGAGGGAACCGAAGTAGATAGTTCAAATTTTATTGCTTAAACCTCGTCTACAAAAACTGTTTAATCGATTTCCCTGTCATTTTATGTCGCGCTTTCACCGGGGGCGGCTGCGTGAATTCTACTCCAATGTAACACCGTAAATCCGATCCAAAATATATGAAACTAAGCGTTTAGTATGACAGGTACACGTTCCCTCGCCCCCCCCCTCACTCCTGTTGTCCTTATTGAGGTAAGACTCCATCACAGATCTTGATCCTCGTGGTCGTTGTTGTTTTGAGACAGGGAGTAGCAAGTCTAGCCATTGCGATCACAAGAAAACCCAAGTGACTTCAAGTTTGTCCTCCTATTCAATAGTCACAATGAACAGAGAGCTATTCTGTTAAAACGATGGTCCGTTGCAAACCTTGGAACCCACTAAGACGATGACTATGACTTTAAATGTTTCAGCAGTGACATAATATTACTGTCAATGTTCCGGCACCTTCCATCTCAGCATTCTTTGCCATGAAACAGGGTTTTTTATTTGAATAATTAAGGAAGCTTGTTAATCCGACATAATACGACGTTCAGTAGAGACAAAAGTATTGAAATTAATGAAGCTTGGTTAATTGATAGATAACCTACTCATTCTGACAGTTACCTACTTTACTCTTGCCCATCTACCCAGCGAGGTAATGCAAGGAGTCCGTCGCAGCATCGTAGATCGAGCAGTCGCAACCTGCGACTTGGCTAGGCATCTAATCGGGTGCTCAAAGTGTTGCTTCTTGCGGTAAATAAACGGTTGGGACAATATAAGAGGGATTAGCAGAACAAAATGAAACAGCATGAAAGCGCACACAACAAGCTGTGGGATTAACAGAACAAAAAGATCAATCAACAGAAAAGTTGGCACGTAAAAGCCCAAAGAAGAAATGAAGAAAAAACTGTTTCGCTTTGAACTTTACTCGGTGGCATTCATAGAAAAAATCATGGCATCATCGAGTACTAGGAAGCTCAGTGACATCAATCCCAATGGACGAACATTCTTGCTAAATGCAGCGCAAAACTGTATTTATTGACGCGTTAGATTCCGTTGAATCACGTCGTGAAAACCTCATAATTACTCCGGCTCGCCTAGTTTGTCAGAATCAGTTCAGTTCCTGCAAATAATAGAATGCATCTTCTAAAAATTTTTATCCTAAAGCATTTGCATGTTTTTATTACGGAAGGATACGAAGCTTCCGGAGCTTTTCGTGCTTCGTTAACGATAAGAATAGCTACACCTATGTGCGATGATTAGTACTGGGTCAAGATGGAGTAAGTTTAAAGTCACGTGGAGTAGGGGTCGAAACCGGACTTGAAGTACGTCTGATCTCTGGGTTTTTTTCTGATATGGCTGGCTAGGAGGATTGTCCGCTTTGTTGTCTTTCGTCATGCTGGAACTCTGAAAAGTGATCTTTTCCACCAGTTAGAGGATCAGTGGACATGGCGAGGGGAACTGAAGGGTGATTTGGAAACTGAACTAATTTAATTAAAAGCGAAAAGAGGTTTAGGTTAAAAAGGAAGAGACTGAAAATTTTTTGGGTTGCGAACCATCGTAATGCATTCGGGGTTGAAGTGATGGTGATGTAGAAAAAGGAAAAGATATAGAGTTCGGAAATAGCTTATTGAGCTGAAATTCAAAAACAGGCGTTAAAAAGTCATTTGTTTTCAATTATTCCAGGACAGGAAAACGTTCCAATCCAAATATGCACTTCTGTACCACTGAAGCGAACCTTTTCGAAAAAGACATGAATACTTTTAAATTCAATACGCGTGTTGCTATAATTAAATAAATAAGTTTTGTCGCTTACCTTTGCTAGGAAAAATTACTTTACCTTTCTAAATTCATTTCAACATCGTTAACATGTCTATCCACAAAGGTAATAAAATAGTGATGTTATTTTTGAAACTCCAATCACTTTGCAACTTGTTACTGAAGCATGCGCTGACGGAAGTATCCATAAAAAGTCACCATCATGAAAACATGCTTACTCGCTACAAAAGCTCTTGTCCAAAAAAGTATGAGCTGTTTGCATTCAATAAAAAACAGCTTTTCGGTTTTTGTCTTTTCCCTCACTTACCTTGTTAATGTTGGTTCCCAGTTACTTAGAAATGGGGTTTTGGTTCTATAATTTAAATATCTATCAGGTCCAACATTCTTTTTGTTCTGGATTGTATTAGTACTGAATGCAAGCATTCTGGTTCACACCTTCAGCACAGAACTCAATATTATATGAACTATCCAACGCCATGTTGTAAGATATTTTTTGTGGTAGATTATTTTAACCGTGCTCTATCTTCTAGGCAAATCCAGGTTATATCAACCTAATTTAGAGTACTCGGTAGAGTTAATGTATTAAACGCATCCTTGATTTGGAACATTTTCAACTTACTATAGAGTTTATGAACCCTTTTTAAGGAACGCAAACTGATTCAGTTTTCGAAAAATGTTTTTTTCGTCTGCAGACCTTTCGGAGCGCACTTTGCTTTATTACTATGAAATTATCGTACGTAACTCCACTGAAAGGTGAGCAACTTTTAGGCTTAATTAAAGTGCTTCGCACATCTGAAAAATTGCATTTTGCATTAGCAGAAAATCGTCACGTTTGCTTATAATTACGAATTTTGCTACCAACAGCTTATGCAATAATTTCAGTCGCATTCATCCCGATATCTTGTATCTGCTCAATTCGATTTGATGTGTTTGTGACAGAGTGTTAAGCTGAAGATTTCTGTTAAAGCTTCGTTGTCTGTCTGGATATAGCTCAATAAAGTGTATTTCATTAATCTTTTCTAGTTTTCGACGCATTACGAAAATGAAAATGTCTTGTTATCCACGTGTGCTAGCCAGGCTTATCGTTGAATGATGACCTGCCCATTGAATTAGCTCCTCAGATAAATTACATTCGACTAAAGGCTGACATTCAACCTGCTGGCATCCCTTCCTCTGATGTATTCACATGGATCAGAATCTTCAAGTAGAAGAACATGTCTTAACACGGCGGCTCTTCTGGGACTCCTCAATCTTTTAACAGTTTGAGAATCGCTGGGCTAAACACTCGGCAAAAATAAATGTTATGTATTTCGGATACAAGTTGAGTTTAGCACTTATGTTTCTTTTGTTAGGAAAGCACGTGACCTCAAGTCATTTAGTTGCTTCGTGCAGGTTTGAAATATTAAAACCCAAACCGAATGGCCGGAACGAGATAATGTAGTTTCATCGATACTAACTAGCTCTCCCCTTAAAAAGTCAGCCCGCTTCTTTGTAGGGGGAAAGTTTAGTGCAAGTTTAGCAAATGGAAAAAGTCGTCATTTCTTTATGCGAGAATAATCCATTGACTGGATGTTAAAGCTTTTAGTGAAGGAACTAGCTTTCAGGACAAGCCACGCTCCGTCTTCAACGCCTTCTAAAGACTTTTCAGTTTTTAGGAAGACGCTAAAGTTGGATTAGCAAGAAATGGTATGAAAGGAATTGTTGTCACAGACACTTCGAATCTATTGTTTCTTTTTCTCGTTTTTTATTGCCCTTCTTTTGTCTGCAGAAATAAAACCAAGAATTATGTCGACACAAATTACCAATAGAAATCTACGGAAACACTATGGGTTGTATACACGTGGAGTCACAAATGTTATTTTCAGACATTCCAAACTGCTCTATCCCTTTTGGTGGTTCGAACGTTGGTGGATTTCATTCGAAAGAGTGTTGCAGCAACGGAATTAATGCTCAGAATATTTTCCCCCTTTCTTCAAGGGGTCATTTAGGTCTACAATTGAGAGGCAAAATGTGTAATGTCTGCTAAAGATTTCTTTCTTTAAACGCGTGAAATTTTAGCAAGGCCTATGAAGCTAGTGCATCAAATCCAGAGCTCTTAACGTCGTCGGGATATACATAAGCGAATCGTCTTCACCGGACGAAGGCAAATGTGATAAGTTTTGCTGAAACCAAATCTCGTTCCAGCCCGTTTTATTCCCCAAATTCGGGCAGAAGGGGATGCATGCTGTTTTTTTCTCTTGGAAACTTTGTCTTAGGGGTAAGGACAAATATTCTAAAAATTTCCAAAAATGACCTTTGTTGACGTTTGTTTTCTCTGCGTTACAGCTATCCATGGACCACGAACGAACGGCAAACCAACAATACGGAATTTAAGAGGCGGTAATTTAAATCTGTGAACATTGACAAATGCAGTGGTAGCCTTTCTGCAAATGATGCATTTATTAGTCTCACAGAAGGTGGCCTCCCTGAGCTACAAGTTTCAGGAGTTTGGCATTTCTTAAGGCGTTTAGCAATCCAGCAGTAGCGTTTGAAAAGAGCTTAATTCCTTCGGCAAAGTAGATGGCGAAGTCTGCGCGAAGTGGTCCAAGTTAACATAAGCTTGTTTACAAACTCAAGGTACGTTTGTTACGTTGATCAGTTCAGCATCCTATATTTCATCGGCTTGTTTGCAATTTGGTTATGCTTGAAGGATGGCTATCGACGAAAGGGAGAACAAGTTAAAATGGAAGTTTGTCAAGTTGGACGCGCGCTGGCATGGAAACGTTGTCGCAGAGCCTCTGACGGGGGGCGACCGCAGGAAGCGACGTTAATTAAAGCGGAGCAATTTCGGGCCGCTGCCCCGCGGCACATTGGTCGCCAAGGTAGCTTTGCTGCTCACGCAAATTGAATTGAGCCCACTTTGGTTGAGGTGCCCTTGGGTGCCTGGTCGGTTTCCGGCTCAGTTGCGTCAACGGCAAGCGCCGTTAAACGAGTCAGCTGCGTCTCGAATTGCTACTGCTAAAACGGTGAACGACGGCACGGTCTTTTCTCTGAACGCTTAAAAGGGTGCCTACATTAGCCCGCGGACTTTGCGCATTATTCAGCCTCTGTTGGCTCCAAAAAGATCAGCAATTAGCTCCGTTCAACCTGGCGGTGTCGACGGCAATCGGTTTTCCGGGACGATGATTAGTAGTCGCCGGCAATCGATGCAAACCATCATCCATTGCTAAGGTCAGGGCGGGATCCTACCGTAGTATACAGTCTCTCCATTGGTGAGCCGGCTGGGTCGAGCTGCCGAAAAACAAATGGGCCATTCTGACTGCGCACCTTTCGCACCCGCTTCCGAGCGGCAGCCGAACGGGATTACATGTCTGAAATTTCCTGACATCACTAGCGCTGTTGATCCTTGAAATATGATATTAATCGCAGCATTTGTCCTGTAAGGTTGCTCGCTTTGCGTCTCGTCGGCTCCGACAATGGCGGTGGACGTTTCGAAGGCTGTCAGCGGAAAAAATGCATTCGTCCGTGCTCGAAATGCCATCCGCTTGTCAAGGGGCTCTTGGCGCCAGTAGACGATTAATTACACGGTTAATACAGAAACTCGCAGGTGAACCGATGATGGCAAAGTAGACGGCACTCTCATCATCCTATTGATTTGTTGAGGTCGTCCGGTGCGTGGCGACACGACTATGGTGCTGACAGCCTTTAAACGTTCAACTTGTCAGGTGGCGGTTGCCAGCAGCAGGTAAGCTGTCCGCTGGAAAGGTGACAGCTACGTCCATTTAAATCTGCATGCGAAACTGACCAACATTTTCAATGGATGCTGACAACTTTCTCTTCTTTATAACCGATACCAAAGATTGTGTTGAGAGGACTGCGTCGGGTGGCAGGTAGAAGCAAAAGAGAAGGCTAAGCCACCACTGACTGCGCTCTAGCGTTCCGTGAATAGCTTACTGCCAATTACCGACGCCACTCGTCGCCTGGGTCTTCGTTTAGTTTGTGCCTTGGCGGCGCGCTCGGTTCAGTTTCGGCGAAAGGTGATCGTTTATACCCTTCTCTTCTTGATGAGCATGAACAACAACAGCTCATGTAAACAGCAACAATGCCTGGTGGAGAGAAGGAACCGTTGTCGCCAGTTGCAGCGTTGGAACAAGAGCCTTCTCGTCCTGCTGGGTGAGAATTTCATTTTTTTGTATTCTTCCCAACCTTGTGCACAAAGAAATTCCCTTCAGTCCTTCGCTGTTCAGTTGTGCGCGTTTAAGTTGCTGACGACGGGACCGAATAAGGGCCGGGTGAAATTTTGTTCACTTTGCCGAAACGCCAAGTTGAGACGAAGAGTCTGGCTATATTGATTTTCTTTTCACCTGGATTCATCTTTGGTACCAACCAACTCGTTGTCGTCGTAGTCGGCGCTTAACCCACGGCGATCCATCGAATCAGCGATAGGTATTTTAATGAGCAACTGAGATAAATAATGAACGGCAGTCTTTTGCTTTCATTACATGACCGCGGGCAGCTCTGGGTCTTTTCAGGCGCGCGCTTGACTAAATTGGAAACATGTCGCGACAACAGTACCGCAGACCTCACGTCGTCACGGCGCTGAAATCTCGGTGGCGCCGGTTGCCCGGCTACGTTGCCCAGTCAAATGGTGCGTGCTGATCCCCTTGGCGAACTAAACTATGGCCAAAAAGATCTTTCCAAAAAGGAGCAACTCTGGCGCTCATTTCCACTGGTAGATCAATACCTAAAGGCAGTAGTAAAAAATTTGGCTGTTAAAGATGAGGCGAAACCGTGGAAGCATGAACGGGCCCTCAGGTGTGAACTCTCCTGGCAATCACTGAACATCGAACATGTTTGTCCGAATTTGTTCCGTTAATGACCACCGAAGAAGTGTTGCTGTCTTTCGCCTGGCGACCGCAGACAATACATCAGCGTGAAGCCTATTCTTCCGCCTACAATCGACCACTCCGCGGTATCTCATTTCGGTAGAGTTGAGTTGTCAGCCAAGCTTCAGCAGAACGCCTCCAGGACGCCCTGGGAGATATCAGCCTAAGAGCAATTAAAGCCCAACCTCTTCACTGTTGCGGGAGTGTAACGGCAAATCTTAGCAATAGGTTAATTTCCCTGCTGACCCTTCATAAGGCTACGAATCCAAAAGTTTGTCACTTTTGAGAGATTTCTGCCCTTACAAACTCTGACAATCTCACCGATCGAGTCCATCATTAGCCTGCTGATGATGATTCTAATAAGTTCGTGAATTTGACAGGCTTAGTTGTACCATCTCTCCCTCTCCTCCCGCTCTAGTTCATCCATGTTTTTGTTCTATTCATTTGGCAACGTTGCTGAGAAAATTTCTGTTCTTCAGTACCACCCGCTCTTTGTAGGGGCAAGCTAGAATGACCTTTGGCCCTGCGGACAAATGCTAAGTGGTAGACGGTGCCATCAGACAACGTTTCTCGCGTCTCGTTTTGACAGTAGGCTGGAAGTGTTTGTCTAAGCAGCGGACTCAGACGGATACGGGCAGTTTTGTTCCGAATTCTTTTGCCTGGTAGACGTTTTTGCTTCACCTACGTCGCCGTGCTTATCCGGCTGGAGGACGCGAAAAAAGTGCCATTTTTGTGGTCTCAAGTAGGTTGCACCCAGCGAAGGCGATGGCGTCCACCAGTCTGCTGCGCAAAAACGCGAGTGCCTTTGTCCCATCTACTCTTTCAAAGCAGGGGAGACAGAGATAAGCTCTGCAGGTCAGGGACGCTCGACGCGACGTGAGTAAGCTGCCATTCGACTAGCTCAGTTGCGACCGGCGTTAGAAAGACGTTGCTCGGTTATTGTAAGCAGTGTACGCTAACGTTCATCTCCATCGTGGAGGTAGGTCTGCGGTCCCGTCTTGCTTTTGTGGGCAAACTACTCTGACCAATCATTGACGAGTGCTTTCTCATACCGTACGCCCGTGCTCTTTTATAATTATTCGTTTTGGGCCTTCAGCCGACGACAGCTTATTTTCAGGTGTTGAGCAAGTCTGCCAGCGTCTCTTTGAACATTCGACGTGGCAGCAATCCAGCGTACTGACAGTTCCAAGCTCGCTTCGCTGCTTTGAAACGCCGCTGCAAGGTAAGAATAGGCGCACCGCGTTTATCGTTCTAGTCAAAATAAAATGTGGGCCCACTTTTTGCTTCCTGTCGCAGTCCCTAGCCGGAGATCGTTGGCTGATAGCATCAAGAGCCCGGCTTGCGTCCAGGAAGAGCGTTCAACAGCTAACAGTGGGCGGGGTCCTGATGGCCTGTTGCGAAGGTGACGATGAATTGTGTCAACGCCCACCTCTTAGTAACCAAGTAACATAATGAGTTGACCAGCTCTCGCGATTGCCATTTTTTCTGCTACTACCGCATCTCCACTTGGCCATGTTGTTTTAGTTTCAGAAGAGCCATCGTCACCCACTGATTGGGACCCCCACGAAACCTGTTACTTTTGCCAAGAAAGGCAGGACTTCATGGATCAGGTTGTTCCTGTAAGATGGCCGCCGCTTTTGAAACGTTTGTTTTTGTTTGCAGGCTGATTTGCCATCTCCAAATAGCTCGTTTGACCACTCCCCAACCAAGCCGATCATGCCTGAGGAGCAGTCGGAAAAAACAGGCAGTTCCTTACCACTTCTGCCTCAGGATGGTATGAGCAGCGTGGGTAACCAATGGCAGAATGGCATAGCATCTTACCCAATATGGCCTATGCTGCCTTTGTTCGTGACCGATCAGATAGCGCAGAACAGCGCTGCGCTGGCCTCTGTACAGCATCCGTTGGCGGGATCCGGGATTAGCCTTATGGATGGCTTTTCATTGTCAACGCCCAGTGAACGCGCATTCTACGCTGCGCTTAATCCGGAAACTGCCAATGACCAACCGTTGGATTTGTCTTTGAAGCGAAAGGCAGCGCCTAGGTGCCGAGAGGTAATGGAAGAGGAACAGCCTCAGAAGATGGTCAGGTAGGCGGCATATCAGTTTTGTATATCAAAGGTCAGGGGTACTGCTTTACGAGAAAAATTCATTATTTGCTTGCCTATTCCCGTCGGGTATTATCGACAGTCGCCTGCCGCGGCTTGTAAGCAAACATTTTAAATCTGAAGTAGAATGTCTCCGCTGTTGCGCGCACCTTGTCAAGAGGAGGAACTTAAACAGTGGCAGCCGGCGCTTTCGTGCCCTTTGAAGTATGACCGCTTTGCGGGTGCGCAGAAGTCTGCGAAAGGCACTGGTTTCGCTGTGCCCGCACCTTGCATGTCCAACTGCGGTCAAGTGATGTTTTAATTAGGCATTTAATGCGATGGCCGCCGCATCAGCAATTTGCGGCCGCTTCATACGGCAACGCCCTACCTTTTGCATTCCGCGTTTCTCTGCGTTAAAGTACAATTTTCGACGACCACCCAGTCCCAGCTTAAGCCTCTTCGTCTCTGTTGATCTTTGAAAGCGAAAGCAATGCGACTAATTTGTCGCTGACTGCTGCTCTCTGCTGTTAAATTTGCATATGGCATTCCGATGCCCAAAGCCATTAAATAGGGCCTACCAATAAAGGCAAAAGGCATTCAATTTGTTGTTAAAATGCAATCTGTCTGTACATCAACCAAACCGCGGTAGCTGTTGAGGGGGGCCAGAGCTTGCAGGTCTATTGAATCACCATTCGATGTAAGCGTAGCGAATAAGTTAGTAAAATTGAATAGTAGCTGGCGGTTTAAAATGACTGAGACCAAAATGCAAGTGACAAAAGCAGAGCTCATTGAAAGCTTTGTCTTAGGACAAAACATTTAAGGAAATCACTATCCACATAACACTGCCCCAAATAGAGCTGCCTGCGATAAGTACGAATGTTTGACTGTTCCCACGATTTCCGCTGAGTGCAAGTGAGCATAACTGAGGCTCATCTTCGTAGGAAATAACGAAACAAATTTTTTCAAAATGTCATTTAACCGCAGCTGTCAATTTATCATATTCGTCACCTTAATCATAGCAGAAATAAAAAAAAGTAAACTCGATATTAATCCCCATAGTCTAGAATAGATGCTACACTGGTTATTGCGAATTTGTTCAAAACCCTGTTCTACTTCTCATCAAAAACTGTGCTCACGTCAATATGCAAAAGACTTTGCTTTCTAATCATCGCCTTGTTTTTCCATAAAAAGGCAGGGTAACCTTGTTGTCGCATTAGGTATGTTTTATTTTTTTTAGCGTGGTATCGCATAGAAACGAATATTGGTTTTTTCTCAGTTTACTCATAGCTTGTCCATAGGCTTTCATCAGTGCTCGAAAAGAGCACCTACGATTGCTTGTTATCTGAAGGGACGAAATACGGAATAAGTTTTATCTTTCCCAGAGTTGGCCGTTGAATATCAATCTTTTGGTTTGAACTAACAAACCGCTAAAGCCAAAGTCAGTTCAAAGCATTCACAGTTTCGTAACGATAAGTTTGCTTAATCGGTAAGCTTGTTGCAATTAGCAATAGCTATTTTTTAATAATTGAACAGTTTCCATGTACTAACAAAGGTAACCGTTTGTAGGGAAAATACAGAGCTGTATTATAGCACTTTGCGCTTTTCTCAGCTAGAATAATGTTAGTTTTGTAACGGAGGAGTTCATGATGTCAGCTGTGAACATAAGTATTGAAAATATGGCTTTTTAGTACGGGACTGTAGGTTTTTATGATTAATTTGTTTCTTCTTACGGAATGTGTGTTTCGTCCGGAGTGCAATAAAGTTTTAATGTCCGTAGCCTGAAAGCTACGGACATTAAAACTTTATTGTATTCCAAACAGGACATACATATTTTAAGAAAAAACAAAATAAGTAAAGTATGGATAAATGAAATTCAAAAGCTAGCTGTAGCATAACTGGATTTGGGAAAATCAATGAATAAAATTACCTGGAGCCTAGCTTCAACCCAAACTTATTTATTTCAGCTCCATTGATGCTAAGATCTCACTATTTCACCTTAGTCTTTCTTACACTTCAACAGCTTGCATTGATGGCAGGAGTAGACTGATCCTGAAAGCTCTATCTCAATTTCTGTTTATTGACAAAAACAATTTTCTATCACAGCGTTATTGGTGTTAGGTAAACAATTATTGCGAACAGGACTATGCTAGCACGAACAGCTTTAGGCTTTGTCGTTCTTCTTCTGTTTGTGTGCCCCTGAATCATTTTTGTAACAAATCGGCTGCGTGAAGGTCACGCTTTTACTTCGTTGTAAAACTTTTCGGACGCTTCCGTTTAAATTATGTTCCATAAATTTGCATATTTGCAAATGTTACGTCCAAGAGCGAAGAGCGCGAAGGTTTTGTACTAATGATCATTACAGACTCGCAAATTCGAGCTGAGCTTCCGACTCAGCGTTGCTCGTTCTTCTTTCCTTTGAGCGAGGATGGCCAAGTAATCAAATTCAACCCACTGGAAATGAATTCAAGCCTGCTCGAAATCTTCCAAGAGAGTGCTTTTTTTAAAAAGTATTGATCAAAGGTTTGATTGAAGTTGAAGCGTCGGCAGTTAGCAATTTTGCAAGTTTACCTGCCATGGCGTTCGACTGTCCTGAATTGTCAAATTCCTGGCCTTCTTCGTATGATACGAGCTAATTATGCTTTCTATCTATGAAGAGGAAATTACTCAGTTGCAGGGTCGTTTTTAAACTCCTCTTTGACGTCTTTATGGACATTTTCCTGCTCTATTTGCAGTATTTTTGAGCCAGAAATGGTTAGTGCGAGTTTTTTGAAGCCTTGTAAAATAATTATTAATCTTAGTTGCATTAGAAGGTAGAAAGGGATCCCCCTCGTTGAATTATATTAGCTGCAGCATGTTAAACTGCGTGGACGAAGCAGTTGATGATGTGGGCAGGTGCTTGACCAGCCTAAGTCTTGTTGGTACGTGCTATTTAGTTTAGCTAAGCACATATTTATGGCACCACTAAATTCTCGTCATTTTCGAATACAGGTAATTAACAGTCGCGGCGCACGGCATGTTTTACTTTTTTGCAAGTGATCGATATTCGTTTGCTGCGGCTACGTGATGGACATGCTTCTCTGCGTGATGGCTATTCTCTTACGTCGCTTAGTTGTTTCGGTCATGCATAATCGCTTAAGTTGAGAATAGCAGATTCTTGCAAATTACCGTTCCAAGTTTTCTTCAATTTGTGCCTGAGATAGTTTGCGCATTGGTCTGCTTATGCATCTTTTTCATAATTAATCATCCAGACTCGTTTATTGGTCTTATCACACTGTGAGATGGGATCTTTTTTCTCAAAAAGTGCATTTCAGTGAAAACGAAGCTGTTTCTTAGGGCGTATAAAATTTCATAATGGTTTATAGAAGCGCGAAAGGTTAGAGTTTATATTAGAGAAGTCAGTACGTTACAACAACTTGCATGACATCTGTTCCCTTCTTTAGTGCGTAAGTCTTATGCTAATTACTTGCTAAGTTAACTCGTTGCCCTCTACTTTAAAACTTTATGATTAGAAGGAACGCGTTCGTCATAGGAGTGGCAAGCTTTCGTTACTTGTCATAGTCCCATGTATTTTATGCTAATCATACTCGTACGCATCAATATGTCACCCGTATTCTATAATTAATAGTATTATCATACTTGAAGTTACATGGTGCAAACAGTGATTAGCCTGTATACGTTTTACTTTCCTTGCCTGTATCTTCTTTGTTCACTACTGAAGCTTCAAGAATAATAGCGGAAAGCGACAGTTCCATGGTAGAGCTTTCGTACGGTTTTTTCTTGCGGATTCTTAGTTGCTGAAATATCCAAACCAAATGCCCCAGCAACGGATAGATGAGCATTTATTAAGGAAAAATCAGAACAGTGTTATACGTTCGGAGCTTTCGAGACCCACCTTGTCCCGTTTTCAGCGATCATAGTTATGTCTCCTGCCATACTACCCCAGATGTGACAATACTTGTCTCATCCTAACAAGATAGCGTTTATACTCCTCATAGTATGGAGTATGTTTTTTCGTGGAGCTCACAAAGTCATTTACACGCCTTAGTTGTTAGAAATCAGTTGGCACCATAAACGTGCAATGATATTTTATTGATAACAGGGCGTAGCTCTCTGAAGGAAAAAAATTGTAACCACGGTAATATACAAAAGCGACTGTGCAGCAACATTACATTTTCTTCCTCAGAGAATGTTCGATAACCTAGAAAAAGAACACCTTGCACATCGTGCACGCTACCAGTCGTTTCTGTACAGCAGTAAGCATCAGGCAGAAGTTGGAAGATATAGCATGTTAAGGGACTCTCCTCTAGGCGAGAGACCACACTGAGGAAATCAGCGGCATGGATGTATTGGGGCGCTGTCGAGCAAAAGATTGAGAAGTTCGCTTACAGAAGAAGAATTACTTGTACCATCTGCTGAAGTGTTGAGGAATTCTGGCAGAAATGTAGGCTTTCGTTATAGGTAACCTAAAACTAAGTCCCATCTGTGTCGAAAATCTTGTAACTCATGCTTTTCATCCTAAAACAGGTTCAACAAGTTCCTCTGCTACGAAGGAAATAAGAAAAGCGTTTTTCAAGGAATTTTATCAACCGCGAGGTGTTCTGTTCTATTCACGTTTATTGAACAGCTGAATGGTCAGTGTTCTCAGCTTTTGCTTAGTAAGCTGCATTTTCTTCTGAGTATTTCAAGATGTTCAGCATACTGAACCCATAATGAACTTCGTGAGAGATACACAGTGGTATTATAATTTTATAACCTCGTAAAAATACTGTCATACCACCTTATGCAGCGCAGAACAAATAAACAGGGCTTTCTTACCTTTTAGAATACGGCTTTCAAAGTTACAGGTTTTTTCCTTCCCATACAGATCCATCTTACTTGAAGGAGCAAATGCGGGTTTGCTGCTTGAGGAACAGTTGCTTTTCATCTAATAAGTTAGGATGCATTTTACTTCTTGGTGTTAAAATCTTTTCGCGAAATTCGAATGCTAGCCCGTATTGTGAGTATTGTATCCATTCCATTGCAAGTAGTGGTACGGAACATTTCGAAGCGTTCTGTTCAGTGTAATATTAAAAAACGGTACATCCACGTTCGCAACATTTCTTTTTCTTTAACCGTCTATCTGTATACCTTTAGCTTATCGCAACGCGTTATTGCTGCAGGAAGCAACTATATTGCTTGGGAGGTTTGAATGTGCGGGTCTTCACAATGGGTCGGCGTGGCATATCGATAAAACGGTTTAATCCCCGTTCGCAGCAGGTTGTCAGACCTTTAGGAGTACTTCTGGTTCCGTCGTCAGCGAAAGATGTGAAGGCGCAGACTTGTCAGGCACAGGCCCAGCTTGAACAGCAATCATATTATTGATATTATTTGTGCACGCGTATATTTCATTGTTGTTTGGAAGGAACGCTTTCCGGTTGGTCTAAGTCACACAGTTTTCCAATTAGTTCGCTCATTATGGAAATAGACAGTTCTGAAAGGTCTAAAAAATGAAGTCCATTCGCTGAGTAATGTTCGCCCATGCTGTTACGTGACTACAGGCCTACTAAATAACGTTAGCAAGAATACACCATCTCAGAGCATAGTGAAAGAGCTTTTGGAATTTTTCCCGTAGCAGCCCCACCTTCATATCGTAATTCTGTCAGCCGTTCTTGTTCTGTCCTTACCTCAGCCTCAGCCTAAACATAGGGCTTACGTTTTGGCATAAGCCCAGGTAAAGAGGGGGCAAGACGACCAGCATGCTTGCCAGAAAGGAACCTGCATTTTTCAAAAGATAGAGTGGGGAAAAAGAAAGTCCCACATTTTTCTTTCGGCATGTGCTACATTCGAATAACTTTTGAATCTGAGTCACAAGCCTACGTTACGATTAGCATTTTAAAGTAAACATATTCTGCCTCAGACTTGCCTCCTTATGTTTTGTCGTGTTCGGTGAGTACATTTCATATACGTTCTCATCAAAAGTTTCTGTGGAACTTTGTTCAATTAGAACTTGTTATTTTCAGTACGTCTACCCTAGGCGGCAGCAGACGCACTTATAGCAAAGAAGATTTGGAAGCTGCTGTGTTAGACATCCGGAGCGGTCGGCTGGGTACTCGCAGGGCGTCCGTCATTTACGGTGTTCCTAGATCTACGTTGAGAAACAAAATACACAAGCTGGAGGTGGCCTGCGGTAGCATGATGGCTAGAGGCGGGCACAAAACGGTTAACAGTTCGCAGGGCGTCTTGAAGAATAATGAATTCTCCGAGAAAGGTCGTTTGGAGTCGTCGCAACCGTCTGAAGCAGCTGCTGTGCCAGCCGTCTCTCCAAACGAGCAGAATCAGCCTGGACAGCACTCAGGTGCCAGTAGGACTCTCCAAGAACTGGCTTTGCAAGTGTGCGCGAAACAATTGAACAGTGCCTTTGAATTGCATGCTAATCAACGGGCCGCATTGAACAACTTCGCTATGAGCCACGATCTGATGAGCGTTGCTTGCATAGATCGTTCCTTGCCTTCTGTTTTTCTTGGAGCCATTGGCATGGAGGCAGTTCGCAGCGCCACTAGAAACGCCGTCGTTCAGGTGGCAGACCTTATGTGTGCAACTTTTGCTTATAATCATTTACGCAAATATTTTAGGCAGTCAACGATGTCTGCGTCACTTCGAGGAGTGTTACCCCAGTGACTGGCATGCTTCAAAAATCGATTCCATACATGGCCATGCCGACGAGCAATGGCACGCTTGTTTCGGCGGACATATCCCATTTCTGCCCTCTGGACGATCCGAATTCAAAAAAGATGAGACGCAAACGTGGTCAGTATCGAAAGTACGACAAAAATGCTCTTGCCTTGGCCGTTCAATCGGTTAGAAGAGGAGAGATGAGCGTCCACAAAGCAGGGAGCTTTTACGGAGTCCCTCATTCAACTTTAGAGTACAAAGTGAAGGAGCGAAATTTGCTAAGGGCCAAGAAGCAGGCTGAAGCAACCGCAAATGCGAAAAGTTTAGTCAACGGAATCACGAATGACTCATCTATCAATGAAAGCCAGTCGGAAGAATTGTCAACACTGGTGCCAAGCGTCACGTTTGAAAATTCTAATACAGTGATGTATTCAACCGTCTCATTATCAGCAAAAGCGGTCGGGAATGAATTACTACCAACTGTCGTGAACAACGCAGATCCAAGCGAACAGTTACAAAGAGAATACATGCCTATGCCACTGAACAGTATGCAGAAGGAGATGAATGGAATCGCTTGTGAAGGAAGTGTTGAATCGGGTTCAATGGTTCAGTGGCGCAAAATGAGACGGAAGAAAGGAGTGCCAAAGAAGGTGGTGATGGTGGTTGATGCTTCCGGTAGTGGAATGGATATAGACGTCATCCCGCTGACAACAACAAACTAGTTTTGTCCAGTTTGACTAACGCCGCAATAGATTAGTTCTTCTCGATTACCATCCACGTAGCATCGCAATTCTTATGAGCTTCTTTTACCTTTACAAGTCACCGTCTCGCTTCCGGTCGACGACTATGTTCTCTTTGTTGCGACTTGGCAATCACAGTGTCGCTCTTTCTTTTTCCCGGTCATTGAAACCGGTATCCTTGGATTTAGCTCACATATCCACAGACGATCCTCTGATCGGATTCGTTTCAACGCTCGCAATCCATTTCTACGTCCTTTTGTTTCCGGTTGTCTGTCAGCCGTTCGTGGGTTCAAGGTAGCCCACTCAGTTTTTTCCTTAATTTTTTCATTGCACCGCTGATCTAATGTTATTGACTTGACTGTCTTATTGCAAGCAGGAAGCGTAAAGGCGACGACGTCTTCGCTAAAGGTCAATCAGGCGGAACTAGTGGATGCAAGTGAAAGCATGCGTTCGCTACCGTTTTGCTGCCAGCTGGTAAACCAATCTGTTTCAGCACAACGGTCATGAACGTTAAAAATCAAATTCGTTCCATTGTCAAGCTCAGTCTATTGGCTTAACCTGAATGTCCCAATCATAGCACAAAAGCTGTGAGTTCAGGCGGCCTTGGCGGAATTCCTATTAGGCATAGCAAGCCAAATGGCTTTTCAACATCATTTAAAGCCAAGTGCTAGCATCTGACTCATTCACAGGTTTTTTCATTAAGCATCTGTTCCACTTCTAAGATTCATGGACGTTCTCGTCAGTCTCTGATATGGACAACCAGAATGGACACCTTTTTTAACTCAAAATTCGACATCATTCACTTTTGTCCTTGCTCATCTCAACTCAGCTGTGATTGCGCAACGCCAGGAGAATTACTACGTCGATTAGTCACGTGATTCAAACTGGCTTGCTTGAAATGACCAACGTGCTTCGTACGAAGCTAACGAGCTATGGTTAGAGATGCTTCGTACGAAGCTACTGAGGCAAAACAGTACCATTTGAAAAAAGTTCAAACCACAAGAAACCGCGATTTAGAAAAACTACAGTGTTAGTGATCATTAGGTTCAAACTATGGATGAAAATAGTACATGATTATCATTTATAGGCAACTCTAATTTTCAATGTAGGTAACGCTTTGAAGACGTAACATCTTGATGCGGGACGATGCATTTTGAGTACGTAGGGTTGTTACGGAAAACTTTCTGTCACTTACCAACCAATAAATGCGTTTTTCGATGCTTTTGCGTCCAGTCTTGACCCGTCATCACAAGGAAGGAATAAGGGGTGCTACAGTAGGTAACGCTCTTAATAACATTATTATCAATTGTCCTGATACTTTATTGCACTTTTATACGTTAGTTTGATTTGTAGCAATCATGATATGGCACACCTTTGCACTTCCGGGTGGGCTAAGGAATGCATTTGTTTTGGACTCTTACGCGGAATTCACTGAGTCAGTATGCCTCGATATGCCTGGAAATAGCTAAAGTCTTATTGAAATTTCAAAATATCACAGTCCACTAAGAAACATGCGCAAGTAGGATAAAAGATAAGCAGGTACTAATTCACTACGTAGCTCCATCCAAGATGCAGGGAATGAATTTAAAGTGGAAATTTAAAGTAAATTGCGATCTGAATGACATCGATTTTGTGCCAATAAATGCCAGTTTTACCCAGTCAGCGCACTTAACGTGGGCAGTAAACTACTTTTAACGCACCATCCGGAATAAGTAATACCCAAGGTTAATATTGTGCATAGTTACGAGGAACGCTCCTATTGCCAAACCGATTTCCGCCGGTAATAAGTTTAAAATGTCGTCCGCGTTTCGTTACTGTAGCTCAAGTATTCTCAGGCTCACCGTACTGTATAGGAGTTGTGGCGAGCTTAGTTGGCATCACAGCTGGTTGACGCAGTTCGGTGTACTCTTTCTGTGGGGTTCTTGGTGCAGCGATGGAACGAACTTACAATGTTAGCTTCGCTTACCCTTCTTCATTGACAAACATTGGAGAATACAATGGGAATCAGGAATTTTCAGATGAGGTTATCAGTGCAGATTGCCTCTCCGCGCGATTCACTGGTATTTCTTGCGACCGACTTCTTTTCTTCCATTTGGTGCCATTTTTTTAGGCTTCATTGCCGATTATAACCGAAACGCGAGCGACGCTATTGTTGCCCATTTCAATGTATTCTATTCGGCGATTCGGTATGTCGACAACCAGCCTTTTTCGATAATCACATTTCCGTTTGTTCTAGCCAGTTTGACAGCGCTGAGTTTATCCTAATGGTTAAGATGTGGAAGGTTTTGCTTAAAGGTGTCTGCATTTTCTAACACCACAGAAATTTTTTATCACATGGTTTCAGAGTTTCATCTTTCTGTACAAGGTTTGGAGCAGTTGCTCGACGAAACACCTAGTGAAGACATGCTTACGGACATCCGGTCAAAACTGTACATGTCAATATTTCTTCTGACAAATTTCGCCAACCTCTTTGAGGATAGAGAATTGCGCAAAGCAGGTTCACAAGCTGATAATGGCGGAAAAATGGTGTTCTTCTTTTGTAACCTCGCGCTTTTTAATACTGAGTTATTAGGTCCGTGGTGGTAGGAGACGTGGTGGCAAAAAGGTGGTAATTGGGCAACTAGGTTTCGATTGGATTCACGAGAAGAAACGCTTATTGGCATCCTACTGCGACATTCTATCTCCACAACTGGGAAAGATTTTTCAATCCTCGTCGTCCAAAGAAAACATGACTAAGTAATGCTTGCTTAATGTCTGCGTTCGTGCTTGTTTTGATGATTTCTTTACAAGGGCAATTGCTTCGTTAGCGATTCGCTTTCTCAACTCTTGGTGCTCATCTTTCCAAGAGCCTTTATTCAAGCTATTGGTTTTATTCCTCGAGAACAACAGTGATTACGCGCCAAGTATGATTGCGTGACTGATGAAACATAATTATCTTTTTACTAACTAGTACAATATTTAGTATTGGCCAAGGAATGTGCGCATTCTTTGTCAGAATCAACTGCTGATCCATCAGTCTTCGTTAGCCTCGTCGAATCAGTGTCTCGAGTAGACGCTGGCAGGAGTTTTGTAACTCTACTCTTCATGTAAGTTTCCGTCAGCTACTAATATTTGGTTTTATTTAAACCAGCGATGGTCAAACGGGATGGATTTGAAGTCCAGGGTGCGAAAGCGCAATAGGGACGATTTCGGAGGGGCGGAGAAGCTTAGAGTGGCTTCGTCTGCGCGCACCCTTTCAGTGTGTAACACGTCTACAATGTGTTTGCACCCTAGGAGGAGATGGCATCCTCGAAGCTAAAAATGAAGGCATATCGAGCATTCGTAAAGCAGTGAACCGGCTGCTATTGGTTAGCATGCAAAACAGGTTTGAACGGACCACCGAGTCCTAAAAATAACCTATGAAATGGAAAATAGCGCATATAATCTTGAACAGCAAAAGCGCTTAGTAGAAGCAGGAGTGATATGATAAGCAAAAAGCCTGTATGGGATAGAGCTAACGTATATGTAGTGTAATTTCGTTTACTGTTTCGATCAGAAAGGTAGTGAACACAACTGAGCAGACAGCGACGAAAAGATCGCTTATTGAGTTGTCACAGAGGCCGCCAAGACGGGCAGGTCACTAATGCGTGACCTATGTATCTTTATACCTGCTTGAAACTCGATGGTCACGCTTCATCTGCTTCTGTTCTGTCTGGTGGTTTATGGACTACATTACGACTTACCGGTAGCCAGTAGAGCTTACTGTCTAAACATTTTTAGCGCCGAAACTGGAAGAAGATAGCTGTGAAAGTTTCACCCTTATATGTTTTATGATTTAAAATTTCTACTTTCAAGATGTGTTGCCGTATTTCTAAACGAAAAAGAAAAGCTTTTGATTTCTTAGCTTGTCAGAACTAACCTCGTTCAGTCATCAGCGAGTCAGTGGCTTGTGGTTGAATCGGTGATCAGATTCGTCTACCGCATGTCACTGATTCGCTGATGACCGAAGGTGGTTAGTCTCGAAGATTACGAATATATGTTTTTTTTTGTTTTAGCAAACGGTTTGTCTCCGTAAGCAAACGCTGCGAGAATGCGTATTGTTATACACAAATGATTCTCAAGGATGATGTCATTAGCTTTGATAACCTTTCTGTTCGTCCGAAATGCATTCTGACGATTTTGTCAAGAACCGCCAACCAATAACAATGTTGATTTCTTCATGATAATTGCTGACTATGTTTCTGCGCGTCTAAAAACGTAACTTTTTGGTATGAGACAGTGGAGCTTCATGTGTCGTAGCTGCTGCGTTCTTTACGGACTAAGTCTCGTTTAAATATATTAGCAATTTTTCTCCCAGTGCTCTCGGGTTCAATCTGGACCCGTCATCAAAGAAAGATGGTCTTTCTTTACCGCTAATGATGAGCTGAGATTGGACCCAAAAGCTGCGGAATTAAATTATTGAATATTACAATAGAACTTCCGTAACTGTAGCCTCTTTTAAAACTGATTTTTCTACCAACATTTTCCGTTTCTCATGGCGCTTCTCTCCGAATTCCTTAACGTCTTCGCAAAATTTTCTGTGCTATAGATGGAGTACGTATCCGCGGTGGGCCAATGATCAGCAACGTTTCGATAAGCCTCCGCTTCGTCGACCTTTCTTTTATTAGATTGTCACAATTAAAGTTGCAACGTTTCCAGTGGTATAATTTGCGCTATCCTATCTTAATATCTGCAGGCAGCTGTTCTTCCTACCTACTGTCTTCTTGAAGCGGGAAATACCGTCCTTGTGCTTTTTTTCATCGTTGGCGCTTTCGTGGTCGTTGGTTTAGGGCCGTTTCAAGAAATGAGAGTATTTATTTTCGGTCGATATTCTGCTTGATAAGTTCGAGCGCGGGTTTACTGCAGCTGAAGCTTCCCACGATGTGATTGAACTTTGGGGTGAACATGCTCCTGCAAAATGCACAGTATATTTTTGATATCAAAGGTTTAGCGGGGGGATATGTGCATGGAAGAAGTGCGTGGCCAGTTGCAGAGGTCCTCGTTGAAAAACGAACTTCCAAGGGAAATGATTAAGTGCTCACTTGAAGAAGTGGTCTTGTCTAAACGCTCAATAACGTTGCGCTGGTTGAAATTCGGTCTGTTTAATCACAGGCGCTGATTTGTTGCAGTGAAATTTCCAAGGTGGATTCATCGGAACTGGCAAGTGAAGGCGCTGGCGTGAAGAACTACGGTACCTTCCTGACACAGTTGGCGGCAGATCTTCCGGATGTAGTAATACATGGATTGTCTTCGCTCTGTAACCTGCGGGCAAAACAGGTTAGAGTGAGCTTGTCTACGCTATAAATACTGCGATGCTTTTCGAAACTGCATGGAAAATGACACTTTCGGTTGTTCTGCTTCATAGGGTTTGAACAGTGCTTTTGTCCTTATTGTAGTCTCCAACGCTTCGCGGCGGGATTTTGAGTGTCTTCTGCGAGCTGCTCTTAGCGAAACTTCACGGAGAAGAGTTGGAACCGCGCAGTCGAAATTTGAGAGATCAGCTTTTAGCTGCTATGATGGTATCGTCATTTCGTTAGTATTTTGCGTTCGGTTTTTATTGTGTGAGCTGTTTGCAGACGCATGTGCACGACCATAATGCGATCGTGCGCAGCAAGGTTCTTCAACTATGGAAAAAATTGTGTCTAGGCAATTGCATACCGGTGACTACGTTCAGAAGCCTTGCCCCACTTGTCTCTGGCCGTATTAAAGATACGTCAATATTGGTCAGAAGGAGCGCGCTGCAGCTGTTGACCGCTCTAGTTGAAAACAATCCATTTTTAATGAAGGTACATTTTCCATAGTTGTTTTTTTGAAGAAATAACTGGCTGTATGCAGCTTTCCGTTGAATATATATCTCAGCAAATACATGACGTAAAGGCGGATTTGGAGCGGCTGCGACTTCTCAACGAATCAACGGATGGTACGTTCATGTTTCACTTTATATTTTCTATTGTTTCTTTTTTTTTCAGCGGACGGCATTTCCAGACGCGAAGAGGCGGAATTTTGGGATCGTGCCCGTAATGCG
This sequence comes from Trichuris trichiura, assembly GCA_037903355.1. NCBI lineage: Eukaryota > Metazoa > Nematoda > Enoplea > Trichinellida > Trichuridae > Trichuris > Trichuris trichiura. The sequence continues at coordinate 130,906 of JBAJFE010000039.1, read as the reverse complement.
GCAGAAGAGGCTGTCAGAAGTGTATACAATAAGTTTTGGAAAGAGGGCGCATTTGTTCCTACGGAGGACCTGTCGATGGCGATTGCCTCTGCTGACAACCTAAACCAGTAAATCATTAAAGAGTTCTTTTAACTGTCGCGACGCATTTCTTCTGTTAAGAGACATTTGTAATGCCTTCGAGTTGATCACGGTGGACAATTTCCAGGAGGCTGTCACAGCGATGATTGCAATAAGCATGAAGTATGCAAATAATTGCTACTTTTCTTTGATGCTGAATTCAGAGTGAGTAGAAGTTTAATTCGTAGTTCTGATTATCAATCTGACGTTCGTTACAGTCTCACCTTGGAAGAATTCATGGCACAAGTGATGCCTTTACTAAGAAAATTTTACATAGGTATGCTTGTTAGCCAGAGATACAAATTTGCTTAGCGTTTCTATGCTTTGCTTAGGTTTACGGATAGCCGGAAATGTTATTTATCCATCTTTAACGGAGGAAAGTACCGCTAATATGATCAATTGTCCAGCAGATGTCGAACTTAATAGGAAGCAAATTGCCCGCAACTACCTAGAGGTTAGTATAAATAGGCGTGTAAAATATGCCCAAGCGACATTGTTCATATGGTGAATGGCCACTTTGCTCCCACATTCTGCAGTAATTCATTGCATTCTGCAATTTTCTAAATATTGTAACTTTCAGTTAGCTAAAATGCTTTCGGGTTTGGAAAAATGACAACAATTCTTTGGTCAGATGGGTTGGTTTTGACAGGTTAAAAAAAGCACGCATCGTAATGACTTTAGATTTTGAAATCAATCTATTCCATTATAAGCTTTCAGAAATGATCTGCAGTAAGGTTCGGTTTTTTGGCTAATTTTCTCAGTTGTGCGCATGCCATTCAAAAACGATGCTTAACAGGTCTGTTATCAGGCAGACAGGAAAGATGTAAAGTAATATCGTTCAACCTGCTTGAATAATGGCTGTTTTTTGGTGGGTCGGTAAAGTTTCAATAGTCCAATCGGAAGAAAGGTCGTAATTAATACGAAAATCTTGTAATGGCAGTAACAAGTGCATAGCCAGTCGTAGTCGTGCTAAAGTTTTCTTGCATGATTATCAACGTACTAGTATTGATGTGGCAAAAAATAAGACGAACGACAACGTTCTTAAGTTCAAGCGCATGGGGTAAACTATCAGCATCGGATACTATTGGTCTGAAAGCTGTATCCCGAATCTTTGGTAGGCCATAAAGTTCTGGATGTTTTTAATTACACAAGAGCTATAGGTATTGAACCATCTTGCTCAGTTCTGCGTACTTAATTTTCTAAAGTCAGAGCATGTATTTTAAGAAAATGTCTCTACGACTCGACTTAATGAGCCTGTTAGATATTGCTTGTGAAGATCTGCATCTTCTGAACTTATAGCGTTCAACTGACACCACGAGCGCTTATCTCCTTTATACGCTTTGCTTATTATCCTATCAGCCTGCGAGCCGAGATGTTTTAGAAATTCGGCCTCTGATCCATGCAAGTTGAGCATCAAGCTGAAACTATTGACACAGCAACAGTTTTTATATTTTCTCCTTATTGTACATATATACAGTACAGGTGTTGTTAGTTGTTCTTTTCCGAAGTCAGGAGTAAACGTTGAAGCTCTTATTGGATAATCAGAAGTTAATCATGGAACTTTCGGGAACCCACTGTTTCCTTAGTCCTCATGCGTCTGTGAACGGCGAGCAAATGTTTTGGTAATGCTCATAGGTCAGTGTGCTTTGAACAAAGCAGCCATAAATTGAGCAAATCAACTCTGTTAAAGGCGTAACCGGTTAGCTCCGCCGCCCAGTTTTGTTGATTTTTGTAATGGGACTCTTCTGTAACAATAAAATCATATTCTAAATAAAACTCAGTTGTCGTTTACCAAAAGGCTACGTTTTCAAGCACTCAACTTTTGTTTTCAATATATACAATGATGATGACCCGAGCCTGAAGTATCCACTTGCAGGATTGCCGCTGCTTCAGCGCGGTTTTGTTGCAAAGCATAGCCATGGTGATGGAAATGCTTTGCGATAACCAGCAGCTGGATGCATTAGAAGCGGTCCTTTTTATGGTAGCATGCGCGGAAAAAAAGATCATTTCCCGCGTGGGAAATTGCTGGCTTTGCTGGAATTTGATATGGAGCAATCAAAAAGGCGTAAAAACGGCTGTTCTGAGCGCTTTCAGGCGCCTTTACTTTCAAAATGGAGACAACGAGTAATTTATTCCTCCGGCTACTTTCCCTGTTGTATTTCGTCTTACAGCTGCCGCGACGAAGAGGCCGTAAAACGCCTCATCGAACTTACGTTAAGCGCCGACCATGAGAAGCTTATAACTTTGGAAAAAGTAGTAAGTGCTGTTTTTTATCCTTACGCTGTTGCCGCTCGGCGTGTACTCGTGTAATTCGCTCGGTATTAGCCTTGTCCAAGGTTGTAAAACAGAGCTTATTTTTGCAGCTGCAAGAATCGTTTAACGACGATAGCTTGCAGAAAGAAGTGATCCGCGCCTGCTGGAAATTTTTTTACGCTGCAATCAGCGAAGAAGAAAGAAGCGCGCTTATAACCCTTCTCGGTATGATGCTCAGGTAATGCTGCTTGTATTCGTTTATAGCGTTCGATTTATTCTGTTGGGTTTATTTTAGAATTGATCCACCAATCTTTATTGAACATCTAACGGATGTTATCACGTACGCCCTTGGTGCTAAGGCATTTTCGAACCCTTATTTGGCCTTGCGTGCTTGCGAAGCAATAAAAAAGCTGGGCGACGTTGACAGAGTAGATAAAAAGGCGAAGAAATACCTGCATAGCTTTAACGAGCAGTTTCAGGCCAGCGTATGTGAGAGATTAAGTATGTGTCAAGAACAGGTGGTCAAATGTCAACTGGTACCGCGAGTTACTTTGCTGCTTTCGGAAAGTAGGAAGTTTAGCCCTAATCCCACCTTTCTTATGGAGTGCGCATATTGTCAGGTATCTGTGATGACAGCCATCCTCTCTGGGTACCCATAATGCGACAGGTAGTCGAATTGATTTTCAACATCGCCGAAAGGCCTGACGTTCTCGCCGCGAAACTTTTGCGCTCAGTTGCGGAAGCAGCCTTCAACGCAACAGGTACATGCAAGGAGAGGGGCACTTGTGCATTCAACCGGGCTTGCCATTTTTCAGAATCAAGCAGAAACGTATCTTTTGGAAGACTGCTGCAACTTGTCGGCGAAGTTGCTATTCGAACTGTGAATTTTGCGCACACAACATTGGTTGGTTTTAATTTTTATTTCGTCAAGCTTACGTTTAAACTTGCAGATTGGCCTTGTTCAAACGCACCAGCAGCATTATGGAGCTCATAGCGATGACCAGGTAAGCGAGTATGCGACTTCTGTAAGTTCTGCAGATCCAATCGTATATCTTGCCCTCGTAGTAGGACAACGTGTTAGGTTGGTGCTTAAGTTCGTCCTATTAACCTTTCGCGTTAAAGATTTCGAGTATGATGCAACAGCTTAACTATCCGCAGAGTTGACGTAATGATACCGAGCGTATGCCTCGCATTTGCGGTCAGCTTCATTTATTCAGTAGTTGCTTTCCCCCGTTCCAAGATGCATTGAAAAAGTCGATTTTCGCCATTGCATGCTTTTGCTCTTTAACCAGAGAACTACAGCTGCAGTAACCGCGAGAAGTTGCGCAGGGGCTTTAAGGTTGAAACCCTTTAACCGATTAATGTTAATAATACTTTTTTTCACAAATCTTTCGCTGCAGTTTTGCTTCGATTTAAAAATCGTTCTTCGCACCTATTCGTATTCCAAGCTGAATGCAACAGAATTGTAGATGACCTTTCTTTCTTTCTTTAATCCTTTTAAGCGCTCTGACAGGCGTATTTTATGAATATGTTCTTTGCGATAATTTTTTATATGTTGTATTGATTTTTTAAGCAGAGAAGCCGGTCCGATTGGGCCACTGAAGCCACGCCTGCCGAATATGCAAAAATGAATGTCGAACATTTTGTTGAAGTGGAGGCGTTAAACTGTAAAAACCATAGATTGGGCAAATTTGCTTCTTCGAACTTGAGAAATACCACTTTAGCTTTCTCTTTGCTTCGGCCGTTTGCGGACATTGTGATCAAAGTGTGTAAAAATATCGACCTGTACCCTGATCGGTTGACGCAGTGTGCAGCCGGAACTGCTCTTTTAAAGTTGATGCATATAAGGTATGCAAATAATTTTGCTTGGCAAGAACATTGCTGCTGAAGTTGGCTTGCGGTTTTAAGCTCAAAGTTTTGCGCGAACAATTGCAAGCTCCTTTTTAACCTGCTAGAAAATTCGCCTCATGCGGACTTGAGAATGACCATTGTGCAGCTGCTTCCCGATTTGTGCGTCCGTTACCCGAACGAACTGGACTCTTGGACAGAGAAACTGTTTGCTAGGTTAGCTACAGAGATTTGCGCTTTATTCTTGCCACGCTAGCGTGCTTTCTCTTTAGACTGTTCGATGATAATATTCAGGTTAGGATTGCTTGTGTGTCAAGCGTTTCGCACCTAATCCTACAAGATCGAATCAAGCCGAGAATCTTCATCGCGGATATCGCGATTTGTTGCATGGACGACAACGCGGAAGTGGCCAATATGGCCAAAGCATTTTTCAAACAGTACTCTACAAAGGTATCTTTTCTCTTCTCTGGCCAAACGTGTATTCAGAAATGCTGATTCTAGGAGCCACTTTACAATGCCTTGGCACTTATTGTCCAGCGTTTGTCAGAAGACGGGTCAACCATGGACTTTGAAAAATTCAAATCCCTCATGATGTCAGTTGCCTGTAGCCAATGTTGCTCCGTGTGGTTATCTGCGCCCATTGTTTTAGGTGGCTGTTCGGTTTGGTACATAAGGACAGCCAGCTGGAAAAAGTTGTGGAAAGGTTCTGCCAGCTTTTTAACGGAATCCAGTATGCGACTTATTTTGCCGCATAAAGTTTTTATTAACGCCCATTCGTTTCAGGCCGCTCAAGTATATGGAAAATTTGTCCTGCTCGCTGACGTTGCTCAAGTACAGTGACAAAATGGTTCGTAAACTGGTAGAAAATTTGCGGTTTTACCAAACCAAACTTGGTGAAAAAACCGTATATGACAATTTTGTCCAAATATCCACTCTCGCTGCAAAGGGTGGGAGTGAGGAGACGAAAGTAATTCTTTCCTCAATTCAGTCTGTTCGAGGAAGTTGTTTTTTAAATATTTTGCCGCGTCTGGTAGGACGTGCCAACTTAGACCAGTAATTGCACTTCGACCAGTAACGTTTACTTTGCCTTAGCTAGCCTCCTTCAAGGAGTCTTTGAGATTTGATACGCAATATTTCTACCGTCTTGTCTGAGTAAGCTTCATACAACTCGTATGAAAGAAAAAATGCTATCTGGTTAAGAGCTTGAACAGCAGAGGTCGTCCCTTAATATGACCAGCTGAGGCGACATGATAACCGTGATTGTTGTTCGGCGTAGTAACTATGGTAATTGAAATGACAGTACTTTTTCGTGTCGCGAATCGTAGAGTTTTGGTCACTTGTTTTTACACCCCCGTGACTATGAATATTTTTCCTAAAATTAACCAATACTGAAAATTTAGCTGAAGTTAAAAAGCTGGAAGGACGAACTGGATAAATGGCACGAGTTTTACGCCTCGGCAACAGCTTCACAGCAAAAAACAATTATTCAGCAAACAGACAACGGTACAACAACTGCTGATGTGCCACTGTCAACTCCTGCGCCCGCAGGAGAGGAAGCAACTTTAGACAATGAGGAAGAACATTCGTCATCAGGTCAGTCATTGGCCACAGTTGGGCCCATTTTGACCCAGCCATTTTTTCTCCCTTTATATTAATTTAATGCGTTCTTCGTAGTAATATTCAAAAAATTGTTCAACGATTCTTTCGAGCGGTCATGCTGTTAATATCTGTCTTAGAGAAGAAATGACCGCGTTATCCGAATTGCAAATGAATTCATGGTTTTGTGATCGACTTCTTTCGACTGTCGTTGTATCGTTGCGCTGTTTAAATTGTTTTGTTCAGATGAACACGTCAACGAAGATGTCAATGAAAGTCGCAGGGTTACACGATCAATGTTGAGAAGCCGTCGGACTGAATGCGGTAGGCCATACGCTTTTGTTAGCCCATGAGCACAACAGTCTTTCAAAATAATAGCTTCGGGTGAACAAAGTGACCTTTGAAATCTAAAAAGTCTTTAACCAATGGGAAGTAGATATAAGCTATTAGAATGTTACTTTTAGATGATGAAGAAGTGAACGCTAGTCGCGGAAGCACACCTTCAAGTGGGAATGGTACGTAACTTTCGATTTCGTTGTCTCTGTAAAATTTAACAGTTTCTTTCCGAAGAAGCGCTTTTATTTTCTAAACAAGATATCTACTTTCCAGTTTGGCTTTACGTTCAAAAATTTCTTAACGTTGCGCTAATTTTTGTAACTGTTTTTCAAATGTTTACTGATTCGATCTGCTCGTTTCAGATGAACAGGTCGAGCAAGAGAGCGATAGAAGTCCCATGATTAGGCGGTCGATGGTAGAAAGCAGCCGAGCGGAAGTCGGTAGGTCCAATTCGTATTTCTTAAAAGTTGTTATTACTCTCTGATTAGTTAGTTGGATTGTAGAGACAGTGTTCGAGGTATTTCTACCGAGGTTTTCGATTTTTTAGAACCGAAAAGACGGGGCCGCAGGCCTACAACTTAAGCGCTGCAAATAAGTGATCGATGGCGATGAGTAAGTTAACTCCGTCTTGAATCAGTGAAAGTTTACAGCTTGCTTCGCAGATTACACCAGATCATTTTATTTAAAAAAATTTTGATGGGCATCTGTTTCAAAGTAGTCATTTGTTTCTGAGCTGCTGAAGAACAGCAGTTTCATTGCCTCTTACTCCGGTTGTTCAAGCTAATCAAATAGCAACCTTAACCATCGAAACTCCGTATCATGAAAATGCGAGCCTGTGGTTTATTTTCAATTCTAAACTTGAGGCCCATTCAGCGAACTTTTCCCCGTTACAAAATTTGAAATCTAAGGTCCTCGCTTTGACAGGCAAACTACCTTTCAACGTCAATTTTTTCGTATTCATCCCACAGTGAGAGATCTCCTAAGTCCGTGTTTATGAAGATCAGGATCCTAACCATCCCTTTTGAGCTGTTTGGTTAATACAAAATGGTAGGAAAAGTAGCTGAAGAGTAAGAGCAAGTCGAAACTACCCGTTTTCTTTCTTCTTTTCTCGCCATTTTTCATGGTCGCGGAGAAATGCCGAAGAGAGGAGGGCAGAGAGACAAATGGTTTTGACGATCTCGCTCACTCTCTGCTTCTTTTTCTGGCCATTTTCCTTAAGCTTCTTCTCTATCCTCTTAATGTTTAGCAGCGTTGGGGCACGACTGTACAGGCCAGTAAAAATTTTGATGGGAAAAATGACCAGCGGGTGCGAGTCTAATTTTCTTGAGTCCTTCGGTAAGCTCGGCCTGTACGAAGCTTAGTGCTGTATCTTTCATTTACTTCGAAGTAATGGCTAAGCGTTACCTTCATCTCTACAAAAAAAACTAGCATTGTTAGCAAGTAAATAGTGGTGGAAAACAAGCTGTATTCATTCTGGAAGATTTACGAAATAACAGACTGACATCATTGTATTCTGTATCATCTATTTTCACGCATGAAGGTACTTCACAGCTGTTTCCCATTGATAGAGCAGTTGTTTCGGTTTAATTGCAGAGAATTATTACGAGAACTAGCGGGGAAAACTGTGAAAGAGCTTTACCCATTTCTAAGCCATTCCATTTCTTGCTTTGTGATGGTATAAAATTCGTGTAATGGAATATTCAGGTAATCACAGTTTTACTGCATGGCCAATGCAAGGATTGATTTAATGCTAAGGCGTATGCCGGCGTGCGTCGTGTAGTTTTACATAATTTATTTTGGCGTTATTGGCGAATACCGATGGAAAGGCAGTGAATTCGTTATTAAAATCAATGCTCACTGTTATGTTTATTTAGGACGAATAGTGCTGACATGCAAATTTATCAGCATTCCAAAATTATCCTTTGGTTTTGCGGTCAAACGTCTCATCGCTTGCGCTTCTTCGTGATGTACTTACCAAGATGATACGGTTATGTTAGCTATTTCTTTGTTACTTGGTCAGTATTATATGTGCATGGTAAGAACAATTACTGCCCTCGCATTTCTTTTGCTACTGCCAAACTTTTGTCGAAGTTACACTTCTGTGTGTTTTATTAAAAGTTATTCCTTCCTTAAAAGCCCTGTAAAGTTTTACGCGATCTTGTTTGCGATTTTCGCGTTTAGTATTCTCACTGTACCCATTGTACTAAACGGCAGTTGTTTCGGTTTTCCACTGCTTCTATCAAAAAAAATTTACAAAGCTCACTTGCTGGATTAGTTTACTCATAATACTAAAAATAGTTTTCCGAAAAGTAAACTTTGTCTTTTTAATTGTTCAACTAGCAAAAACTGATCAAATTTAGCGTCATCATTCCGCGCGTTCACTGCTCTCTGAATATCAAGGCGCGTTTGTATGGTTTCACGGTGCATTGGGGGTAATCTTCTACTTAGAAGGGTTCATTCTAGGAAAGTGGAGCTTTCGGTTGGAACATGTTCTGTCATCGGCGTAAACTACGTCTCGCTCGACGGGATCTGTCAATTTTCTTAGAAACTTCCATTCTGCCATACATTCCGCTGCGGCTCTGTTTTCGGTTGTTATTATTTAGTAGTAATGGATCTTCAACTGCTTAGAAATGTATTCCTAGGTGATTACAATCTTACTAGGCAGCATTAATCAGACAGCCGTTTAAGAGAAGAAGTTGACCTAAATTCACAATCTGTCACACAAAACAACTAACATTCAGAAATGTTAATACATAGTGAAGAATTATATTAAATCCGCAAGGAAGCAAACTTTTCAACTCGAATGAAGTGTTTTAGCTTAGCTCATACGTTCTCAAGCTTTTTCGCTCCGTCGCCCCCCTCTGAACGTTTCCGAACGCTTGAACCCCCCAATTCTGATTGTTCGATTTTGGGCCCGCTGGTTGGCTGGAAGGTAGGACGTGGCGTAGCCGGGACATCATTAGGTTCTCAAACTTTTTGCTCCGTCGTCCCCGGTGGGAAAAGTTTTGCAATACCACTACTCGTGAGAAACATATGCGGAAAAGACTTCAACTGCTCGTCACGTAAAAGGCGTACTATACCACTCCTGCTTTTCCACCAACCATTTCATGATGGGAAAATTTCTGCTTGCCTTTCATATCTCCTCTCACATTTTTCAGAACATGGAGTCACATAAGCAAGAAGCATTCATTAGCCTTTCCCGAAAAAAATAATGAATGTGCGTCTATTTGCTTTTTTACCCACACCAAACAGAATTGTAGTGACAACGAACCAGATTGAATCCTTGGCTGCATCTTTGTCACCATCGGTATAAGGTCGGTTCGATTCACTATATCCAGCCGATTTCTCTTGCTACTTAGCAGCTCCGTAACCGCGCTGAATCCGCATTCTGCTAGCTAAGATGATGGAAACGCAATAAGGAAGTTTTCCACAGTAGCCCATATTGGCGGATACAGTTCCCTTAATTTGCGCTGTAGCCAAAACTGCTAATATCCGCTTTTCAACTTCACTTTCAAGTCCTCGTTGCTTTGTAGTTCTATCAGTTCTTCCCGCAATTCCATCTCTCCTTCGCCTGCGCTGGACGTAGGGTCTACCTCTGTGTTTGATTTGTGGTAGAATGTTTTTGAATGAATCTATGAAGCCATCGAGGCTACAAGACCACATTAATAAAATACATCCAGACATGCGTGACAAGAGCATCAGCTACTTTCAGTCGCTTCGCCACAAATTCCTTACAAGGAAAACATTGCTACATATGTTGTCATCGGCACCAGAAAAGGATAAAGATGGCCAGCGTGCGTCTTAGAACATTTCGTTACTGATCGCAAAATGTGGGAAGCCACATAACATTGGGGAAAAACTGTCGCTTCCCGTGATCAGCGAAGTTATCCAGACCGTACACTGCACTTGTCACCAACTGAAATAATCAGAAGGATACTTTTGAGCAATGACACAGTGCAAGGAAGGATTGACGAAATGGGTAACGACGTAGAACGCATTCTATGGGACTTCTTGAGAGCAACGCATTTTTCATTGCAGCTTGTTGAATCGATCTTTTCTAACAATGAAGCATTATTATTAGCTTATGTCAGATTCGTAAAGGATGAAGTCCTGATGCAGGAACAGCTGTTTGCCACACAATTGGAGACAGATACAAGAAGAGAGACCACATTCCTTGATGTAGAAAAATTTTTCAAGGATAACAACATCCCTATGGCGAACATAGTTGCTGTGGCAACCGATGGTTGGCTGCTACCGCGGTTTTCTCGCACATTTGAAGCAAGTCGTTCCTGGCCTTTTGGAGGTTCATTGCGTCATTCACCGACAGCATTTAGCCGCAAGACGCTTGAGCGAACGATTAAGCCGCTAACTCCAATTTGTTATTACAGCGGTTAATAACATCAAAAGTAAATCGCTGAATGAGAGATTATTCAGACAGCTTTGTGAACAGAATGATGAAGACTTCAATCGCCTGTTACTTTACACTGAAGTTCGCCGGTTGTCGAAGGGTGCTTGTTAAACTCAGTTCTACTGCATCTTTGACACAGTTCTAGAATTTTTGTGGTGTGTGAATCCTTCTCTGGGAGAAAGTTTGGATAGAAGGGTACTTATTGGAGAAAGGAGCATTATAATAACTATTTTCGAAGGAATGCTAAAAAGAAAGGCGGCGAGCAGCATACTAGCAGCGTTGAACCAACCATACAACAGCGTTGAACCGTGGTGATGGCACGGCCTGTCGATGCGGCAACGTCTTATACCCACTGCGTTCTCTTGACCCAGCATAGTAGTCTTGCGATCCAAGCAAGCAAGAAACTGTTGAACATCAGAAATCTTGTTTTCAGAGCTTTTAAAAATGTATATTATCAATAATAGTTTCCACTGTCGCTGATGTAGTCGTATGAGCAATTTTTCAACTACATAAATTGCTGAATGCAAAACATTGCATTCCACAATGCTGCGAGAATTTACCTAAGCTGACTAACTTTCTTTTCTGCACGCTTTGGCTACAGACCTTGGACAACAGCAAAGAGAACGCAGCGGTTAATACAGCAATGGTAAGGCTATATTAAAGTTTACTGTAAATTAAAAAAGGTTATGGCAAGTTGTTGCGCCGGTTCCGATAGAAGACACGGAAAAAAGTTTATCTTTTGAATAAGGTGTACACAGTAACTTAAGAGTAAAAGTGCGTAGGATGGTGAATACTTAGTGACCTACTCATCGTTTTACTGTAACAGACAACTGTGAAGTGAATTGGCGATATTAAGATTACGTTATGGTTCACTCTGCGTTTAAGTTTTATTGCTTTTTTGTAGTTGGGTTTCTGCTTATCGCGTCTATTAATTATGCCTGTTATTTTTTCCTTTTATTTGTAACATGAATAAATGCTCTGTTGATGATTATTTAGGTTTTAAACTGTAGCCCCTGCAGCATTTATTTTCTGAAAAGGTAATAATTCTAATAATTAAACACTGGATGCTTTTTAACGGTTCCGAGAGTTTTCTTAGGGCTTTCTGTCTTGCCGTCGTTGGTTTCTGAAATAACCAAAGCAAGTGCCCTACCAACGGATGGATGAGCAGTTATTAAGAAAAATTCAGAACAATCTTACATTTCCGGAGCTTTCGGGACTGACATTGTCCTTATTTGGTTTGAGACAACTATCGTCTTTCGAATTTTTCTTAGTAACTGCTCATCCATCCGTTGGTAGGGCATTTGCTTTGGCTATTTCAGAAACCAACAGCGGGCAAGACAGGTAGCCGTAAGAAAACTCTTTCTTAAAAATTTTAATAATTTACTTTGTAAGTTGCATGTTCTTTATTACTTAATTGCATGTTTGTCGTTTCATTTTCCGCCAGCTTACGTTCTCCTTGTCAGACATTGCGAACGCGGTTTATTCCTTTTCTCAAGCCTCCGTCTCATTTTATGATCGTAGGGGCTATATAATGAGTGAAAAAGATTCCGACCAAGTTTTGCGTCAGGCTTATTTGGAACTGAAAAAATGCGAGAAGAATGGTTCCTACGATCGCGCCCTAAAGACTTGTTCAAAAAGTAGGTGCTCTTGGCTTTCCTTTCTTCCATGACGAATTCTAGTCTTGAGCATAAATAAGAATGACCCAATCGCTCTACAATGCAATGTGATTTCGTTGATGCAGTTGTCCAAGTTTGAAGATGCATTGAATATGATTTCCGCGACTAGCGATTTGGAAAAGTAATTTGTGTAGTTGTCGTTTTCCTGCTCACGATTGCTATGTGTTAGTGTTATGGCTTTTGAAAAGGCCTATTGCGAGTACAGGCTCGGGCGGTTGGAAGAAGCGGAGAAAACACTTCGCCTTAGCATGGATTCAGCGAACTTAAAAAGCAAAGAGTTGCTCGCTCAGCTGGTAATGCTTCATTATAATTTCATTGGTTATAGTAGGGAATGCTTCGAAATAATCAGCATTTACATGTTGATAGCGTAACTTTGGTTGTTTAGTTATACAGGAAGGAGGAATATGCTGAGGCGTGCAAATATTTGTCGGAAGTGTTAAAGAACAGTACGGATGGTTATGACGAAGAGAGAAAAGCGAATATGTGCGCCATCTTGAGCGAACTGCAGTACAAAGATCCTTCATATAAACTTGTTGAACTTCAAATGATTTGTGTACGTTTTTATATAATATCCGTTTAGGATATTGAGTGCAATCCGTTGTCGTACGAACAGCTATACAATGATGCCTGCCTTCAAATTGCTAAAAAGGATTTTCAAAAAGCTGAGAAACGTTTGCTTGAAGCACAAGGTATAGTAACCCACTAGACCATCTGCTTTGTAACTCGTTCGCAGACGTGTGTCGAGAAAATCTGATGCAACAAGATGCGACTGAAGAAGAGATAGAAGAAGAACTTTGTATCATCAAGTAATATTTTCGCAAAAGAACAACGTTTCAACTAAAGCCTATTGTAGAGTCCAACTTGCTTACTGCTTGTTGGTTAGAGGGGATACAGAAGGTGCACTTGAGCTGCTTAATGCGTTGGCTAAAAACAAGTATTGTGATTATGTACCCTGTATTCTGTGGTATTAAGTGGGGCTACTTTTATTTTAGGGCTGCTGCTCCGGCAGTACATGCTGTCATCCTAAACAATCTGGTTTGTCTTCGGAAAGATCAAAACGTGTTTGATTCAAGGAAGAAAATGAAAACGTGCCAAACTGCTCAAGTTGAAAAGCAGCTGAATTCAAGACAGAAGGAAGTGATTTGCTTGAACAGTACGCTTATATCGATCCTAGGTGGACAGGTAAAACTGATGGCTTTCGACTTATCTTTCGTAATCTCACTAATTTATCCCAATCAACACAATTTTTTTTATAAGTTAGCTTCAAACCCATTTTGTGCAGTTTATAATAGTCTCAAAGATGGCTGTTTTTGTAAAATAAGTATAGGACGCTTTAGGGTAAACTTTGCGTAGAATTATGCGTCAATATACAGAATTTACCTTAATGTTAAACTTTGTGGTTTGGTAGATCTTCTACGGCTTTTCCCGTTTTTTGTCTGTGTTAATATCTGTAATTAAACGAAACAACTGCTCTACCAATGGATGGATGAGCGATTATTAGGAAAATTGTACAGAATCAATACACTCAACTTTATTTCATGAAATGACGTCATGTGGTCAACGTATTGTTTTTTATTTTATCTTCGTATGTTTACTTTCGTTTTAGATTGAAGTGCTTAGTTTCTCGGTTTGTTTCAGTTTGAAGTTGCTCAATGCGGTATTCAAGCACTGAGAAAGGTATACGGTCAAGAAGACCTGGCTGCATTATGCGAAATGGCTGTGTTGTCTGTGCGCGGGACGCCTAGTCAAATTGAACAAAAGTTAAAAGAATTGTACGGCGCTGATAAAAGTGCTTACTCTTTGGTCATTTGCTTAGCTCTTGCCCAAGCATACCTGAATCAAGGTAGATGCGCAGCAACCCAAATTTGGTTCCGAAAGTCGGGATTGGTTGTGCTTATATTTTAGAAAATTATGATGCCGCGTTTGATCTGCTTTCGTCAATGGGCGAGAGCACATTCACTGCTGGAGTGCTAAGCGTTTTGATACCTCTTTGCGAAGTTGTTGGCACAGATAAGGCTTCTAGTTTTCTTTCCACGGCTCTCAGCGAACTTCAAAAAAGAAATCAAACTGATACAGATATGATGACCGCCCTTCTGGAGTTATGCGCTTCGATTTATACGCAGACAGGCGATCATCAGGCTGCTTTGAGTTGCTTGAACCAGTTGAGGCAGTTGAGACCAAATGACGTTAACGTTTTGGCTCACATGATCGATATATACATGGTCATTGATGAAAGCAAAGCAAAAGAGTACGTACTCGTTCTTTTTTTGCTTATTTACTCCTTCAGCTTTCAATGTTTTCTCTTTGAATGCACTGTTGATTAATTCAGCTTAAAGGCTCATGCATTCATGTTGTTTTTTGGTGGCATAAACCTACTATGCATTTCCTCAATACTACAGAAGTGAATATTTTAGACTGTGCCAAAATTTGACATCAGTAGAGGAACTGACGTCAGGAATAGACGTTGATTCATTAGAAAACACTAGTTGGCTTGCGCTCGGAAATAAGTATGTTGTGAAGCGTAGCGCAAGAGCTGAAACACCGAAAGCGGACGCCAATGCCGCTGTTCCGAAACGGAAAAAGCGCAAGCGTAAAAGTATGCGACTGAGCTGGGGTTTAAGTTCTTAAATAATGTAAGCCATTTGCTTGAAGTCAAACTGCCAAAGAATTTTGATCCGGATAAACCTCCCGATCCGGAGCGTTGGTTGCCCCGTTATGAGCGGTCTGGATACCGTAAGAAGAAGGATAAGCGCGGAAAAGACCGAGATATCAGCAGAGGAACGCAGGGAGCTGTTACATCAGAAACGTACGTTATATTTTTCTGTCAGCAATTTTCATTTGGTTTCACGCCGGATAAGGTTCGTCAATTCGTACCGTTTTGTAAAGATTTTTTCACTAGGCACGAACGAATGAGTTAGAGGATGGATAGTTAGGGAGGTTGAACTGTTCAGTTTGGTCATGCAGTATTCCAAAGGATACTGCATGATTTACTACTTTTCGAAAAGATTTAAGGAAAAAAATACTCTGAAGAACGCTTGAGCGTAATACGAAAGCTCAGACTTTTTTTAAAAAAGAAACCTGATACTGTGCAACGGGTAAGCTGCTGCATTAGGCGATGAAGAAGTGGACGGATTGACCAATGTGCCGCCATAGGCAATATCGAATTCTTTGAAAATTGCGACTTGAAATCTATTGTCTTGTTTTTCGTGTCTGTCTTTGTGACCACACTTGAAGTTTTTGTAAGTCTTTCGTGACTTCATGTCATGATAAAGTCTACGCTCACTCCTTAAGTGAGCACGAATTTCGTTCATTGATAGCTGGGTTTTCAACTGGTTTTGTTTGTCTTTTGCTGTGTACGTTTGTGACCATTTCTTATTTGCGGAACAATCTGCATCCAAAATTTAAAACGGTAAATATTGCCCTTATTTAGCAAGTGCATATTTAGGGAGGTAGTTGTCCAGCCTGAAGTAACTTCATCGCCAAGACAAATGCAGCAACCTGTTGGTCCACGGCAAATGCATCCCGCTCCACAGAAACCAAAGAAGAAGAAAAAGGGCGGTGGCGGCGGTGCTGGCCGATGGTGAATTAAAAGTTGGTTGTATTTAGGTAAATTAAAATTATCCCCCGTTGGAAGGAACAATATGTATTTTTTTCTTATTTACATTAGGCTTAAAATGTAAAGGTCCCGCGTTTCATAACTTTCAGCGCACTGGTTTTTTGTCACTTGCTGTTTTGCATTAAGTTTTCAGTTGCTAAAATGGCTATGGGTGGAGCGGCTTAGCCAATCGAAACAAATATGCTATTCGGCTTACGTAGCTTGTAATTGTGAATTACCGAGTTAACAGCCGTGAGATAAACATGCTTTTCGGATTCATTTGATTTAGTCAAGTTTACATTTTTTATTTATTACAAACTTCGCAGCGAGGTTTGTATTTATTATTTACTGTTTGAGTTGTGCGGATTAGAAGCCACCTTTTATAAGGGAACTCAATCAATATGGACGGAAAGGGGGTGGCGAAACAGGATGATGAACCTGAAAGGATGGCTGTAGAACAACGTGGAAAACCAACGGCCTTGGCATAGCACGAATAAACTGTGGCTGACCAACCAAAGGCGATAAGACAGTAAAACTAGCCGCAGCAAAATGTAAACCGTGTACTGGGTAATGAATCAACAGTGGGAATCTATCGGGGGGAATAGAAGGCAATGAAGCCAAGGAATGCCCCTTGGCGGGAAGTGCTTCTTCACTACTGGTTCAGAAGAAGCTGTGCTGTGGCCACGAAGCAGGTAAGGTGAAAGTATCCCACTGCGAAATGCAAGGATGATATTCCTTGCAGAGATATGTACGCAGCAAAATGTCTGCAACAAGACGTATGCAGCCGCGCGTCAAGTTAAAACCTGCGGCAAATTCAATCGCGTTGATTGGGCTTGCAACGAACAGCGCAGTACTATCCTGGAGAGCGCTGAGAGGTTAAAAACCCAATTGCAGTCCTTAAAAGTACTGCAGCACTTGAAGTTCAGCAAGGTGAGCACTTCGTTGAAAAAATGACAGAAAAGCAAAGAAAGTTATTTACAGTATGCTATGGAGTAGTAGTCTGAACATTTTACCGAAAATGGTCGACCTGTTGTTCTAATCGAGTTTAGGTAAAGAAATTTTCATCAAGCTGAGCGACAAAACTGAATAAATTTAAATTATTGAAACACTTAAGAGATAACTTTGGTTAAGAGTGCTTGAATATCACATTGAACAACAGTATGCCTCTTCCGTATAAATTGTTTTAATGTTGTGTCTCCTTGGAGTTTCTGACACCGAAGTTGTTTGTTCCTCGCTACATCTTGCCCTTTAAACAAGCTTTCATAAATGAATGAAGAAATTGCAACCGGTTCGAACGACTTGGACAATGACTATTATGCAATTTTGGGTTGCGATGAGACCTCCAGTGTATGACATAGAACCTTTTTTCCTCTCCAATTTTTGTTTCTTAAATTAAAATTAAGTGTGACATGTGCTTAGTGAATGCAAGAAGTTCCTTCAAAATCTAATAACTTTGAGCTGTTCGTCACTACGCTTTTCTTGAGCTACTATGCAGCAGTATCTGATGTGCTATAACTGATTTAGCTTCCTTTGCAATATTTTCATAAAAAAAGATATTTGCTAAAATAAGTTATATTCTATGTTCTCGCTATATTGCTCTTAACCGCTGTTGGCGCAAATCTGTTTTACTGAAATCCAGTTGTAGGCAATAATCACTATCCTTTTCGTTATTACAGTACATCCGGCGAAACGATTGCTTCTGTTTTATTGCATTTTAATCAAGAAATAACAATAGTTGGTACTCCGATTAATGCTATCTTCACTTTGGTGGTCAGCGTATTTGTGTGTATATATATAACGTCTAAGGTGCACATCATTGCACGGAACGAATGTTTATGGCGGCTGTAGCATACACGTAGTATACACTGCTTATAAAAAAAGAGTATAGCATCTCTACGGTACACATGCAGTATACCGCATCCATACCATAAATGGAATAAATATGTTCTGTAAGTAAATGCATATGTGCTACATATGCTGCAATTTTAGCTTTAAGCCCTGCGTATTACAAGTATCCTACTTATGAACGGTATATACTGTGTTCATAGCACACCAAATTTTCCCACTATGCAAATACTTATAATAGAGATACTGCTTCTACGCCATAGAAATCGTTTATGCCGTACCTATTCTAGTTATATAAGCAATTTGTACGACGTAGAAATTACATTTAACGTAAATATTTTTCAAATGCAAGTTCATACAATACGCGTACTACACGTATACCATAGTACCATTGAAACCGTGGGGTTCGCAGATATTCTGCTTATTGGCAAAGTGTACTGCGTGAATCCCGCGAATTCCATATCCTGCATTTATACGATATACAACCTCTATATTAGCTGTATGTTGTATAAACTATGGAGAGCAAACATTATGTAATGTGTAGGCAGCATGGACTGCGTGCATGCTGCATATAGCACAAATGCGTGCTGCCTGTGTAGTTACTACAAATACCTTCTATGTACCACGTATACTGCATTTACTTACGAACAATATGAAAAACGGAATGTTAACCGAAAACGTATAGTAGTATATTTTGTTTACGGTTTTTGTCATCCCTGTTTTCCTTCATTGTTGTGTCATTTTAAGACTGAGCAAATAATTGCCGAGTACCGAGCTCGCGCACTTCGTTTGCATCCGGACAAGACAGGCAATACGCGTAAATGGTATCATTCTTGGGAACAGATGAACATGATTATCGTTGCAGACGCGCATTTTGCTGCCTTGAGCCAGGCAAAAGAAGTTTTAAGTGACCCGGAAAAACGGAAGGCATATAATGCTTGGCGAAGATGCCCTGCTTTCATGTCCTTTGAAGAATGGTTGCTGCGCAAAGACTTTATTGGAATGGTAAATGATTTACTGTACAGCTTCTTTGTCTATGCGTAATTATGTCAGACCATGCACTGGAGCGCGTATAATTCCAAAGCAATGATTGCCAATTCTCAAGGTAGGTTTCCGAGATTACTGCGCAGTGAAACTGCTTCTTTAGCATCCAAAGATTCAGAGACATTGCAATGGGAACCTGACAATTCTCCTATTTCGGTTATGTTCCGGAAAGGCTTAATATAGCTTTTTAAATAGGGATATTGATTGCCCACCTGGCTGGCGCATGCTGAGTGGACCAATTTCAGGAATGTATCCATTCCCTGTTGAGCAGAACTTCTATATGACGTCGTGCCATTCTATTCCCTATGCGATTACGTAAGATTTCAATTTAAAATCGTTGCTACTTAAAATCTTTCGCACCTTCTTGCACCATCGTCAAGTCGAAGCCATGGGTTGAGTAATTAAGTCTTCAAATGCAGCACCTGCACGATGAAAGAGAAGTTATTTCGTTATGTGTTTATTAGAAAATATAAGTGGTGCCTATTCTAAATAGGACTGGCTAAAAGTGGTTTTTCTTTGAACACCTACTTAGGAGGGGTGCTGGAAAAGTTCCTGACAAAGCTGAATAATAACTATTTACAATGGCCGGAGATGCGCTGAAGACGGGAACCGGTGATTCGCGCCGTCTCGCCACTGCGTTTAGTAATATCCCTTGAGTTTGTCATCGGTTTCCATGTGGAATACTGCCATATTACGCCGATGGTGGATGTCATGCCAGCGCTGGTCAACAAATGTTATTTAACAATATGGTGAGATCATGGGTATCTTATCAGTCATGAAAAAAGTGGTGTCTTCTAACAGGTACAAAAGTTTCATTCCTTTTTCATTGGCATGACCTGTTAAGATGTATAAAGGTTCATATGAAATTTCAGAAAATGTACTCCTTCCTTTCGAAGCTTCCTTGCTTCATGGTCAAGTGAAACGATTTGCGAACATATATTCGTCAACGAAATAGGGCAGTGGGGCTAGGATGCAGAAAGGTATCAGACGCCTCATTGCGTGTGATAACACCTTAGCCAAGTTGCCTCAACAGGGATACAGACATTAGCTCCATGTGCCCACAGGCAAAGCAGAAAAACTGGGATCGTCAGTTATGAGGAAAATTTTGAACCAAAAGGGAAAGAAAATATTGCTCAGCCAGGTGCCATACTCATGAGCTATGATTTACTCTCCGTGACAGGTACTATCTTCACTGAGACAATCTGTGGGTACTAAAGGATCACTGCATTTATTCAAACCTGAAGGCAGTCTCAATAAATGCACTTTTCTGTCACTGTACGAAGAAGCAACAACGCTATTTTCCTTCGGGCAGAACCAATCGGCTGCATAAACCATCTGGGATCCAAGAACGCTATCCATGCAGCGTAATGTTATCTTCCCACTCTCTGTAGTTACGAATTCTACAATGCCTTGGTGGATGCATGCACAAACAATACGTCTCGATGCACCTTCATTGTCGGATCGCATTGTCCACGCTGCACCGCCAACGTGAATATGATCAACAGGTTTGGTCAGACTTCTTTTATCCCAAGCGGAAAGCGAATCGTCGTAACTACCGCAAAATAATACTTCACTGGCATTGTCAAACAAGCAGGTTATACCGGCGGAATGAAACTTGTTTACATAAAGTGGTTTCCTAACAGGCAGTCTCAAATCCCAGCTTTTCCACTGGCAATCATCTCCGCCACTGTAAACGATAAAAGCATTATTTCGGTCCATCTCAGTGCACATAGTTTCGCAGTTTCTACTGCCGCCATAGGTTAACCAATGTCCGCACCAGGAGAAATCGGATTGGAAAGTTTCAGTCCCAATCCGGCCAAAATGCAAATTGCCGAGAGCATCGCCAATCAGAACACCTGAATTAGTTAGGTGCGGCTGCTTTGAAACACTGATTGATGTCAGTGACGTGTTGACAATGTTAATAGCGAATGAACGAACTAAGGAATGTTCGCACCATCGAAAGGCGCATAAATCACCGCAGCTACTAACAGCTAGAATTGAACAACAGTCAAGCCAGGTAAGCTTGTATAATGCGTCGCCATAGCATTCTGCATGGCAGAACAGTGTCTTCATGTCTTCGTATCCTAAGACGCAAACGCCACCTCGTTTCTCGGAACGAGATTCAAACAGTTCATACATTGCGCAAGCTATAACCGGGCTGTTTCCATTGTCAGCTTGAAAGCACTCGACAAAATCTACTTTATATGGAAGAGTCGCTACTGATACATTTTCGCATACGCTTTCAAGGCGAATATCCAGCATTGGTAAGAAGGAGACTGCTCGTTTACCAGTGAGGCGCTACGTCAGTAGACCTGCTTGTAATCTGCGATACGCTGAACATTTACGACCCATGCAGCGTATTAAACACTTATACACCCCTCGTGCACAACAGAATTACCCAACTCGTATTTTTTCGCCAGAAAAACTCACAATACAATTTTGTGCTGGTAATACCGATTTATGATGTTCATGTTCTGTTGCCGATCCTTACCATTGTCCAAGTGTATTACAAAAGTCGGAAACGACAATGATGGATAGTAGCGTGAGGTTATTTACGGTAAAATTCCAACTTAGCGGAAATAAAATTAAATAAATAAATTGGAGTTAATCGACAGAGATAGTCATCGTATTACTTTTCAACTTTTCTGCCAGCGAGACTTCTGAGAACTAAGTTCGACTCCCCATCAAATGGAAACTTTTTAAAACTGTTTAATAAACGAAGATTTTTTAATTGATCAGTGAAATGTTGCTGATTAAGACTTCTCGCTTTCGTGGAAGTAGAAGGCAGGTACATAAACTGTGTTCAGCTGCGCGTGATTAGACGCAAGCCTTGAGAAATTTTTATTCTCGTTTATAGTAGGCTGTACAGACTTTCTGTATCTGTTATCTGTATATAAAACCAACGCAAACGCCATACCAACGAATGAATGAGCAAATTGTCAGGACTTTGACAGAGAACGAACTTACGTAACTTTCGGGATGCTCTAGTCCCGTCGTCAGCCTAAAATAGGGAGCTCCCTCGGCTTACGTAAGTAAGAACAAGGCTGTTTTACCAATAACATGCTAAAGATAGGGCGCAATTTCATCTGCAATTTCCTATTACTTGCTAATCGTTGGCTTACTATCGCAAAGAGGCTAAGTTTAAACGTTGGAGCTGACAAGTTGTTAGCTTGAAGTCGTTTGTTTGCTTTGTCAATTTCTCGTTTTGCCCTGCTAAATTTCACAGTCTCGCGTTGCTATCGAACATTTCGCTTTGTTCGTTCCTGAAGTCTGCTCTTCGCTAATGTCTTAAGACAAATACGTCTGGCAGGTTGCAGCTCGAATATTTTTGCTTCTAATGACTTTGTTTCAATGCCAAACTGTTTGTTGACTGGTCCTGAGCGCACCTTCAGAAGGCCTGGAAAGCATCATGCTTGCGTTGATTTGTCAACTAGTATTGGTCAATTATAATTACCCAGCGTTTTCCATCTGGAATGAATTGACCAGTTCGAAAAGTTGAAATTAATGACCTTTCAATGACTAGCGGTGAACATCGCTTTTCGAGTAATACAGTGTCTTTCTTACTGTTTAATACAATAATGACCTTTGTTTATCAGCATGGTCGCTAAGGTGCATTTTTCGTCTCTCGAGAGAAGCTGCAAGTCAGGTGAGTAGTAGCTGTTTTCGTTGCGCCCAACTTGTTCTTGTCGTCCATGCGGAACCTATGACCTTGTCTTGTCATAGAATGTTCTTATATAATGACGTACAGCGCATGGCAATTATTTCTCTCTCCGTCTCAATGAAACTAGCATTTCTTCACTCTCGACAGGTCTGCTCTCTTGTTTCTGTTGATGCATTTTGGCGTAATGAACTTTCCGCTTTCTCTTGTCGCCTGTATTGCTATACAAGGCGAATAAAACGGTAACTTTGTCTTTTTTAACCTAAATAATGTCATTTTTGCTGAAAAGTAAATTCTATGGCTGGTATTTCCCCTTTGGCACTTTAGATCAGATCGCACGGACTCTTTGACCTTTGCCTGAAGAAAATGAACTGAACCCCCGACGCGAAAGGGTTCATTATTCTTCTTTCCCATTGAATAGTTCGAACTTTTCATTCCGAAACCAGCGGTAGTCAGTTTTTGCCTTCCTAGACAGCGGTTTATTTAATTGCTGTCCTCGATTGGCATTCTTTCCCTTTTCTCGAAAACGTTTGCCGCGAGCAAGACTTGAAATGTTCACCGACTTGCTTGAACTGGCAGAACACAGGCTGTTGGCTTCATTTTCTTTGAATACTTCCCGGTTTGCAGATGAACGTTTTTGCTACAGTTTGACGTCCCAAACTGCTTGCTTAAGGTTACCTCAATAACATCAGGCGCTGAGATGGCTTTTCGTTTTTCCGGCTTAAGTCGCTTGATCCAGCGCATTAAACTTCCTGCCACACAACACATGACGAGCTTAAACCTCCTAGGCAACAATAGCACCGCTTGGCACTTTCGACTGCAAATATCCTACCCCAGCTTGTAGGGTGGAAACTTGTCCTCGTTTCCTTACGACGCCTCGACATGACAAGGCAATTGTTCGATGTGTTACTATCACAAAAAGACAAATGTACGAGTGTGCCGACGCGTTTCGCTGCTGCGGTTGACGGACAACCTTCGTTAGCAGTTATAAAACTGCGCCTTTTCAAATTCGGTTGAAGTTAGATAGGGCCACTGAGCCGGTTTTGTGTCTTGAAATGATCATGGTGGTCACAATTGTTCGACCCTTAGCAATCAAGGCGACGTATGGACCTTTTCATTTGCATGAACAAGCGAGAAACAACCTGCTCCGGGTGGAGTTTGTCTGCTCCGGCGCGCGTAAGATGCGAAGTGACTTTTAAACTTTTCGCTGATTCAATGTGCAGGAATGTTGTCCGTCTAACCTCGGCTGCAGGCGTAGACTAGTTTTTAAGTTCTTTTGCGCGTTTGGATTGCTGCCAAGAGCAGCGCCACTTTTTCTGTGGAAACGTTAAGTTCTCGTCGGTGGCAGAACGTTATCTTCTTCCAACAGTGCTTGTTCCATCCTTGTACTTGGTGCGGTACGTCGAAGCCCACACCTGCAGCTACCACGGAAAGGTCAATCGAAATAACGTTTTAGCTAGTCGATCTGTGAATGAGTCAATATTTGTTTCGCGTATGAATTTTTTTGACTATTTTTGAAAGCTTTCAATTTTCCAGCGAAAGAGAGCCTTTTGCAGTCGTTCATCTGAAGAACTAACAGTTTCCGCATCCGTGTCAATATCACACAATCAGCTTAGCGTTCTATTCTTTTCTTTAGCTTTCTTTCTTGTCTTGATTCTTGATCTTTCTTACGAAATAGATAAGCCGAAATCGTGTTTAACTTTTCGACAACGATCAGCTGCCAACGTCATTCTTTTCGTAGGAAAACGCTGACGTCAAGTTTATTGATGCTCAGCTTCGATTTGCCGGCTGGTTAGTTGCTTGTCAGCTATCCGTTAGTTGTACGCCCATTCACACATCTTTCATTCGTTGCACGTATGTCCATTTTGACGCCCTCTTTCGCTTAGGTCAACCTAAATGTATTGGTAAGCAAGTTGGCATGAGTTTGCACTTGGTATACGATGACCAGCTTGGGCGCCTTTAGTTATAACTGAAATCACTTGCATAGGGTTCTTTTTCTCATGTAGCCGAAGAGCGGCTGGTAGGGCGCCCCCTAGACAACTAATCGTCCATTAACTGATTGCCTCATTTTAGTCAGTTCAACTAGAACGGCTGCGGCCTTCGGCAATGGATAAAATCGAACCTTCGCGGGAGCAATTGCGAAAGTTTCGACCATCTATTATTAGACGCGAAGCCTTGAAAGCTGGCGCAATTGTTCGCCCAGGGTGATGAAGCACGGCTGCAACGATGTACAAAAAAAGCTGGCGGGTATAGGCGCGAGCGTTTAACGCGCTGCTCGGAAAACGTTTAAATGTTCTTCGTTCATTCATCGATGCAGTCGGCTGGCTCGGCTTGACGTAAAGAACGATTGTCTGCTAGCGAAATGATGCATTGCGAATAGTATTTGGGCGATCGCCTCCGGCGTAACACATTTTTCTAGTCAACCAGCTTTTTCCATTCATAATGATTCATCGCTCGCCTCCCAGTCGCATTCACAGTTTTTCAATTGAATCACTGTCATTGTAGCGAACTACCGTGGCAATTTTTGAGAAAATTCTTGTCATAGTTTCATCAAGCCAGTTCTCTAGCGACGGTGGGAGTGGCTGGTGTTGAAGGGGGTGAGCAGGGTGCACAGGAAGGGTTAAACAGACGTTCACGTTGTGCGTCCCAGTAATCATTTATCGCCCAGCTTTTCGTGAATAGAGCTAATCTGTTCGGTCAATGATGGGTTTGAAGAGAGGGCAACAGTGCTTGGTCACCTGTTCAAGCGGTCAGATTAGCTGGACGCATTCCCTCCTCTCTCGCCCTCTTGGACCTCTCTTATTGTATCGTTAGACTAACAGACCGTAACTTTCGGTGGACGTTTCCCTAATTGTGGCTTATTACATTTCCTTTTCGTCTTGCATCTCCGATCCCCTGGTGTTTGTTCACCATGACCTCTACGGTACTTGACAACTCTGGACGTCGGCGCCCCGACCTGTGATGATGCAACCACGCATGGGCCGTATGTTTGGTTCCCGTGGCCTGCTGTTGACCCGCAGGCGTATTTGACCCGACGTCGATCATTATGTACTGCAGTTGTTTGACCCATGGTCAACTGGGCCGTTTTCCGTGGCGTCTGGACGCACATCCTGTCGTTTGCTGCCGATTAGCGAGCCCTTCTTTGCACTAGTCGTTGTTTGACGACAGGCTGTTTTTCAAGCTCTCTCTCTGTCTATCTGCGATTTGGGAAATTTCTCCGCGTTCGCTCAACATGTTCGTCTTTTGGCTTCTTTCTTATAAACAAGTTTTCTGCTTTTCAGCGCACCGTTCTTTAAACGGCAGTTTCCAGAGCCCAGTTCGGGATGGGCACGGCGCGGAGGTTGGTCGGTCTCTGCTCGTTGCTCCTTGTTTTAATGACCGCTTGCGGGACGGACGAAATCCAGCGCATTTTTACCAATCCAACCGACTATCCATTGCAGCGATTGGTCGTTGAGCGTTTGTACACGGGCCGCGTATATGTCGCTGGAGTCAATAGGGTGTATCAGCTCAGTCCGGATTTGCGGCTGGAGAGTCAAGCGAACACAGCACCAACGCCGGATTCGCAAGTATGCACCGTTCGTCAGGGTGGATTATGCGTAAACCAAAAGCTACCGGACAGTCAAAACAGAGCTCTTGTCATTTACCACAAAAAAACGAAACTCATTGTTTGCGACAACCTGCCCGCCTCTTGTCGAATGCATGATTTGTACAACGTGTCTGTAGCGGAGGAGCGAATTGGTGAGCCGATTTTTCGTTGGGATTCAACGACATCCGTAGCTTTCGTTGCCGATGGCCCGCTCGGCAAGGAGGCATTCTACGCGGCAACTTCCGGTGGCGGTGAAGAAAAAGAAATAGCGGCCGTGGGCACGTACAGTCTGGATGAGAATAATTTGATGAGAAAAGTTCACAGGACGGTGACAACCGAAACGGGCGTCCATTTCCAGGATAGCCCACCTGACATCGCCTATATTTACGGGTTTAGTTCGACGAACTTTAGCTACTTCATTAGCAGAGCGCCGCGTGCTAGCGATCGGCAGTCTCTTTACCACAGCAAAGTGATACGGGTTAGTCAACACGATAGGAATTACTACACGTATAGCGAATTGGCGCTTGAATGCAAAGCCGGCGGGAATTCGCACCAGTACACTTTGGCGACGGCAGCTTACCTGGGCAAAGCTGGCTTCGATTTGGCGCGAAACTTCAGCATACGAACAGAGGACGACGTTCTATACGTTCTGTTTTCGCCGAATGTCGAAGGCGAACGAAATCAGCCCGGCCAGCGTTCCATACTTTGTGTCTACTCGCTGCCGTCCATCAATCAGCGTTTTCTGGAAAACATTAAGGTTTGCAACGAAGGAGAAGGCGAGCGAGGGTTGGGTCACTTCAAGCCTGGAAAGCGATGTTTAGCTACGGTAAGTAGGCGGCGCCTGCGCTTTTTTTCCTTTCCAAGTTAGCTCAGCGCGTTCTTGTCTCAGAATATCCCGCTGAAGAAAGTTATTGAATTTGGGACTGAAATAAACTATCCTTTTGATGGTTCTACGCCGATTGAACAGGACGCGGCTCTGGTAGAGGAAGATGTGCAGCTAACCGCCGTTGCGACGACAACGACGCACATGTACACTGTAGCATTTTTGGGGACGCACGATGGTCGCCTGAAAAAGGTAGGCTCCAAGATTGTTTTTCTGGCAATTATTTTTGGAAGTATAGGCGGTAGTACAGTCGGCAAACTCGGCCGTTGTTTATGAAACTGTCTTGATAGATCCGGGACGCAGCGTTCTTCCTTTTGTTCAGTTTGACAAAACTAACATGTTCGTTTACGCAATGACCGAACGTGTGGTAGGCGACATGTTTACGGCCAGGATAGTTGCTTAGGAATTGACTTTGCAGGTAGCAAAGATGCGCGTCGAGCAGTGCCATCGTTACGAACGTTGCCAACAGTGCCTTAACGCTTTGGACCCTTACTGCGGTTGGTGTTCCTTGGAAAGCCGTTGCAGCGTGCAAGAGAGCTGCAAGTCCCATTGGTTGCCTTACAAAGATTCCAAGTGCACTTCCATCGCTAAAGCGGATCCGGACAAAATTCAAATATCAACGACCAAATACGTGAGGAAAATTTTGCTTTTATTCTAAAATTTATCTTTACACTTTTCGTACTGCAGCATTTATGCATGTAGTGCAGTCTGTTTCTTCAAGCAATGTGATAGGTTGTGGGTTGGTTCTTAGAAGTTCATTCGCAGTGGGCGTATTGCTTTGTTTTATCGACTACTACATCAGAATATGGGCATTTCTCCCATATAAGTCAGTTATTAAAATTAGATTTGGATTTGCTGTGTTGTCAGCTACCAGCGATTGTGTAATGCGAAACGAGGTTGTTTTCAGAAATGTTTGTCCGTCTGTTAAATTTCTCTTTTTGATTACTCTGTTGATTTTGACTTGCGTAAAGTTGTTAAGCTGAAAAACGTGAAAGTCAAACATGTTGCAGTAAACCGTGTCCGCTTAGCCGACTGGGAAAATCTTCGTTTCGGTGAAACCGATTTTTTTTGTAAAAAGCTCTATGCACATAAAGCTATAAGAAGACTTGCTCAGCACGCAGACTCCGTCGCCTTTAAGTCGTTCACCTCAATATACGAAAAACCCATTGCTTGTAGTTCAGTCTTAGTTGCTGCATTGTTTCCGTATTCTTTCATAAAATGATAGCCGTCTTTTGGATAACTTTTGATTTGGTTAGATATGTTTGGCGGTTTAATCTAGCGCTGGCGCGCCTTTCATGAGACGGTTGTCATTAACTGCGCCTCCTACTAATATGCGTACAGTTGTTGATTTAGAGAGTGTACTAAGCCAAGTTCTTAGACCGAAATGTTACTGTAATGACCCTACGATGAAAGCTAGTGCATCTGTTCATGTATTGCCATTAATGGAATAAAAGTCTAGCGTTGACGTGTTTTTGGAAAAGCCAGGCTAAAAGTACTACATTTTTTAAACAAAATACTCTGAGCTGAACAATTTTGCTCTAAAAGTTGTTAGGGTGCTACAGTATTTCTCAGGGATAGACTTGGCTTTTTTTACAATGGTGAGGTGTCTATCACCCTCTGATTTGATTGGCCGGAGTAAAATGGCGGAAAAAGAAGCTAGGACGGAAGGCGTAAAAAACGTTTGAGACCATTTTTCCTAGTTTCTTTTCCTGCCATTTTTTGACGTTTCTTCCTGGCTCTCCGGGCGTTTATCAGTGTCCCTTTTTTTGGGGTTAGCACTGTCCTTCCCTTGAGAGACTGACTAAGCTTTCGTCGCGAGTGTGCAGACAGCAAGAAAACTTTCAGGGGAAATAAGTAGGGAGGCTGTCTTCCATCAATTTTTCTTCCTAAGCCTTTGCTGAGCATTTCAACGAGGAGCGTTGTATTATCTTTGGCTTTCAGAGTCAGTGACCTCCTTAGGGTTTATGGCTCCCTGGGACTCTGAACCGTCTCTTGAGAATCATTGGTGTATTGAGTAGAGCTCACCTTTATTTATTACTAATAAAAGTTAGTCGCCTGCACTTAAAGCTAAATGTTTGGAAGTGTTTTGACTTGAAACATCGTAAAACTTTCCCTCTTTACCTAACAAGCGCAACGTCTCTTCAGTTAAAACTGACAGTACTCAACCTGCCTGCCGTGACTGGACAGTTATCATGCGTCTTTACCATTGGTTCGAAGCGACACATTACGGGTGCGTCAAGTCCGTCAAATGGCTTAGTTTCTTGTACTACTCCGCAGACCGATCTCCTACAGCCTATGCCAGCGGGCGAGCGTAAGTAAAGCGTACGCTGTATTAGAAAAGTTTATTTAAAAATCTTCACCTTCTACAGATGCTATAACTTCAATACTGAGCATACAAGTGGACAACAGCGCGGACTTTGCTGCCACCAATTTCACTTTCTACGATTGCTCAACTTTCAAAACGTGTCAACAGTGCGTCACGTCTCAGTTCGATTGTGACTGGTGCCCCGAAAGCTCTCAGTGTACTGCCAACTCGGAAGAAGACTGCAGAGGCCCTTATGTTA
Organism: Trichuris trichiura; assembly: GCA_037903355.1. NCBI lineage: Eukaryota > Metazoa > Nematoda > Enoplea > Trichinellida > Trichuridae > Trichuris > Trichuris trichiura. The sequence goes on along the minus strand of JBAJFE010000039.1, from coordinate 101,497 downwards.
TTGACAGTCTGAACAGCGCTGGCTTGTCTCCACGCAAAGGACCTTCCTTCTGCCCGCATATCATAGCCAGAGATAAGCCTGTAATTCACGTGCCATCCGGTTTCGCCTACGCGGTTACCGTTCGTGTTGTGAATCTTTTGGTTCGTTCGAGTTGTCGGCTGTTTACCTTTTTTGGTCATTCATTTGTCTTCAGGATTTCCAGACTGATTTTGCTTGTGAATTCGAAATAGGTTCTAGCAGGCATAAGCTAAGGGCGCGTCGTGACGGCGATTTAATCCACTGCGACAGAATGGAATTTTCCTACTTTGATCATTTACCCAATGTGACGGCAAAGTTGAGCGTCACTTGGTCTCCTGGGAAAGCGTTGGACAACACGCAGGACGTCAGAGGTTGGTTTTTTGAATGATTACGTTAAAACGTGTTGTTTATTCTGCATATTTTCAGTTGTCATATACAAGTGCGAACGCTTGGCCAGCAATTGTGGTTTGTGCCTCGATTTGCCGCCGCATTTTGAATGTGGTTGGTGTATGAACAAGCAGAGTTGTACGATCAATTCGGCTTGCCGCGAAAATGCCTTTCGATGGTTGCACAAGAAGGATATTTGCCCGAATCCAAAAATATCAAAGGTTCCTTACAGTCATTCAGTCCATTGCGTCCACTTGCATAGCGCTTCATTTCTAGTTCTTCCCAACTTCCGGTCCAGTGGAGGGTGGTACGTACGTAACAATTGAAGGAATCAATTTGGGTCGAGACTTTTCGGAAATAGAAACCGCAGTTCGCATAAACAACGTTGTGTGCAGTCCCGTGGCCAAACTTTACGTTACATCTTCGCGCATTGTTTGCGTAACTGGTCCGGCGAACCACCGCAAGGCGCATAGCGGACCAGTAGTAGTCAAGATTAAGGATGTGATGGACTATGTTGCAATTTCTGATCAAAGCTTTCATTACGTCATCCCAGAGATCAAAGAGTTTCAACCAAGCAGCGGACCTCAGTCCGGAGGTACAACGTTAACAATACTCGGTGAACATTTGAACGCTGGCAGCAACATAAGCGTTTCCGTCGGCGGAGTCCCTTGTACGGTGATTACCAAGCTGATTGACATGATCCGCTGTCGCACTGGGCCTAGTTCCGTTGCTGGACGTGCGGGAGGGATTGAAATTCGCTTTGACAATGCGGAAAAGACTTTTGCGAAAAGCCAGTTTACATATGAAGAAGATCCTATTGTAAAGAGTGTTTCTTCCGAAAAGAGCATTGTTTCCGGAGGTTTGCTAATCAGAGTGCATGGAGACAGATTCAATCTTGTTCAAGACATGAAAATGTACTTCCGACACGCTGGACAGGAGACAAAAGGTCTTTGCACAATTGAGTCAACCGATTTAGCCAAATGCTATACTCCTGAAGTGCTGCTGCAGCCAGGCGATCCGTTCTATCCGCTTGCGGAAAGGCCATTGCTAGTGGAATATGGATTTTTTATGAACGACGTACCATTTGCGCGCAATATATCTACTCACGGAGGCTTTAGGCCATTCAGCATCTTTCCTGACCCTGAATTCGACTTCTTTCAACCTTCCGGTTCTGAAACCTATCCTATCAAGTACTTTAAAAATGACTATTTGACCATAAATGGCAATAACATTGACTTGGCCTTACGCGAGAAGGATATTCGTGTATTCGTTGGTAGCGAATTGTGTAATGTAACTGCCCTTGCGAATCGAGTAGTCACCTGTAGACCTCCGGAAAATCAGCCGCTACCTTCACCAAGCGGAATTGTTGGCACTCGTACAGCAAGTCTTAATTCCTTGCCCGAAGTGATAGTAAGTCTAGGCGCGGGCAACCGCAATTATACCATCGGCTTTCTGAGCTACGATAGTCCTACAGTGTTCGGCTCTCTGTCACTGGAGACTATTGCAATTATTGCTTCGGTTTTGGTCGCTTTTGCTGCGATTATTGTTTTTCTGCTTCTCGTCTACCGACGGAAGTCGACCAAACAGCAGCGTCAAATGAAGTCTTTGAAGGAGCAGATTGATGCGATAGAATTGAAGGTGGCCAATGAATGCAAGGAAGCTTTCGCCGAATTGCAAACCGACATTACTGAGTGGACAACAGAAACGACAGCTACGGGCATACCGTTCTTGCCTTACAAAGATTACGTGTTGCAAGTTCTTTTTCCAAGCGTTACTAGTCACGGCGTCTTCCGTGGAGAGCTGGACCTCAGCCGGCAGCCGTCTTTTGAAAAGGGTCTTCGCTTGTTGAACCAACTTTTCATGAGCAAAACTTTCCTGCTAACTTTTGTTCGCGTGCTGGAGTCAAATAAGTATTTTCTTAGCAAGGACAGAGTTGCAGTTGGCAGTTTGCTTATGGTAATACTGCACGAGAGGATGGACTACTGCACCGATATACTCAAGACCCTTTTGGCATCTTTGATCGAGAAGACAGTGGAAAGACGTTATCAACCAAGGATATTGTTCCGCAGAAGCGAGTCGATAGCCGAGCGTATGCTGGCCGCCTGGTTTACCTTCTTGATGTATAAGTATTTGTTGGAATGTGCCGGCCAGCCATTGTTCATGCTTTATTGGGCAATTAAACAACAAGTGGAAAAAGGACCGCAGGACGCGTTGCTGTACGACGCACGTTATTCGCTTTCGGAAGAAAAGCTTATTCGACAAACCATCGAATTTCACCCTCTTGTCGTCTACGTAACCAGTGGTTTCGATTCTGATTCCGAAGTAGCCGTCCGCGTGCTTGATTGCGACACGATATCGCAAGTGAAAGAAAAATGTCTGGATGCCATCTACAGAACAACTCCTTGTTCGAGAAGACCATCAGCGACCGACTTAGACTTAGGTATGAAGTTGCTTAGTTTTAAAAGTCAGTTTTTAAGAGTAGCATATATATATATATATATATATATGTTAGCTTTCTTTTTACCTAATGTTTGTCCCGTTGCCTTTCCACGAAGTCTATCATATTTTTTCTACAAAAATTATGCATTCTATGCGCGTGAAATTTTCAAGTTTTTATTTAAGAATGGCGCACTGGCGTCTCTGGTCGTTTGACCTTGCAAGACATGGACGTGACAACGAAACCAGACGCAGGTTGGAAGAAAATAAATACGTTAGCTCATTACAAAGTGCCAAACAATGCCTCGTTGGCATTGGTGCCCAAGCAATCCTCTATGTACAATTTGTCCTTATTGTCCGAACGATCGGACAAGTCGAGCACGTTTTCTCTTAAAAATAGTCCAACTTTGAACCGGGCCTTTTCTCCTTCGGCTTCCGCTCACAGCAAAGATTCTGACACTGGGTGCAAGGTATATCACCTTGTCAAGCCTCATGATCAACATGACATTGGTGCTGAGCGTGGGGGAGGAAAAATGGTTTCTGAAATTTACCTCACTCGCCTTTTGACAACAAAGGCAAGCGTTTAGCTTAAATGATTTGACGTCTTTTCATTCTTCCAACTTTCAGGGTACTTTGCAAAAGTTCGTTGAAGACTTGTTCGAGGCAATTTTTTCCATCACTCACAGAGGCAGTGCTCTTCCTTTATGCATAAAGTATATGTACGACTTTATGGATGACCAAGCGTTATTGCACGGCATTAACGATCCCGAGGTAGTGCACGCATGGAAGAGTAACAGGTAAAAAGCAATCTTTTCGTAATTTAGTAACTAGCTACCTTTTTCTTTCAGCTTACCCCTGAGATTTTGGGTGAATCTCATAAAGAACCCACATTTCGTATTCGATATACCCCGCCCGACTAAAATTGAAGGATGTCTATCGGTCGTTGCCCAAACGCTAATGGACTCGTGTTCTACTCAGGACCCTCAATTAACTAAAGACAGCCCTTCTTCGAAACTGCTTTTTGCTCGGGATATACATTTTTACCGTGAGTGGGTAGAGCGTTACTACGCTGATGTTCAACAGTTGCCTATCATCTCTGATCAAGATATGAACGCCTTTTTGGTTGAAGAATCCAGGCAGCATCTAAGCGAGCTAGACATTATGGGTGCCCTAAATGAACTGTACAAGTATGTTGATCAGTACAAGGATCAGCTTGCAGCGGCACTGGAGGAAGACGAATTTTCCAAACGGAATAGGCTGCCGGCGAAATTGGCTCAAGTTCAAAAGCTAATGGAAGGAGACTGCCGCGGTAGCGCACCCCCCGGTGGGTCGAGCACTGCTTATCAAAGTAGCACCTGTATTGCCGCACCCGTCAGGATAGCTAATCCTTTATATTTTGGTGACCAAAGCTTTCCAGGCAATTCAAACGCTACATTTGCCTGAATGGTTCTACTTTACCTTGTTGCTTCTATGGGTTTTCAGCGCCTTCCAAAAGATTCTTCCTCGCTGAGCCGATGTTCAGACGGGTCGTTTGCTCACCTTCCCTTTCCTTACAAAAAATTTTTTAGCTCGTCTGTCGGTTTTTTACTGCACTGATTGGCGATTGCTCAGGTTCACCTGTTTTTTTTTGTTAAGAAAGAAGCCTTGTTGTGGCTATGTACGATCATCAACGCATGTTGAACGTTTGTTATTTTTTACTGTAACAATCATACAATGAAACTATTTTTTTTAGAAGAAACCACTTTAGTTTGTCGGCTCATTTCATCGAAAGTGCGCAAGAGCTCTTAGACTATTAATCTCTCCTACAGACGACAAGTTTGTTGAACAAATCTAAGCTGCAGATTCTCAGTATCCCGTGGCAAAATATTCTTAAGGGACATATCAGTGAATAATTAACTATGAGTTGTCTGAAAATACCCAAAGTGATTTGTCCGTGAGGAGCTTTCAGGAATGACCCTTTCAACGTTGTTTTGGAGCTTCCGGTAGATTGTTTCCATGGATCGTATGGAAGATACCTGTTTAGCTTTATTAGTTTTTTATTATGCGGAACTTTCAGAGTATCTTTCAACCCGTCGTCAGCACTCAGTGAAGATCATGAAAACGTCAACAGTTATGAGAACCCGTGGCAAACTAACAGCTTAAAAATGGGATGTAATTTTAAACTGAAGAGGGTATTCTTCGGTTAAAAGAAATGCAGTGACAGTAATGGCGAAAGCAAATTAGAAAGGGAAGAAAAATTGTTTAGCAGGACCGTAAAAGCGTCGCACAACCAGTTTATTTCACGCGCAAGTCAGAATATAACGAACGACAGTACCCGGTACTCGATAGATAGGTAAATATCGTACGGTATCTTTTTTTTGATACTTAAGTAACAAGGGCTGTCGCGCCCGCTACAACTGGTAAAGCCAAACGAAGTATCGCAACGAATAAAATAAAAAAATATAAAACAATAAACCAGTGTTTCCCAAGCTGAGTGCTCGCGTCACCCTTGACCTAGTCGGCCCATATTCCCTAAGCTGTTTAGCTGGCGCTATATTTGACTGCCGGAAAAATAAATCGGCAGCTTAATCGGTAGGGTATTCCTTGCAGTGCCTTTCGGTCCGACCGCCGGCGCATTATCGTCCCTTCAAAAATCGTAGATCTAAACTAGCCGTTGTGAAAAGGGATACCTGAATAATCCGATGGGGTCCTAGAGGACAAGGTTTGAAAAGTGGGGCCTCAGCATTTCAGAAGCAAGTTTTATAAACACTACAGTAAAATAGCACGCGCTTAGGCTGTACGCTCTCATCATTGTCTGCAACGTAGTTTCCCTCCGACGAGCGCACAAGCGTGAAAACTCAGTAGTCCTTTGTGACTCGAAAGCGACAAAAAGCAGCAATGTAAAAAGAAAAGTCTTATTGGCGTAGCGTTTCGAGAGTCACTTTGTCCTGTCCTATTGTCAACATTAATGACGAAAAAAGGAAAGGTATTGTCCGGTATTATCATATTTACATATGAAACCGCGGATTGTAATTATTAGGTGAAATATCTTTTCGTAGAGAGGGTACAGGACAATTCGCCGCTGCTGTCGGAATGCTTTAGATACGGCCTGCTTTTGGCAAACAAGTGTACGGACGTCTACGTCCCAAACGGTGCCTAGGTGACGCTTTGTACACTCCTAAGTTCTCCTTCTGCCATTATCGAAATTTCAAGTTCGCATGCTGGGCAGTATTTCAAGATTTCGAAGTAGCAAACCTGAACACCATTAGTACTGTAGCTATGATGATTTGCATGGACAGATAAATAGTTTGTGCAATTTGTGATTCACGGCAACTTTGCTCGTTTCCTGCAGTTGGCATTGCAGCAACAAAATTTGCTACTGGAATAAGCTCAGCTAAGCAAGTTTGCAAACGGTGCTTATTTAAAAAATGGGCAACGCGCAGTCGCTTTCTCGTCGCGAGCGTACGGAATCCGGCAGTGGATTGCGCAAGTCCGGCGGTTTTTCCGACGAAGATCAGTGTCCTGTACAGTTGAAAATCTCAAAATCAGTGGCCGACAAAAGTTTAAGCACAACACCGGACAGAGCAGGCGAATACCCGGTAGTCGTGAAATGGACTGGTAAGGCGCGATTTTTCTTTGCTATCCTATCATAAAACAGTTTAACCTAGGATCGGCAAAACAAGTTTTCGTCGGTGGAAGTTGGGATGGCTGGAAGCGAAAATTGCCAATGGTCAGAAGTCACGAAGATTTTATAACTATTATCAACCTGCCTGAAGGCAGGCATGAATTCAAGTTTTACGTCGATGGCAATTGGACATGTGACAGCAATTTACCAAAAACCGATAATCCTTTGGGTTCCGAAAACAACGTGCTTGTAATTGATCGGGCCGACTACGAAGTGTTTGATGCATTGGAAAAAGACCAGGCGGATTCGCATGCCGGTTCTAACAAAGGCAGCGGCGTGAGCTCGGATGGCAGTCAGACTGGAGATTCGTACTGCCAGGACATACCAGATCGCCATGCGTTTGAAAAGGCTCATCAACCTCCGGTTCTTCCACCCCATTTGTTGCAAGTTATTTTGAACAAGGACACGCCCATTTCATGTGATCCCAACGTATTACCAGAACCTAATCATGTCATGCTGAACCACTTATATGCTCTGTCAATTAAGGATGGAGTCATGGTATTAAGCGCTACTCATCGTTATCGCAAGAAGTACGTAACGACTTTACTTTACAAGCCTATTTAGTTAATTATGAATATTTTGTGTCACTTGTTGATCGAATTGAACTTCGGCTCTGTCCACTTTCCATGCACGTATTAAACAGTTTCTAACAACGGAGTTCTTATGGGTTTCACTCATAAGTAGTCTCTAGTTATGAGCATTTTCGCTATCGCTTTCGTCGGAAGAATCCTTTGGCATTTCCGCAACCAAAGGGTTGGGCCGATCATCATCGGACTCGGAAAGGGAGGAATCGTGAGCATCATCTGTCGATAGCGCTGCATGGCCACTTGTCTTATCATCGCTTTCAAGCCATGAATTCAAGTCAGCTATCTGCGCAGATGTAGTGAGCGACGGACTCTTATTCGAGTATGAAGCATTAGGTACAGTCAATGGTATCTCCCGCGACTCGCATGGTTTATCTGCAAGCTATTTCATTAAGTCATATTTCTCCTCAAACCTTTACCATTTTCTCTCGGCCGGATAGCATCAGCAGGAGGGTTTTCCGGGGAAATATTTGCTTTCTGAATTTGCTCAGTTGTCTCTATACCAAAAATTTGTCTTTAACTGTTTGAAATAATTGACGGGTACCTGTTGTTTTCGTCTCTGCATGTTCGTTTGTTCTCGATCTGGCGAAAGGACAGTTAAAGAAATGTCCAACAAAATGGTAATTTTACTTGTCCGATCCTACTTCGTATAGCTCCATTTCTTCAAAAGTTACGCGCATCTCTTCTTCGTTGCGCTTCAAGCGACTTACAAGGGCTTTTCTCTAAAACAATGCAGCGCAATCAACTGAGCAAGTTTGGTTTATGGCGGCAAAACCTCTATTAAAAGAAAAGGTACGTTCAAGAAGACGTATAGAAGCTTCAAGCCTAAGCCTGTTCGCATAGATGACTCTGCATAACGAACAGGAGCAGATGCTGATGGTCTAAACCGATTAATGACCAAGGTACTTTAGGTTTATAGGCTGACCTTTGAAAATCATTAATGAAACGTCGACAGACGTTCTCAGAAACTTCTCGCGCAGAATCCATGTCCCTACGGTTTCCAAGTACAAGGATGGGCAGATTTGCAGGCACACTTGGCAATTCACGCTTTACATAATCCCATGTCCTAAAAAAGTTAAAATAAACATGGAACATGCATCTTCACAAACGGTACCATGGCTTCGTTATGTCAAACATAAGAATGACGGCGTTGGCACCTTGGTAAATATCAATAAACGACGCGTCCAGGGAAACTTCCGTCTGCTGAAAGGACAGACAGAGAATATGAATTTACAAAAGGAAAGCAACCTACTTCTCCTTCCACATTTTCAAGCTTTAAAATATTAGAAACTGGACGTTTTCGCCGGCTTCGGTCTACTATGTCCCATATGTCAACCTTGACGATGTCATTGCTAGCTTTGTAATTCCAGGAAACGCTGGCAACCTGTATCTCCTCGGTAGGCTCGTAAGTCTCGCGAAATTGTCTACCTTGGAGCCGTTCCATCAGGCAGGTCTTTCCGACATTTCGGTCGCCACGTATAAGTACTTTCACTGATGCATTTGGCAAACTCAGAAGAAAATGGTAAATAACTGTTGCGTACTGTTATAATCCACGCCGGATTTAAACTTGCATCGCAACCCAACCGACATTGAGCTGATTCCCGATCGTGCTTCGTTTGTTGGGCTTTCGCTTTCGGCGGTGCCAGCGAAAAATCTCCTGCGCAATGTTGACAGCATATTTACCCCCACTTGCGTCCAACTTTGCAAGACGACTTAACAGAGTCAATGAAAAGAAACTAAATTCCTTTCTGTAAGCACAAGAGAAATGCACAGGTACAATGAGCGGCACTATCCCTAAGTGACGCGTCTGAAAGAAGTAAAACGTTACAAATTTCTCAAGCGCTGAGTATTCGGCGTTTTAGACTTCCGCTAATAACTTTGTTGGCACTCAACAACTATTACTTTATTACTGTATTGTCTCTGTTGTAGATGCTTTTGCTAATAAAATACTCAGCTTCTTAGTTGGAGCAGTTTTTGTTGTTTGCTAAGGGTAAGCCAGTTATTGGTAATGGAAGTCAAGCCGTTCCATGCAGGAAAATGCAAATGAAGTTACCACTATCAAGTTAGACTACAATCCGCATCGTGCTCAACCTGAGTTTCCGATTTACGATTTACCGTATGACACGTGACACGTCGGCAGTGAGTTGGAATAGTGTTTACTTGACGTTGGGTAAAAGTATATTAAGATGAATGGCCACTCCGGATTGCATTAGATGGTTTGCAGCTAACTGTTGATGTGACAATGTGCTTCAATGTTAGAATTCCATAATACGGAGAAAGTATGTGAACTTTTAGTTTTTGTTTGTTCCAGTAAATGATTTGTGATGAAGTATTTGCTGTATCGCCTTGGTGAAAAGAACGCCAGAGGAGCCATAAACGGGTCTGCGTACCCACTTGAGCTCCTGGGAAGGTCTGAGATAAGGTCATTGGTAATTCCCGAAACGGGAAGTGCCCTAAGAGCACGTGAGGGTACCAGAAATGGTTGTGCTCGTAACTTTTCCCACCTAATAGGTGAGACGTCCAAGATGCCTTTGTGGCTGAGACGTGTTGCGTTGCACTTGAGACACCCTTTCGACTCGCTGTGCTAAGTGCGATGGCGTTACCCTTAAACGGGCAAAAACTCAATTCAGACTACTATATCACCAAGGCGTTTCACCGCAAATAATTCTGAAATGTAGTTAAATTTAAACAGTAAATATCGCTTGTAATCCTCGTCTTACAGCCTTATAATTTCAGGAACACGTCGGACCGTCGGTCTTTTGCGCGGTTAGTGACTGTCGTATCTTTTTTTGGCAAATTGCAAGTCTAAAATGATGTGCAACACCATCTTTCGTCTGACCAAGTGCTGTTTTTTTTTATACTGATGAAAATAATCGAATTAACGAGCATCCACCAGTTGTGCGCTCTAACTTTCCATCTCTTGCAGGGCCGCTGGTCGTGAAATTGCAGTCCAAAACCTGTCTTTCGTCAATACAAAAGAAATCAACCGTCGTGTCGTCGTTTTGGAAAATAATTTTTTCACTACCTTTTGCTGAACTTCGAGCAATCAATAAAGATGCTTTCATTACGTCAAAACTTGCCCCCTCTTTCTGAGTAGTGTTTGTTCAAAGCTTTTACAGTTGCATTAAGAAAAGAAAAACGCAGAAGTGTTTCGAAATAATTTGCAAATCTTCGCGTGGCTATTGCTCGCTTTTGTCCAAATCTGCGCACGCGAGGTTGATAGGGGTGTTAAGTAAAGGTGGTACATGCGAATCAAATTGGTTATGGTAATTTCAGTTCAACTAGTAAATCTTAGCGCGCGTAAAATGCTTGTTTAAGTAGTAGCTATCAAGTCCTAAAAGAGTGCGTTATGTATGATAATTTGACCGGTCAAGCTTCACGCTTTTATTATCGCGTGCTGTTGCGCAAGTTCGCTCCGTTTGGGTAAACGTTTTTCAGCGGCGTCGCGCCAAAATAGCACGGCTTGCTGCGAAATGGAACTCCGCGAGGCACTTCGAAAACTGCTTGAATGGAAAAAAACAATAATGTTTTTGGCTATCTCTTCTGTACTAGTACCGGAATTAATCAGGTAACCAACTACCGTTTTCTGTGCAAGATGAGTCGCCATTTTTGTAAGGTATTTTCGGAAAAAACGACGCCTCACTTATGAGAATATAATTTCGAAAGAGGTGGTAACTGGCAATCCCTCAGGTATCATTTGCAACTTGTCTTTTTAACTCCATCCGCCAAGAGTTCTTAGCAGTAAAATCCGAAAGCAGCTCTCACTGCGCCTATTGTCACTGTCAAGGAAGACCGTTAATATCTAGTAGTAATCCAATTTCATCGGAGATCCAAGCAATGAGCTGCAGTTCGCTGATGCATGGAGGTAAATCACTCATACAGATTGGTTGTATTTGAAAGGATTGTTTCAGGTATGCAGAGCTTGATCAAGGCAATTCATTTTTGGGAGAGAGCTTGTGAATTTGTGGAACAAGCCGATCATGCGGAAGAAGGTTGTATTGCTTAGTAACTCCAATTTATAAGCGACCGTTTAGGAAGCTTTCAGAGTCTAGCCGCTCAATTAAGAGAACTACTCCATGCTTCGTATAGGCTGTGTGATTCAGTTAGTCATGTTCTTATATTTTGTCCTACTTTCTCAATAAGCGGTGCTGGTGGAATAGGCGCTGAATCAGGTACGTGTATGATTATCCGCTAGTACTGCATTGTGCCAGGTGCTTCAGGAAGCAGCATAAACACTGTCATAGATGAAGCGGAAAACACAATGTCCGTTTTTTCTGACGAAACTTATTTTTCTGCGCTGGAAGGGGTAACATGGTGACTACTGTTTTTCTGTTAAAAATTCTTATTTCTCAGGCTGTCGAAACGCCGGAATCAGAACCCGTAGTTGAAACGGGGAAAGATACTAGCGTTCGCTACATGCATTTATACCACGAAGCACTGTCCCATGTCAGCATGGGTGACGTGGCTTGTCGAAAGCTGAGGTAATGCTTCAAACAGTCTGATTCATAATTCATAACTGCAGTTGGACCTCTGTAAGTTGACCACCCAAGGGACCGTGACAAACTAGCCAACATGGAAATGTAAACGTATGAGGCTAGGCTTACTGTACCAACGCGCGCACGAACTTTAATTTCTTCTGCAGGTCTTCTTTAGAATGTTATGCATAATCAAAACACAGTAGTGTATTATGCAAAGTTAATATACTTAATAGTCTTTTCTCATGGTTTAATTGTTTTAAAAAAAGAGCCAATTTTGATCTGCCTTTTATTCTTATTACAAGCGTAAATGCTGAAAGCACTCCCAGCACTGGCTGCACCATTCAGCATATCTAGGAATTTTTCGGCAGTATACGACTTTGATTGCATCATCAGACGCCTGACGCCCTTTTACAACTTACAGTGTATATATTATATATATATATATATATATATGTCTGAATCCATGTACATCTCTTCTATGACAACCAAACCCGTTACAGACCACACACCTGTATATCTGTCTGAATCCATCGTAAGTCATGGACCCATATATATATATATATATATATATATATATATAATGAGATAACATGAGATAACAATGAGATAACAAGAAAAATATGGATCCATGAGATGACAAGAAAAATTTGTCATAGCATCCCAAAGTTTGGTGGCGCTTCGTTGCCTCATTATTGCCAGGGGACTTGTGCAGCTTTGTTTGAATGGGGCTCTTAATATTGCGCGGCTATTTGCGAAATACTTAATCTGCAGTAGCAGCGCCCTTGTAAATCACTGATAAAGAAGCATATAGCGCCACCATCTTGTCACCCTCTACCAATCAGAAATTACGAAATGCTAGCAAGCTTCGTTGTCCAAATAAAGATTGTAGGCAGTGTCAAGAAGAAAAAATCTGTAAGCCTATGGTAACCAAATCAATAGGGTTTTTTTGGTAGTCGGTTATATTCGCACGTGCTGAAATGCTAGAACCCGATTTTACTTCCCGCGTAAGCTGAATTGACGGAGGAGAGAGAAATTACGGATACAAGAATCTTAGCGTAGTTATTTTTAGGACTGATGCAGTTGGCTGCAACTCTGACGAAGAATTCCTAGCGAAACTCTATTGCATTAGAAAGGCTACGGAGGTAACTGTTTTTGACATTGTAATGTTTGGAAGTGATTCTTTTAGTTGTGAATCGTTTTAAAATTTAAAAGTTGTATCGTTTTTCCATTTGGTTACAAGTTAATTCGTGTGATCTATGCTTGAAATTTTCCCGCTGTAAAACTTCCCTGCATTGCTGCATGAGGGAAGTTAGTTTCGCGCATCCTTTCGACCTGTCACGGATATGAAAAACTTTTATCTAATATTTTTCAAAAAATGAAGTTCTTGTTCAAAAAAATTCAACTGGGCGTTGTCAGCACGTACAGTCATTTCTATTTTGCTCTATTAGGGTTGCCTGAAGTCACTTTAATTTCTGTAGGTCATTGCTGAGTTCTCTTTGAATGCTGGTTAAACTTAGTTTTCTTCGTGAAATGGAAAAGTGGGTATCACATTTAGACGTTTGTTCCAGAGGTCCCATTTATGCTTGAGAATCTTTTCCAAATAACGTATAGTGACTGAGAATGAAAATGACGGAAAAAATCAGTTTCGTTTTTCGTTTTTCCCATTGCTTCTGCTTTTATTTGGTTGGTTTTTTCGGTGTATTGTTTTTTTTCTGAACTAGACGCGGGAATGCGATTTTCTGTAGGCAAAAATAGCGGGCGTAACTTTCGTTCATTTAAACAGTTTCATGATTTTAAGGTCTAGCTTGTCATTATCCTTTTTGGAGCTCTGACTTTCCCACCTTTTCTTAGTTTAATGCTCTCCATCGATCATAGGAAAAATTGGCGAGAAAAGCTGGAGCGGATTAAGGTGGGCCAGTGCGTGATCTTCTTCCCGCTCCACCTTTTTTGCCTATTTTTTCAGCCGACTGTATACTCAGTCAAACCGCCGTAGCTTTCTTTACTCCTATGTCTTATTCCACTTTATTGCCTTAGTAGTGCCCCCTTAAAAGGGTGATATTGTCTTCACCGCATAGTCGTCCTTTAAGAAACAATTTTAAGCGACCGTTGCTGCCTTGTTTGTCGTGCTTAGGTCGTCACTGCGTTTTCCTCCTTTATTTTAAGGAGTGCAGTGTCTGATTTCATTTTCAGATGTTGTTTGAAGATTCCGGTAAACGCGATTGGGTCACTAAGTCGATCAGAGATCTACTATGCTTTATGCTGAAGCAGTCAAATTCGGTTCGAATGTTGATTATTTTTCCGCGCTTTCAATTGAACAGGAGTACGTGTTTAGGATGCGCAAGAATTCTGCTCTGCCTACGATCGGCTAATTGAGTTTTGTACGGACGTCCAAAATGAACGTCGGATAGCTTCGGAGTTGGGGGAGCGCAAGGTTCTCAATCCAAACGTTTTTTCAAATTTTCACAGATAATTTTCATGTTAAGGTGCCCATGCTAAGCTTTTATGACGTGGTCTCCGATTTTATAATATTGGACGCAATGGACGAAATGACCCACCCTCCCGGTGCTATATTAGCAGTTGTTAGAAATCCCATTTTACCAGGAAGTACCAAAGAGAAGGTATGGCTTTATTTTTACTCTGCTTTGTCGCTATGTAAAAAATGTGGTTAGATATTGGCTTCCATTGCGACATCCGTAATCGCGTCAAAGCGCAACCGTTTAACGGTACGTAGTCAGCTGTCCTCGGAAACGATTCGCTTATTACTTTCTCTATTTTCAGGTAAAAGACGGGTTCCTGAAGCAGTTTTACGATGTCATGGAAACTGTGGCGCCTATGTTTGCGTGGTCATTGCTTGGTAGCGATGATAAATTGCGTGAACTGTTCGGGTGCTTTAGAGTAGGAAATGCTTTTGCTCAGTTGTTGTTCCTAAAGTAACTTTACTTGAATGCGTAGGGACACATTGTAACTTTCCACTCGGACATATTCAACGAGGAAATGGTTCGCTTTACCGACGTTGGCGAATTGGCTGAAGATATTTGGACGGTTCTCCAACGGCACATGGAAAGCGTGAACTCAAAGATGACAAAGCGCGATCCAGTTTTAGGAAATTCATTTGCTATGTCGCTGCAAACTACTGCGTAGCTATTACAAACGACTGATAGTAGCCGTACGAGTTGTTTTCTTTCTTTTGATCGTCTTGCATTTCTCACTTACTGCATTAGCTTTTAAGACAATGCGGCGTTTTAGTTAAAAGAAACGTTATCCCTCGTGGACTCATGGACTGTCCTCAGCTGTTTCACTTGCAGAGCTATAGATAACCGACTGACTTGTACACAAGAACAAGAGCGCTTAGCACGAACTCGAAATGTGTAATCTGACTTCTTCTGTCACTTGGATGCCTATTTCATTTGTGTTGTCACGAGGGTCGCATACGACTAGTTTAAGTCATATGATAAAAATTATTGCGGAATATTCTTGATGTAATTATGAAAATTCGAACCTGTAAGATTTCTGCCATTATTGTTGCCCTGAAGACGGGAACAAATCTTCTCGAAAGCTTTGCACAATAAAAAATTTTTGCTAGTCTAATTTCTGTGATTACGGTGTGCATTTCCATGCCCCCGTTAAGAAGAGGATGTTATTATTACTTGAACTTAGAAACATAGATTGTGCATATAAATAGTTCAGTAGTTCGCGACATTCATGAAAAGGTGATGAAATAGTTTTCCAAAAGAAGAAAACACGAATTTTCAAGCGGCAACATGGACTTGTACGCAACAGCAGCAGGTGGTCGTACAAAATAACAATAATCCAAATATGCTTTTGTATACTATTCAATAATTTGTAATGTTGTCACGAGGCTTCGCACCTTTTATAGATTAGTTTTGCTGTATCTACCTGAAATGTCTGTGCTTTCCCGACTTTAATCAGAGATGGCAAGTGTTGGTCAGCGTAGCTTTTTCTCTGAGATTTGTTGATCTCATGAAGGAAAATAACTGTTCCTGCATATATGTAGAATCGAACATTGTCATAATCCTTGAGGCAAACTTTCTAAAGTTTTTGAACTGTTCAGGGAGGTACGGTAGGAAATCAGGTGTTCCCATTTCAAGATACTTTGCTCTAAGTGTGGAATTCAACTGCGTTTCTAGTATCATAGTTGGTCTTCTGGTTCGCGGGTTTGACCTGCTTGATGTATTTGTAAGTAAACTTCAAAGTGCCCTACCAACGAATGCGTGAGCAAATTGTTAGAAAAAATACAGAACAGTTCTGATACAGTATCCCTGGTGGACATGAAATAGAAAAAACCCGAACTCTCTTGCTAGTAAAAAAAGCTACTGTTAAAAATAAACTGATACATTGCTAACAATTAGAAATTCTGTCAGCATTAGGGCAATGTCACCGTATTTTCTTTATCGCCGTTAACGGTAAACCCTGGGTTTTATACTATTGTTTAAAACAAGAGGAAAACAGAACTTTCATTGGAAACAACTGCGTAGCTTTTGGGGCTGGCACGTCCATTTTTCAGCGCTTGAATCTTTAGTGTTACTGTAATTCGAAATAAACTTGCGCATCTCTAGCGTACGGTTATTACCTTGTTTCCTTGTATACAAAAATATCTTGGGAACAAGTTAGAGCGTAAGTTCTTCCTTCTTTTTTTTAATGTAATTGCTTAGATAACTAAGGGACTGGTTTTCATTTGTTCTATACTTACGTGTATATCCAACTTGTGGCTTTAAGCTTTAATTTTAGTCGTAGTTTTCGCTTAGATGAAGTTACGTTGTGTCGTAAAATCAGTCCAGCAAATTATGTACCCGTTGGACCCTGTGGCGAGTATACATTGCCTCACGTTTTAAAACGAATAGCTAACACAGACTACAGTGCCCAGCACAAAATGTTTTCTTGTTTAGAGTATGGTAAACGTTTTTGAGTGCCGCTTACGCTAAGAATTTTTAAAGCAAATTATTTAGAAATGACGGTGGTGTCGCGTTGGTGATTCTGCAGTAGATTTTGCAAGGCGGATCTAAATCCGTTCTTAACTGAAATACTAATCTTGCGAATAACAAGGAGAAAATGTTGATAAACAAAAAACGTTTCTAACCCAGGTAATAGAACAGTCTATTCGAATGTGTAAGTTGGGTATTACGTTTTTGCGATG
Organism: Trichuris trichiura; assembly: GCA_037903355.1. Lineage (NCBI taxonomy): Eukaryota > Metazoa > Nematoda > Enoplea > Trichinellida > Trichuridae > Trichuris > Trichuris trichiura. The sequence goes on along the minus strand of JBAJFE010000039.1, from coordinate 84,775 downwards.
CATGCATTTTCAGTTACCTATTGGCATAGCTTTGAGTAAGTGTTCTAAGTGCAGTAAAGCCGCGTGTACTGTATCCAGCATGGGAAGCAAAACTGTTTTTTATAGGGTTCGACGAAAATGGCCGACAATTTGGAAAGAATACTTCAACTTGATGCCAAATTTTTGCGGACCTTGGATATGATCGATCCAGCCATCTATGGATTTGATGAAACGACGAAAAACTATCTACGTTTTGTCGATTATAAACTTAAAACCGGGCAAGCGAAGAAGCAGGGTTTGTCTTTGCTTGGCTGTACTCTGTTGATCTAACTTCAATAACGAGTGACTTCAAGGACGGCAAGGTATGTCAAAGGAGAGAGAAAGAAAGCCTCCAGATGTATACGACTGTGGCTCCGTCAGGACAATCTCATACATATGGAAAATCTTAGCAGAAAGTGACCCGGTTAAGGTTGCAAGTGCAGCAGTGAAAGATGTTGACATTCCGGATGAATTGTTGTTAGGTTACAGCAAGAATAAGGATGGTAAGTTTACTAGTTTCATTGATTAGAAAAAGGTAAGTTTTGTTTTTCAGCAGAACTCTCGTCTACTCAGAAGATTAAAATGAAGGCGAAATCAAAAGGGAAGGGTAAACAGAAAGGGAAAAAGGAAAGGAAGTTAAGACTTGCGAAAAAGCAGCTCGTCGCAAGGAGTAATCACGAACCAACTCCTTCGCGTAGTGATGAAGGGAACATAAATCGCTCCATCGACAAACTTGCGTATAACAAGTTTGAGTTTGCTGGTAACAGCAGTTCAAAAAAGAAACATAGAAAGCGGGGGAAATTTGCTGTCGATAACCTTGTCGGGCATCGTTACAGTTCGCTATTGCGAAAAGTTGAACAGCGCCAAGAAAAACTGGAAACGTTGCAAGAGAAGGATCCAGCTAAGGCAGAAGCGGTAACACGCAAGATTCGCTGGGATACCGCTGAGAGGCGAGCGCAGGGAGTCAAAATAAAAGTAATCTCATCGCATTCAAGTTGCTGTTTTCACAAGCGTTGTTTATCTCATTTAGGACGATCCTTCCCTATTGAAAAAGGGTTTGAAAAGAAGGTTAAAGAAGAAGGAACGCAGCAGAAAGCAGTGGGCAGAGCGAGTTTCTGCAGTGGAACGCGCAATGCAAAAAAAGCAAGAAATCCGGCGCAAAAATATAAGAAGGCGAATAGAGCAAAAGAAGAAGTTCAAAGCAAAGGAACACTTGTGATACAATAGCGTATGTATCCCTTCGTCTTCATTACATTTGCGCTGGTTCTTCCCGTTCATCCATTGAAAAACTTTTACTACGTCTAGCTTTCGAAACGAACTGCTCTCCCTCTACAGCGCGTAATACAAATGCTGTCATTAAAGTTAAAGGCAACGTTGAGAAAAATGTGTCAAGCCAGGGCAGGATTTTTAAAGAGAAGATCCATTTCTCGTGTGGACATTTTTGACACTAACGACAAACCAACAGAAAAAGGAGAAACAAAGTGGAGACGGAAAATTAAATTTTGGTTGAAATCAATGAACAAAACGTATAAACAAATACGACTTGTAGGAAACAAAAATAAATGTTCTTCCATAGATCTTTAGCTTGTACAGTTTTTTGTAGCCGCATGAACGATAAGACTGGAAGTCTCCTGAAGTCACAATGTTCTGCATGTTATCTCTCCCTATTTCTTTCCCTTATGTTCTCCACATGGCCCGACTCGTTTTCTTTTCCTTGAGATCATTTATTCATCTACGCCCACATGTGTTTTTCATAACAGAAGTTTCATAATTTTTCTTCATTACAGTTACCATGGTTGGAGACAATACGTTCACTAGCCTCACCTGTTTCTCCTCGCCTCCATATGTAGTTCTTCGTCGTTTGGAAAGGGGTGCAACCGGTCCTTATTTGACAATGCTCCGCATATGCTCAGGTAGAAGCAATATGCGGCTGCCAAGGAAGCGCGCCGTAGGTGCCCAGGACGCAGCGTTCGACAAAGACTCGGCTGCTGTACCAAGGGAAGTCCTATGCAGTTATTCGGCGGACTTCTGGTGAGCTCAAGGGAGTCGGGTAGAACTGCTGGCCACTCAGGTACAGTAGGGTGGGACCATTTGCTCTGTCGCAGTAACTGATTTCGCTCAGCCACGGAAAGCTTTTACTATACGCAGCTTTCGGAGTGAACCGCGCTCCATCATCAGCCTGTAACATAAGGCCCTCTTCCCGCTGGCTTGCCGTTAGTTCCAGAAAAACTGCGTTAGCGATAGATGTTCTCTTTAAAAGCCTTGCTCCCACTTTAACCTGCATATCCAATCGCTGCCTTTAACTTTAATGACCATATTTATGCTGCGTACTGGTGACGGAGCGCAGTTGTCCTTGAATGCGATGTGCAAGCGTCGCTATAAATGTTACTAAGGCAAAATATAAAACCCATGTAGTGATAGAATTAGTTTTGCCATGCATTATCTCATACGTTTATAGATTGCGAGAACTTTCATGTATGCTTGAATTGTTGCAGCGCAGTGCCACTTCGCAGTTGAAAGATGAAATAAGCAAAACGCGTTCGCTTTATTCAATCATGGCATGACAAAGTGGGCAAACATTTTGGCCAAGCATGGCTGTGCTGTCAGCGTTGTGCCTGCAAGTTTTGCACGTCCACATCGACTGCTGGTCGGTTATTGTTTTTCCAGTAACTAAGCATACGGGAAAAGAACGGTCGCAGTTGGGGCATCTTGTCAAGTAAGATGCGATAGTACCCTTGCATCCCGGGCACAAGTAGCCACTGTCCGCAGGGTCTTTAATGCCATTTCTACGACTGACGTTTTAAAACATTGGCAGTAATGACCTGGCACTTACTGTGTGAAAACTGAGTAGGCCAATGTTTCATAGGGGTTGTCTTCAGCGTCATATCGATTGTTGTACATTATTTCTAATTTGACGAAAGCTTTGCTGCATATAGAGAAATAGCCGCAGTTGCAGCTTGTCAATGCTGAAATTGCATTTTAAGGTTATTTATTTTCATTACTCATAAACGTTTTCTAAAATGGCATTGATACAACACGAGTGAGGCTACAAAGGTACTGTACAATTAGGTGAGGAGTCTTTGGTCTTTTATAAAGAGCCTGTAGCGCTTGATTTCGCTACAGTACTCTGTAGTTCAAAAGAGTCGCTATTTAAGTTGTGAATTCAGCCACTTCGTTCGCTTTATGGGTAATATCTGTCAGGTCAAATCGTGTTAGTAGAAAACAGACACGGATTTTTGAGAAGCTGTTGGCTGCCCAATGTTTTTGGATACACGCTACGTACGACGGAACATTCCATTTCTTTGTGACTGCAGTTAAGGAACAGCCCAGTGGTGGCGTGATACTTGAAATAAAATGTGAAAATAATATTCGCAGAGTTGCGTTGCTGAATTGTCAACTTCAGGCGATATGATTGTTGACTCAGTAGACTAAACCAGCGATTTTCAAGGGGGCGCTAAGCGAAAGAAGCAGGGGAAAAGGGAAAGTTTTCCTTAGACACTGGTTAAGTGGTTGTTCTAGTGCAGAACGTACACAAATAACAGATAAAGGATCCTCCCGGCTGCCTGCAGCTGCAGTAGGCACCTCTGACGTTATCTGCAGCTGTCACAACAGCATACCAGCTCATTCTATGGATGGTCTACCTGTTGCATTTTGCTAACCTGCTTCCAGCGAGAATTAACTCTAAATGGTTCCTATTTCTAAATTTTTCAGATAAAGTCTGACCCATCGATGGTCCTTTTCCGTGTCTGCAGTTTCTCTTGAGCGCGGAAAGCGCTAGTAAGCCGGTAAAGGCAGACAAGAATGAGCGCAAACCATCGACTGGAACTATTCCAATCCGCTCGTATTGGACGAAGGAGCGGAGGAACTGCCGAGTGAATACCAGCAAGCGGAAGTATTGGGTTGGGCGCTGCAGAGGGCGCTGGTGCGGAAAAACGTTGAGAAATGCAAGGGAAGTAGTATTTGAAAATTGTTCACTTTTGGAAGAATGTTTAACCGATTGCCTTTGCAAAGATAGCTTACCCAGGAGGCTGTAAATTTCTTCTGCATTGATCTTATCTTCGTAATCACAAAGGAGGAGTGCTATTTTCATTGCAGTTGCGGCATCTCCTGCGGAAATTTGTTCCGTGTTGCTAGCGAAAGCTACGCATACTTACCTTGGTACAAGATTCGTTGAGAAAGGATGTAGTAGTGGTATGCCTGTGCACCTCTCCATGGATTGTCAGTTGCGTAAAAGTTCGCGTGATCTGACTGATCAAGCAATAGATCATTGAGCGTTTTGGGTCTTGTCGAAGTGAGCCTCGTAACACTTTCTGAAGATGAAGAGTCCTTATACTGCCCGTCTTTGTGCATTTCTACAAGGAGAGCGCCAAGAACGTGAATATATTTAAGTAAAAGTGGCCCTGCGTTTTGTACATCATCTCGCTTTGCCATCTAGAAAGTAAGAGTTGAACGGGATAAGCTACTGTGCGTATACTTACCTGAAAAAGCATTTTAGCAGCATGATCCAGACGTTTATTCTTTCTGTGCAGTTGTATGACGTCCATGATTTGGGTGAGGTCTTGCGTAGATGCCGGAAGTATTTCATCTTGAACGAAATTCTGACTATCTTTAACAGTAGTCTGACTGCTCTCAACGAATAGACCCATTTGCTTCCAACGGGCTGCTTGCTCTTCTGTAAAAACTTTGTTTTCACGGCACTAAACCAGAAGTAACTAGTGCGGATCTAGGAAAAACTGTTGAAGAATACTTTTTTTATAATTTCCTGTGCTTCGCTGGAAAGGCCGGCGTTGGCCAACGTGGTTACAATTTCCTGTAACTTACTTATTCGTGTTATGACCTCACAGTTAGCTTTATGCTTACTTCCATTTGGTCTACATCGGTTAAGGAATCGACTAAATCAAGCATTCGCTGATACTCTTCCAGCATCTGGTAGCTGGTAATTAATTTTTCGCTGCACTTTGCTTGCTTATAAAAGTTTGCAGCCTGTTCCCACTGTCTTAGCTCAGCACAATGGTCACCCAATTCGATATATACTTGGTCTAGTCGCACGTCATTGGTGATACCAAGGTTGTCCTTCATCAACTGCAGAACCTTCTTCCAGTTACCACACTTCCTATGAAGCGCTATTGCCAAATCTCTGCAAGCAACTAACAAGTCAGGCAAATCGTTTAGCAGACTTTCCTACATCCGACCGCTTTCAATTAGTTGTTTTTCAGCTTGATCGATTTCTCCCAGGTACGCGTATATTTCCGCCTTCTTCAATAATGGGTCCTAAAAAAGTAAGGTTTGATTCGGTATATCAGAAGTATAAGCTTTACCGTGACTGAAATGAGCGTTCTAAGAAATTGTATCCCATTGTAATCATTGAGCTGAACAAACAAAAGCTCAGCCAATTCAACATCCATCCTCCTGAGCGCTTCCTCGGCTATGCGTCTCCTTGAGCGGAAAGTGAATGCAATGTGTCTTATCTACATATGCTTACCTTAGCGCAGGATCTTGGTTTTCTTCTACGTATCTTTGAAGAGATTTAATGTCATTACTTTTGACCAAGTCGATGGCATCACTAAGCGTCTAAAGTTCTACATAAGGGCGAAAAGAGTTCTCAAAACGTGTGCAACTTTCAGCAGAAGCTTTCAATTTAAAGACAGACACAAATGATAGCGTTGTATTACATCCCTTTTTCGGTAACCTCGTGCACTGAGGAAGCTAGTGGCACATCGTCCAGCCGCTGAAGACAGATGTAGGACAAGTGAACGATTATTTTCCTGTATAAGATCAACGGAATCTTCTCAGAGAACACTTGTAATCTCTGATCAATGTTGGAACAACGCAGACCTTTGAGACAGACATAGCAAAAATTGTCTTTAGGAAAAAATATCAAGTCTCATGGTAGCACTACAAATGACTTAATAATGTAAACGAAAGTTCATTTTGAACTGTTGTAATTTTTGAAAACGTAACATCTCGGTACGGGATAATGCTTTTTGAGTACGTAATGTTAATAAGGAAGAAGTTCCGTTGGTTAATAATCAATAAATTTATTCCTGTAGCTTTCGGGTCCAAGCCTGAATCGTCTTCAGCGCTAGAGAAGTAGTCGAAATAAGGTGAGGTAGCATGAAAAGTGAATTGGTGAACTTTACAAAGCGTGTAATTTGAAGCGCAAAGTTTGGAACAATCCATTTTTGGCATTTGTTTTCTCTGTCAGCAGCCTTCGAATACTATCCTATAGCATCGATCGAAATTTTAACATAATAAATGTCATTGAATCTTTTCCAATTGTTTAATGTTGAATCGACCTTGTATTATGCTACTATCTGTTGTACCACTGTTGTTTCATTTGTTCCCTTTCTTGGTTGTTCTGTTTGTTGGTCCATTTTTTACCACGGGTCTCTAGTACCATTTATTCATTTGTGTCATTTTTCATAGTGCCGTTATATTTCATCGTAGGTGCATCCATTACATTTATACCCATGTTCTATTGATTTGTACTTTTTTAGTGTTTCCATTTGGGCTTCAGTTTGTTTATAGTCTCTTTAAAGAGCAACAGTTGGAGAGAACAGTTACGTTAGACCAGATGTCTCTAATTCAGCTCCTTAATCGTGGTTCTAAGTCTGGTTATGTCGAATATGCAAGGTCTTCTTAATTCGTCGCAAATGTAGGTTGCTTTCGTAGCATAAGCTTTTAGTTGTAGTCTTTTCGCAGTGGACCGCATGTCCTTCCACAGCTGATCCCTGTAAAGCTCTTTTCGTGGCAGTTAGAAATCCAAGATTGGGGGCCTATCACGAGTCGTGAAAAGGAGGACCATTGTTCAGGCTTTGCTTAGCGTTACTGTAACGAGTCAACTGTTTCAGATGTTTGCTAAACCTGTGCTCCAGAGCATTACCTGTTTCTCCAATATAAGCATCCGAGCACTATGAGAGCCTTTCAAGTAAATTCGAACGCCTAAACGTCTCCCTAGACCAGCCACTTAGGGGATAGTTAAGCATTGATCATGTAATGTTTCACGTGTAGGGTAATTCTAGTTGCGAAGTTTACTTTGAAAAACGTAGTGAAAGATTTCCGGTACCTGTTTTTGTAGAAAGTTTTTTTTATTGTGATTTAGTTTTGGCGGGAGGATTTCGAAGTTGCACAAATGAATTGCTCTGTCAATCAATCATACCAGAAAGAATATCCCGCATTGCCGAACGGAGTCAAAGTAAACAGAAATTGAGATATTGACCCGTATGAGTGGATTTTCTGTAAATGCTAGTTTTTAGTCCGTCGTTTGTGCGTATAATCAGTGTCAGAAAAGAAAGAGCTTTATTTGCTTCTTTCCCCATTATAAATACAATTTGATTTGGGAAGATGCTGTTTAGGAAAGTTAGAAGTGGTTCCTTTCGTCGATCTTTTATAACTACGAAGAAGATACGGTGGCAGTCGGAATTCCGAAATTCGAAATCTCGGTAGGTCAAAATTCTGATAAGACGAAATTTAAAATTGATCGAAGATACAGTGTAAAGTTTGGCGAGACGTTATTATACAGGTCTTGTTCGAAGTTAATCGTCTAAAACATAAGATCTATGTAATAACGTTTCTGATTGAATGCATTCCTTATCTAAAAGATGCCAACACACAAGGCCACACTTTACAGTGTATCTTCAACCTATTCTAAATTTTGTCTTGTAGAGAGTTTAACTCATTCGGCATTTCAATCTTTCAGGATTTTGACCTATCAAACTTTGACTTTCGGGATTTTGATCCTAAGCTTAGAAGATATCGCTTACATAACGTTTAAAGAAAGAGGTGTAGTTTGAATTTTTTATCTAGTTTCAAACGTTTTTCTTTCCAACCTTTCCGTAAAGATTTCCGTCAAGGCAGAGGATAATGGACTACCCGTGGGGGGTCCCTTAGAGCGCTTGTAGAATTTGTTGTGGAAGAGAAAGCAATGGCCACCTTGCATGCAGAAAGACATCAGCTTAGTAATGTGAAATGGATTTAACTTAGACCGATTGAAAAGGGTTTGTCTTGTGTAAGGTACTGCAATGCTAGGGAACAGTTCTTTGACGTCATAACTAACTAGCATTTCATCAGGAGCCAAGGCGCAGTTTCATATTTCGTTAGAAAAAGTTTTGTTCTTTTCAATGAAAAAAGCTTGCCAATTAAGAATTGAATGATGATTTTTAAATTTTGACTGAGTTCATCTGTGGTACCGCCACTTGTGGACACTACTGAGCGTAAGGGGATGCCTGGTTTGTGCAACTTTGAAAGGCCATACAGCTCGGGAGATTTATAATTCAGTACGAGTTTGAGCTGTGCTGCCAATTGAGTAAGCATAGTATCCTTAGAAAATCATCAAGGACCGAAGGCTTTTTCTAGAGGTTTCCTTAGAGTCGGCGCTCAAAGCTTCTCACATGCTGGTGGCTAAAATAGCTCTCTTCTTGTTGGTATAGTCAGTTCGGTTTAGGACAAGGGCAATCCTGTTTCCTTCGTCTGCTTTCGTTATGATACAACTGGATTGCGTTTTTATTTAATAAAAGCAGTTCATCTCATCTCTACTTAAGTTCAGAGTGACATTGAAGCGGTGGCCTAGAATTAGTGTAGATAAACCACGTTTTATCCGTGAGGACTTTTGCGGATCGGCAGAGAAAAAGCTGTGTTTGACCGAGGCACTGACATCTAGAAGGAGTTGTTCCGTAGAAGTTGGGACATAGTTTAGTTCTTTTCCTAGTATGGACTTCTCATTGTTAGTTAAAGGAGCTGGGCTAAGGTTTAGCTCCACGTTATCTAAGATTAACTGAGAGTGTTGGTACTAGGTGGTTACGAAAGAGTTATGAGAGGTCATCATGTGTCTACCCCGAAGATTCTCAAATTTTCTGCCTAACGCCTGTTTTCGTCCATTTCATACGTGTTAGGTGGAAGAATCAACGTGTATGAACAAGGCATCATGATTATGCCTGTCAAATGTGGGAACGGCATATGCAAATTAAACTATTATATTAAAAAATTCTTAAGCCAGCCTGTCAGTTTTGCCTATCATCTCTCTACGCACAATCATTTTAGCTTGTACGCCCACGTTCATAGCTTTTCTGGTGCACATTAACAGCGCTTACTTTAGTCGGAATATCAGCAAAGTAATTATTTTTCACCGGTTCTTCATCTTGAATCAGATCATCCAAATGGATCGCACGCAAACTCACAGTTCCAAGCTCACATATCCTTGCGTTAATGAAAACTGGTTCCTTTCAAAAGCATTGATAAAAGAAAAAAAGTAAAATCGGCCATTACCTGCGCCTCAGTTCCTTTAAAAATGATCAGCTTGTTTTTCTCTGACACTGCCAAGCTGTCTTGGTCGGTCTGCAAAATGGTACATCCTTATTTGAAAACAGTGCTATGCTTACTGTGCTCCACTTGAAATCCCAAACATCTCTTCTCTCAAAACCAGCAATTTCAGAACCGTCGGTTGCTATGACGAACAAGCGGAGAACATGCGAACTGTCTATGTAGGCCATTTTTCTAAAATTAGCCGGTACATAATTTGCCACGGAATATTATCCGTTTTTTCACGTGTTAGAGCAGTTTAGAGCCATTTTTGTCGGTCGAGATATTAGCCTGCTTGGTTTTATCTGGCGAAGTGCTGGAAGTTTATACTTGCACAGTTGGCCAGATTTTCTCGCCTAATCGCGCGAAATAAATTCTGCAGTAATCTCAAATCTGTCTTACGATGAGTAGTAGTTCATCAGAAGCGTGAATGCAGCAAATTGGGTCGGTTGTCTTCTAAACACCTTCGTAATTGAAGTTAAAAAATTTTAATTGCCCACCTTATTCGCAGATCCATCAGACGCGACCGCTGCTCCTGTGGACGAGTCGTCTATATGAAATGTCCTAGATGAGATGCGGGGTTAAAGTTGTTGACATTATTTTTTCTTAGCAAACATTAAGCGACTTTGTCTTCTCATGGTAGTCAGCTTCGCCGTTGCACATTCTTGGTCTGCCGACAAGACTTTCGTAAAATACCATAAGCAGAAATTGTCGGTGTCCGCCACAATAGCACATTGGGAATTGACAGTTGCAAATAGTGCCTTCCATGCAATGGAAGTGAAGTCAATAGGGTTGCCAACGCTATTGCAGATTTCCAGGTAATGCTGAACAAGTTACTGTTATTTCTTTGTTTATGTAAATTTCATGGTTGATTTTTTGTTCATGGATTTAGCCTGTTTGATGTATCTGTAAATAAACTTCAAAATGCCCTACCAACGAATGGATGAGCAGGTTGTTAGAGAAAATACACAAGAATTTTATACCGTACGTTTCGGAACTGCTCTTGTTCTGTCGTCAGCAGTGTAAGGGAGGACGACGGAACAAGAGCAGTTCCGAAACGTACGGTATAAAATTGTTCTGTATTTTCTCTGACAATTTGCTCATCCATTCGTTAATAGGGCATTTTGAAGTTTATTTACAGACATATTAAACCGGCCGAATCCATGAACCAAAAGACCAACTATTAAACAACCTAAACCTGTTAAAAGACACCCCGTCTTTAGAAACATATATATATTAGCATATAGCTGGTGTTACTTTGTTTTCATCGTCTTTGCAACAGTGCAGAATTAGAGCGTGATCCTTGAATGAATCAACAAAGGCCAGCATGTGCACATGCTTCATGTGCACTTCATTTAGTTTGGAATCCCAGAAAGCGACGCATGTGTCCCTTCTATCAGGTCGTTTAAAACTGTAGACAACAGTGTTTGAAAAAAACGTCCACTGAAAGAAAAAGTAAGCTCTTATCCGAAATGGGCATAACTGCCCCAATGCGGGCGAACCTTGTATTCTGCCTTTATGTTGGCAAGTATGATAGAGCTGTCAGCAGCAATTGCGAGACAAAGGCCACTCTTTTCCCAGCTGCATCCACGTGCCTGCATTGCAGGTATCTTGAGCATGTGGATTGGCTACAATTAAAGCCTCGTCTTATCTCCAACTGTTTAAGATCCTTTAGGGCGAACCTCTCCATATCCGTTGATAAAGTAGATCATGCTACGTTCACCGCTTGGCAGTTCAGCCTTTTCAGCCAGTACAGCGAGTACTGTCCCGTCTGGATTCCACTTAGCAACGATTACTTGAATCGGCAAGTTGGCAGTCAACGGATCTAAAAGACTTAATCAAATGTAGATGTTGTTCACCGTGTGGCATCTGATCATGTGCAATAGAACTCTCTGCAAGTCAGCTTTCACCGCAACCAGTTCAGAAAGTTTCCCCCTGAACTTTTGCAATATGCAAGTTATGGAAAACAAGATGAGTAAGAAAGCGTTCTATTAATCTGTCCTGAAGATCATTTTTGCAAAAGGCATTCGTTTATAGCGCGAGCGAAGGTAACTAAAACGTACGCTTATCTTTCTCGTTAAAAAGCAGCTGCAAATAGCCCTGTTGATAAACGATGGCCAGACATCTCGGGTAAGAAGGTCCTTCAAAGTCATGCGTCGAGTTTCCCCAATCAATGCAGACTAGCTGTTGATTTTCCAGTTGGTTCAGTGCCACCGGCACTTTTATCTTCGACTGAAATGCAGCGCGTTAAGACTTACGAATTATTTCAAACATGCTGCCTACTTGAAAATTCCCGGAAGAATCGTATACGTAAATTTCTCCACTTGTTGTGCCCAGCAGGATAAGCTTATCATAAGGAGACCACTGGAAAGCATAGAAAAGGCTTACCACATACGCAATCTACCGTCTAGTAGATGTAGTAGTATTGTCAATAATAAATTGGGTGCTAAAAGGCATTGAGTATAAGTGTTATGAGATGGTGAGCACTATGCCGTATCATTTTGGGAAAAGAGATTCCTTGTGCAAAGATATAGATGTTAAAGGAGTAGAAATGGGTTAAATTACGAAATCAAGTAATATGTGCTCTTGCGCGTTCATGAATGAAGGTGCTGCAACTTTTGCGAGACAAAATGCCTTACCTCCACAGCGACGATATTTTGGTGGAGTTCTGACACCCATAGCTTATTGCCATCAACAGAGCCAACAATTACCATTCCTAAATAGTCTTCGCTTGAACGCCCTATGAAGTTTGCAGTAGAGATACCGTCATTATAGGCAATACAAATCTTGCTGCCGTCGCTACTCCACTTCATACTGTTCACTGTTGACTTATTACGATTGTTGATCATCTCCTCATACCAAGTCCCTATAGATGTATAACATTAAGAAAGCTTTTGTACCTCTTCTGCAGTTGAGAGACGAGTATACTTCTAAATATTCATGGAAGAACTGATATTTAAACATGAAAGTAAACAGAATATTTTTATTTCTTCGAAACATAGTGTTCTGATGCATAGTCTTACCATTGTGTGGTACCCAAACGATAATGTAACCACGACTGTCGACGGTCGTTAGTTTCTGAAACTTCGTATTCCATACAGCCACCAGTACAGATCCTGAAACGGCATTTAAAGTAATGGGGCGCAGTTCTCCTACCGCATTATGTTGACCGCTGTGGCCTTCCAGGTTTATATCTATTGAGACGTCTGAAGAAGCACTAGTGGCTTTGCTATGCGATTTTGGGTGTGAGTTTAGCTTCACAACTTTCAAGAGCCCTTGGTCACCGCCACAAGCGATGTAGTTGTCTGCTTGGTTCCATGAAATGCACATCAGCTGGGTATTGTTGGGTATTGATATCTGTAATATAGAATGCAAATTCGAAAGCTCGTAATTACCAGCTCTGTAAGGCAACCATGTAATAAACAGAGCTGGTAAACAGAGTAAGTGTAAATATTCTGCAACGAGTCCATTCAGTTTAATCTTGACGTTTGTAAGCTCACAGCTTTTTTAATCGAAATTTAAATGGTCTATCTAGAATCTATTTGTTAAAAGAGTTTCTTCCGAATTCCTATTACACACTGGAATCCTTGCTGTCGTACGGTTGCAAACACGTCCCCTTCTGATCCATAATACAGTCTCATTGACACTTTCCTTTCTGGCTAGGATAATGCTCAGTAACGGTTTATGACGGACACGCTTTGAAAGCGTCATCGCATGTATCGGTCAGATTGCATTGTCTGAATTACGAATTATCGGAGACCTATTTGCGTCCGTATAATGGAAAGATCCTTATTATCGTTTTAATTCGCTGACCAGAAGACATGGTCTACAGGGTTTCGATGGAACATTTTTTAAACAATGGATCCATTCCATAAGTAAACTGTGTATGAAGGCTTGAACACGTAGCATTCTGAACTGGACGCGTGGCCTTTAAATGTACTCCAATTCCGTACCCTTTATGAAAAGCATAGAAGCCGCATTCAATCGTTATCTCACATTCTAGCTTTGCTTTGCAAGTCTGATTGGTTAACTATTAGTACAATCTTCATAAAAGAACGCCATGAATGGAAAGAAAACGGACGGAAAAAGAAACAACGATTTCGTTACACAATCCATTCCACGCAAAAAAGAGTTGTAGTAACTGCAAATTAAGCTTGAATAGTCATAATATAAATAAACTTGAAGCAGCAGATCTGAGTCAAAAGCGTTACGCATTTTTTAAAGTGCAAAGAAGCGCAGCAGTAGAATAGAATACGAATAAGTTTGAATCTGTAGGGCTTATAATGCTTGTCCCATGGTCACTTCATAGTGCAGATTGAAAACCGTTTATTGGTAGAAAAAATGTAACAGAACTTTCCGGAAAACATTCTCCGTCATCAATGTTCATGTGATGGCGAATAAGCTTCGACTTTTAACCCCCACTAATCGTTTATGTAATTGAATTTCAGCAAACCGTTAAAAAGAATCATATTTTCACTGTTATAGCGTTAACATCTTTGTTACTTCGCAGACGGAAGAAAAAAGTTGAGGAACTTTAAAAGCTTTACGTCCATATTCGTAGTTGAAATAAACGTATTCGTGTTAGCTACATTAGAGGAGTTAGTCGTCAAACAGGTGAATGAAATCTTATCAGCAAATAGCAATATATGTGACAGTCGCTTTCCCGATTGCCAGTTTTGAAAGGAAAGAATTGAACGAAATAATAAAGATATGCTGACGCTAAGGTGAAAATTGTTAGCTAATTCGAAAATGAATCAAAAAAATATGGAAACCCAAGCACGTATAGGTAAGCGCGGTCATGAATCTGCTCAATATTCTACGCGGAACGTTTTCAATTAAACATGGTTGAATAATTAAACGAACCTTTTTGCTGATGTAAGTGAACATTTTGAGGGCTTAAGTCAGACTTTTAAAATCAACTTGTGGTACAGTTTCCATAGTAACGTAATGCACACAAGGAAATTTCAGTTACAATTGTTTTCCTTTCAAAAGCTTTAATTCTAAAAAAAATGCTTAAAGGTACTTTACCAGCATAAATAGGGCTAGAAAAATATTTAAAAGAAGCTTTAATTTTGATAAAATGAGTGCCTTAAAGATAGCTTGCTCCCATGGACCTACCTATCGCAAAAACGGTATTGGTGTTGTTCGCGCCCTAACGTACAACATGCTGGAAGTAAAATTGTAATTCAGGTTTTTTAAGGCGTTGTTTAAGCTTGCACAATATGTTTGATCTACAAAGAAAGTTGACAGATGTGTCGTAGTGTTCAAACCGCCAGCCTCAAAATCATGCTGCTTATTTTTGTTGTTTCCGCCATTGTCCTTTCCGCTTGTTCGCCCGAGGAAAGTTACAATGAATCCCTTCATGTTGTGCCTCTCAGTAGCGATCATTTACTGGCATATTTTAGTTTTCGCACCATTTCGTCGTCATACAAGAGTACCATCAGTTGCACTTTTTTGGCTGTTTATTTTATTCATTCTTTTTAGACCATTTTAATTTAATGCCAAATGCATTTGGTCGAATACTGCAGGAGTATCATGTAAGTAAACTACAGTTGAGCTTGACGCAAGGGCTGTGGAGGCAACGTCTGTGGGGTTACTACAGTCCTATAGTTCCAATTGGCGCAAGCATCTATGCCTTGTTCGAAAACGATACAGCCAGGAGGTAGGCAAAAGTTTTTGTCCAATTACTATACACGCGATTTATTTCAGCATTGACCATAAATGGCGCGGCCTTGTGCACTCTTTAAGCGGTCTTTTTTGCGCTTCCTTTTCACAAATTGATTCGGCGCATACAGTTTCTCCAATGTATAAACTCCACAAAGATGGGCACATTTCTTCGTCGTTCGAGTGGGAAAACTCCAGATATGGTGTTCTCCCAAGTGAAACTGTGTGCACTGAAAATTTAACGCCGTGGAAAAAGCTTTTACCTTGCAAGACGGACGTAAGTTGCCATCATTCTAGCTGAAGCATTTTTACTTACTAAGTACCTTTGAAATGATGTTGTTTGCGTAGGGGTCCGAAAATGTCGGCATGAGGACTCCGTTGGCCATGTTCAACGGATAACTTTTTTTCTGAACATACCTAAATGTTGATTTTAAATATCTTTCGCATTATGCTCGTTTGACTACCAATGCTTTCAGAGAGGGTTGGTTGCCCTTTTGCGTTCAAGCAAAATTTATGGTTCGTACTACAGTTCGTTGGCACTTTCCGCGAAGAGGACCACTCATGCTAACGTATGTCATATTCTGTTAACTAAACTGGGTATCTTATGAATGAGTAGACGAAGTTTAAAGTTCAGCGCTACTTTAGCGTGTTATGAAGAACCCGAATAGGTGCAAAGTAATTTTCTGACCCTTCAAATTTTATTTGAAAAACCACTTATAGTTGGCTGAACGAACTTTTGAGATCTTTATGTTGCTTCTGTAAATGGAATAGCACATGTAGCCGGAACGAATTCATTGTAGCTCATTCTTTGACCACCTCTTACAACTTGCATAGTTCGTCGAGTGTAAGACTTTATTTACGGAAAGGATTCCCTTAATAACATGAAAAACATGCCGGAGCTTTCAGGTGGTGTATTGTAACCCGTCATCAACGGTGTAACAAACAATATCATTATCTTTGTTACACCGCTGACGACGGGCGACGGTACACCACCAGAAAGCTCGGTCATGTTTTTCATATTATTAACGGGATCCTTACCGTTAAATAAAATCTTGAACCCCACCAGAATCTACGATCCCATAAGGAAAAACTGCGTGTTCGTCCTTTGTTATAATCCCAGCCTTTTTAAATCTTTTTGAAGGTCCTTGCAACGTTATTTTCATTTGACGTTCCAGGTGATGCCCGTTAATTTTTATTATTGTCCAACTTTGGCCTTTTTAGTATTTCTGAATGTGCGCTTATGGCAGGACGCTGTCTCCCCTAAAGCTCTGCCAAGTAAAGAAGGATGAAGCAGTTCACTGATTACGTGCCATACGTTTAAGCAAAACGATTTAAAAATCTGTTACATATGTTGAAGTTAAATAAATTTTTGTAACATGTTTTTATTCATATCATTGCAAAGTGCGTAGTTAAGCCTAGAAAATATCCATTTTTTCGTCTAATTTTTTCATCCTTTTCTTTTCACAGGCACATGGCAGGGAGGATTTTGAGCTGCACCAGACTGTCACAGTAGTCCTCGACAACGATAAAAATGGTAAGCTTTTATTTCAGTTACACTTCGTTTTGAACATTTCTTTATTTATAGATTCAAATATGCTTACCTTATTCGGGAGTGGTATGAAGGAGGCTTGTGCAATCGCAACTAGCAGCGTGGTATTATTAAAGATGCCTAGAAAGGTTCGTATAACTCTGATGACACTTTTTAGCCAATAGGATGCTAAATTTAGGGGGATGTTCGCATTCAGAAAATTGGTGCAAGAACAGTTTACAGAGGTCATCATTTTGTTGCATTAGATTCCGCAGAATGGGCTAAACGCACTGACCATACCATCCCTGCTAAAAGTGTTCCTGTGGATAAACTGCCAGTGACAATACTCAGTCGGGTCTATGGGATCGGTTTTCACAATTTAACCTTTGTTCATGAACTCCAAAATGAAGCTAATGTGGAAGTCGCGGTTTTATTCAGGCACATTATTCCATGGTTTATTCGAATCTATTTCCATACGCTTCGATTTTCGTGCGATGGCATGAGTAAAAACAGAATGGGTAAACCCATGTTCACGCATCTTTCTTTGTAATGACGTTAGTATTGAAGGCAAAGTACATTATCAAGCGGCTAGAGATCGTTCACTACCACATTATCTTGAAGTTCCGCTCCTTTTGCCTTCCGGTGGTAACTGTTCGTTGATGATTAATTTCGACAAATCACTCTTGCGTTGGACCGAGTATCCATCCGATGCTAATTACGGTTTTCGTCTTCCTGCGGCTTCTGTGGAATTCTATCTTCCTTTGGAAACGGAAAGTTTTCACTCGGTGCTAGTGAATTTCAACATGACTTTTGGGTAGAATTTTGTTGCAACCTACCAGCAACTGCTATGTGCTAATCTTGCATATCTTTAAGAACTTCCGATTCATTTGAGCCGTTGCAAATTTTCGGTGAACAGATTGTAGTATACATGCCGACCCCGGACTTCAGTATGCCTTATAACGTACTCTGCCTGGTTTGTACAGTTTTCGCCCTTTCATTTGGTCCAGTGCACAATTTAACGACCAGAAGGTAGTTGATACTTGCTTTATTTGTTTTTCATAATCGGCGTATGTTTGCTAGGTTTACCTTCTCAAAAGCGAAGAAGCGATCACTGTTAACAAGCGGAAAAGATTTAGTCCAGTCATGGATATCGTGCCTTATGCCGTCCAAGCGGAATGAATCTCAAATTGGAACTGCTACAGAAGATAACCGTTGTGGCTGAGTTACCTGTGACGCTTCGCATTCCCCATTATTTTGTTTCGTAAGTTCTAGTAAACTGTTGTTTTACTTTATTTACACATGCGAAACAGTGCTTGTCATCGAGCCGCTGTACTTTTTCGTTATTTTTTACTTCGCCAAGTTTTCTCTATCATGTATTTTTTCAGAAGAAAGTGAAATAGGAAAGTCAAAATGAGGTAGGTAGACATTTTTCATTTGCCAATGAAATTTAAAACGTAAGCCCGAACTAGAAGTATGGTGACGCGCCGTTGCCTGATTATCAAGTACGTAGTAATCAGTTGATAAAGCAGCAGACGATATCAGCAAGAGAAAATCGCTTTAGGCCTTGATACGTCTTCGGCAGTACCTATCCGCCGAAGACATGTTAAGGCCCAAAGCGAAAGCTTCGGCTACACATTTACTGAATATTATAGAGGGACAATCTCCGTAATAACAAATTTGTGTGCTCTACATGAAGGTCCGCTGTTTCGTACCAAGAAGCTACGTTGACTAGGGAATTAAGGAGAGACTTGCAAGCTCTGAGATGTTGTATCGGTGTTATTATGTCTGCCTATTTCCCTAGGCGTGCACGAGACGAGAAGCCTGACTAGCCGGTTCGGCAGTAGAAGAAGTAACTAAAGAGGTTTAGATTCTTAAAATTCCGAAACACTTCGTTCTTTACGAATGCGTCTTTATGAGAACAAACGGCCCGACCATCTTTTGGTTAGCTTTTATTTTTTCAGGATCACGAAGTTGTTGGCGAATATTCAGACCGGACTCTATAGTCTCCTTAAGAAAACAAAAATCTAATTCTTACGTAAAAATAAACTTTTTTTTTTACATAAATCATTGATTCATGGCAAGCAGACTACTGGTTATGGCTGTTTTTTAGATGTTATCGTACGATGGAAGTGAGGCTTGCTGTGCACGGGTCCGTAGAGCCTCGTTTATATTTACCTGCATTTCTTTTTTTTTTCAAATGTGATCATCGTATTTAAACCATCAACACAATGCTTTCGAATTTACCTCACCGTTCTGAGACTAAGAATACGTTGACGTTGGATTGAGACAAATCCGAAAGCTTTGGGTTGAAGGTTTAAATGAATCTGTGGGTTGGAGAAACGGGAAGACTCCGCAAATACAAACAAAAAGTTATTGCCTGCCCTAAGGTACCGATTGCATTACAGCATGTCTTCTCTGTTTCAGAAGTCATGATATCTGCGTCGAAGGACTTAACATACGGTTTCCTTTTGAACCTTATCCATGTCAGCTAGACCTTATGAGTAAAGTAGTTAACTGTTTAGAACAGGTAGGCTGTGTTGCTTTCGGAATACTAGTCAACTCTTGCATCTCCATTTAGGGTACTAATGCCGCGCTAGAATCACCAACCGGAACCGGTAAAACGGTAGCATTGCTTTGTTCTACCATTGCTTGGTTGAAGTCTCGCAGACCAAGTGAAAACCACGGTGCCACTGTGACTCCCGACCAAGGTGACTGTTGCATAAACAATTTTATCTTTTTTCAATCCTCTGTGAGAGAGTAGGTGCGCTTTGCGGGAAAACACAAATCCTGTACGCTTCAAGAACCCATGCACAGCTATCGCAGGTCATTAAAGAGCTTAATAAAACTTCATATAAGGAGTAGGTTTTAATTCGGCTTTGATTATTTGCCATTCGTTTGGAAAAGCATTCAGGTTTGCTTTCTTGGATCGCGTGATCAGTTGTGCGTTCATCCTCAAGTGAGCCAAGAAAGGGACAGCACTATCAAGGTGTGCTTGTCAATTGTTACCGACTTTTATTCATGATCTATTCTCCAGAATTATTTATGTCGTTCGAAGATTCTTACACGAAGTTGCAAGTACTATCTAGATCATAAAAGTATGCTAACATATCGGTTGCTATTCTTTATAATTCCTCTTCTATTTGCAGAATCGTTTCCATCTTTAGTTTCTACTTCTGATCGCTTTCCTGACATTGAAGAGTTGGTAGGACTTGGTAAACGCCACGAGTACGCAGACTGGCTGTAGTCTTCAATGTGTAACGAAATTTGTCGCAGATTCTGTCCTTTCTTCAAGGCTCGAGAAAAACAAGAAGAAGCTGATCTCATTTTAATGCCATACAATTACCTTCTGGACCCTACGGTACGTTTACGTCCTTCGGCAATGTCATTTGTAGTCCGCCTTGAACTCTGTATTCCAGACGAGGCGCTTGAACAAAGTTCCTCTTCGAGGAAATATTTTAATATTCGACGAAGCTCATAATTTGGTGAAATGTGATGACGTCATTGAAATCTGTGTCTAACAGTTGGCTTAATTTCGTAGGAGAAGATATGCGAAGAGGCAGCTTCATTTTCCTTTAAAATCACTGACATTGCTGCAGCGTTGAAGGAAGCTCGCGGTGCGCTTAAAATGCTTTTGGATGAACAAGAATCTCTTCGGCAGACAATAGTAACGTGGTTTTGTTTGTAAGTTACGTACGGTGTTGTTGTTAAGGAAGATTCGGAAGTTCCATTCGGCAGCAGTTCTTCGATGACTCGTGGCTCGCAGTCAGACGTCAATTTGAATGAGCTTTCGCATTTAATCCGTAGCTTTTCTTCACACTGTTTCTTTCCCACACAATGAGTCGTTTAGTTTTAATGGAAGGGCTAGAAGAGCGTTTAAATGAAGAGGTTTTACCTAAACTATTGGACTCACCGGAGAGCTGCCCAACTGCATTTCCGGGCCAGTTTCTGCAAGATATTTTGGCCAGGGCTCAACTTCATCCAAATTTGTGCGAAGGAATAAGTTTATTGGCCGACCAAGTATCTTCGTACCTCACAACAAAAGGTTGCATTTATTTTTTTAACCAACCGCGTATGCCTGCTTAAACCTTAGCGTCTTTGTGTTAGCTGAAAGCAGCGTTTGGATGAGCCGTGGATTGGCACTGCAGAAGTTTTCTCGTTTGCTAAACGTTATTTATGGTGATTCACTCGCAACTGGAAGATGTTCTGGGTTTGTCTCCGCGACTGATTTTAAAGTATGCTTTAGCGAGTTGTTTGAACTTCCTTTCCTTACGAACTTTCTGCACTTGTATACAGGTCTATTTATGCTCTGAAAAGTCTGGTATGGACGCTGCTGCCAAAGACAAATCACGTTCATTTATGGTCAATTATTGGTGCTTTAGCGCTGGTTATAGTATGTCAGCATTGCTTAGTCACGGAGTCCATTCTGTTATTGTCACAAGTGGAACATTATCACCATTGAACAGCTTTACAAATGAAATGAGAATGTAGATATCGGTCTGTTTGATCGTTAAAATGAACGGGAACAAGTTTTCAGTCCGTTTTCTGTCTGCATGGAAGGCGAACACGTTGTTGGAGGATCGCATTTTGAAGTTTACGTATGTCCAAATGGCCCTGACGGAACATCTCTCAACGGTTCTTATGCAAATAGGTGTGCACAGGTAGAAATTGCGTAATTCATGTTTTTTGCTTTAAATTTTAGAAGCAATAAGAAATATTTGGCTTCTTTGGGGAATAGCGTCGTAAATTTATGCCGTATTGTTCCTCAGGGATTGCTCGTTTTCTTCCCCTCTTATGGTCAGCTTGATTTTTGTACGGAGCATTGGAAGGCAAGTATTGTCAGGCACTCGGTAGCTAAAGTGTTCAATAACGAATGCGCGTTTGGACTTGCACGATCCGTTGTTCGCAGCTTATGCTATCCACTTAGAATGTATCGATAGAACGATCCAGGACTTGCTATAATAATAAGTCAGATGGACAAGTAAATAGTAGGTAGCGCGAAGTTTCACAACAGTAATTTTGAACACAAGGGATGACTAGTATGTGTTTCGTAGAAGTCAGTAACTTAAAGAAAATACTCAAGAATTCCTATGGAAACTTGTTAGCACTGCATATTTCTACTATGAAATGTGTGTGTGTCACTGTTAGTATAGCTGTCCATGCTTTTGCAGAACAGCGGAATAATGAAACGAATTGAGAAGCTAAAAAACGTGTTTGTGGAGCCGAGACGTAAAGACCAGTTTGCTGACGTTCTCAATGCATACAAGAAACTGACCGAAGAGGGCATGCAACCTGTCGGCGCTGTATTCTTTTGCGTGATGCGTGGAAAGGTTTGTTTCTATTCTTGTCGGATGGTAATCTTTTAGACGTGGAATACTTGCACAGGTTAGCGAAGGTTTCGATTTTGCTGACTGTGCTGCTAGAGCAGTTGTCATTATTGGAATACCATTTCCACCGGCCTTCGATCCTCGTGTACGCTTGAAGAAAGACCACCTTAACAGTCTGACCAGATCAAAGCAGTCCGTAAGTTTTTTGACGGAAAGAGCGTTCATTGCTTTTTTGATACGGTTTATTATTCGTGCCAGCGTGGAAATTATTCCACTGCGTTTGGGTTTCTAATGCAAGTTTTCTAAGAATCACACTTTTGGCGGTAGAAGGTACGGCTGTAATTTATCCTAACATTCAAGGTGAAGGCTGTTGTGTAACATGGAACTTAAGGAATCTGTCACCCGTTCGCAGCATACTTCTTCAAGTCGTAATGGCCTTTTCTTTTAAGACCAGCTAATTCCCCATATTTCTGTTAAGATGCTACGTATGCAATTATTTTCATGATCATTTTAATTGTTATAAGACTTTAAGCATGATTGGTAGAAGGCGCCACTTTGCAACTTATTAAAACGGGGCTAACTACAAAAGTATAACTTTTTGTAGCAGTGTTCTTATATTTCATAGTTTCACAGTGATCCTTTGCTTTAATAAATAGTAATAGCGAAATCTTCGGAAAGTACGTGTCCTCATCATTGTTGGCACCCTAATGACAATTGATTGCCTTATTTGCTCTGAGATTGGAAGTTTTCAGGGTGTCGATGGCGAAACTTGGTACGTCTTAGAAGCTGTCAGAGCGGTCAATCAAGCTATTGGTCGGGTCATTCGGCACAAAGACGATTTCGGTGCAGTAATCCTTGCTGACTGCAGGTAGCCGTGCATTCTTTACGAATCTATTAGATTTTTTAACTAGCTTTCAGTATTGTAGGTTCTCTGATTGGCCTTTGGATCGCTTTCCCCGTTGGCTTCGATCTTCTATATCCTCAATCAGGCACTTTGGAGAAATTGTCGGGGCTTTATCAGCTTTCTTTAAGCGTCATTTGCAAACAGTTCGACTTGCAACGAAAAGAAAAATTGTGAGTTAGCGGCTGTTGGCATTGTTTCCCTAACGTCACTTCTTTGCATTGAAGAAAGAAGTTGACCACGCTTCTGCTGAAAGTACAGCTGCATTTGAAATTTCAGAAAGTGTGTACAGCTCGCAGGAAGGTATCAATAGTTTAGCGTTGCTTTTGTTGCCAGTGTTAGTATCGATTTGCTAATGTTTTCAGGGCTTACCAGCAATAGCGTTGCTGAATCATCGCCCAGTGAAAGTGTTTGGTCGTCATTGCGAAACTTTTATTCAGCTGAAGTTAGAAGATCCGTTCCAAGAACAGAGTCATCAAGTCTTTGGGATACCTTGGCTAACTACTCCTTTTCACAGGAATTAGCCCCTACCACGGTATCTACTGACTTTAAAAATTTTATTAATAGTTAGTCATATTTTCCAGGTCCAAAAAAGTGAACTTAGTCCCGAAATTCTTCAATATCATTCCGTACCAAGGAAAGTCATTCGTCTCAAGGTATATGCATACTGCTTGCTTAAGTCCACAGTGTTTTCTATTTATCCTTTAGCCGACGCCAGACGTTGCGCCAGTGGGCTCATCTTGTCAAGCTCAGGGGGTTGCTTTCTTTATCTTCTCCTTTTAAATATTATTAAATGTTCATGCGTTTCTAGCCAGCCACCAGCCTGCAACTTCTGCACTCGTCAGCTGAGAATCAGGTTACGCTGTAGCATCGAGTCCTCGCCAGGAAATCTGAATTGTTTTGTTGTTTCAGGGAAGTTCATCCCGTAGTAGTGAAAATGTTGGTCCTCCGGCGGATCAGGTAGCTTTTCCGACTGATTATTTCCAATGGATGCGTCTTAAAACGTGCTTCGGTATGTTTAAGGCGAGATCAAAATCTTCTTCTGACATGGAAACCGTGGAAAAAGCCAGATCTTTTGCGCGTAAGGTAAGCTCATTTTATTACTTAGAATTTAAATATTCATTCGCTCACCGTCTGCAGTTTGGGTTCTGAGCTTTTCGTGTTAAGTTGAATGCCACGTTTAATGAATACCTCTGTACAAAGTATAAAGTCACCTGTATTTAAGTTGGATACTTCATCGGGCATTGTTCTAATGGTTGTATCTAATATTTTTC
Source organism: Trichuris trichiura (assembly GCA_037903355.1). Classification (NCBI taxonomy): domain Eukaryota; kingdom Metazoa; phylum Nematoda; class Enoplea; order Trichinellida; family Trichuridae; genus Trichuris; species Trichuris trichiura. The sequence continues at coordinate 60,769 of JBAJFE010000039.1, read as the reverse complement.
TGTGCTGCAAAAGTAGTTGTCACATAGTTTTACCTTTTCACGTTCAAACTGCGACATGATTGTTTCTTGCCTGTTATTAGTTTCTGAAATTAAACCAGACAAATACCCCATTAACGGAGGAATAAGCAGTCATTAAGCAAAAGTTAAGACAACGTTATTTTCAGAGCTTTCGGGACCCGCCGTGTTCCATCTTTAGCTACACAACCATCATCACTGTTACATCGTTGAAACACGCAAAGTGTAGGAAAATGCTTGCGTTTTAAAAAATAGGTTCAATTTTTTTGTTATTTTACTATGTGTGGTTGTTGACCAGCTGCTGTGTAGAATTTGAGTTACGGATAAAGTTTAACATACTCAAAAGTTGCGACAAGAGACGAAGAACAATAGAGAAGCGTCCGTTGTCCTGATTTTTCGTTACCTAAACTAGCCCTATATAGGTCTAGTTGTGGTCTCAAAGTCAGGTGCTGGCAACTATGTTAAATATCCATATGTCCCAGGGTATGCCCAAAAGAAGTTTATTTTCAGTCTGCTTATTCGATATGTCATTATAAAAAATCTAAAAATGGCCATTTTTAACGCGCTGAAGACTGGAACCGACGCTTGCCCAAAGTTTTGCACAATAAAGGTTCAACGAGTAGCCTTTCCGTAGTACAGTTGTTAATCCTCAGCTCTTCTAAAGGCCAAGCAAACCTGTTGCGCGCTTTCAATTTTAAACCCGATAAAATAAGTAATTTCGTCTTGGGGGATTCAGAAAATTGTAGATACCTTTAGGGTTATTATACCAAAAAGCCAAGTTCTGATTTTTTTGCAAGTACATTAGGCAAATTGTGCTATCCTTTGTAGCATGCGCCAAAGCTGTGATCGACAGTAAAATTCCTCATGGTTACAGTTGTTTTTGCTTAAGGTGCAACAAATGGTTCCTCGCAGTGTGTTGTTTCGCTTGTTAAATGCCTGTAAGCGGTACAGCGACACAAAGGACGTTTTATCTATTGTTGACTTCATTCAGTCGGAGCAGTCTAATCTGAATGAAGTGATCATTTCCGGTACGCATATATGTCTTTGTCTTTATTTTTTCAAGCTGCTGTTCGTTTTTTGCTCAGGTCTGAAGGAATTTGTATTCCCAGCTGATAGATCTCTTTTGGAAGAACTTTGCGCTCAGACACCGTAAGAGACGCTTCGACGACGAAATCAACAATCGTTTGCTCAACTTTTTTTGTGCTTTTCGCTTATTTTGCCTTAATTCCTTCATATGTCTAGCTTGCTTTCTTCGACTAAATTTTTTCTTAATCAACCAGGTTTCATCAACTTGCAGATAACATTAACAATGTAATGCTATTGATTTTTGAGCGGTTTTTGTGCTTTTGTTATCATGCGCGCTTCGTGTGCTTGATTAGAATGCTCCAAGGCAAAAAACGGTAATGTTAAGAAACCCCTCTGTTCTTTACTGTGGAATTTTTTATTTCACCTTTCAGCGATGGGACATTTGGCATTTTTAGTAATGAAATGTTCTTACTAAATGAATATGGTTCATCTGGTTCCAGTAATAGGCCATGGGATCTTCAAAGTAGCCATAAACTGTCGTTAATAGCGTTTCACTGTCAAACCACCTAGTTCCTTATGAGTCACAAACCGTGGTGCGCTTTGTTTAATGCTTTAGTCTCATTGAAAGCGTAATTCTTTTTAACAGTTCTTTGAAATTTCATGTTCTTTTTTACAAAAAAAGTCTTCCATAATGAATTCTTTGTAGCTTGCTGAATTTGTTTTTAAGTTACTTTTACGGTTACGGAAAACGTTTAATTGGCGGACCTTTCGGGATGCTGATGACGGGACAGGGAGCCCTCTAAAAGCTCCGTTAATAAAAACTTTTCTATGCCAACAGAACGCGCTCGACTACCGTTAAGTATAATTTAAAACAAGTACCACTCGTTACGAAGAATTCACAATTCAAACAAAGTTTACAGAGCATAATGAAAAGATGGCACCCGGACATGCGGTAACATGTGAGTGGAAAGGACAGAAAAAGGAAAGTGAAAACCGGAAGGTGATTATTTGCCTTGTTTTTATTTCCACTCTAGATTTCATATTTTTTCTTATTCTTTTAAATTGTTACTCCTTTTCTTGTTTTGAATTAGGTAATCGTTTCAGCGAAGAAATGTTTCATTTCTGTAACTCTTTACTTAAATTTGTACTGTTATTTATTATTATTATTCCATGTGATCCCATATTGTTACATTTAATTTCCATCGTCTTCAGTTACATTTCTTTGCTTTCAATTTTCATTTCCTTTTCAGACTGAAGGATAATACTTCCAAAGAAAGTAGACTTTTTAAAGTTCAAACTGGCCTCCTTTCTCCTTCGGGTTGCAATATGTCCTGAAAGTAGCATCCGTGCTTTTTCTTTACACCCCGATAGTGGAGAAGCAAGCACGCAGAAAGCTTGGCAAATTAAAAGTTTTTTGTGCCAACAGAACAGGTTCGGCTACCCTAAAAAGAATCTAAAGGAAAAGCTTTCATTGGAAAACCGTTCAAAGCAAGTAGCTCTTGGCACTGATTTTAACCGTTCAGTTGATTTTTGTATTCCGCTGCTGACGGGCAAAGCTAACCCTGAAACCTTTGGGATTTTTATTTGAGCATATCTTAATCTCTTCATATCTGAAGGAAACAATTATTTGGCAGCATTGATAACACATCATAAATGTTTAAACAGATCATTAGTCGTTTCATTTATGTCTTCACATTTTTTCCGTTAGTCGAATATTAACTTTTCATTCAAACTTCAGTTTAGAGTCTTCAGATTTTTCCTGATCTTTCATTGACGTATCTTAAACAAGACCTTTAAACGGCAATAAGTGTTTACTACTAAATCGTTGAGGTATTCGGTGAATGAATTTTGTGCCCGCCGTCGCCATAAATTTTACCTCAATAAACATTGAGTGCTTGCAATAGCGTCATACTTAGACATAGTCGCCATGCTTTTCAATCGTCCAGTTCCAGTTCTTCACAAGTTTCTTCATTCCGTCAGAAAAGAATTTTTTGGGTTGCGAAATTATCTTTAAGTGCAACACTTCTTGCATTTCTATGTTTGAGATGGGCTGGCGACATCCGAAGGCCTCTTTGAGAAGATCAGACAGATAATAGTTGGAAAGGCTAGATCAGGATACACGGCGGGATGGTTTAGTGCCCGAAGCACCAGTTTCTCCGCGGTTTGAGCACTGAGAATCAGATGCAAGGGAACGAACGTTGTCTCGCAACAATAAAACATCTTTCGACGGTAACCTTGGCTGTTTGCGTTGGATTGTAGGCTTGGTTCATCAATAAGTACCTGACCGTAACGTGCACTGGTAGCTTTTGCGCCTTTCCGCGGGTAACACTGCACTAATACGTTTCGTGATCTCAAAAAAATTGTAGCCGTCAATTTACCTCCTGATAGTTGGCTTTAAAACATTGTGAATGATTCCGTTTTTATGCGTATAACACTCGCGCGTTTGTTCATGAATTTTCAATGCATTCGTAGACGCTACTTCGCAGCAAAGCCCCATTTCGGTAGTACGCCGAAAGACACAGATAGATTCCATCTGCTGCTACACTTTTAGGCACAAAAAACGGTTCACTGATTAGCGCTCTTCCTTGGAGCAAAATAAACGTGGAGAATATCTTCTTCATCGCACCGCGGACGAAAGAAAAGATTGCGAACCTAAACCTTTATCGGCAAGGACAGAAGGAAGGCGTGGTTGGAAAAGTGGCAGAAAATCACAGTACTGCCCATAGAAACGCAATTACAAAACGAGTGCGGATTGACCCGCCTAGTAAATTATTATTATGCCATCGGTATCTTCGTCCGCCTGCGTCGCCGGAATTCATTGGTTAGTGACTATGAGAGGTGCCGGTAAGCAAAATCATCTCCTTAGCTAATTTCTTAAAGCTTGTCTTTCCATCATTATCTCAAAATAACCTGTTAATAATTGTAAACAATTTTTTTTTCAAAAGAGATTTTAATAATGGGCGTTTTGTAACGGTTTTCCGTAGGATTTTTGTCTTTTCAGCGACTGGTGACCATTCATAAAAATGAAAAATGTAATATTAGTGCCCTTCAAGACTGTTCGTGTTACGCTGTCAGCGGAGAAATGTACGAAATGTAACAATGCATTCTACGTTTCTTTGCTGACGACGAATTACGAACAGTACTGAAAGTTTTAGATATAAACTCTTTATTTAAGTAACGGTTATTACTTGTCGAAATCCCCATATGACTCAAGCTGAGGTATGCATATTCTAGTAGAGACATAAGCGATAAAGTAGGATTATTTTTATGCTGTTTTTTAAATGCAATTTTATTGGCGTCGAACAGTAAGCGAAACTACGGATAAACTGGACTCATTCTCAGCACGAATTAGACCTTGGTCCAAAGTCTGTATTTCTATAAATAAGCACACTGTGCGCTCCAAACGGTTGCCTATGAACGGTCGTAAAGCTTTACTGTCGATGACAATAACTGTACAGAAAGGTACGTAGCAAAGTTGGAGAAAGTCAGAATGCCTCGTGCTCTGAGCGGCGCGCTTATATACCCTTCCCTGACCTGCGCGTTGGCCACATGACGGCACAAGTAAGGGATCGGCAGCCGTCAGGAGATTTGGTCATCAGCCAGCGCGGGTGTCCGGCGACGTCGCAAATATTTACGTCCCCGTCTGGGAGAAACGCCCTTCGCAAACAGGTTGCGCCCGCTTTGAGGTCGTGGACGTGCACAGCCACCGGCACACACACTGAGGGCATCATTTTGCGACAACCTGTTCGGAAGATTGAGTTCCTCTATTAAGTTGCCTAACATCTTGTTGCGAAGCGGTAATCTGACATTAAATGCTCATGGGTATACATGGCTCCTGTATCAAGCTCATTTGAGAAGACGGAACTGGGGAGGTTCATTTTCCGATCAGTTCTAATAAAACAGCCTGTTTGTTTATAGGTTCTACTGGTTCTGGAAAAGTTTAACTGAGCTAACACGCTGGAATGAGAGCTACGCTGGTTAACACTTGATTTCTTTAAAAGCGTAAGGTATAATAATGAAACAGATAATTTCAATGTGTGGTCATTCATGGCTTAGCGCTGTGTTGGAAAGCAGCGTTTGGTCTTGAGTCCATTCAGGAACTATAGAAGAAGTTCATTGCAATATTATCAGCAGGAAACAAGAATCAAAGGAGAAGGTTTAATTGAATACTCCAGGGTGTCGTAACAGTAAATGATGTGTGTATGTTGTTTGGTTTGGTAAACATCGATTTATCGCGAATGGCAGTTTCATCGCTGCCAGGTGAACTGACTTGAACGCTGAACGTTGGAGGGAACGCGAATCACTGATAGGCACTTGAAAACTGGCACTGTCTTTACTATTGCCAGTTGTTATTTGTTCAATAGTACTGGGCGTAGTAATTTCTTTAACGATTGCAAAAGAGGTAATTTATTTCTCAAGACTGCTTAGAGAACGGTAAACTATCGGAAAACAATGAGATACACCTTTCGTCTATTTCAACCTGAGTGCTGCTACCTCAGGTGTGGTAGCTTCAAAAAGACGAATCAGGCCACAAACGTAGTAACATGTGAAGTTTAAAAAGGAATTCTACGCGCAGAATTAGCAGCCGACGGGGATACAGCAGTGGAAGCAACTTAGAACCTTTCGGTTGTCGACATACGTCGGTCAGGATCTGCTTTTGTCCAGTTCTGTTCCTTTGCTGTACCGAACAGCGTGAAGAAGGAAACCGGCAGCAAAGCAATTGCAGCGCAGATTTGCCATACCATTTGCCACTGACCAAAAGATGAAGTCGTCACGATTGATTTAACTACGATAGGAATGAGGATTGAGCTTGTACTGATCAGCACGAACACAAAGGAACATATACTGCAACTATGACTCGGTGCAATAGACATAAGAGTTCCAATGCAACCGGGAGTGTGAAAGCCGGCAAGTCCAACCCCGCAGCAAAGTAAAATAACGGCTAAGACCCGATTACGACAGTTGAGCGTTGAAACGCCCAGAAGAAATGAGCCCATGCCCAGTGAGGCGATCAAGTTGAACCATTTAGCAGCCTTGGTCGGGTCAGGTCGGTAAACTGATTTAACGGTATGATCTAACTGAGTGGCAACTATTTTTGTTACCATGAAGCTAATTATTGGCAGCATACTGAGCACACCGTTTGTTCTCAGGCAGAAGTGAAGCGAATCACGCATATACATAGGCAAGAACATCATAACCGTGTTCAAAGGTATTTCATGGCAAAGAACCGCACCAACGTTTGACCAGAAGCAGCCGCTAGTGAGAACTAGACGCCAGTTAAGACCGCGTTGATTTTCGTCCATCCTGCTTATCATGCTTTTTATTGAAGCTGTTGAAGCTACCGATGCGCTGAAACAAGTGGAACATTAACATTAAAATCTAGCTAATTGCCAAGTCAAAGAAGTTGGGGAGACTTTTTTACTGAATAAGGAGTGATCACTTTTTTGGGCAAATAACTCAAAGCGAATCGATTAGCATCTCTCAGTTGGAGCACTCAAGAACCTTCAGGCAATGTGTTCCAGTTAGAAACACGAACTGAGCGCGCACCGAGAGTACTAACGTCAGTGACAGACGAACACTTACATTGAAGCCTTCTTCTGCAGGTTTCGCCTTTGGCGCAGCAAGAAGATGACCCAGGCAAACACCCAAACGATGCAAATGATCGAAGTAATGTAGAAAACGAACGGCCACCCGTCTTTTGACCCATTGTAGTCAGAGACGACTGATGCGATTGGATACACGGCCAGTACGCCAAACTGACGACCGGCAGAAGTCCACCCGTATGCGTTGTTCCTGGTTTTTGGGGAAAAATGGTTCGCCAACAAATGGCTAATGGCAGGTTGAACGGCAGCATCGGACAGGCCTACTATAAATCTCCAAAGCATAACCAGTCCGTAACCAACATCAGTGGATACTGGAATGAGCGCGGTTGCTCCGGCAGCTGCAAGGACTCCAATGGGTAGGCACACGCTAACGTCAGTTTTGGAGATTAAGTAGCTCATCACGGGGGATAGAAGACGCCCCCAACTAATAGCAGACAGTACGAGGCCTTGTACTTCTGCAGACCAATTCGTGTGGTCATCCTTACCAACGTAGTCGTTGATAGTTGTCGCGTGATCTGCCCTTTCACAACCCCAAGATGTTGAATTATGGCCTACGAAGACGCATGCAGTGAAGGTCGAATTCACCATGGACAGTATGGCCACACTCATGCTCAAGTTGGCGTACATCAGGCAAAACATGCAGCCGAAAAGCATGAGACATATTTGGAACCTGATGGATCTAAGAAAATTGACCAAACTCTTCTTCTTCTCGTCCAAAGGTGAAGGATCGTCCATCACTTCCATTTCCATGACTGCAATTCTCTTATCACTGCCCGGTTGATGAAAAGATGGCAAACCACACGATCAGCGGCCGCATGAATGGAACCACTGAAATGGACAGAGTGTCAACCTTCTTCTTGATTATATAGACGTTCTACGTCTAGTCTCGTCAATGAATCTTCAGGTTTCAACTGCCGCCCCTTGGAGCAACTCCCAATGAAAATTTCATGTCTGAAGATAAATCAACTGGTCGTCAAACCGACATTCGTTGCAAGCTAGCTTTTGGCAGACTGCTTGGCGCTCTTGCGCCCACGTTGTCAAGTTGGTTGAGCCGTTAGAATTCCGGTATTCACGGAACGCCTCTTGTCGGTTGCAGATCAGCAGCAAACATTGCAAGTGGTCTTGCTGACCGGATCGATAGAATGCAGGTAATTTTTTGGTGGTGTGAAGAAGTGGGAAAGTGACGACCCATTTAAGCAACAGGAAGAAAAAGGGAACAGTGCGACCTTCGCGCACGTGTAGTCAACCAAGCCAACGTGCTGCAGTGGACGCCCTTACGCAGGCGTGCTGCAGGTGACCGACCTGTGCAGCGCCTACTGAACACGCCTTTTTGAGCACTATCTGTCTGTAATTCGTCTTGCTTAGCCTATTTATGATCTGACAACCGACGAAATCGAGCGAAACCTCTCGGTCAGGTTTCACGTTTCAATGTTATGGTGAAACGAGCTGAAACCGGACGTGCATGTATTTCAACCGTGCGTGCAAAAAATGGATAATGCCTTTAAGGAAATAGGGAAATACTGTCTTGCACACAACATTGATGTTATAATCCTTAAACTGATGGAACTAATTCAGGGTGCAGAGTTCAGTACGTCATGTGCTGGTGACTTCTTTGCAAACAAAACCTGAAGTGCAGTATTTAACAAAGCAGAGCGTATAGCATAAATGCAAGTGACATTTGGTCAGCACACCGTGAGAAAAGTAGTGAAGCACTTGATTTCTCAATGTGCATTAAGTACCAGTAGCGCCAATGATTCTCCTTGAATACCACCTATTTTGGTAGAAAAGGACTGCCACAGATAAATCAGTTGCTCTCAGCTCGCCTTCATTTCCCTTCAGGTCATGTCAAGTCGAAAAGGTGTGACCGCAAGTGGGAATGGCGGGCACTAGCAAAGTTCATACTCTGCCGAAAACGCGATCACTTCTCGTGCTTGTTTCGGTCGTTTCAACGTTATTGCATCTTTTTTCTTCCATGTATGAGCATCAGCTAGTGGTCGCAAGTTACCTGCGCTTACATAACATTTTTCAGAAATGTCTAAGTGCACTTTTACAACCTGAGTTCATTTAAAGGTGACGCAGTCTAATAGTCTTTCTGTCGCCATCTCTACGCGTAGTTTTGTTGCTGGCTGCATCTGGACATCCGCTATGTAGCAATGTATTCGTCGATAGAGCCGACATGGTTGGTGTTAAACATGCAGAATCACTGGGCAATGAAGAGAGGAGTTGGCTAAAGAACATCGCGCTCCAGTGAGATTGAACGGAATATTTATTAGGGCAGAAAATAATGCGCGTCTATATTTCTAACAATAGCAAACTAAGTTATGATTCAATAGTTGCACTAAGTTCAAGATAGGCTAGAAATACGTGATCCGCGATCATGGCAGATGTTGTCAGCGAATTGTTGCCAATCCGGTCTTCAAGTTAATTATTAAAATTATGGTTATTGTTAGCTTATACGGATTCCTCGTCTCCAGCATGCTGAAGTGCATGCGAAAATATTTGCAATTAACAACATATAAGCGAATATTACCATATGACTTTTGCTAATAATTCAAACCTTGTCAACATATTTGTAGTTGACGTCAGATTGGAAGTGAGTGTAAGATTGCATGCAGGTTGTAGCCTTTGTCTGCTTGTTTGCGAAGTGCAAACTGCAAGTGTGCTAAACTGGCCAACTTGGTCGTGGTATTTGCAAATTATCCCATTGATTTTGACTGAGTTAAGCTGGGGACAGATATAGTGGCAGCTTAGAGCTTACATGTTAGCGTTTTTATAATCAGAAGTCCAGCGCTAAACCACTGAGCAGAAATGGTGAATTTTTTGTCATGCATAGGAAGTGTTGAAATAAGCACAGAAGAAAATTCCATGAATTAGAAGGTTCTGAGACAGGCAGGATCTGTCTTTTTGAAAGCGTTTACTTCACTGAAGCTTTCAGGTGAGAACCTCCGCCCAACTTCAGCGGCTGAATAAGCGAAGTGTATGAAAGCAACGGGTTAAACGAGTATTAAAAAACGTGGATAATGGATTTTTTAAAGTTCGTTAAGAAATTTTAATTTTAAACCACGGCTTTGGCGTTACGGATTCCATGTTTTTTTCTGCAGGGGCTGAGCGTATTTTTGTAGACAATCAATTTTGTCGACTGTTTAATTAATCAAAATCACATCCCTTGCTGAGAGTAGGGCACAGCACCCTGTAGACTCGATGACATTGGATCATACTATACTAAGCGCCGCGCTTTGATCATGATTGAAAGTTGAGTTGTGTTTGATGTAAAAAGTTTCTTCTATGCGGCGCAAGCATAAATTGCTCTCGTGGCAAAGAACTCGTCATTTATGGAGTTTGTTGCAGTGGGAAACATCCTCAGATGCAGCTGAGGCCAGTATGGCTCTTTGCCATCACGTATACGGCACCTTCTTTTTGTTTGAAGAAACTCTTAATTTATCTGACCTAAGACAGTAGAATTTACAGGAGCAGCTCTCCATTGATCAGCCGTTTGACTTTACCGTGCCTTGTTTTTCCTTACGTTGTGGAATTAGATGAGAGAGTTCTACGCCTTGACAAAACTTTAGATTTCCGAAGGCTCTTAAGAAGTTTTCCAGTTTACATGCACTTTATATATAATGTAAAAGTTTTATTACGGAAGTATTCCCGTTCAATGTGCTAAATAATTCCGGAGCTTTCGGGTCGACCGAGACCCGTCTTCAGCGGTTGTGAGTTACGGATGTAACTTGCGCCAGTGACTTGAGTCTTCTGTTGTTTTCATGGTTTTAAAGCGGGTGTTTTAAAGTTCTCTGTTGGTGGTCTTCTGTTTGTATGATATGTAATTTGTTCGTGTTTTCCCATTTTTTCATGTGCGGTGATTATTTCTTCTTTCATTTGCTCTATGTGTTCTTGTATCATGTCCAATTATGGAGCAGCAGCCGTAACGCGTCACTATGTTTGTCCAAATTTCACTTACATCTGCTCCTTGGTCGCGGTTGTATGTTTGGTTGTGCCTTATGTAAAGGGCTTCTTTGATTCTTCTTAATCGTAGGTTCTTTTCATAACATAAGACTTTTGGATTGAGCGTCTGGTTACATTCTGTGGCATGTTCTGCCACAGCAGAGGCTTGTTTGGCTTTTTCCATAGTGATTATCGGGTTTAAAATTGGTCTTCCTCTTTGTGTAGTTCCATGGCCATCGCTATTGAGCAGGGCCTTCGCATTGTTGTAACTTGTAATTATTCAGCACATTGAACGGGAATACTTCCGTAATAAAACTTACATTATGAAAACATTTGTTCCCGTACCAAGAAACCACATTTTCAACACTTTATATATATATATTTTTTTTTTCATCACTACTTCATACGGTATGTGTTCTTGCCTGTTGATGGGTTCTGAAATTAAACCGAAGCAAATGCCCTACCAACGGATGGATGAGCAATTATTAAGGAAAAATACAGAACAAGTACTTAAACAGTTCGAAGCTTTCGGGACTAACTTTGTCCCGTCGTCAGCGATGGTGGTAATGGTACTTTTACTCCGATGTTAAGGTATTTATAGGTACTGAGGGGGCGCCAGTCGGTATGGAACAACATCCCGTTTTACTGATAACATATCGAGCTGACCTCCACCCCTTTGTCACGGTTAATGGACATGTTATTGCGAATGAACAGGGACTCCTTTATTTGCCTAAGGCGAAAATGGCTCTCGCGGCAAATGATGGACGGGTGCAGGTCACGTGAACATTGAGAGGAATGCTCAGCAACCGCGGAGGTGTTCTTCGCTTTTTCCATGGCTTGTAAAGGGGGAATGGTTCTAGGGCGTCCCCGACGTATCCTGTGTATTCCATTCAGTTCATCTTCCGCGGATCGGTAACTCTTGAGCGCATTCATGTGTTCTTTAAATCTGTCAAATAACGTATTGCCCGTTTCTCCTATGTAGGAGGCGTTGCAATCACAATTAATCACATAAACGACGCCAGGTCTCTGTTCGAATGGGACCTTGATCTTATCGTTGAGCACTAAGGAACGAAGGTTGGGAGAAGACTTGAAGAAAATGCGGAAGCCGTACTGGCGACCCAGACGTTGCAAGTGTTCCCCCAAGGTTGACGTAGTAGGGAATGGTGAGGACTGGAAGACGATCCCTCTCAGTAGTTGAGGAGGAGTCGGTTGGGTTTAACCTTCGCGCTATGGTGGAGGAGACGAAGGTTTTGGGATAGCCATTTTTCTCCAACGTCGTCGCAATGTGGTGTAATTCAGAGTTCAGGAATTCTGGATAATATATATAGGCAGGCCTATATATATATATATATATATATATATATATATATATATATATAGGCAGGCCTCGTTCAAAATGACTTCGGTTAGGCGATTTCGATTATTGCAACGAGAAAGGTAATATCTATCGTGTCAAATCATTGGACAAGTGACCGTGCCCCTGTTTGCCTCACGCGCTACAGACAGTACTTTGCGCATAATTAGTGCTTTACCCAGCGAATCTATATTCGCTTTCTTATCTAATGTTACAGATAACGTGTAAGGCAATATTTGTTTAGAGCAGTGTTTCTGACGGTGGGGCAGGTGCCCCACCAGGGGGAACCTACTGTCTTTACTCTTCGGCTGAGAAGGCACTTGTTCAACTTAATCGCAGAGAGAAAAACTTCCACTGAATGTAGTCAATTTCAATTTCACTGCAGGTTAAAGTCGGACAGCAGATGTACCTCCACAGTGATGGCTATGAATGAATGGAAACTACTACTCATGCGTTGTTTCCATTTCCGCATTGCCGATTGATTAGTCATAATCTAGGTGTAATAAACAAGTGCTCATGTGACCACGGCGGTCACGAGGAACGTCACCGAAGTTAGCCGTGGCTAAACTGACCAATCATTTTACTTCAACAGTCAGAAAAGCCGTGGCAAACAGGCTCATGTGACCACGGCAGTCACGGGGAAGGTCACCGAAGTTAGCCGTGGCCAAACTGACCAATCATTTTACTTCGACAATTAGGAAAGCACGTGGCAAACAGGCAATTATGCAATGCCCCGAGGTATTTACTCAGAGAAAAGGTATATAAAGCGGTCATTGCGGGTGTGGCGGTCAGTGTGAATACTGCGCTTGTGTCGTCCTCTTGCGTCTCTCTCCCTCTCCTTCGTTGTTCGGTTCGTCGTGTATTCATCAGGACATCCAATGAATGCTTTTCTAATGAAGCATGGAAGGCAGCTCAGCAATTACACTATGTACATGACGTTCAACCATTTTTTTCAGTTGCCCATACCTTGGAAGCGGAAGCTTATAATCGACGCTATACCTGCGATCCATTTCAAGAAACGAATCCACCTTGGTGCTCTGAACTCACCTTTCTGAGAAACAACTCAAAATTTTCTTAGCAGTATACTTGCAATTCAGAAAGCGTCTGGGAGAAGTTATGGAATGCTCCATTAAAGCGCTTAACGCTCAGATGTTGTTTAAAGTGGCCAAAGTTTCAGTGCTGCTCTGTGTGCGGAAAAATATATGGACCTTACGGAGACCTCAGCTAATTACGTTGTTTGATTAAGCTGATTCGCTAAGCGTACAACATTTCACGCCACGAAACGAAGGTGAGCTTTCCTCGTGACCTCTATTTGACCTCATTGTAGTATTGAGCAGTTATGATCACATGTGCCTCATGATCACACCTCATAGTGAAGTGTCTTCTCATGTTCATATGATGGTCACATGATGGTCCGTGATGGTAAGCAACGTCTGCCTAACTTCACTTCCGGCGTTACTGCACTGCACCATTTTTCCCGTTGATGCTTAGTTGAACACTTGTCAGCGGTCGCCCATTTGGATATTTTAACGTTATTCTGTTGAACAAAGCACCCGTACTTATTATGAGCAGAGCAGAGCATAGTGCACGTGTCTGGTTTGCTGCCGTCTTTCAATCCCGTGCAGTCAACGCAGGTCCGTCTGCGAAATCGCAGTGAACATCTATTGCAACGGTGATGTTAGTATGCATTTACAGTGGTCTTACGTTGACCCCCACTTAACGGTCACCATAATGGTTAAATCCAAATTATTGGTGCTACTCAAAGGTATACTACTGTTACTATTTGTCATTTCCCTCTAGCAACTCTGTACTGCTGCTGACTTCTAAATCATGGTTTGTTCCCATTTCCTAGGTCGCGGAAGGCGAACACATCGTTGATTACACAGCACACAAATTCAAAGCGATTTTAAAAGACTACGTGGGGTTTCGCTATCCAGAAAACCATACCCAAGCTTTCAAACTTACAGCAGTAAAAACTCGTAGCTTTGCCTGACAGAAAGGCTTATGTCAAATGTGTGCACTGAAAGAAGAATTGAAGAACACAGGAGCTGGTACAGGTATGGGAACTCAGCGATGGAACAACAAAAACACAAAAGAGTAATACGCTAAGTCAGCCGTGAAGAAGAACAGCAAATGAAAGCGAAGCAGTTCTGTCTACGGTATGGAAGCAACGATCCCACTTCACAAACCCGGAATGCGATCACTTAGCATGAGCGCTAGCGAACTGGTAACAGTAGGCTCCCAGCAGCCCAGTCATGTGAGGTGCTGTTAGCACTTAAAGGAGAGTGCCTATGGTAGAAGATACTGACAGAGATATGGTATTCAAATTATGGCTACGGCTACTGCTAAGAACACGTTTCCGCTATCAAATCTAGACTCTCCGGAATGTAGAATTCGCGTTATCTGTGAGAGGCAGACAACAGATGAAACAGTGGCACTGCGAGGCGCAAATGATTTCTGCTTTCGGTTAACTACTACCATACGGGAGAGCTCAGCTCTGGCAACTAAAATGTTGTCCTCGCAACCACAGAAGCGCCAGCGTCGTCTTGCATAACTCCGTTAGTTCACACAACGCATCCCACTATCAGAAGCATCCGGTGGTTTATTTCTGCCAATGCTGCTCAAGAGAGTACAGTTTGTTCGCATGTGCAACTGTATCAGTCTTCGATGTGCAGAGCCATTATGGTTTCAAGCTTATCGAGTGTTTTTCAAGGAATCATTAGTTCTTCTGCAACGTCGTTTTCAGGCAAGAGTAGAGAGAGTGTTCTGTATCTTACTCTCTGTAACGCCAGTCGTGCGAGGTAGCCAAGCGTATTGAACAAAGCATTATGGATGCTAGGACAATTTGGCGCTGTGAGCAAGTACTTGTACCAGTGAAAGCGTGATGACAAGGACTATTTTTTGTTCAGGTTGCTTTTGCTGGATTCGCAAGGTTTAGTGCTGAGAATGAGTGGTTTCCAGCATTGGTTATATCCGCCGGAAATGACATATCTTCGTGCAATATCCATTTATGTTGGATGCTTTGCGAAGCTATGCAAGAGGTACGCTATTCGCAATTGTATTTGCGCTTGTTTTGTCTATATCACCGATGAACGTCTCTTCTCTGAAGTTTTGCCGACCGCAGTGCCTCCTAACGTCGCTTGTAAGTACTGTTTGTTGATATCATCGAGTATGCTGCGTGCTCCTGAACATGTGCAGTACTATTGAAGGTTCTCCTTTACTTTCTATGGGAGCAATGGTTAGGCGAGTCGCAAAGTTCCCAGATGTAGCAAACTCTCTACGTCAATGTCCATCAGAGATGTAAGTGCAGCCTTTCTTGAAACGCCACGTCCTGAGCGGGTCGCTCAGTTCCACTGCCAAAGTTGCTTGAAGTCCTGAGTAGACCCGTTTAGTGCTTTTAAAGAAACACTTAGAACTTTGTCAGACTTGAGCTTTTCCAATCATCGCAAGAAGTTGATCATCCTTGTTACTGTATCTCAACTCTCGCAAAGTCAACTAGACGAAATGGCCAAAATATTGCTGAGGGAAGGATGGCCTGTGATTGAAAGAGAAGCTAAATAGCAGAAGTGGAAGTAGCTTTTCTCGACCCTGTTGTGTTTTGATGGAGTCTGTTCGTCGTTTGTGCTTTTGCGTTATGTAGAACATCGTGGACATTCTCCTGATGCACTTTTACGACAATGTTGAACTATTGTTTAGTTCGGTACAGTTATCGAGCATATGGCGAAGAATCATATGTTTTTATTAGTGTTCTGAGGCCAGTATGCACCGGAAATTTGTATTTTTACTTGGCCGAAGTTTGAACTTACGATTAGTATCAATGAGTTCACGAAATCGTTTGTCATGTACAGCATAGTTTAACATTGCTATGTTTTCCTAGGAATTTGCACTGATTCGGGCCTTAACGTTGTGTGTTAGATTCTGCGTAAGAGTATCGAGAATCGATGCAAGAGAAGCTGGAAATCTCCTTTGGGACCTTTCACTTGTTCCTGATTGGTTGGTTATTTGCTTCTCGGTTATTTGAACCTTAATCTGAACTGGTCAGTTATTTGCAAAAAGATAGTTAGTGTATGTAAGTAAAGGGTGATAATGATCAGCCCAATGACGGCGGCGCTGATTGCTCAAGTCTAGGTCAATTCTGATTAGTCAGTTTTTTATTAATGCCCAGCATCCATTCAATGGAAACTGTCTTGCCTGAACTTTAACACAAAAACTAATCAGCTGCCGATTAACACCTGTTGTACAGCACTGCGTAGGTTATGAAAAATGATTCGTGTTGAATAGGTTTATTGGACGTCTATTACAACTAGTGCATGTAAAACACAGATGAATAGATTGCAGAAGAGGTTAAACATAGTATATGATGCAGTGAACATTAATTACACGGGACAAAACGACTAAGCTAAGAATGGTCTCGTCACTGTCTGACAGTTCATCGTCTTCTGTGTCGTGCGACAGGGTAGAAAAAGAGCACTTTCGAAAAGATTTCATAACAGTTTCCGGCTTTACTTTGCTCCATGCCTTTATTACGAACTGGTACAGCAAACTGAGCGATGGAGTTCACATTCGTCCGCCGGCTGCGTACCTTTTCTGCCCGTTCGTTATACATTCTTTCCACTCTTATCGCATGAAG
The DNA here is from genome assembly GCA_037903355.1 of Trichuris trichiura. Taxonomy (NCBI): domain Eukaryota; kingdom Metazoa; phylum Nematoda; class Enoplea; order Trichinellida; family Trichuridae; genus Trichuris; species Trichuris trichiura. The sequence goes on along the minus strand of JBAJFE010000039.1, from coordinate 44,199 downwards.
TCTTTGAAGGGCTTATTAATGCAAACGTCCAGCGGTTGCAGAACTGATGTAAGTCCATCGGTAATTGCGGCTGTTTCTATTTTGCATTTCTTTAAATGTGATTTTATTGCTTCAGCTATGTGACTTCGGAATGAGTCGCACACCAGTAAACTTCTGCTGTTACCATGCCCAGGTTTTTTTCTCCAGATGTTGTCAATCCACGAGCTCACACCCTGTTCATCCGTCCAGCCGTTCTCGTGAAAGTGGACAAAGGCGCCAGAAGGAAAATCCTCTTTTGGCCTCCTCTTCCTCTTAAATATGACCATGGACTTCAGCTTCATTCCATTAGCTAGGCAGGACAGCACACCACCGTGAAGTGAGTTCTTTCATGTCTCGTGCTTTTCACTAGAATAGACTTTGTGGCTTTACTATCCATGGTTCTATTGCCAATCATACGGAAAAATATTGGCGTGTCATCCATATTACTGATGTTGCCCAATGGAAACTCATTTCCTCTTGTCAGATTTCTGACATGCCTGTAAATACAATTTCGTGAGATAGAGCACAGTTTCATTTCTTGTGTAAAACACCGCTTCGACCTTTGCTTGTTTGGAGATTGCACGCTACGCTTCTTCAAAAAGGATACGTGTAAATATACCGCCGGGAGTCACGCAGCTTATCCTCGAAATCCACAGGCGTTTTCTGCGCAATTTTCTTCTTCTGTTTGAGTACAAGATAGTTCCTTTTCTTGAAACGGCTGCACCATGCAGCCGTTACCGTAAACGCGTAGGATAAGTATGGGTTGCAGTAGGCTCAGTTTGTCGTTTGATCTCTCATGTCTGTCCTTGTGATGCTCTGTCGCTGTTGCCTTACCCATTCTGCCAAACTGTTCCGGTCAAATGCCTCAGCGTCTTGCACGTTTTTTCTTTGGCATCTTCTTTAGGGCTTCTTCCCGTTTCCACAACAAAAAGGATTGAAGGTTGACCTTGCTTCGCAAATTACATTCATTTTATGACCGTTGAAGACCAGTCACGACTGACTTGAAAGCTCCGGAGGTTAAAGATTATTGCACATATAACGGGATATTCACTACGTTATAAAGACGGTTCATTATATAAACTTATATTCTCGTACCAAGACGTCATATCTTCAGGTTTACTGGATGTCTGTTACAACTATTGTATGTAAAAAACAGATGAATAAATCGTATAAACGGATAAACATGGTGCATGACGCGACTACATTTATTGCAGGAGACAAAACAGTTAAGCTAAGCAAGATCTTTCTCACTGTCTGGAAGTCCATCGTTTTCTGTGTCGTCTAGCTTATCCTCCAAATCCGCAAGCATTTTCTGTGCAATTTTCGTCTTTTGTCTCATGAAACCGCTGCATCATTCATGCGTTACGGGAGAGGCGTAGGATAAGTATGGGTTGCAGTGGACTCAGTTCAACGATTCATTTCTCTATCTGTCCATGTGATGATACGGGCGCTCTGTCACTGTTCTCGTACTCACTCTGCCAATCTGTTTTCCAGTTCCGACTAGGAGGGGATGCCTGAGCGTCTTGCGCATTGTTTCTTCAACATCTTCTTCAGGGCCTCTTTCTGTTTCCTCCAATCTGTCACCATCTTACGGGTAATGCGATACTTCCTGTCCGCCTGTGCGTTGTTGCTTTCTTTTGCCATCGCGACGACTTCCAATTTGAATCTGGCTTTGTAGCTTCTCCTCGTTATTGCTCGCATGCAGAATGCGCCGAATAAAACTGAAACATTCCTTCGTTAAGCAAACTTATTCTTTGTTAGTCACATGGTTTCTTCAGTTGCTACTGAGAGCGCGATACAGAGCGACACGCGATAAAGTTTACACGTATCTTTTTTGAAGACGCGTAGCGTGCAATCTCCAAATAAGCAAAAGCCGAAGCTGTGTTTTACAGAAAAAAATGAAATTGTGCTCTATCTCAGGAAATTGTTTCCAGCCATGTCAGAAACCTGACAAAAAGAAATGAGTTTCCATTGGGCAGCATCGATAACATGGATGAGAAGTCGATATTTTTCGCTATGATTTGCAATAGAACCATGGATAGTAAAGGCGCAAAGTTTTTTGTAGTGAAGGGCACTAGCAATGAAAGTACCTACTTTACGGTGGTGCTATCGTGCCTAGCTAATGGAATGAAGCTGAAGCCTGTGGTCATATTTAAGAGGAAATGAAGGTCAAAGGAGGCGCCTTTGTGCGCTTTCATGGAAACGGTTGGATGGATCAACAGGGTGTGAGATTGTGGGTTGACAACATCTGGAAAAAAGGCCTGGGCATAGCAGCAACAGAATCATACTGGTGTGGGACTCATTCCGGAGTCACTTGGAAGATACAATGAAATCACATTTAAAGGGATATAAAATAGGATAAGCCGCAATCCTCAGTGGGCTTACATCAGTTCTGCATTAATAAGATTTTTAAGGACTAAATGCGAGAAGAGTGGAAAGAATGTATAACGAAAGGGATACAAGTATACACACCCAGCGGATAAATGTGAGCACCATCGGTCAATTTGCTGTGCCAATGCGTAATAAAGGCATGGGGCAAGGTAAAGACGTCAACCGTTATGAAGTCTTTCCAAAAGTGCTCCATTTCTACCCTGTTTGACGACACAGAAGACGATGCACTGCACTGATGAGTGATGAAGACCACTCTAAGCTTAACCGTTTTGGCCAGTGCAATTAATATTCACTGCATGCTCTATGCTTGTCCGCTTCTACGATCTATTCATCTGTGTTTTGTTTGCAACAGCTGTAATAGACGTCCAATAAACCTACTCAATGCGATTCGTTGTACATAGCCCAAGCAGTGCTGCACAACGCGTATATCGGACAACTGATCAGTTTTTGCGTTGAACTTGAGGCAAGACAGTTTCGATTTAATGGATTACTGACATTAATCAGTAAACTGATCAGTAAGAATTGCGCACAGTTGAGCAATCAGCGTCGCCGTCACTGCGCCAATGATTACCACCTCATACTTTTGCGACGCAGTCCTTTTCTTTCCTTTTAGAATCCTTTTCTTTCACCTACCTAATCATGTTCTTTTGAATTTTCGGCTTCCCGCAGACCTGCGCACCTGCCTTTTCTTGAAGTACCGGACCCCACCTTACCCAGCTTACCTGTTTTTGCTTAACTTATTGGACCCGCTACCCACTTTACCCGCTTTTCCTAAACATACTGCACCCTCCAGCTTACCTGCTTTTCTTTAACCTGGCTAGCCTCCCCCCTTAAGTTCAAAACGGTCTCACCGCCGGCGCAGTTACTCTCTTTCCTCCTCACTTTGCTCCTAAAACCTAGCAACCGCATATTATTTCCATATATTTGAGTTGCATACTCAAAACGCCTGCTGACAACACATCTTACATTCTGGACATCAACCCATACCCAACCTCGCAAAGCAACCAACATAAATGGATATCGAACGAAAATATGCCGCTTAAGGCGGATATAACCACTGCTGGAACTAGTTAATTCTGAGTACTAAACCTTGCGAATCCAGCATAAGCAGTCCGAACAGTAAATAGTCCTTGTCATAGCGTTTGCACTGGTACAAGTACTTGCCGAAAGTGCCAGATTGGCATAACATCCATAATGCGTAATCCAATACACTTAGCAATCTCCCTTGGCACGGGTTACAGTGAGAAACAGAAGAAAACTGACTCTACTCTTGTCCGATAACTCCGTTCCTGGAGAACTAATGATACCAAGCAAAGCAACCAACATAAATGGATATCACACGAAGATTTGCCGCTTAAAAAGGGCATAACCGCTGCTCGATCTAGTTCATTCCGTGTGCAATTCCAATTCCGTGATATCCCGTGCATACTAGTATGCACGGGATATCACAAAGAGAATTCCAGCGTGTCTAACGGCACTGTAACTGCAGTTTGCACGGGATATCACAAAGGGAATTCCAGCATGTGTAACTGCACGGTAACTCTAGTACGTACGGGATATCACAAAGGGAATTCCAGCGTGTGTAACTGCACTGTAACTGCAGTTTGCACGGGATATCACAAAGAGAATTCCAGCGTGTCTAACGGCACTGTAACTGCAGTTTGCACGGGATATCACAAAGGGAATTCCAGCATGTGTAACTGCACGGTAACTCTAGTACGTACGGGATATCACAAAGGGAATTCCAGCGTGTGTAACTGCACTGTAACTGCAGTTTGCACGGGATATCACAAAGGGAATTCCAGCGTGTGTAACTGCGCTGTAACTCCAGTATGCACGGGATGTCACAAAGGGAATTCCAGCATGCGTAATTCCAGCGTGTGTAACTGCGCTGTAACTCCATTATGCACGGGATATCACAAAGAGAATTCCAGCGTGTGTAACTGCAACTCCACATTGGCACTTACAGTGAGATAAGTCATCCACAGTAAAACATTTTAGCTCCAACAAACTGTTGATGGCAAGGCTATTTTGCTATTTCCAGAGTGGTTTCCATGAAACGGAAATGCTAAAGGCAGACATGTGAAACAAGAAACGCTGGCAAGGAAAAGCAAAACTTCAACACAACCGTATATTTCGTCTTCATCTGTCGTACAAAATGTAGTGACACTTGCAACACCGCGGAAGCAATCTGAGCATACGTACTCATGTGCCCATAGTAGACAGTAACTGCACAGTGTCGAGGAAAGCTTCTGAGCTTAAGCATACACACATGTACTTCATCAATCAAAGCTTTGCTGCTGTTATGATGCAGACTGGCTTTCATGCCATCAGACATAGACCACGTGGAGACAAGAGCCACTTTCTTAACGAACATAAGGCATTACTGCGTTGAAAGTCGAGTGCCCGACGATGTTCTGCGCATCAGCAGTGTTTCGGTGCTGCGATCACGATAGTGAAGAAGACAGTCGCAGTCGAAAGCCGTTGGGTGTTTGTCATGACGTACCATAACGGTGCTTAACTGTGCTCAAATGCGTTGAACAATACGTACGCCATGCGCAAGCCGCTATCACCAGCTTTCCTTTTTTTCTACACGCATTTCTTCATTGTCAACCGCAGAAGCTGTGAATTTCTCTGTTGTAATTCCAACAATCAAAGTGCACGGACTAATGTACTCACTTTCGCAAAGATTCTTTGAAGCCAGGCAAAATCGTCGAAAACAGCCGTCTATGCAAAGAGCATCTCCTGTTGGTAGAAGAGAATAAAACCGGGACAACAGTGCACCTTTTTCAGAGAACTCTTTTGTATCCAGTCATCTAGACATCCAATTCGGTTCTCATGTGATCATCATGTAAACATGAGAAGACACTTCACTATGAGGTGTGATCATGAGGAACATGTGACCATCATGCGATCATAACTGCTCAGTATCACAATGAGGTCAAATAGAGTTCATGAGGAAAGATCACCGCTTCGTGGCGTGAAATGTTGTACGCTTTAGCGAATCAGCTTCATCAGACAACGTAATTAGCTGAGGTCTCCGTAAGGTCCAATATATTTTTCCGCACACAGAGCAGCACTGCAACATTGGCCACTTTAAACAACATCTGAGCGTTAAGCGCTTTAATGGAGCATTCCATAACTTTTCCCAGACGCTTTCTGAATTGCAAGTATACTGCTAAAAAAATCTTGAGTTGTTTCTCAGAAACGGTAAGTTCAGAGCACCAAGGTGGATTCATTTCTTGAAATGGATCGCAGGTATAGCGTCGATTATAAGCTTCTGCTTCCAAGGTATGGGCAAGTGAAAAAAATGGTTGAACGTCATGTACATAGCGTAATTGCTGAGCTGCCTTCCATGCTTCATTAGAAAAGCATTCATTGGATGTCCTGATGAATACACGACGAATCGAACAACGAAGGAGAGGGAGAGAGAGACGCAAGAGGACGACACAAGCGCAGTATTCACACTGACCGCCACCACCCGCAATGACCGCTTTATATACCTTTTCTCTGAGTAAATACCGCGGGGCATTGCATAATTGCCTGTTTCCCACGGCTTTTCTAATTGTTGAAGTAAAATGATTGGTTAGTTTGGCCACGGCTAACTTCGGTGACCTGCCTCGTGATTGGTCAGTTTGGCCACGGCTAACTTCGGTGACCTTTCTCATGACCGCCGTGGTCACATGAGCACTTGTTTATTACACCTAGATTATGACTAATCAATTGGCAATGCGGAAATGGAAACAACGCATGAGTAGTAATTACCATTCATTCATACCCATCACTGTGGAGGTACATCTGCTGTCCGACCTTAACCTGCAGTGAAATTGAAATTGACTACATTCAGTGGAAGTTTTTCTCTCTGCGATTAAGTTGAACAGGTGCCCTCTCAGCCGAAGAGTAAAGACAGTAGAGTCAGTGGAATAAACGCTTTTCCACCAACCAAGTATGGCGAAATTACTACGATGGAAGCGGGCATAGTCGCAAGTCAATGTGATTTAGGAGCGGAGGCAGAGAGTCATCACAACAAAGCCGCTGTCGCAAAGCAGAACTGAGCGCGAAATACTTCACCTCCGCTTGCTCCATGCAAGTGCAAGTACCATTAACGCATTGTGAGGTTGCATCTCTTGTTTACGCGGTAAACAGAATGCATTGCAAAATAAGGCCTAAGGTGCTAGGATATAGCATAACTTCGTTAGTAGATATTCAAAATTAATTAAAAATCTCCATTCGCTAGGATATAGCATAAGTTCGTTAGTAATTTCTCTAACAATTTGGTCATCCATTCGTTGGTAGGGCACTTTGCAGTTTACTTACAGATACATCCAACAGGCCAAACCCGTGAATCAGAAGATCAAATATGAAATAATACATTTTAGCAAAATACAAAAATATCATATAGCATGACAAAGTAATAAGCGTCGGACGGAAACACCGTCTACAGCATAACAAGCAATATATTATTAAGTGTTACAGTATAGTAGTGATTACTTTTCGAAGTGTTTTTATCTTCGTTAATGCTACACAGCAATTCTGTAGCCAAAAAAGACGTCCATTAGTTGTGCAATTTTTTTGTGTCTACAAGGAAAATACGCAGTGCAGGCATATATTTTATAGTTTTTCATGTGATCTTGTAAGGCACTTTCTTCCCTAAGATGGCCATCTTTTGCTACGTAGAAAGAAATTTGCTTTAGTTTGTTGCTTCTCACCAGCGTGTTTTGGCATAAGTAATATCGCTCATTTGCGCGTACCTTGCTAAGGAAAAGAATCTTTCCATTTAAGTGTTTCCAACCGGAATGTGGGTACGGGACCCACATTCCGTATAGAAAGGGTACAACATGAAAATCCACTGTCCCGTACCAAGAAACCACATTTACAAAAATATTTCACGGAATGAAAATTCGCAGAATTTTGCGAAGCAAACAATTATTCTGTGCTATTGCTGTTGAAAGATAATTATTATCATATTGATCTGTTTTCTAAGCGCAACCGCAGAAGTGTTTTGATGAATAATCCATATATTTCTATCAACAAGCTCTTGAGCCCATTAGCCCATAGGCCTATAATACCCATTAGCCCAAGGGTCTTGATTAGCTATATACGATATCCTTCGAGGATCAGTTTTGGTCCTATCTATGCTGGGATAAAAACAATGCATGAACAATGAATATTTTAGTAGAATTAGTAAGCTTTCTATTAGTATCAATAATAACCTACAAAGCATCATTAGAGGACATATTTGGCAGCATCAGTTGAGGAGCTGAGCCCACGCATGCACCGCACCGCACCGCACACACACGCACGCACGCACACACACGCACACACACACACGCACACACACACACACACACACACACACACACACACACACACACACACACACACACACACACACACACACACACACACACACACACACACACACACACACACACACACACACACACACACACACACACACACACACACACACACACACACACACACACACACACACACACACACACACACACACACACACCACACCACACCACACCACACCACCCTACCCTACCCTGCGCCACGCCGCGCCGCGTCACAACACACCCCACTCCGCACCGCGCAGCACGTGCTCTGCAGCACATTACGCCACCCAGTGCACACTGCAAGCTCACAACATACGCGCAGAAGGCATATAGCACAGACGGACAAAGACACACTGAACTGCCGAGCAGTGTGTGGGTATTATATACCCTAAAAATCAGCCTTATGCAAATTAATGTGTGACCCTTTAGACTTTACTATAAGCGGCTTAGAAACACAAATTGACGTTGAATCTTCAGTTAGCTGCTTTATTTTAGGAAGTAGTTCAGCTGACCTTCTGCTATAGTTTGTTTACTTTGGTTAAGTACTATTGCTGTTTTGTTTACGATGAGGAAGGTAATGCAAATTAGCTGACCCTATTCACCGGTGTTTATATTGCAATTTATGTAAACATATTGAGGAAAACGTGGTCAGATTTGTGAAATAATGAAAAGAACAATATTTGTGTCATTTATCCGTTGACTATAAAAGAAACAATATAAGTTCCATCATTGCCGAAGGTTCTATTGTTTATGTTTTAAACAAAGAGTTCCTCATCGCGTCAATATCATCAGATAAAAATTTTATATTTAATTTATAATATATTTGTTATATATATGTACTGTTAAATTCTTCTTAAGCAAGCAGTTTAGACTACTTGAAATGACATTGAACTGATCAGTTTTGTATCCTTCGTTCATATAAACATTAATGGATTGTTCGTTTTGGTGATTATTCTTATGATCTCTTTACTCTATCGTCTGTAAAGCGATTTTCCGCTTCTTTACAAGAGGAAATTGTAACTGAATCGGTACTGACCACTTAGCGCACCATTGTCAGCTGCTGTCTTTTTTCCGTCCTTTTTCATCGATTGCTCTTTTCAATCTGAAGTACTTTAACGTCTATTTTAAGAGCACTTTGAAAATTTTAAAACAATATCCGCTCAGCATATATTTCAATAAATTTGACAGATAAAAGAATGGCTCGCTTTACTCTAATGCTTCAATCTCATAGCAAAAATTATCATTGTTGAAATTGAAAAGATAAATGGACGCCAATTCTATTGATATTTATTTAAATGTTGGAGAAATAATTTGTTTGTTCCTTTTGTAAATTTTTTCAAAATAGCATTAACCGGTGTTTGGTTCGTACGACATTTGCAATTTCATTACGAATGCAGAAATATGAAAGTAAGAATGGCGGTAAAGATTAAGGAAGGACGCAGCGGGTTTAAAAGCACTTGTTTTGAATAGTTTTGTGGGTTTTAAATATACACTGTTAAGTAATGTAATCTGAAATTTGCAGTCGTTTCTGATCATTTAGATTCTATTGCCATCAAATTAATAAATAATTTGCTAGGCCGCGCAATTTCGACTCGTAACAATAATTTATTCTCTTCGCTATTCCAACATGTAAAGATAAAAAGTTTTTATGGAATTGTTCTTTACGGCAAGTGATTAATTGTACGATCTGACGAAGAGGCATTTTATGCCGACGTCGGTTATTCTGAAGTTGTTTTAGTTTATTATAAGGATGTTATTGAAGCATTTAAGGGCGACGTTTTAAAATTACTTGTAAATCGCCAATGGTTCTTTCACAGTTAATTTATGAATGACGAAATTGAAGTTCATTTCGGCAAAAAGCAGAAAATGTTTTGATTACGTGAAATGCAAGTGTCCCTTATTGTGCATTGACAAAACAAGAAAAACGTCTCTGTCTCATCTTTTTAGACAACGTAGCAAAGTAGCACAATGAGACGTGTTGCAATCATTTAAAAGTATGCTCACTAATCAGCCGTAATAATGGAACGGTTTTCGAATAGTTGCATTGTTGTCACGCTGTCGTTTAATGTCAAAGAAGACACTTTTAATATCAGAAAAGTATACATCATTTTTCTACTTAATGCAGGCGTATGATCCAGTTTATCTCAACGTGACGTGATGAAATCCATAAGCTGTTACTCAGTTAGGTGCCATAATTACGCTAAAACTTTTGATTGTTTAAAGTGCAGCTAAAGTTGCTGAATTTGAGTTACTCTTGAAAGCGGCTTCTTATTTCTTATACATTTGCAGCGGCAGGTTGGAATCATCCAAAGATTGTATTTCGTTGTATGAACTTGATATTTTCATCGTAACTTGTCCGTATAATTGAAGATATGCCAAATATGTAATGAATTATCGGAAGTTTCGTAATACATAGTTCTCATTACGGGCGATATTTTCAATTACAGAAGTTAAGAACAGCTCATTAAGTACAAATGTTACTGATGAAGAGAAGAGCGGTTTGTCGTATGCATTTATCCATCATATTTTCGCTTCTTCATCTTTATTAAACGAATGATTACCATGAAGATATCTTTGAAACAGTGATGTGCTATATGAAATGTCGAATTTTCCAGCATACGCTCTTTGTTATTACTATTAATTTAGTTGCAAGATTAAAGTGATTTGTTATAATTTCTCTACACGATTTAAGAAAATGATAACTTCCACATTTGCAATATTTTAACGATTCTTCGTTCAAAAACACTCTCCTTGTTTATACTTTGTGGAAAAGGATCGAAAGACAGGATGTCTTTTAACAGGCTTGAATAGTTTCATAGTAGATCTTCAGATTCACGGGTTTGGCCTGTTGGATGTATCTATGGTTTGTGTGTGTGTAGATACAATCTGAAGATCTATTGCGGAAAAGTATTACTAATTATAGGTATAAGTTTTGAAAAAATTCATCGTTGAATGTTCTATGCAATTCCCTTGCTTAGCAGAAGAAGTGAACGTAGCTAATTAGTAATTTTTTTCTGGTACCACCGTGTTTACAAATAGTTCTCATTTGTCATTGTCAACAGGGCTTTATTGTGATTCTTTGTTTAGAATGAAATTTTTTTTTATTTCGAAAAACTGAGGTGCATTATTTCGTAGGTAAAAATTTCTAACGTATAATCTCTCTTTTTACTGATACTGTGCATTAGTAATCAGAAAACCAAATGAGTTTTAATAGATTTTCTACGGCTTTTTCAGTTTTTCCTCTGTGTGATTGTATCTGTAAATTAGCGAAACGACTGCTCTACCGGCGAATGGATGAGCGATTAGTAAGAAAAATTGTACAGAACCAATGCACTCAACTTTATCTGAGAGCGTTCGGAACGCTCTAGTTCCGTCGTCAATGAGATGGAAGAGAGCTCATTTTTGAACCTCGGGAAAAGCTCTCCTCCATCTCACTGACGACATTTCTGAGGATTGGTTCTGTACAGTTTTTCCTAATAATTGCTCATCCATCCGTTGGTAGAGCAGTTGTTTCGTTTAATAACATTTATGAATTAATGGAAGTTTCGTAAGCCATAATTCTGATTATCAACGATGTTTTCAATTAGACGGGTTAAGAACAGCTTATTAAGTACAAACGTTACTGATGAAGAGAAGAGCTGTTTGTCGTATGCATTGATCCATCATGTTTTGTCTTCATCGTTCATATTAAGCGAATGATTACCGTGAAGACATTGAAAGACTGATATGCTTTGTGAGATGTGCAGTCTTTTAACAAACGCTGTTTATTATTGTTTATTAATTTGCTTACAAGATTAAAGTGCTTTGTTATGATTTCTCTAAACATTTTAGGAAAATGATAACTTCCACATTTGCAATAGATTAACGATTCTTCGATCAAAAACTTTACATTTGTTTATAGTTTTTGCGGAAGTATTACTAATCACAGGTATAAGTTTTGATAAACTCTTCATTAAATTTTCTATGCAATTCCTTCACTTAGCAAAGGAAGTGAAATGAAACTAATTAGTAATTTTTTTCTTCTACCGCCGTTTTTATAAATAGATTTGATTTGTGATTGTTAACACGGCTGCTTGTTAAATTTTCTACGGCTTTTCCCGTATTTTCTCTGTGTGATGGTATCTGTAATTAGTATCAAAAATTGCTCTACCAACGAATGGATGAGTGATTATTGGGAAAAATTTAAAAACAACACAGTCAGCTTTTTCATCTAGAGCTTTCGGAACGCTCTAGTTTTGTCATCAGTGAGGTGAAGGAGTTTTTGACGGAACTGACGACAGAAGCAGAGCGTTCCGAAAGCTCTAAATAAAAAAGCTGACTGTATTGTCTTTGAATTTTTTCTAATAATCGCTCATCCATTCGTTGGTAGAGCAATTGTTTCGACTAATTACAGATAGCAACACAGACAAAAGCGGGAAAAGTAGTAGAAGATCTAACAAACATGAAACAGGCGCCCGTTACAAAGCACCCGTGTTTATGTTAACACGGCTTTGTCATGGTTCTTTCTATGGAAGGAAACACGTTGTTTTGATTTTGAAAAACTGAGGTACATTAATACTTCGTAATTAAAAATTTCTAACTTTTAATCTTTCTTATTACTCATGCTGCGCATTTGTAATCAGAAAAATGAGTGGTTTTTGGTAGAGCTTCTACGGCTTTTTCCCTTTTTTGTCTTTGGTGGTATCTGTAATTAAATGAAACAATTGCTCTACCAACGAATGGATGAGCGTTTACTAAGGAAAATCGTACAGGACCAATACGCTCAACTTTTTATTTCAGAGCTTTTGGAACGCTCTAATTCCGTCGTCAGTTAGATGGAGAAGAGCTCTTCCCGAGGTCCAAAAACGAGCTCACCTCCATCTCTCTGACTACTGAACTAAAGCGTTCCGAAAGTTCTTGAATAAAGTTGACTGCATTATTTCTACATATCGTTTCCTAATAATTGCTCATCCATCCGTTGGTAGAGCAGCTGCTTCCTTCAATTACAGATACTACCACGGACAATAAACGGGAAAAGCCGTAAACGATATCCCAAAAGCCATGAAACATTATCCCATTACGAAGCAACTTGTGTTACGAAAAACGAATGTGTTAATGTGAACAAACACTACGGAACAATAACCATCATATACTGATATATTTTCAAATGGAAAAAACGTTTGTTTATTTTTGACAATATTAATTTGGACAGTTTACCCTTTATTTTGCAGAAAACTTATTGGAGCTTTAAGTAGCCAATATGCTTCGGATCAGTTTTTAGTCGTTTGAATATATGTCAAAGAAGAATGGAGAATGATCTATGGAGATGAATTAGCATGCGAAATGTTATTACTAATCTGCATGGTGTATTCAGTGAGCCTAGGAAAAGATGAGGAAGTGGGAGATTTAGGAATTCAAGAATTAAAAATACGCAAAGGATAAGTAACGTTCTGCGATTCCATGAGAGCAGATGTCCCTTCGTAGTGTTAATACATTTCCCAATACATCACTGGACGACGGCCACCATTAAGAACTGTGCTATCATTAGTATTATTTAACGCGTTTCTATTGCTTACGGGTGCAAAGAAATGGTTGTTTAGCGCAGGGATATAGATAGTTATTGATCGATAAATCGTTTCATTTCATTTGGCTTCTTTGCGGTTTAACATTCAGGTAAAATTGTTGTTTTGGTAGGATCGATGATGAATCCTTATTGGTTCCTTCGAAGCACAAGTAAAGCTATTGTCATTTGCGTTTTTTTTGTTGGAACACATTATTTTCTATCAGTTACCATACTTTTTGTAGTTGGGTAAAAAAAAGTTCATTCAATTTGCATTTTCATTTTCTCATCGATTCTTGGCATTTATGCTCACGTGTTGAAACAATCACATTAATAACGCCTTTTATTTGTGTTTAAGAGAGGATCAAATTCAGTTTTAAAAAATATTAAGTTTCATTGTATATGACAATGTTTACTCAAAGTTAAATTTGCCTCAAGGCTTGCGCAGTTGCCCTTCCAATCCGACGTATTAGTAAAGTAAATAGTTTGTGTAAATAATTCGTTCCGTTTTAGTCAGCCGAGCACTCACACTCGTTGCAAAGCAAACAGTGTAAAGGTTTATCGGTCACGGTCAAATTTGCATAATAAGCATCGACGTGGGCAGAGCACGGTAAATTTAATTTCATTTTTCGATTTTCTCGTCGACGACATCGGCTGAACTGTGATCGCTCTCCCTCCTTTTTCGTTCGTCGCAGCTGTGCCTTACACAGTTCCATATTTTGACCCCGCACTTTTTGTTTGCTATATTTTTTGTCTTTGCGTCGAAGTGTTATTTACTGAAAAAACTCGTTTGACAAAAGCGAGTTTGCTGCAATCTTTCTCAGAGCTTTCCGGACTCGTCTCATCCTGTCGTCAACGGACCGATAAAAAATCTGTTTGCCGAAATGAAGAACAGATATTGCTCTTCTTGTAAGTATAGAATAAAAAGTTTTATTAATAGAATTTTTTAGTCTTTCAGGTTGACAATGTCGAAGCACATGTTGTCATTAGCATATGGTGTCCCCTTCACAGCAAATGAATTTTGTGTGACAATTATTCCGCATTCAAAGAAAAGCGACAAGGTTTTCTAGGTGATGAATAAAGCAAAAGAAACTGAACAGTTTCTAGAATTTAATCTTATCGTTTTAGTCTGCCGACATGCAGATAAGGACGGCGTTGGCGACTAATGCTGATAAGGTAATTCCGTTGCAGCATCCAAATTTGCAAGATTAGAATTGCATTTTTAGGTTTTTAGAATTGCCAAATGGTTGTGTGGAAGAATTTGAAATGGGAAAAAGTGGACGTTGTTCAACATTGTCGCGTCACTGCTGCATGTATGCATGTTACAGCATGAAGGGAATATCGTAGCAGTCGCATGTTGTTCATGTGAAATTAATCAATTAATTTCGCGTTTATAGTTCGACTTTGAAGAAATTTGGCCCTGTTCTTGAAAAGATAAGTACATTTTGTCCAATCGACTTTTTGTGACAAGAATTTCTTTTTCAGGGAAAGTACTGGAATGGACGACTGCTGACTTGCTGACGACGGGACCTGGCCAGTCCTGAAAGCTCTGAAAAACAATGAAAAAAGAATTTGTTGATTTCGTGAATAACACTTGTACGCATACATTTTGTGTGATTGCGTGAATAAAATTTTCAACTGGCGCGTGTCTTTTCTGTCGCGGTTGCAGTCCAACATTTCATATGGTTTATGGTTCCGTGTTTAGGATCCACACCAACGGATGCAAAAAGACAATTCGAGGACGGAAAAGAAACGAGAAGAAACGAACAGGGACAACAAGAGGAGCAAGAAAAGAAAGAGAAAAATGGAAAAGTCCAGGATCAACGTGTAAGTATGCAGTAGGCAGGGCGAGGGTAGGCACTATAGGTTCCAGCATGCATACGGGGTTCACATCCAATAGGGAATAGTGGGTTTAGATATTGGTTTCCGGAGGGGAGGGCGGGTGAGATACATTCTACTTGAGAATAAGGTGCATGGAAAGGATAGCTGCCCCCCCGCCCCCCCCAAAAAAAAAAAAAGGGGGGTGGCGGGGTGCGGCGCTATCCGTTGAGATTAGTAAACAACGACAATATTGCATCATCTGCATGTCACATGTCACGCTTGTCATTTGTCACATGTGCCGCATGTCACATGTGACAGTCGCATGTCGTGTGTCGCATGTCGTGTGTCGTCTGTCGCATGTCGTATGTCGTGAGTCGCATGTCGTGTGTCGTGAGTAGCATGTAGTATGCCGTGAGTAGCATGTCGAGTGCCGTCTGACGCATGTCGACTGCCGTGCGTCCCCAGTGTGAGAAGTAGGAACAGTGGACCTGGAAAGCGCACGATAGTCAATGGGCGCTGGACAGTGGACACTGAACTGAGTGCAAAGACCGCGGCGACGAACCCCCCATGTAGAAAACAAGCTAGTGGGAATAAGTAGCGGGATGTGGTAGGAATTGCTGTCCTGTTCCGGTCTGTGTGCGCGAAA
The DNA here is from genome assembly GCA_037903355.1 of Trichuris trichiura. NCBI lineage: Eukaryota > Metazoa > Nematoda > Enoplea > Trichinellida > Trichuridae > Trichuris > Trichuris trichiura. The sequence goes on along the minus strand of JBAJFE010000039.1, from coordinate 28,439 downwards.
ATGACCCTGGAGCTGAACAGCGTAGGGTCTTGAAGGGTGACAGTTTCTTGACGGGAAAATAGGTAAGGCAGTAAGTGAGTATGCGCGGGAGAGGTTTCAGCTTGTGGTATCCATTCAGTTTTTCCTTCTGAGCTCCTGCTGAGATTCATATATGCCGGGTAGGAGAGAGAATGATAGTGGGTTTGAGATTGAGAATACTTGTGTTGTCGTATCGAAGTATTATACCGTTGTCGTATTTTCGTTTGCTCCCTTCTGAATTGATTTCCCTCAAAAGTTTTGCTTTTCCCTTTGTTCGAAAGTGCAATTCGTTAAAAATAAAAAATTTTGAATTGTTCTGTAGAAGTGTGATCTCTCAGCCGGTCGCATATCCGGAAAAAGAGTAAAGGTTGACGGCAAAATGCACTTACAGCCGGAAAAACCTTGAGCTCTTTACATTTGATGCTAATGCAAATGAAATTTAATAGTCGCTTTCAGGTTAACAGCAACCGACATTTTGGAGACGTTGGCCTGTCTAGCAATTGTTGTAGACAAGGTAAGTAGAATTTAAAAAATTTCATTTGCAGGTGAAGTGTTTGTTGCTCTCGCATACACCAGAATAACTAAATGGATAGCGAAAAGAAGTCAAAAAGAAACGAATAGGTATGAACGATAAATTTGAAACGTTATTGTTTCAGTTTAGCATTATGAAACGAAGGAATGGTCACAACATGTTAAAAAAAATTGCTTTCTCCTAAATGGATTTGGTAAGAAACGTTCATATTGTGTAGTAAGTGTATTTCAGGATTGGAAACAAATCCAAATGGAAAAATGACGCTTCGTAAAAGGTAAGAAGGAAACATTTTTTCGTTTTGAGTAAACTAAAAGTAAAGTTTCAGATAATCTTGCCGGAGGGAACTGAAGTGAACATTTGTAAACAACGAAAACAGGTCAAATTCGCTGTTCAAACAGAAAGGAAAAGTAATAGACCAAAGAAGTCTGTTAGTTTGCATCGAAGAAGCTACTCGGATGGAATGTAAACAGGAAAATCAGGTCAAATCGTACATTGACCGGGCTAAAGTAAGCGTTTTGCTTTATCTTTGTTACATCAGAGGTCAGATAACGGCCGTTAGTAGCTGCTGCTGATTTGCATAATGTTAGGTCGTCTTGAAACTGTGACTAACAGTATCATATGGAAAATGGTATATCATTGGTATAATCATGATTGTCATAGTTCTTCTACATTGGTAAGTATATGAGTTTATTAGTTCTGTCATGGTGAATAAAAGTTGACAAACTGACGTTTTAGAGAAAGTGAACGGAAATTGGTGATGGCAAAGGAAGCGATGAGTAAAAAGCTGATGAAATCTGGCATGAATTCAAGGTGTTAGAATTCACCACAATGGACACAAAGAAATGAATCACTTGACGATGATTTGGTAAGTACCATTTGAAAAAGACCGATCGTTAGCTGAGACAAGCTTGGCATTTCTACTGGTCACATATATTGGATGTGATAAAGGCATAGTCTGCGGTAAGCTGTCTTTTAAATTGTTACAAAAAAATAGCTTTTGTTGCACGGATAGATGATGAATTATTTTTAGGCGAAAACAACATTGCAGTTGTTGTAGTGTATTTCACTGTGATACTATTGCATTCTATGTTTTGCATGCTGAATTGGATAATGAAATAAAGAATTTTTGGGAGGTCCTTCGGGTGAAATGCCAAAGTAAAACTGACCCAAAGCAGTGTGCATTGTTCTCGATGTCTTGGCAAAGTTTTGTCTCGTTTTGAACTAATAACCGCCCATCCATACGTTGGTAGGGCATCCAGTTTCAGCCGAAAGTCAGAACCTACAAGAAGAACTACACGACATTCTGTTCCATTGGTAAGAATTGATGTTTGCATGCCGGGAGTGTTAATAACATTGAATTCTCACACATGTATTAATTGCATGACAGTGATCTCATACATCTATTTGTGTGACATCCTCATGTATAACATCATGGCATGAAATATGTTCAAATGTGTCGCGTTGTGCTCGTCTAACATGTACATACATTTCATTGCAACCTAGATTCTTTGCACAGGTTTGCTGCGTTTGCATGAAAGGTATAACTTGGGCATGTATATAATTTTAAATGTATGGGATAGTATTGTTCTCACGTTTGACCGTTGGATTCTGGTTATGGGCTTGTAGGTTTTCATTAGAGGAGGTACGGTGTAGAAGTTGCGAAGTTTACAATGGCTAAAATTATCTGCAATGGTTAACAAATGGTGTTATATGTTCACAAAGACACAATCCACAAATCGTTTGTCACGGACGCGATTACAAGGAAAGCAAAGTGATGACAAAAAATATGTGAACTGTATGCAAACTCGGTTGGCCAATTGTGAGCAGCAGAGATTATTTTGAGAAAGGATAAAAAGTGCAAGGTGTGCCGAAAGAAGCAAATGGAAAAGTCACGAATTGAAAAGTTAAAAAACAATTCAATGGGAATTGAAGAGCTCAAGCAAGATTACGCAATGCTAGCGGAAGAAAGCAGCAGCGACAAGCGTAAGAATGGAAGGACTACTGTCACAAAGACAACAAGAAAGCATCAAGATCAACGACGAGCGCGACAGGACAACATGCGACGGACTTGAAATGTACAGAGCAGTTGAAAAGAAAAGAAAGTTTAAAACCACAAGACATCCACACCAATTTTGGCACCTTCTGTCATCCTCACACTGACCAATGGACCTATGGACCTTCATGAAACATATTCTGCTCTGAAATGGGGATACTATACCGTACCTTCTCTGATGGAAATGGACCGCATGTTGCCTATTCTTAAAAGGTACAACACCTGAGATTAGGAGTTGTACCACTTGCTTGTAAGCCGTGGAGCTATACGATTGCTGTGGTACCTATATACCTGCATGCGAAGTATGAATGTCGCTCCCATGGGTCTAAAATATCTAATGGGGTCCTATAACGTACAGCGGTCTAGTAGTGGGCATGATTCCTAGATGTGTGATTGGAATTTGAGCCTACATGTTAGATAGGCATGGAGTGTATAACCCCTGTGCTGATGAATGATCTGGCACTGGCACTGGCATGTTGCCTTCACATAGAGGGTATATCTCCTAGGAGCGTAAATATTCTTGCATGAAAGGACCATGCTGACAGTATGATAATCCAGCGAGAAAATTGTCATCGCTAACATAGTCATTGCATGAAAAGGAGTCACTGTGCAAGTCCATAAAATCATCTCATGAGGATGTCACACAAATAGTAGCATCCAACACATTGCATGCTGGAGATCACTGAAAAGTGCATGTCGAAGTCATTGCATCAGGGGGTACTCTCGAACCGCTTGACAAAGTCATCGCATGCGAGAGTACCCCTGTAGATCATGTCAAAATCATCGCATGCGGAGGGTAATCTCAAAATTGCATGTGAGAACCACAGCATGAGGGGATATCCTCAAAATTGCATGTCAAAATCATCGCACGGGGAGGATACCCTCAAAATTGCATGTCAAAATCACCGCATGCGGAGGGTACCCTCAAAATTGCATGTCAAAATCTTCGCATGGGGAGGGTACCCTCAAAATTGCATGTCAAAATCATCGCACAGGGAGGGTACCCTCAAAATTGCATGTCAAAATCACCGCATGCGGAGGGTACCCTCAAAATTGCATGTCAAAATCATCGCATGGGGGAAATACTCTAATCTGCATGTCAAAATCACTGCATGAGGGGAGTACCCCCAAAAATTGCATGTCAAAATCAGTGCATGAGGGGGTACTCCCAAAATTTGCATGTCAGAATGATCGCATGGGGGGGTATGACTCATCCATCCATCTCAGAAATAACCGCATGAGAGGTTGTCACTCGCAATGTCACTCGAAACGTGGTAATGGGGAAGGAACCACGTGATCAAAAAAATCACACCAGGGGGAAGAAGGTTGCTCAAAAAAACCACTAAGTAAACAAAGACTTAAAAAACGCGCCGGATGCCGGCATAATACACTCGAATACAGGAGCGGATTCCCGATCCGTGCTAATACCAGGAATCGGATCCACCAATCGGACCGAAAGAACCTGGCCGAAGACAACCCCCCTCCCAGAAAATGAACCAGGAGAGAGAGAGAGAGACTGAGAATGAAAGACTGAATGAAAAGAACTGAACATGATGAGAGAAACAGCTCATCTGCTCAGAGGAGAGAAGATATGAAAGGAGACAAAATGAGAGAATGATGATCACGAGACGCGATCAGCTGAGAGCGCGATCCATAAGACGATTCCAGACCATGTCTTCGAACAGGAGACGATGCTGAAGAGCGAAGTATGACAAAAAATTCGAGATGTGAAAAAATCACATCATAAAACAGAGAGATTCATACCCAACACCAGGATATGATCTGCTCCGTCAGAGAAGATGAAGGAATGAAATGAGTTGCTGAGAAAAATCTCAGCGATGATATATGCTGAAGTTGAAGACCAGTCCATTTCTTGTCCACAGAAATGTCTTCGCCTTTGAAATGCCTTTACAAAACAGACGGACATCGGTCGACTCTAAAAAATTTATTGCTACTTGACGTCAGCAGAAGACAGACAATACCAAACGATCGAGTCTTCTCTGCCACAGGTATGACAATATTTGGTCGTTTGACATTTTGACGGATTGATCAGACGGACAAATAGCGACGCAAAACATCGTGTTTCTTCAGCTGTTTTCTTTTTTCGACCTAAAATAATGCAAAAATCAACATAAGCAAAAAACGACAAATTTCTTACGTGTTTCTTCAGCTGTTTTCTTTTTTCGACCTAAAATAATGCAAAAATCAACATAAGCAAAAAACGACAAATTTCTTACTTTAAAAAATAGTTTCGAGCGTCTTTTCAAAAAATAGTCCAATTGAACTGTCAAGCGTCTTTGACTCGTCCTCCGTTTTGAAATTGTTGTCCAGTTTTGACCGGTCGTCCTTTCCTTTTTTCGTCCTCGTTTTTGGTCAATTAGACGATTGGCTGTCCGGAAAATTTTTTCTGCTCGATCCTCTTCACGAATTTTGAATGGCCCTCTCGGTTTGAAATTGTCGTCCCCTTTTGAGCTGCCGTCCTTTCCTTTTTTTCGTCCTCTTTTTTGGTCGAGTTTACGATCCGCTGTTTGGACAATTTTCTCTGCTCTCTTTTCACGAATTTCGAATGGTCATTTCCTTTTAATTAGCCGTCAGCGAGATTCTAAAAATTGAAAAAATGAAAGGTGTTTAAGACTAAAAGACTCACCATCTTTCATTCCAACATTGAACTGGTTTGTCCATCATCTTTTGAAGAATTCTTCATTTCTGTCGATCATTTCCATATGGCACCGTCATTCTGTCGTCCTGTCCAGCGATTCGTCTTTTCCAAATGGATCCTCCAACCGGCAGCATTTACCACTGGAATCAACGAGCAGCGATCAGCAGTAGTCGCATAGGAGCAACTGCTCTGCAAGTCGGAACGAGCGAACACTGATTTTCAGCGTCTGGGTCTCGGCCACAATACTTTAGTGGTATGCAAATCACTGATTGACCTGATAAAAGGTCGTTTCAATAACCCACTTACTATTGACACATTGCTTGTAAGTATAGAATTTTATCGTTTCAGCGTATAAGAGGTTAAGCTACATCTTACAAGTGCAAACATTAGCACTGACTACTATACGATTAAAGCAAACAAATGCTCCAACAATTTCTTCCCTCTGGCTGATATAATGAACTGATAACCTATTTCGTTGACCTTGAAGAACGATCGTATTTACTCAGTTAGAATGATATTTACTCTGATTGTATAAACATTGGGAGCAAAGAACGTTTTGAAATATGATTATCCCTTTAAAAAGATATGATTTTGACGAATTCCTAAATGCTTAGTCTGATAACGTTCACTTAAAAGTGGTGCAATTTCTTCAGTAAGCGATAGGAAAAGGAAAACAAGAATAATTTTATCGAGTAAAAGAAAAAATAATACTCTTTTCCGTCAATTAGAATCTACAGTATTTCAAATTTACTCTAAAAAACGTTGGTTGAACAGAGACTGACTGCTGTGCATACAGCATTTTACAACCTTAAAATCCATGGCAACTGATAAAAGAACTGAAAGAGGCTTTGTTCTTAAAACAAATTTACTTTTTGATGTTCCGTCTTTAATGGGGAATTAAATTACTGGTTTTCACGGGTGTATCCGTTTTCATGTTGGGTATACGTCACTTGTTATCCTTAGGAACTTGAATGACAAAGTTCCGGTAGATTTCGTGAACGGTCGGTTTCATGGGCAACTATCAATCGTCATCGAAAAAGAAAAACAAATTTAGGCTGGTTTTTCCGTACAAACTACATTACACATGAAACACTTCCAAATAACTCCATTATTGAACTATACAAAAAGATACGACGTATTGCTTTCTCATCTTTTCTTACCAAGTAGAGCTTTCAGGGCGGATTGTTGCTCGCCATCAACGCTGATTCAAAGGACCTTCGACAGGGTGCGATAAACCTTAAATCTCAACTTAATAAGAAAATATTAGTAACAATAATTACAAGTCTAAATATAAGTTGTGCTTTTACAAAAACGTTATATTCACAAAAAAATAGAATCACGATTTAAGAGTTTTTACCGTAAAGGATTTATATTCACAGCTATCCATTGTAGGTGGGACTTAACTGGTGAAAGTTTGTTGAAATGTCAATTATTTTCCAGTTTCTGATTTGGCCATCGTTGAAACTCTGTTTAAACCCGCTGAAGTTTGTATGTAGTGTGATATGCTCTATGTTTGCACAAAATTGTCTTCGATAATTTTTTGTTCCTTCTTTCTCTTTCCCTTCGTTCGCATTTTTCTACCTTATTCCTTTCCTTCTTTAATAGTCCTTCGTCGTTTCTTTTCGTCTTTCTCATCTTTCTCATGGTGTTTTCTATGCTTCCTTTCCGTCTTTCATATCATCCGGGTTTCTACGGCTTTCTTCTTCCATCGCTTTATTCTTGTCCACTTGCCACTATGAACTGTATTCATTTGCGTTTCGTTCATTATTCTTTTGTTCTTTCTTTACCTCAATTTTACTGTATTCTTAAAGTTTCGAGCAAACAGCACAGTTGTTCGCTTTATCTGTTTGCTTCTCTACTCATACCTTTTATACACCGCCAACTTCAACCTGTTTAAAGAGAGCTTAAACGATGAGCACTTTTGAAACTGGAAAACAATTCGCAATACCCACTTTTCTGAAAACATTTACTTTAAATCTAAAACTGAAAGAAATCTATCATTCTCTTCTATAATTAATTCACGTCATGCCGTTTACGTGCGTTACTTTTCACGTTTAGCTGCAAATACATAAAAGTATCCCGACGATGACAAAATGAACTTTCAAGTCAGACTGACTCGCTTCCTTTTCACGCAACTCTCACATTCAGCTGCAGTCAACATACACCTTTCCTAGTTAAGCTAAACACCTTTTTTTCCAAATGAAACAAATTTACGCACAGTTAAAATATGACGTCTCAGTTTGACGTGCCTTCTTTTGACGCAAAAGTGAAAAGACGTTACGTGTCTGTTTGGCGCGTCTTTTTGTGACGCGAAACGGTTTCATGCGGCTTCCGGTAGCCCCCTCGCAGACAAAAAACTTGTCCACGCGCTCCGGAGGCCTCATCAGTATTTTTGAAATTAGTGGTACCTGCTTTTCCTTTAACTACTGTACCATTAATCCAAAAACTAGCATTTTATCATATTTCCAGCTGTCCTTTGCTCGCACAAGCACTGAAAAATCGGAATGGCACTGACCGTAAGTATAGGGGCACTATATTAGCCAGTTAAAAGTTCCTGCATGCGCCCCTCAGAATATACAAGTGCGGCTCCATTGGAACACCACAATCATAGCAATCTGCAGGTTCCAAAGCTCTATAGCGGGGCAGCACAGCCATCTGTTGGCAATACGCATTAAGGAGTACGATTGTGCCCGTAACTTTCCATTTCGTTTCGGATGAAGCGATGGCGCAAAAAACTGCTTCGTTCTCGCTCGGCCTTTCCTTATCTTTTTCGCAAAAGCGTTTTGGCGCATCTATAGCCGTATCGAAAATAAAACCGTTCTCCTGCGAGCGTTAGACGGCTAGTGACTATTTTTGAAAATACTACTCCCTTCTTATCGTTAACCTACTGTACGAAGAATGTAAAGACAGAATTTTTTCATATCCCCAGCATCCCGTAGCTCAAAAGATCTCGGAAAAATCCCAACTATGCTCTCTACAAGTATGCGGCTATGATATTCGCTACTTAAACTACCAAAACCGCTCTTGTATAGCCAGGTCTATGCGCGCCCTGGCTATTCAAGAGCGGTTTTGGTAGAACACCGCCACAACCAAAACCTATAGTTTCCAGAATAATGCAGGAATACGTTTATGCCGGCTGCGTTAGATTTGGATTCAAATGAAGCCATCGCGCAGAAAAACGCGCTCATTATAGTTCTGCGTTTCCGTTCCCATAACAGAGAACCGATACTGCGCTACTGAAGCGCTCTCGCACACAAAACACTAGTCAGGCGCGCAGAGGAAGGCCTATGAGTATTTTTGAAAAAAGTGCTACCTGCTTTTCGTACATATACTGTATGAAGAAAGAGATTTCTCCTATTTCCAGCCTCCCCTGGCACGAAAATTCTGAATGCTGCTCTCCATAAGTATAGGAACATAATACTCGCTACGTAAAGTTCTTCGTCCATGCGCGGCCAGTGTATAGAAGACCGCCTTTTGTCGATCACCGCGACAAACGAAACTTACAGCTTCCAAAGTCTCTATCCGACCCAGAGCATCCACTTAGCAGCAAGGAGGATGCACCGAACACGTTTTTGAGCACTCCTTTCGATTTAGTTTCAAATGAAGCCATCGCGCAGAAGAACAGGCTCCCTATCCGTCCGCGTATCAAATCCCACTCCGCAAAAATCGACAGCGCTACTACAGCCCTCTAGCTCGCAAAAAACTTTTCCGCCGCTCATGCGACCCCTAATTAGGAATTTTGAAAATACTGGTACCTGCTTTTCGTTCACCTACTGTATGAAGAATGTAAAAAGACATGCTTTCATGTTTCTGGTCTTCCGTTGCACAAGCGAGCTCCAGAAAACAGGAATATGGCTCTGCGTAGGTATACGCGCATAATATTCGGCAGTTAAACTTCTTCATTACCGTGCCCCCAGGGCAAGGAAAAACAACTTCAGTCAAACACCGCCATCAGGAAGTCTAACAGCTTCTAAGACTCGTACGCGACTCAGCACAGCTGTATAAAAGCTAGTACGGTGCATGATTTGGTTTCTGCGACCACTTTGCATTTCTGCTCGGATGATGGGATCACGCGCAAAAACAGGGTGAGTTTCCCTCGGTGTTCCCGCTCCCACTTTGCAGGAGCATTATAGCGGCTCTACGGTTTTTTCACGGACGAAAGACCTATCCGTCGCGCAGCGGACAGCCTGCGGGCATTGTTGAAAAAATCGGTACCTGCGTTTCGTTCATCTACTGTACGAAGAATGTAAAAAAAGAACTATTTCCTGTTTTCGGCCGCGGATTGTTCAAACGAGCGAAGAAAAATCTCAACATTGCTCTCCATAAGTATAGCGACATAATATTCGCTAGCTAAAGTACTTCCTCCATGCGCGTTGAATGTATAGAAGAGCGGCTTGCGTCGAACACCGCCAGGGGAACAAACTACAGCTTCCAAAGTTTCTACGCGACCCGAAGTAGCTATTTAAAAAAAGGAATGATGCAGGAATATTTTTCTGCCCGCTGCACTCTGTTTAATTTCAAATGAAACCATCGCGCAGAAAAACAGTCTCGTTACCAGTCGGCACTTCCGTTGCCACTCGGCAGGACCATTACAGGTCCACTGTAGCCATCTCGCCGACAAAAGATTTCACCAACGCCGAAAAACTACGTCTTCTAGGTGCCTCCAGGTTTTAGAAGAGCAACTTTAGACGATCACGGCCATCAACAGAAATAATGGCGTCGAGGAGTCGTACAGGAACCAACACAGCTGTCTAAAAGCTAGAACATTGCAGGATTATGTTTCTGGTGCTACCTTCCATATCGCATCGAAAGGGAAAGCGATCGCTCAGAAAAGCAGGCCGCTGTTGCTGAGCCTTTCGTTTCCCATTCAGCTAAATGATCTTTGAAAGACGATCAAGGAAGACAGATTTTTAACAAATCTCACACTAACGATCACTGAAAAGAAACAGCGGAATGAAAACCATAACCGTAAACGATCTTTCCAGATATCGGTACATTAGAGGAAAAGATAAGGGGATTAGGAAAGTCTCTTAAATTTTATTTAAAGAACAAAAAGGTCACCCAATATCTACTCCATAATCTGAAGCGACAAACTCTTAGTTTCAGAGGACAAACGTTAAAGCATCTTGTACGTAGTTGAATGCAGCTGTTCGAACCTTTATGCAAAAGAAACTGAGCTAAACGTAAGTGAGCGATTCAAAGAAGATAAGAAACATTTAATCTGGTTTAAATTTACTCATTTGAGGAGCAATGTCTGGTCGGTTTAACACACTGAGCATTATAACAAGAAATTACATACGTACATTCATCATTAACAAAAATTCAGTCTGCAAGAATTAACTAAACCGACGCGGCCAATAAACAACCCAGCCATGATCCCTCATTTTTGGTATTTTTGAAAATCATAAACGCTGATAAGAAAATTTTGCTGTGCGGAAAGAACTGCATCGCAAAATTGCGCTGTTCTACAGCATATGGAGAATCACAATGAACATGAAAACGATTAGAGTCTCAGCTACAGGGTGAATAATTTGACCAATCAGTCAATAAAAAAAATGGAAAGGTAAAGAGTGGTTATAAGTTCGTACTCTAATAAATTGTAGCAAGACAAAGCCAACCCTTTTGTCCCTGTACGCTGAAAACACTGTACTCTCCCGCCTAATTCACACTCCATCGGTCGACATTCTCTTCGAGGTTATTTGCTACGAGAACGAAATAAATTGCAGGGCGCAAACGTCAACGAAGGCTTCCTTGACGAATCAGGAACTCTTTCGCGTCACCTCTGTTTTCTTCTCTGCCGTGTTTTGATCCGCAATTTTCTTTTACAGGTCAGCGAGCTCGACTATGAGAATGCGGTGCGTACTCCAGTCTCCACACCGATATAATAATTAGTTTGGTACCGTTAATGACATTAATTTTAGTACCGCTGAGGACGGGTCGCGCGCGGCCTGAAACCTACGGAATCTTATTAAAAGTTTTGTATTTTAACGGGACGAATTCCGTAAGAAGAAACAATTGAAACATGAAAAAATGGCATTTTTAAATTATGAAATATTTGTATTACAAACAAGCGATTTTCAGAAGGAGAAAGCTTTTGCGCGAAATCTAGCATAAGCTATGCTTCAGATGAGCACCTGATCCTCCACTATTACTCTCTCTGAGCCGTAACTACGGACTCTATACAAGACGTATTAGTTCAAAGTTAATACAGCACAATGAATCTATTCTCGAAGAACTAAATTATCTCCGAAAGACGCTCAAGGAAGACGGATTTTCGACAAACCTGATAGAATAGATCACTGATAAAAGATTCTGCCGTCAGCAGTTTTCTACAGCGAGGTGAACACCAATGCCTTACTTGATTTTTCCACGATATCGCTAGATTACGGGAAAGATGAAACAACTGGGAAGGTCTCTTGAATTTCAATTAGAGTTCAAAAAGATCACCCAATATCTGTCCCATATTCTGAGCCGACTACCCCATAGTTTCGGGGGATAACCGCATGGCATTACGTACGAAATTAAATCCAGTTGCTCAGTGGGAACACTAGCACAGACTAATCTTGCGCTGAAGACGGGAACCGTGCCCTCCTGAAAGCTGCGCTTAATGAAAGTTTTCACTGGATCGAAATTCCATACTTCAATTACGCAATAAGTACTTTTAGTGTTATAGTTGTTCTATAGAGAGTTATGGATCAGACCGACGAAAAAATATAGCATCGAATTGCACTATTTTTTTTAAAAGACGAAGAAAAAGAAAAACTACAATCATGTTACAAGGTACGATAAGTTTAAAAACTTTAGACAAAACATAGGCAAAGTCAGCAACATTCATGAAGGTTAGATGATAACTATTGTAAAAACAATTCTACGAGTCTTTTCAGCTGAAACATTACGCAAGAACTTAGCAATAGTCGAAAAGCGGAGTATTAACTAGTGACTACTACGTTAGCAATTTCGTAAGAAGCCTTGGATGACGTAGAGCAACTATCAATGTCAAGCTTACCTTGATACGAGATCGGACAGCTTGCGTTGAATTACTGATCCTTCGTCTAAATGCACCGCGACCAAAACCAAATACAGATAGGAAGAGTATGCAGGTTCAGCTATCGACAACCTGACCGTATTTTCAAATTTTAAAATATTTAACGTGGCAAAGTTGAAGATTCTTTAGCTGCGAAACTGTTATTTCGTGTTTTCATTGACTGTTCACTCATCAGCTTTTTCACCGACATTCGAGAAGCGATTCCATATTTTTTTCATTCCACGACGTGTTCAATTCTTGATATCTCTTCCGCGTAAACAGTGCTTGAACGCTACAGAACTCTTACTAAGCTGTATTTTTTGGCCATTCCACTCATACAGGGGAAGTTCAGTCACCTTTACCGCTTTAAACATACACAAATTCTCCGGCGTTTTTGTTTTCTGCTTCACCTGAATGTAGCAGCGAAGGAGAACTTAAAAGTTGCTTTAGGTTGAGTTGTTGTAGTGGTTGTATTGCATACAGCATACAGCAATTTACAACCACAAAAACCATAGCAACTAATAAAAGAATTGAAAGAGGCTTTGTTCCTAAAACAAATTTACTTTTTGATGTAACGTCTTTAATGGGGAACTAAATTACTGGTTTTCATGCTGGGTATACCTTACTTATTATCCTTAGGAAAGTGAATGACAAAGTTGCGATAGATTTCGTGTACGGTCGGTTTCATGGGCAACTATCAATCGTCATTGAAAAAAAAACAAATTTAGGCTGGTTTTTCCAGGCAAACTACATTACACATGAAACACTTCCAAATAACTGCGAGTATTACTCCATTATTATACTATACAAAAAGATACGACGTATTGTTTTCTCATCTTTTCTTACCAAGTAGAGCTTTCAGGGCGGATTGTTGCTCGTCATTAACCCTGATTCAAAGGACCTTCGACAGGGTGCGATAAACCCTAAATCTCAACTTAATAAGAAAACATTAGTAACAATAATTACATGTCTAAATATAAGTTGTGCTTTTACGGAAACGTTATATTCACAATAAAATAGAATCACGGTTTAAGAGTTTTTATCGTAAAGGATTTATATTCACAGCTATGCATTGTAGGTGGGAATTAACTGGTGAAAGTTTGTTGAAATGTCAATTATTTTCCAGTTTCTGATTTGGCCATCGTTTAAACTCTGTTTAAACCCGTTGAAGTTTGTATGTAGTGTGGTATGCTCTATGTTGGCACAAAATTGCCTTCGATAATTTTTTCTTCCTTCTTTTCTACCGTTTTGTTTCTGACATTTTGTTCCTTCTTTCTCTTTCCCTTCGTTCGCATTTTTCTACCTTATTCCTCTCCTTCTTCTTTAATAGACATTCGTCGTTTCCTTTCTTCTTTCTCATGGCGCCTTCTATGCTTCCTTTCCGTCTTTTATATCATCCTGGTTTCTGCGGCTTTCCTGTTCCATCGCTTTATTCTTGTCCACTTGCCACTATGAATTGTATTCACTTGCGTTTCGTTCATTATTCTTTTGTTCTTTCTTTACCTCAATTTTACTGTATTCTTAAAGTTTCGAGCAAACATCACAGTTGTTCGCTTTATCTGTTTGCTTCTCTACTCATACCTTTTATATATTGCCAACTTCAACCTGTTTAAAGAGAGCTTAAACGATGAGCACTTTTGAAACTTGAAAACAATTCGCAATACCCACTTTTCTGAAAACATTTACTTTAAATCTAAAACTGCAAAAAATCTATCATTCTCTTCTATAATTAACCCACGTCATACTGTTTATGTACGTTACTTTTCACGTTTAACTGCAAATACATAACATTATCCCGACGATGACAAAATAACCTTTCAAGTCAGACTGAGTCGCTTTCTTTTCACGCAACTCTCACATTCAGCTGCAGTCAACATGCACCCTTTCTAATTAACCTAAACACACCTTTTTTCCAAATGAAATAAATTTACGCACAGTTAAAATATTACGTCTCAATTTGACGTGCCTTCTTTTGACGCAAAAGTGAAAGCCGTTCCGTGTCTGCTTGGCACCTTTCTGTGACGCGAAACGGTTTCACGCGGCCTCCGGTAGCCCCCTCACTGACCAAAAGTTTTTCCACGCGCTCCGGAGGCCTCATCAGTATTTTTGAAATTAGTGGCACCTGCTTTTCCTTTAACTACTGTACCATTCATCCAAAAACTAGCATTTTATCAAATTTCCAGCTGTCCGTTGCTCGCACGAGCACTGAAAAATCGAAATGGCACTAACCGTAACTATAGTGGCACTATATTAGCCAGTTAAAAGTTCCAGTATGCGCCCCTCAGAAAATACAAGTGCGGCTCCATTGGAACACCACAATCATAGCAATCTGCAAATTCCAAAGCTCTATAGCGGGGCAGCACAGCCATCTGTTGGCAATACACATTAAGGAATACGATTGTGCCCGTAACATTCCATTTCGTTTCGGATGAAGCGATGGTGCAAAAAACTGCTTCGTTCTCGCTAAGCCTTTCCTTATCTTTTTCGCGGAAGCGTTTTGGCAAGCCTGTAGCCGTCTCGAAAATAAAACCGTTCTCCTGCGAGCGTTAGACGGCTAGTGACTATTTTTGAAAATACTACTCCCTTTTTATCGTTAACCTACTGTACGAAGAATGTAAAGACAGAATTTTTTCATATTTCCAGCATCCCGTAGCCCAAACGATCTCGGAGAAATCCGAACTATGCTCTCTATAAGCATGGGCCTATGATACTCCCTACTTAAACTACTTCGTCCATGCGCGCCCAGGCTATACAAGAGCGGTTTTAGTAAAACACCCGCCCCAACCGAAACCTTATAGCTTCCAGAAGCTAGAATAATGCAGGACTACGTTTATGCCGGCTACGTTAGATTTGGATTCAAATGAAGCCATCGCGCAAAAAAAGGGGCTCATTATGGTTCTGCGTTTCCGTTCCCATAACAGAGAACCGATACTGCGCTACTGAAGCGCTCTCGCACACAAAACACTAGTCGGGCGCGCAGAGGAAGGCCTATGAGTATTTTTGAAAAACGTGGTACCTGCTTTTCGTACATCTACTGTATGAAGAAAGTCATTTCTCCTATTTCCAGCCTCCCGTGGCTCGAAAAGTCCGAATGCTGCTCTCCATAAGTATAGGAACATAATACTCGCTACGTAAAGTTGTTCGTCCATGTGCGGCCAGTGTATAGAAGAGCGTCTTTTGTCGATCACCGCGACAAACGAAACTAACAGCTTTCAAAGTCTCTATCCGACTCAGAGCATCCATTTAACAGCAAGAAGGATGCACCGAACACGCTTTTGAGCACTCCTTTCGATTTAGTTTCAAATGAAGCCATCGAGCAAAAGAACACGCTCCCTATCGGTCCGCGTATCAAATCCCACTCCGCAAGAAAGCTACAGCGCTACTACAGCCCTCTTGCTCACAAAAAACTTTTTCTCCGCGCATGCGACGCCTAATTAGGAATTTTGAAAATACTGGTACCTGCTTTTCGTTCATCTACTGTGCGAAGAATGTAAAAAGATGCGCTCTCATGTTTCTGCTCTCCCGTTGCACAAGTTAGCTCCAGAAAACGGGAATATGGCTCTGCATAGGTATACGCGCATAATATTCGGCAGTTAAACTTCTTCATTACCGTGCCCCCAGGGCAAGGAAAAACAACTTCAGTCAAACACCGCCATCAGGAAGTCTAACAGCTTCTAAGACTCGTACGCGACTCAGCAAAGCTGTATAAAGGCTAGTACGGTGCATGATTTGGTTTCTGCGACCACTTTGCATTTCTGTTCGGATGATGAGATCACGCGAAAAAACAGGGTGAGTTTCCCTCAGTGTTCTTGTTCCCACTACGCAGGAGCATCACAGCGGTCCTACGGTTCTTTCACAGACGAAAGACCTATCCGGCGCTCAGCGGACAGCCTGCGAGTATTGTTGAAAATATCGATACCTGCGTTTCGTTCACCTACTGTACGAAGAATGTAAAAAAAGAACTATTTCTTGTTTTCGGCCGCGGATTGTCCAAACGAGCGACGAAAAATTTCAACATTGCTCTCCATAAGTATAGCGACATAATATTCGCTAGCTAAAGTCCTTCCTCCATGCGCGCTGAACGTATAAAAGAGCGGCTTGCGTCGAACACCGCCAAGGGAACGAACGAAATCTATAGCTTCCAAAGTTTCTACGCGACCCAAAGTAGCTATTTAGAAAAAGGAATGATGCAGGAATACTTTTCTGCCCACTGCTCTCTGTTTGGTTTCAAATGAAACCATCGCGCAGAAAAACAGTCTCGTTACCGGTCGGCACTTCCGTTCCCATTTAGCAGGACCATTACAGGTCCACTGTAGCCATCTCGCCAACGCGCAGGGGGCGGCCTGTGAGTATTTTTGAAACTATCGCCACCTGCTTTTCGTTCATCTACTGTAGGAAAAATGTGAAAAGAGAAGTTTTTCATATTTTCGGCTTTCCGTTCATTACTTGGCCTCTGAAAACTAGGAATATGGCTCCGCTTAACTATAGGCGCATACTATTCGCCAGTTAAACTACGTCTTCTAGGTGCCTCCAGTTTTACAAAGAGCAACTTTAGACGATCACGGCCATCAACAGATATAATGGCGTCGAGGAGTCGTACAGGAACCAACACAGCTGTCTAAAATATAGAACATTTCAGGATTATGTTTCTGGCGCTAGTTTCCATATCGCATCGAAAGGGAAAGCGATCGCTCAGGAAAGCAGGCCGCTGTTGCTCAGCCTTTCGTTTCCCATTCAGCTAAATGATCTTTGAAAGACGATCAAGGAAAACAGATTTTTAACAAATCTCACACTAACGATCACTGAAAAGAAACTGCGGAATGAAAACCATAACCGCAAACGATCTTTCCAGATATCGGTACATTAGAGGAAAAGATAAGGGAATTAGGAAAGTCTCTTAAATTTTGAAGATATAGTGTCTTCGTACGGGACCAAATAATTTCATTGTTTGGTTTCTTTTTGTACGGCTTTTCCGTGTCCCGTTGGGTAAACTTTTCTTAATAAGCTTTTATCAACAAACTCTCCGGAGCTTTCGGGTCATTCGTGACCCGTCATCAGCGGTCATAAATTGTAGGTATGATTTTTGGCATCGAATGCCATCTGTCGTTTCTGTGGATTTTAAAGCGGGCATTTTTTAAAGTTTTCCGTTGGTAGGTTCTTGCATTTGAGTCTGTCAGCGCTATTCTTTCTTTCTTCTTCTTCCTTTTTCTTTTTCTTTTCTATTTCATTTGTTGAGTGTGCAACAATTATACCGCGTCACAATTTACGGTTAAGAAGGATTAAAGAAGCACTATACATTAGACATAATACGACCTACAACCGCGATCAAGGAGTGGACATAAGTGGGATTTGGACAAATATTGTGACGCGGTATAATTGTTGCACACTCAACAAATGAAATAGAAAAGAAAAAGGAAGAAGAAGAAAGAAAGAATTGCGCTGACAGACTCAAATGCAAGAACGGTCCAACGGAAAACTTTAAAAAATGCCCGCTTTAAAATCCACAGAAACGACAGATGGCATTCGATGCCAAAAATCATACCTACAATTTATGACCGCTGATGACGGGTCACGAATGACCCGAAAGCTCCGGAGAGTTTATTAATAAAAGCTTATTAATAAAAGTTTATTCAACGGGACACGGAAAATCCGTACAAAAAGAAACCAAACAATGAAAGTCTCTTAAATTTTATTTAAAGAACAAAAAGGTCACCCAATATCTACTCCATAATCTGAAGCGACAAACTCTTAGTTTCGGAGGACAAACGTTAAAGCATCTTGTAAGTAGTTGAATGCAGCTGTTCGAACGTTTATACAGAAGAAACTGAGCTAAACGTAACTGAGCGATTCAAAGAACATAAGAAACATTTAATTAGGTTTAAATTTACTCATTTATGGAGCAATTTCCCGTCGGTTTAACACACTGAGCATTATAACAAAAAATTACATACGTACATTCATGATTCACAAAAATTCAGTCTGCAAAAATTACTAAACCGACGCGGCCAATAAACAACCCAACCATGATCCCTCATTATTGCTATTTTTGAAAATCATAAACGCTGATAAGAAAATTCTGCTGTGCGGAAAGAACTGCATCGCAAAACTGCGCTGTTCTACAGCATATAAAGAATCACATTGAACATGAAAACGATTAGAGTCTCAGCTACAGGGTGAATAGTTTGACCAATCAGTCAATGAAAAAAATGGAAACGTAAAGAATGGTTATAAGTTCGTACTGTAATAAATTGTAGCAAGACAAAAGCAACCCTTTCGTCCCTATACGCTGAAAACACTGTACTCTCCCGCCTAATTCACACTCTATCGGTCGACGTTCTCTTCGAGGTTATTTGCTACGAGAACGAAATAAATTGTAGGGCGCAAACGTCAACGGAAGGCTTCCTTGTCGAATCAGGAACTCTTTCGCGTCACCTCTGTTTTCTTCTCTGCCGTGTTTTGATCCGCAATTTTCTTTTACAGGTCAGCGAGCTCGACTATGAGAATGCGGTGCGTGCTCCAGTCCCCACCCCGATATAATAATTAGTTTGGTACTGTTAATGTCATTAATTTTAGCACCGCTGAGGACGGGTCGCGCGCGGCCTGAAACCTACGGAATCTTATTAAAAGTTTTGTATTTTAACGGGACGAATTCCGTAAGAAGAGACAATTGAAACATGAAAAAATGGCATATTTAAATTATGAAATATTTGTATTACAAACAAGCGATTTTCAGAAGGAGAAAGCTTTTGCGCGAAATCTAGCATAAGCTATGCTTCAGATGCGTACCTGATCCTCTACTATTACTCTCTCTGAGCCGTAACTACGGACTCTATACAAGACGTATTAGTTCAAAGTTAATACAGCACAATGAATTTATTCTCGAAGAACTAAATTATCTCTGAAAGACGTTCAAGGAAGACGGATTTTCGACAAACCTGATAGAGCAGATCACTGATAAAAGATTCAGCCGTCGGCAGTTTTCTACAGAGGGGTGAACACCAATGCCTTACTTGATTCTTTCACGATATCGCTAGATTACGGGAAAGGTGAAACAACTGAGAAAGTCTCTTGAATTTCAATTAGAGTTCAAAAAGATCACCCAATATCTGTCCCATATTCTGAACCGACAACCCCTTAGTTTCGGGGGATAACCGCATGGCATTACGTACGAAATTGAATCCAGTTGCTCAGTGGGAACACTAGCACAGATTAATCTTGCGCTGAAGACGGGAACCGTGTCCTCCTGAAAGCTGCGCTTAATGAAAGTTCTCACGGGATCGAAATTCCATACTTCAATTACGCTGTAAGTACTTATAGTGTTATAGTTGTTCTATAGAGAGTTATAGATCAGACCGACGAAAAAATATAGCATCGAATTGCACTATTTTTTTAAAAAGACAAAGAAAAAGAAAAGAATTACAATCTTGTTACAAGGTACGATAAGTTTAAAAACTTTAAACGAAACATAGGCATAATCAACAACATTCATGCAAGTTAGAAAGGTAACTACTGTAAAAACAATTCTACGAGTTTTTTCAGCTGAAACATTACGCAAGAACTTAGCAATAATCGAAAGGCGGAGTATTAACTACAGACTACTACGTAAACAATTTCGTAAGAAGCCTTGGATGACGTAGAGCAACTATCAATGTCAAGCTTACCTTGATACGACATGGGACAGCTTGCGTTGAATTACTCATCCTTCGTCTAAATGCACTGCGACCAAAACCGAATACCGATAAGAAAAGTATGCAGGTTCAGCTATCGACAACCTGACCGTATTTTGAAATTTTAAAATATTTAACGTGGCAAAGTTGAAGATTCTTTAGCTGCAAAACTGTTATTTCGTGTTTTCATTGACTGTTCACTCATCAGCTTTTTAACCGACATTCGAGAAGCGATTCCATATTTTTTTCATTTCACGACGTGTTCAATTCTTGGTATCTCTTCCGCGTAAACAGTGCTTGAACGCTACAGAACTCTTACTAAGCTGTATTTTTTCGCCATTCCACTCATACAGGGGAACTTCAGTCACCTTTACCGCTTTAAACGTACACAAATTCTCCGCCGTTTTTCTTTTCTGCTTCACCTGAATGTAGCAGCGAAAGAGAACTTAAAAGTAGCTTTAAGCTGACGGTTCAGGGTTTGTTTTCGCCCCAAAAGCTACGCTGGAAACTTGGACGGAGTTATAAAACAAAAGCCGACAAAGACTAAGAAGGGAAAAAGAGTAATGTCGTCGTCGTCGTCGCCGCCGTAATAGTGATTTCAGAAAATATTTATCCACAGGCGGCGCGTCCATTTTCTCAATCTTCCACGCAAAGAGAGCTCAGTAAGTGTAGTGTGTTGTCAAATACTTCTGCTAAACAGACAGCGCTGTTCCCTCAGTAACATCTGATCAATTGGATCAGGCTTGCAAACGTTGTTATTGACAGGTTCATATCAAGATTCGAACACTGTCTAATGCGAAAGATACAGAATATCAAAGCATCCAGTACCAATGTGAGGCAATCGACCAATGACCACTCCTGAAGGCGTATTTAAGAGGTCTTCAACATTCATAATGCATAATTTTACACAATAGCTGTTACAGAGGTGCACATCGAATTACTATTGACTATTGCGTCTTTCATGAATGTCATAGTGCAGTGCTTCTCAACATGGGCCCTGGGGACCCCTGGGGGCCCTGGAGGATAATGGGGCAGGACATTGTCCCAATAAACGGTGGGCCCTTACAAGGCTTAGGGGCCCTGACATGGTCTAGGGGGGCCCTGGTGGGTCCTGACAAGGCCTAGGGACGCCCTGGGGCAAAAAAGGTTGAGAAACTATGCCATAGTGGTTTCAAATGTTATTTCTTGTAATGGAAATGTCGAAGTGTACATGAAAGTTTTTTTGAAGGGTTGATACTTGCTGGTACGGGTCATATGACCAATAAATATTGTCAGATGCCTTAATCAACATCTATACCGTAACGGGCGAAAACAGACTTCATTTCCTTAATAGGAATAATTGGTTTCTCGTTTCTTTCGAAGCATTTTGCAAAACAGAAAGCTGAACAATAGAACTGGCATCAGCATCAATGCCGCACGACTCTTGCATTGCGTGAATACGATTACATCTGATTCAAGTAAAGTCGAATATGTCGGGTTGATTAAAGAACAATTTGCAAAAAAACGTACTTAAGTAAAACAGCAGTTCGTAACTGCACTCTCAAATTGACTCTTTCGGTTGCCAGAATTCGCTTACCTTCTCTTCTTAAGCGTGCATCGCTGGATTCCTTTCACCGATTGCACGGTACGCGTTTCTGCCAAAAGCCAAAAGCCCATTTTTTCTTCGCTGAAGAACGTTGTGACTTACAACCGCTGAAGACGGGTCTCGGTCGACCCGAAAGCTCCGGAGTTATTTAACACATTAAACGGGAATTATTCCGTAATAAAACTTTTGTATTATAAAAACTGACAAAGACTAACAAGAGAAAAGTAGTGTCGTGGTCGTAATGTCTTGTCGCATGCAACAAATGCTCTATCTGCTTCGCTTCTTCAGCTCGTTCGCTGTTCAAGCTGATTTCCAACAACTTCTCTGAAAGTCACGGAAATTGATAAGATTCAGGTTTACTCAAAACATGCTACTATTTGCACTGAGGAAATCGATGTTGCCTTGGTTTTTCACATGTTATGCTAATGTGCAGAGGAGAGAAGTTAAGGAGTCGTATGCTTAAATTTTTGAGTAAAAAAAATTAGTAACACATCTAGGCAGCCAGTGATTATATCACCGCGGTGGCGAAACTCTGACCGCACTACTTTAACAGATAGTGAACTTCACTTCTTTTAATCCGTAAGGGAAGGCTCAAACGAGTTTCACCAATAAATGAGACAGCAACAGCAGCACGATGATACAAAAGAAGCTACTGAACGATTGTACAGTGAAAGTTTTTCCCCTGTTGACTCATTGTTTAAAGACACTACATCGCATTTAACCGTTAGAGCTTTCCTTGTGTTATTTTGTTAGTTTTTTTCTCCGCAAAATAATCTACGCTAGATCTTGCACCCCAAAATATATGCTACGTTTTGCGTATGTGCGGAAGTGGTGCGCCTGCCTTCTGAAACACGTATTGTAAAAAATTTGAATTCGAACTATCACGATTAGCAGGTTCAAGGTTGACTAAAGCTCTATTGTTTATGACTTTTAACGGCAAAGAACCACTCAATACTCGACGGGAGAAACAAAATTTCGTCAATGAATTCCAAATACTGTGTTGGAAACGATGTCAAATGAGCATCTGACTCGGTGACCCAAAATTACTAACAAACTTTTGTGTAATGATGAAAATGTTTACCAATTTTGCAGATTTCAGGTAATTTTTTTGTGTCATCGTGAGAAAGATAAACTACGACGGTTGTGTGTAAGTAGACCACGATCTAGACATTTTCACTACGAAAGTCAGTTTTCCCGACTGCAATTCAATTCTCATAAATAAATGTTCCAGACTTCTTGTTGCTGCCCACTCACTCGCAAGCAGTCGTCATTATTTAACCTGCCGACGATGGGATAAGAAGTTTTAATGTTTTCAAAATTACTTAGTCACGATAGATCGTCACATACTACCAATTGCGCTTCACAATAAATAAACTGAGAATAATCTATAAAAGCCAACCCAAACTATTATTCTAATAATTTCATCATCGATCAGTCAAACTACCATTTACAGGCTTTAGTTTGAATGATCAAGTTGTAGTAAACGCAGTCGTCAACCGCACACAGAACAAGGTGGCCAAACACTTTATTGTACCTACACAACACGAATCTCTCTCCACCTACGGTACACAACAATACGAACACCGCCAGCGACAGAGAAAGAGAACAAACGCCGCCGCACGCCCCAAACGCTCTAGCCAACTGCTCGTCACGCCCTCGCGATTCATGTCGTTGCAGCAGCCCACGCTCTCGGCACAACCTCCTGTCACCCCAAGCGGAAGCGCTCCCCCACGCTGCGCTTGTCAGTTCTTTGTCAGTAGGAGAATGACAGATTCACGGCCACCCGGTGACCTGCCTCGCGACCCCCGTGGACATATGACCACCCACCGATTTATTACACAAGTCCCTACACTGTGCGGCATGAAAAAAAATTCAAATGAAGAATTAAAGCATAGAATACCTATTAGAGTGTCCATTTCCGCATCCGGAAGATTCAGCGTGTCTCTTACAGCCGATTTACCGCAGCTATCTAATGGACTGATCACTTTTCGCATTTTCTATTTGCCTAAATATAACATTTAATTTGAGCAATGAAGAACGGTGGTGACAACAAACTTTTTTGGTCAGGATAATATCTTGAACACCTAATGCAAAGGCATGAAGTTGCAGGTAGGTAGTGAACAGGCGGGAAAAGCAAGAAAGAAATTGGCAAGCCACTTCTGGCCCAAAAAGCTGAAAAATGAAAGTTGAATCTTCAATTCAACCACTCGGCCGAATACAACCTCACAAACTGTTGTTCTAACCGCACGCAAGCAAAGAAAATGTAAAAACTCTTACTTTGCCTATGCGCACAGAACACTCGGTTGCACCAACTAAATTTGTAGCCACAAACGTCGCAGCCAAAACGCATACTGGTTGACAAAGCAAAAGCAGCTCCTCGTCGAGCTTATCTCTTCTCATTTTCTCGATGAAAGATAGGGGATACTGGTTTTGCTGCCGCGCAATAAGCTATTATGGAGGGTAGATTGGCGGAGATTACTCCTACGGAGAGCGATTAGCTTCTGCCGGCTTGATTAGCTTGCCATAGGGGCATCCTCGAATAGGTTTTTGTCCAACAAGCCGCAAAGCAGTTGTCCTTGACACGCGACAACCCAACTTTCTTCCAAGTCAAATCCAGGCGTCTTCTATCACGCCTTTGATCAATTCTAAAAGCGTGCCCATCATTAAATAGAAACTTAGCATAAATTTTGTTACTTTTAACAATGGAACACTTAGTGCTCCGAATGCTCCGAGGATTCGTAAGTACAAATAAACGCTTTTTGCAGTTTCCGTAACAAATACATACACGAAAAAAACAGCATAGAAACATTGAGTCAAGCAGCAGAGCTACCTGCGACGATATACGACTGATATATGTCTTTTATTGAAAGAATAATCTTGTTAACTTTGTATCGAGGGTACAGAACAGCGATAGTGGCACGACAGAAACATGGCCAATTCGGCGACCCAAACCATTCCCGCCTCAGCCGTTTATATAGACCGCCGTTGCTACCTATTAAGGTGAATAACCGAGAAGAGACAGTAACCTATGAAAAGACAAAAGTCCATGGAAGCAATGGCGCATGAAGACAGCGAGCTCAAGCAGGGAGACCCACTGCAAACTGGACACGGTCCCGTAACAGGAGGGGCCCACAGTCACACCGCCCTATGAGTAGTCTTAAGTTAATGCCAGGTAGGGACAACGACCTCGTGTTGTTGACATCAGCGGGGGCCTCTTCCAGCAGCTGGTACAGGCACAATGAGATTCTCCGTTTTTACATTTACAAATGTTTTGGAACGACCAGTTACATTGAATGGGTGTTGGCAAGAGGGAATAATGCTTAGTAGCAGAGAAGATATCAGCTGAATAAAAAAAATTTAGGCAACAGAAGTGCAACAAATCAAAGTAACTAACTTGTTTGCCGGTCGATAAGCATTCCCGGTGGCAGTAAATGTATTACCCCTACAATATAACCAAAGGGGCTTAGCAGCAAGTAATTGTTTTTCCCTGAAGTAAATTCAAATAAAAAACACTGCCCTAACCAATGTATAGAATTATTAAGTTGGACAACCACCTGACTCCAACGTAAGCAAGAACTGGGATATTAAGTGGTCCTGAATTAGCCCACAACCTGGCTTTCCATCCTTATAGCTAAATTAACAAAAAAGAGAAGGCGAGAATGAGAAAATGCAGTACACGTTGAGCGATGGCTAATTTTTATCGACTTCTTTTCCCTCTGCTTATTTAGGTCCAAAGTAATCATTTAAATATGTAGTCAAAGTCGAACCAAAGCAAAATAGTTTGCTTCCAATTTAAGCAGTAATAGAATACAAATGATGATACTCGGGACACTGGTTACCGCTCGTTATAAATGGTAAAAAAATTTCGTTCCTACAAATTAGCAGCGCCCGATTAGAATGCAGTTTTCTGCTATTTTACGCTATTGCGTCACCGTTATTTCTTTACAGAAAACAGTATCCGTTTTAGCACTTTCACCATTTCGAAATTTTGAAACCGTACTGGCCCTATCCTGAGCTTACTGTTTCCTATTGCAATACAGTCAGCTTTTTTATTTAGACCTTTCGGAACGCTCTAGTTTTGTCATCAGTGAGATGAAGGAGTTTTTCACGGAACTGACGACAGAAGCAGAGCGTTCCGAAAGCTCTAAATAAAAAAGCTGACTGTATTGTCTTTGAATTTTTTCTAATAATCGCTCATCCATTCGTTGGTAGAGCAATTGTTTCGACTTCGACAAATAGCAACACAGACAAAAGCGGGAAAAGTAGTAGAAGATCTAACAAACATGAAACAGGCGCCCGTTACAAAGCACCCGTGTTTATGTTAACACGGCTTTGTCATGGTTCTTTCTATGGAAGGAAACACGTTGTTTTGATTTTGAAAAACTGAGGTACATTAATACTTCGTAATTAAAAATTTCTAACTTTTAATCTTTCTTATTACTCATGCTGCGCATTTGTAATCAGAAAAATGAGTGGTTTTTGGTAGAGCTTCTACGGCTTTTTCCCTTTTTTGTCTTTGGTGGTATCTGTAATTAAATGAAACAATTGCTCTACCAACGAATGGATGAGCGTTTACTAAGGAAAATCGTACAGGACCAATACGCTCAACTTTTTATTTCAGAGCTTTTGGAACGCTCTAATTCCGTCGTCAGTGAGATGGAGAAAAGCTCCTCCCGAGGTCCAAGAACGAGCTCTCCTCCATCTCTCTGACTACGGAACTAAAGCGTTCCGAAAGTTCTTGAATAAAGTTGACTGCATTATTTCTACATATCGTTTCCTAATAATTGCTCATCCATCCGTTGGTAGAGCAGCTGCTTCGTTCAATTACAGATACTACCACGGACAATAAACGGGAAAAGCTGTAAAAGGTATCCCAAAAGCCATGAAACATTATCCCATTACGAAGCAACTTGTGTTACGAAAAACGAATGCGTTAATGTGAACAAACACTACGGAACAATAACCATCATATACTGATATATTTTCAAATGGAAAAAACGTTTGTTTATTTTTGACAATATTAATTTGGACAGTTTACCCTTTATTTTGCAGAAAACTTATTGGAGCTTTAAGTAGCCAATATGCTTCGGATCAGTTTTTAGTCGTTTGCATATATGTCAAAGAAGAATGGAGAATGATCTATGGAGATGAATTAGCATGCGAAAGGTTATTACTAATCTGCATGGTGTATTCAGTGAGCCTAGGAAAAGATGAGGAAGTGGGAGATTTAGGAATTCAAGAATTAGAAATAAGCAATGGATAAGTAACGTTCTGCAATTCCATGAAAGCAGATGTCCCTTCGTAGCGTTAATACATTTCCCAATACATCACTGGACGACGGCCATTGAGAACGGTGCTATCATTAGTATTATTTAACGTGTTTCTATTGCTTACGGGTGCAAAGAAATGGTTGTTTAGCGCAGGGATATAGATAGTTATTGATTGATAAATCGTTTCATTTCATTTGGCTTCTTTGCGGTTTAACATTCAGGTAAAATTGTTGTTTTGGTAGGATCGATGATGAATTCTTATTGGTTCCTTCGAAGCACAAGTAAAGCTATTGTCATTTGCGGTTTTTTTGTTGGAACGCATTATTTTCTATCAGTTACCATACTTTTTGAAGTTGGGTAAAAAAAAGTTCATTCAATTTGCATTTTCATTTTCTCATCGATTCTTGGCATTTATGCTCACGTGTTGAAACAATCACATTAATAACGCCTTTTATTTGTGTTTAAGAGAGGATCAAATTCAGTTTTAAAAAATATTAAGTTTCATTGTATATGACAATGTTTACTCAAAGTTAAATTTGCCTCAAGGCTTGCGCAGTTGCCCTTCCAATCCGACGTATTAGTAAAGTAAATAGTTTGTGTAAATAATTCGTTCCGTTTTAGTCAGCCGAGCACTCACACTCGTTGCAAAGCAAACAGTGTAAAGGTTTATCGGTCACGGTCAAATTTGCATAATAAGCATCGACGTGGGCAGAGCACGGTAAATTTAATTTCATTTTTCGATTTTCTCGTCGACGACATCGGCTGAACTGCGATCGCTCTCCCTCCTTTTTCGTTAGACGCAGCTGTGCTTTACACAGTTCCATATTTTGACCCCTCACTTTTTGTTTGCTATATTTTTTGTCTTTGCGTCGAAGTGTTATTTACTGGAAAAACTCGTTTGACAAAAGCGAGTTTTCTGCAATGTTTCTCAGAGCTTTCCGGACTCGACTCATCCTGTCGTCAACGGACTGATAAAAAATCTGTTTGCCGAAATGAAGAACAGATATTGCTGTTCCTGTAAGTATAAAATAAAAAGTTTTATTATGATAACTTTTTACTCTTTCAGGTTGACAATGTACAAGCACATCTTGTCATTAGCATATGGTGTCCCCTTCACAACAATGAATTTTGTGCGACAATTATTCCGCATTCAAAGAAAAGCGACAAGAAATTTTAGGTGATCAATAGAGCAAAAGAAACTGTACAATTTCAAGAATTTAATCTTATCGTTTTAGTCTTTCGACATGCAGATAAGGGCGGCGTTGGCGACTAATGCTGATAAGGTAATCCCTTTGCAGGAAGTCAAATTTGCAAGATTAGAATTGCATTTTTAGGTTTTTAGAATTGCCAAATGGTTGTGTGGAACAATTTAAAAAGAGACAAAGTGGACGTCGTTCGACATTGTCGCGTCACTGCTGCATGTATGCATGTTACAGCATGAAGGGAATATCGTAGCAGTCGCATGTTGTTCATATGAAATTAATTAATTAATTTAGCGTTTATAGTTCGACTTTGAAGAAATTTGGCCCTCTTCTTGAAAAGATAAGTACATTTTGTCCAATCGACTTTTTGTGACAAAAATTTCTTTTTCAGGAAAAGAACTCGAATGGACAACTGCTGACTTGCTGACG